>OY821744.1:23458212-24134387 GCA_963682055.1 Primula veris | reverse complement strand
AAATAAATTTCCTCCTCCTCCGCCACCACCCCTTCCCTCAACAAACTCAACAATGAACCAATTTGTTCCCTCAGGCGTAGTATGATGATGGGGGTTATGCTTATGGGTATGTATCTAATGGCCTATAACCGCACCTCCGCCACCCTTACCATCACATATCTCTATGGGATTGGCTAGGCCATCTCAACTGCCACCTCTATAGAGACCTCAGCAGCGTCAGTGATAGTCGCCACAATCGAAAAACAGAGGATGGTATTACCGTCCACCAGTTATTGGTTTTTATGGAGAAAATCAAGCGGTGCTTTGCCAGTTTGCCTCTAAAATGAGGGTATTTTGGCCTATTGTACATTACTAGGCAGCTCTTACAACTTGAGAAAGGATGAATTTTCTTTACATATATTTGTTGTACCCATTGAATCCCCTGATTGATTGAGCTGCTGTGAGAATGTAAAATGTTATTTTCGTAGGTCATGAGTAACCTGTATGTAAAATTTTAAGAACTTAGATATGCTCATGGTGCAGCAATAGACTCCATGGGGGAAATTTATTTGTTTAAGAAAAATAAATGAACCCGCAAAAGAATTCCATGGAAACGTCGGATACAAGGAGTAGCCTGGTTTAATTTGTTTGATAGCAATTTCTTAAAAAAAAAGCTTTTCCTGAATCACGCCTTAAACAAAATGCGAATGAACAAAATTACATTATTTGTAAAAACCACTACAAAAAAAATGCAGATAGCAACGCTTTAGCAATAGTTTGTCTGATACTATACAAGTTGTTGCTGAAGTTTAGCAACAATATAGTAACAAACTGTTGCTAAGTTGTAATAATTGCTGATTTTTCTGCATCAAACCGTATAGTTTCTATCTTATTATTTTCTTATAGTGAACCTAGATATATTGCCACTTGGCAAACTAAGTAGGGAATATGAAGAAAACAAACTGGTGTGGCGGCAAAAGAATGTTATATGCAATGAAAAATGTTGTCCAAGGGTTTATTTTACATAAATGATCCGCGCCACGACACATGTTTGTTTTATTATCTTCAGGTTTGCTTTAATTTAAGTTTTACCATCATTGTAAAGGGTTCAGAAGTTCAACGGTTGACCAACTAATCATAGAAAAACTTCTAACTAAAGTCATCGTAGGTGTAAATTGTCATCACAAATGAATACGTTTTATATATATATAATATCCACGTATTGCGATTGTCTAATCCGGTTATCAAAAATGAACTAGTCGGAAACATAGTGTGTACATGTTTTCCTTTTATATGATTGTATTGGTTTCAGAACTTAATCAACCACAATAGAAAGTAAATCCTCCATAAACATACAAAAATCAAAGCAAAAGCTACCAAGGGCAAGTCTTTTATCGCGAGAAAAATGCACATAATAACTGTCTCTAACTTAAACCCCAAGAAGTAAGCCATTTTCTAACAGTAGGTAACACTAAAACGTGCATTTGAGACAATATTAAGGATGCTTACGTATGTCAAAGTGATATTTCTTATCAAGACACTGCTAACAGAATATGGCATTACAAGCTGAGATTTGGTGTCTATGGAACTAATGTCCATAAACGGTGTACAATAACTACAGTGTACAGTACAGTACAGCCCGTAATTGTAAATGTTTTCCATTTGGTGTTCAAAAGGTAACTCTCTCCGCCAAAATGTACTTTTGAACAATTTTATATATTGTCTTGCTACTGTTTTGGCTAACTTAACAATTAACTAACTTTGAATGACACAGGCTATACGGTGAAATCGACTTGCCAAGTGATCCGAGTCCGCAAACCGATCAAGTGTTGGACTCGATTTGTATGGACACGGAATGTGCCACCTAGCTAGATATAGCTTCATTCTATGACTCGCTTTTCGACCCTCGATCGGTTACAAATAATGGGTTTAATACAAGTGAATAGATGCGAGCTTTGTTGTCGCCATTCGGAAACTAGAGACCACCTTTTCTTCGAGTGTCCTTTCTCTCGTCGTATTTGGCATATACCAATTAAATCGATACCTATTTATGTAATACCAATAGGAATAGGTACATATCTAGGTGTTGGGATTTAACCTAGTTGTTGCTATTGATCTTGTTTTTGTGCAGAATTGCATAGTTTACTCCATTACTTCTTGATATACTGCTCTAACAACTGCTTCAAGAGAGTCTTTCTTGAAGGTTACAAACAGACAATAGTTTCATGACAAATGCTCTCACAAATGCTTCAAGAGTCTTTTCTTGAAAGTTTACAGACAAAAGACAAGTCCCAAAAGAGTAGAATGGCACAAAGATTAAAAATAGTTCAAAAACCGACTTTCTGTGATCACTGGATCATTGTTTGGTACCCCCTATGCCAAGACAATTGCCTCCTCCCCCCCTGCTCCATCCACCTCACCCTCCATCTGTAAAAGCTTCTTCCTCAGGAATTCATTCTCTTGAGTCAAAGAATGAACAAGGTCCTCCAACCTTGTACGCTCTTGTAACTCCATTTCCAACCAACCATCAGACATCTCTGCATCTCTTTGGAGACTGTCATACCTCTCTTAAATTCTCTAGCTCATGTGTGATCCTAGACATCAACCCTATTAGCCCATTCTCACTCACTTCATGCCAGAAAATGGTCCTCTCTAGCCACTGGGTATATTCCGACATTTTGATATGAATGTTTATCCTGTACCATGTCATCACTTATAGTGTTTTTTGCCGCTTCAATGACTAAGTTTTGTTTTACAGATAGCATTCGCTTTTGGTGGATGGTCTCTGCTGCGCCTCTGCATACAAGCTACCTTTTGGTCACTATTGCAAGCTACCTCTTCATATTCTCAAGAAAGAAATTATTTCTCTCTTTTTGCGCATGCTTAATCATGAGTCTTCTCATAAGAGCCTTATGGTTTTACCAACAGAGTGATCTGGTGAACTTTGATAATAGTCATGATCAAACGACATTCATTTGTAATTTGTAATTATTAAACTGCTACGTTTAGTCGTAGGTGCTAACCAAGTCTTTTGTTCGTGTTCTGGTTTTAATGATAATTGCTCAACTTAAAAAAAAAACGGTATCCGAGTAATTTACGGTATAAAGATGAGGAACTTTTTTTCCGTATTTCTTTTAAGTACAAAATTACACTTTTTGAGGGAGGTAGAAAAATATTAGTTGTTTTCTCTAAAGTTGCTTAGGTTGCTACTAATTTTAAAAGGTTTTCATAATAGGTTAGTCGTCACATCAGAAAATGGATCTAATCTACCTTATATGATACGTATAATTAATCAAGGATTTGGAGGGACTCTACTGTCCAAATCAGTTTTTGAAAAGAAAATTAATATTATTATGTTGCCAATTTCATTTACATAAACTGGGGATTCTTATTTGAGGTTTCTTCCAGGAAAGAAATATTTGGCCAGATAGAGAAGGAAAGAAGAAAGAGAGTAAATAGTGGGAGAAAATTACTTATGTATCAAAAGTAAGGAAAATCTTATTTAAAAAATAAAAGTCTCTGGTCATTTATTTTTTGCATAAACATAGGTTACATTCATAATTTCCACATACATATGCACTAACCACGTCATCAATCACACAAGCCAAAACAAACTTGTATCAAACATATTTAAGTTTATTGAGTTGTTTTAATTTTGATCCTACCACTGCACGCCAAATTTACTTAGATGTAAAATCTTACCAAAAGTATGCTTAAAATATGGCATCAGGAAACAAGGCCATTATTGATTTGCACACAACATCTCTGTTGAATGGCAATTTATTTTTAATCGCAATGACAAATTTTAAAAAAAACAATATTATATTTCACAGGAGATGATGGGAGTGCTCTTAAATAATATGTACGTCCGAATTGGCGTGGTAAACGTGGCTCAATCAGAAGTAAGTCTGCATGAATGTCATGAATTGAATTGGCGATGAAGAAACTACGTGGGAATGACAAGGCTGGCAGACTCGTTGCTGCATAATACAGAAGGGTCTAAAAGATTAAAGTCATCAATTCATCAGATGTTATCGTCAGTTTCAAAATCAAAAAGATTATTTGATAATAATAGGACGCGCCAAAATTTTAATATAATTTATTGCTTGTTATATAAGTACACTAAAACTTCTTTATAAGAATAATTTATATATGAATAACCTTTTTATAGTTATAAAAAATCTCGTTACCAATTCGGACTAGTTATAAATAAGAATAAACTCTCTATTATTATATTCCGTGAAATTTTAAAGTCCCGTCAGTTATAATATCACATCCATATAGTAATAAATAATATTTCATTACAAAAAATATATATTTATATATTAAATTTAGAATGATGTAAAAATACAAATGTAAATTTGTTTGTGACGATAACTTAATTTTTTACGTTGTTACTACATATTTTAACTTTTACGTATATAATAGCTCGCCGACATGAATATCTTATTGTTAAACTCAAAATAATTTCAACTTATCAAACATGCTTAAATTTTCTTGACATGAAACATTTTGTATTTTTATACTATTATACTCCTAGTTATCTCCTTCCGCTTTTTGTATTTGTTTAATTAAAATTTTATAAATTCATTTGTATATTAATATATACCATACCATGTACATGTATCTTATTAATTTTAAGTACTTATACATAATTTTCTTTTATATATTTTTATATGTAAACTCTATATATGAATAACCTCTCTATAATAATATTTATTCGTAATACCAACGATACGACTGAATAGAGGTTTTACTATATATATATTTGAAAGAAATAAAGCTAAATTATCAGTTACATAACTTCTCAGGACAAAGCTTTCAAGAGCTCAAAATAGAGCCGTCATCCGAGCCATTCCCATTACACATTTTACTAATATAGGTAGCAGAATAAAAACTTATGGCATACACAATCAGTACCGTACAACCCGTGTGGATTGTGGTGTATGGTATAGTCCCTGGAGATAAGTCAGGAAATGACAAAACGTACAGAGGAAAGCAACAGAAGTAGGTCCAACGAATAGAAAATTAATTGACAGAAAGGGTAACACATCTAGTACATGGGAAGTAAGGAAACAAAAGGAAACACCAGTTAAAAAACTCGACATTAAGCTGAACAACTCATTTGGGATTATGACTGATATAGAAGCTGAAGAGGACAGAAAAGCCAAAAGGAAATTAGATGCGCGCGGCAAATGATAAAGAGAAAAAAGGGTACGCGATAGGTGAAGAATTTGGTCCCTCGAGCCCAGTAGTTACAGAGACAACGCCAACTAGTAATGGGGGTTTTGACAACAGGGGTGGCGCTGAAAAAATAGAAAGTGGTAAAGGTATTGTGGACGTAAGGCAGGAAATACGGATAAACTGATAAGTGAGCAGGCAACTTTTCTGATGGAAGACGAAATGGTAACAACAATTACTCCTACAAAGGTGCCTAAAGGAATGTATTTGGAAGAAGTGATTGGTCAAAAACGCGAATTAAAAAGGAGATGAAAGCAGTTCAGAATACGTTGGAGACAAAGAGAAGGAAAAGTAAACCCCCTTAGGGTTTTATTGGTTTAAGCATTTAGAAAGTATAAGATTTAATGTCTTCTGCTATTGTTTAGTTATCTTTGATGTACTTGTTTAGTTTAGTTATCGTCAGAGCCGTCTCCAGAAAATCGGAGGCCCGAGCAAAATTAGATTTATCGGCTTTAAGTTAGTTTTTATGGGGACGTTAGATAATTTGATGTATACCATAATATAGCAATTACGAAACGAAGTTTTCATTCAGATAAACCAATTTACAATAGTTATTCTGTGGAAATATCAAAATATACCAAAAAAGATGTAATGGATAGTACTATATAGTAGTTAGATGTATTCTTACAAGTAGAGTAATTATTACATACTAAGATTTTTTACAATTTATAAAAATTAAGCACATAGTCATTTCGTCCCATAATAATAGTCCATTTTGATTTTTTTAGAGTAATATATTTGTATATCAATGTTCGAAAATAGCAATCAGATATATGATTTGCAAGGAACAATATACTAATTAAATAGCTAGGGGTATATGAGTAACTAAAAATTTTCAAAACAAATTGGATTATTATTATTTTTGCTAATAAATGGGCAAACATGTAAATTAAATGTTCTACCTTTCCAACAAAAAAATGCATAAATAAGGGACCGGTATATTTACGTACAAGTTAACTAATTTTACAAGCATTAGTAAAAGGTATAAAAGTATTAGTAAAAGGTATAAAAGTATTCTCATACACTTTATAATTAAGTAATAGTGAGTATGGAAATTGCAACTATATATAAATGAATGAGACGTGTAGAGAAGGAGACCCTTTCCGGAGATGAGGCCCAAAACACTGATAAATTATTTGGTACTTTTAGAGGATTTTTTTTCAATTCATTTTATAGTCACACACTTAATATATTTTATTATATAAGGTTGTGTGACCCAGTAAGTGTGTGGTTATAAAATGGATTGGAGAAGTCGTACAAGAGAACCAAATAATTTCTCCAAAGCACTTGCTTTGGTGCATATAAGCCGGAGATGTCCCTGGTTATCGTGTACTAAATTTAGTTGAAATTGTATCCGTTATGTTGGATATTGTAGTTCGAATTTCATTGTAATATCTTAGTTAGGTACCGCTTTTTTTTATATACATTTACTTTAGAAAAAAATTATTAAACAACTCTATCTTTAAAACCTTTTACAATCATGACAATTTCATTCACAGTTGTTTAAAGTAACATGAGAACTCTAAATATACAACTTTCACAATAGGAATCTTCAAAAAAAAACTTTCACAATAGGAACTTCAGTCTATAACTCTACCGTCAAAAATCTCTATTCTAAATCAAATATATCAACGAATAACTAGAACATCAGCATTCCGTGGACATAAATCATTTGAAAACCAGGCTTGCTATTTTCTTTGCTGACTTCAAATAACAAAACAACATACAAAATGACGATAGGCAATATGACTTGTTTCGTCATGTATTAAAAAAAGAAATTGAAAGCATCGTACCTAACTCAGAGTCATCATGACTCGAAGTCTTTATATACATTATATAAAGTCAAAATAATCCAATCGTTTATTTAAAACTCAACTAAATAAAAACATAAATTAGGGAAAAACTATCCATAGTCATTATACATATATATATATATATATATATATATCTTTATAAATATAATTTTAAAAAAAAATCTCCATATGCATAATTTTTAAAAAAAATCTTTATATACATCAATATACTTCATCTACCGTTTTGTTTATTTATTTATTTTGAAAGTTCTATATGCTTATTTTTTATTAGTTGAGTTTTAAATGAACGATTGGATTATTTTGACTTTATATAATGTATATAAAGAGTTCGAGTCATGGTGACTCTGAGTTAGGTACCCCACTTCCTATTTCTTTGGTTACGTTTAGTAATAATAAAATGGACCGGATATTGATTAAAAAAAACTGTATAGACTAAGACTATTTCTCACACTAAATTAAACATCTCAAAATTTGATTAAAAAAAAGACAAAGACGTAATGAATTATAATTATAGGTATCGAATTAAGTGGCCATTTTACAAATTTACAAGTGATATTGCGCCATGAAAGAAAACAAAATCAAAACTAAATTTGGCACCACAACTCTTTAGTATCACGTGTGTTTGTGCATTTCATTTGTACTTTGACATAAGGAATAAATATATATTTCATCTTAAGAAATAAAAATATATAATATTTTGATGAAACAGTGTATATTTTAAAAAAGGTATACACTTGGACTATTTTGACATATCATGGACAAATTCAAATACTCTTATTACAAAGTTGTTTTTTAGAAAATTTATACCAAGCATACATAAAAATAGATGAAATAGTCTGATAGTGAGTAAAAATGATTATAATTGTTTCTTAAATAAAAAAATGGTTTTTCAAAACTGTTTTCATTAATAAAAAATAACGTATTGCTCAAAAATAACCGTTTTATTACAAGTTTTTTATTGCATGAAAAGCAATTTACAAAAATATGATAATCATGAATCGCAAACTATACCAATGAGTTTGACCATGACATATAGATCATTGTTTATCTAGATCTCAATAAGTCTCTGCTCGACCGCGACATAGATCAATTAGTTGATTTGTAGGTGTACTTGGACCGTCACACTATGCTTTAATGGAGAATTGCCATTAAATCCATTCGATCTGGAGTTATTATATCCATAAACACGTTTTTTTGGTTCGTTTTCAACTAGCCCTATATAATTTACTAACAACCATACTAATAGATGATGTATTGTTTACGTTGTATAATATAAACATAGCAAACAAATTAAAACGCCACTAGTGTAGTATATTCCATATTATATTATTGTATGATAAATTATTTTATTCTCCATTGCTCTTAAATAAATTTAAAATTACTAAAATGTCTTGATTGTATTCATGACCAACACTTGTAATAGTCAATTAAAACGACTAATCAAATTAGACGTCGACCAACAAAAAACGCAAATAAAATTAATTAGAAATTGACGTCGAATATGCTCGAACTTGTCTTTCTTAAGGCATATATGAATACTACGTACGTACGAGTACTAGAATTTAATTTGAAGTTTTACGTAATAAATTTATCATATGACAATGAAATATTAGAGTAGACAGGACAGAATAATCAACATCGCTGCACACATGGTTTTAAAAGAATTTGCCCTTATTTTTAAAATAGTCCTATTTTGGAAAGTCATAAAATCGTTCACAAATTTTCTATAATTCTACCCAAGAGGTTTCAAAAACTTATAAAATACACTTGAAAATATAAAAAAAAATAACATTTTTGGTCCAAACAATTAATTATTGGTTAGTCGGAAATTCATTTAGTCTAAGGTTTTTAATTAATTTTCAATTACCATCTTTTACACATTTGAGAAAAATAAGTTATGGTTATACTCATTATTTATAATTGCAAGCGAGAAAGAGTTTTTAATTAAGTTAAGTACGATAAAATAATTGAAATAAACTTTTAAAAAAAATGTAGGCCTATTATTTCAGATGATTTTGTTTTGTATTTATGTAAAAGAAATATTTGTAATAATAAATATGATCTTACAATTGATTTTATAAAGTTTTATGCCGGAAGTAAAAGAAACTTGATAAAGTTTTGAAAACCCGCAAAAATTTATGCTACCGTTAAAAAAACGTTTGACCAACTCTGATATATATATTTTTTTTGTTGAAAGGCAAGTATGATTGAAATGATGACTATTATGTATGTTCTAAATGTAATTATTTTATGTCAAAACAACCAATTACCAAATAAACAGTTAATGTTGTATCGGATTAAATTGCCATATAGTAGTTTTTTTTTTTATTTTAATCACATTTTTTTTTGTTATTTTTAATTTAAAAAAGCAGCAACCTACTTATATTTGCCAAACGGTAACATTCTCGCCTCCTCTCTCTATATATACTATTAGCCTGCGCATATTTCTCTCATTAATTTTCTCCTAATTTCTCTTTTATTATATATCTATATATATATATACATATATATACCCACAGTGGAGAATGGAGACGATTCATCTTCGTCAGCGAGAGATATTTCTTTATCATCCCCTGTTTATTTGTATTCTTGTTTTTATTTTATTATTAGTGTTTTTATTTATATTGATTCGATTTATGTTTTTTGCTTTCTTACGTTTTTATGTGAATCTAATTCAGATCTATTTTATTTATTTTATTTGATTTTGGATTTTTAATTTCAACTTTAATTAAACTCAACCTTTTGCTGATTTTGAGTTTCTACTGATTGATTTTGTGTACTTAATTGCAAGTTTAATTGATTTTGACCTAGTTCCTGTTTTCCGTTAAGTAATTAGATTGAAAACCCTAATTAATTTGTATCCATTGAAATTGGTTTCTCTGATTGCTATTTAAATTGATTTCGATGTGGTGTTTTGTGTGAATTAATTAGATCTAGTGTTTTGAAAACCCTAATTAATTTATACAAGATTTATTTTGGGTATTTAATTGCAACTTCAATTTATTCTAATTTGGCTACTGTTTTCCGTAATGGAACTCAGATCTAGTTTTTGAAATTCTTAATTAGTTTTTATGTATTGATTTTGGGTTTAATTCTTTGCAACTTAACTAATCTGGATCTGCTTTGTTATTAATTAGATTTAGTTTGAAAACACTAATTGAATTATATTGATTGATTTTGGGTATTTGATTGCAACTTAAATTAATTTCTATCTTGTTACTGTTACTGTTTCTTTTTGAATTAATTCAATCTAGTTTTTTGAGATCCAAAATAGTCTTTACAGATTATTTTTGTGTTAAATAATTGTACCGTGAATCAATTTCGATCTGGTCCGGTTACTTTATTGCATCTCCGTTCTTCATTATAAGTATAACCCTTTTTAGTATATCAAGATCTTTTGAGTCTGATCCTTTTCCTTTTCCTATTCAATTGCGTTTTAGATTCTAGGGCTTTTAAAGAATTTAATTGGTTCTACGCTTTCATATATCTTTCTTTATGCTGGGTTGATTGACTTTTTATAATGAAATTTAACTTCTAAATTCCTAATAAGTATTGAGTGTGGGTAAATACAAAATATTCCTGTTATTTAATTTTAATCATAATCTACTCTTAAAGAGAAGTATAGTCTTTGTACTGAAACGGACCAGTTATTAGTATTGATTGTTTACTTCTTTTCTTCGTAAGAATTTTAATTGGTTTGAGATGCATAGAAACTATCGTAAACGTGTTTATGATATCTGGTTTTTGAGACTTTTTTCCTTTGTACACATGATTTGCATTTTCTTTAATTATCTAGCAATATGCCTTTTAGTCGGTGAAGACATGTATTTGTTTGCGATAATGATTGATTGTGGTGTGATCAATTTGGTGTTTGTCCCATGTTTTAAGATCTTAATGTACCCTTTGTGAACAGATAAATCTAAATTTCCAAAAAAAAAAAAAAATACTTATTTGCCAATACCTATGGAAAATTCTTGATTCCTGGTTGAAGGTAATTGAAAAAGTTTTTTTCAGGAATAAGGTCGGTAACGAAAGTTCTCCAGCTGGTTATGTTTTCTATATAGTTTTTGTGATCTTCTTCGTACGTGACGATATACTTGTTTTTGTGATCAATTTAGTGTTTGTCCCATGTTTTAAGATCTTAATGTACCCTTTGTGAACAGATAAATCTAAATTTCCAAAAGCAAAAAAAAATACTTATTTGCCAATGCCTATGGAAAATTCTTGATTCCTGGTTGAAGGTAATTGAAAAAGTTTTTTTCAGGAATAAGGTCGGTAACGAAAGTTCTCCAGCTGGTTATGTTTTTTATATAGTTTTTGTGATCTTCTTTGTACGTGACGATATACTTGTTAACTTTGAAGAGTAATTAGTAACTCAATTCAGGTTAATTATTCAGTCTTAGAGAGGTTTTGTGATACAGATTGCTTGTTAAGAATTTTAGTGAAGTTAACTTGAAAACAACTTTTTGAGAGTACACTTTCTTCGTTAAGGTTCTTATTTCACCTAAAGCTTAAAGTTTCATAATGTTTACATTTGTATTTTTATCATAATTCATTTTCCGTTTCTTCTATTTCTTCCATTTTGTTTGATCTTCATGTGAAGCATTGGTTATCGCTTGTGAATGTTACTATACTGAATCTTATCTCTATTCTTTTTTTTATTTTCCTTTTCGACTATATGGTTGTTAATGATTCAAACTGGTTTCTGTCTATTTTATTCTATTACATGTATATTGTCGCTGGGTTTTCATCACATGATTGATTTTTCTTGTATGAAGTAATTAGATAAAGGTGTTCTTAAATGCTTTTTAATTTTGTGTCATCGTCTCCTTTCCTTTTCCTTTTCATATGCATTTTCGCCTTTTCAGCTCTAGGACTTTTAATGCATTTAATTCGTTCAACACTATGATATATCTTCTTAATGGCGTAATTTGATTATGAAATATGGTTTCTTAATAACTCCTAATAAGTATTGATTGTGGGTGAATACAAAAGTTCCTGTTATTTATTTGTTTGTCTGAAATTTAATTGGTTTGAGATGCATAGAAACTATCGTAAATGTGTTTATGATGTCTGGTTTTTGAAACTTTTTCCTTCGCGCATATGATATGTAATTTTGCTTGTTTTTTAGTTATCTTGTAATCGACCTTTTAGTTTGTGAAGACATGTATCTGTTAGCTATATTGCAATGATGGTTGAGGTGTAATCAATTTGGTGTGGTCCCTTATATATAATTGATGTTGTTAGTACTTCTGCCACTGTTCGAGTGTCTTGTAAACATATGTGCCGCTAATACAGTATTACGTGTAAGATTATTAACACAAGCAGGTAAGAAATTAACTTAGAGTAGAATGGGTGCAACACCCCTCACGTTAAATTAACAAACACTAAATTTTATCATAACTATGAGCAGACATTGTATATTTTAATCTTTATATAAGCACCTGCCATAATAATAAAAAAATAAAAAATGGTCCACGACTGACAGTGAGGAGGTCCGGCTTTCTGAATGGCTGAAGGACCATAGAATAAAATTTCCTGAGCAATGATGCCTTTGTAAAAATCTTAAAATCGTGATAGAAAGGAGAAATAAAAGTAATTGAAGCTGAAGAAACTATACTTAAATCACATCCAGGCAAGGACTGTTGAATTTGATTCCGGGTTAATCGATATTTAACCGTTCATCAATTGTGAATGTTGAAATGTCACAAATCTTTCATGCATAGTATAAGACCTATAATTAAATTAATTTTAGTAATTTGTATCCGATTGAAATTAATTTCATTTTGTATCCTAGTTACGAAGTTATGGAAGGATCCTACGACAGTCATGTTGATCAAATATAGAAAATCTTAATGTGCATTTAGAGTCGAGATTCCAAGTTGATTTGAGACTTCAAATGTAAATGGAGATGAGCTTTTAATAACATACTTGCATTTTGATTTCTGTTGTAGGAAAGAAAACCAAGGAGACTAAGAAAGTTACACAGCCCACATGTAAGCATTTTTTATTTTTTTTGCTTCCAAGGATTTTCTGTCAGAACTTATAGAGACTTCTGAACACTAATGAATTTAATCATAACTTAAGCTCTAGAACTTTTAATGCATTTAATTCGTTCAACACTATGATATATCTTCTTAATGGTGTGTTATACGAATTTGATTATGAAATATGGTTTCTTAACTCCTAATAAGTATTGATTGTGGGTGAATACAAAAGTTCCTGTTATTTATTTGTTTCTGAAATTTAATTGGTTTGAGATGCATAGAAACTATCGTAAATGTGTTTGTGATGTCTGGTTTTTGAAACTTTTTCCTTTGCGCATATGATATGTAATTTTGCTTGTTTTTTAGTTATCTTGTAATCGACCTTTTAGTTTGTGAAGACATGTATCTGTTTGCTATATTGCAATGATGGTTGAGGTGTGATCAATTTGGTGTGATCCCTTGTTTTAAGATCTGTACCTCTTGAATTTACCTTTGTGAACAGATAAACTAAAGTTGCAGAAAAAAAGTCGTGTATGTATCATTTTTGTTTTCGAAATTTGTAAACACAATGTCAATTATTTTTTTTTTTACTCGGTGACAACTATTCATCAAGTTCTGCACCATAATCTTATTTTCTTTACAAATCAACTATTATAATTTTGGGAAATAAAACAATATATGTCGGTGTAGTAGCTTAGAGGTTACACCGTCAAAGACTCTGCCTACTTATAACGCCACCGCTTCTTCTCTAACTGTATTGTATACATATATAACTATTTCTGTTTCAGAGTCGATACAAACACTAAGTCTTTGTCCTCTCTCTGTCTACAGAATCCCTAATCAGAGAGCTTCTTTCTTCTCTGGCTCCTCTCCTTTTTTTATTATTTGTTTCATAGATATGATAAACCTTAGATATTCTTCTTCTCTCGTCTACTCCTTTTATTGTTGTTTTATGGGATTGTTTTTCTCTCTATTGCTTTATTGGATCTATGGAATTATTGTACTCTTTGCCAGTTATATATGTATGTTGACTCCTTTTATTTGATTAGTGTTTGTCTCTGTTACCTAATTGGATCGAGGGAATTTGTTTTTTCTGTAACCCTTTAAATATTGTAGACCAGCATATATTAGTAATAATTGTTTATTGTTTATTTTTGATTTTTATGGAAATTATTGTACCATTCGCCAGTTGTTACTAACTCCTTATAAAATGGATTACTGTTCGCTTAATTTGTTAGAGGGAATTGTACTTTTCAGTTTTTTTGACCAACCGATATTAGTAATTACTGTTTATTGTGTAAACCATTCTTTCCCTTGTTACAGTTGAAAATATATTATTGTAGCATTCTATTTGCTCATGCCTTTCATGTTGACTGTATTTAGTTTTTTGGATTGGGATTTGTCGTCCTATTATTTTACATGCTAAGTATATCCGAACTGCAATTATTCTAGAAACAGGTGCATATCGCTGCAACATCAGAAAGAAACAATTCCCATGATCCAAATATGTAACAATTAAATCGCTGTAACAGCCTTTCAATTCTCTAGACTAACAGATACATGAAGTCACCGTATACTATTACTTTTTATGGAAAATATTGTGCTGTTTGCCAGTTATACGTGTGTTTCATTGTTTTCTGTCTCTTGTTATCATACTGGAACATCCCAACAATCTACGTTGCTTGAGTTTGTGTGGTTTATGATTTTTTGTTATATTATTCGACATGTTAAGTATGGTGGACCTGCAATTAATCGAAAGTGTCTTTTTGTACCGACGTTTGAACTTTGTAGAGGAACAGATATTAGTATCACTGTTTACTGTTGATTTTTATGGCGGTTGTTTCGTTTCAGTTTCTGTGTATTTGATTGCTTTCTGTTCCTTGTTATGATTTAGAACATTTTTTATTGCATTATAGCTGCTCGTTTAGGTCTATGCATCAGTTTTCATGTTATCTGAATTGAATTTTTGGTTTCTGATTTATTGTCGTATAATATAGTAAGGCTGAATTGCAAATATTCTAATCATAACTGTATCTTACTTGTATCACCACAACAATTAAATTATTGCTGAATGATCGTGGGAATTAACAGATATTCGTAGTCACTGTAAACTGTTCATTTTTATGGAAATTATTGTACTGTTTGCCATTATATTTCATTGTTTTCTGCCTCTTATTATGACTGAGAGTAACTTAGTGTAGCACATTCCATTTGCTTGTTCAGGTTCTTGCCTTGTTGTTCGTGTTATCTAATTAAAATTGTTTGTGATTAGTGATTTGTCATCATACTAATTTACATGTCAAGTATGGCTGACCAAAATATTATAGTCATAGTTGTTTAACAAAATCAGAGGAGTTACATCTTACTGTAACATCCCAACAATTTATGGTTTACCTGCTAGGGTAATGTTTTAGTGGGTGTAATTTTATTGTCTTTGCTTGGTTTTTGAGCTTACCTTTATTTATATATATATATATATGTATATATAAAATTATATATGTATTCGTTGTTTAAGGAATAATTTGGTTTTTTCATTGGGTTCTTGAACTTTGGCAATCTATTTAAGACAAATGAAATCACTTTGGAGGAACCCATTGGGATTTAATTAAAGGATCGAAGAGGTGAATGTGTAGCTATAAACTTATATATATGCATCGGGGGTATCTTTTTTTATTATAAGAACACCAGCGTTTTAGAATTTATTTTGTATTGTTTATGGTCAGTCATTGATAATAGTATTTGTTTTTCTACTGGCAAAGGTTAGATTTGAGGGGATTTGAATCAGTTCGATTATGTGAATTTAGCCTCTTGAGCTTTAAACTGTATTTTATTAAATCTTTATTGGTCTCGGATTACTTTCACATTCTCAGAATTATTAATTCTTGCTGCCCCTTGCTAATTTAGTTGAAATTTTTCCTCAGCTACGAGAGTGTTGTTTTTCTTCCTTTTAATTGAAATTGGTGATTCATCATACTATACGTCGGGTTTGTGATTCTTTTATATCAGCTGAGCGTGACTAATTTGATTAACTATCTACCCTCATAATCTTATAAAGCTGTTTTCTTTAACTCGTATAACTATCTGGTTTAAAGACTCCTCTTTGGCTAATAGGTACTGTAGCTGGTTATCTATTGTTATAATCTGTTTGGTTGAATTGGTGATAAAATTTTGTTTTTTATTTTAGTTCTCCTATTTACACCTGTCGATATGTTATGTTCTTTCTTCATAATCTGTGTCTTTTCTGTTCTGTTTCTATTTTGAACTTTGTTCAAACTAGAAAGTTCACTTTCTTTATTTCCTTCGCATCTGCCTGTGACATTGTTAAGATCTCCTTATTTCAAATTTGGTATAATTGTTTAGATTACTGATTGGTTTGGTTTGTATTTAATGGTGTTCATGGGGGGAAAATATTTGAATTCCGCTTGATCTCGATTGTGGATCAGAGGCTCCAGCGACTAAGAGAAAGATTACGAGGGAGAATGGATGCTATTATGAAGGAAATGCTAATTTCAGTTTAGAGTGGTATTTTGGAGGCCATCCATCATTACGGTCAAGAGTACGGCTGCAATGTGCTGATGTTGCGAATTAATACTCTCACAGTAAGTCATGATTTTTGGATACTTTTTTCTCTCCATTGGATATATTTTATTTTTTATATATATATGAGTGACTAGTAGATTTTCTGTTCCGGATGGAAATACTTTTACTTTTTATTATATTTACATCAAGCCTTATATTGTTGGATAAAAGAAAATAATAATTTGAGAACAAGGCAAATGGCATACCCAAGTCTCTGATGTTGAAGCATGAATTAAAGCGTTTCTGTTTGCAAGGTCAACAATTACTCAATAACGGGAAAACCGGTCTCCTTGTATTTATTCTATTTGAATGTTTGTAGCTGTAGTATATTTTTCCATGGATTGCTACAAAGATAGTACGCCCCCTTTTCCCTCAACCTTATAAAGTAATTTCTCTTTGTTTTATAGAGATCCAACCGACTTATGATACAATTAACAGGTAGGTATGCCATTCCCTTTTCCCCTCAACCTAATAAAGTAGATTCTTTTTGTTTTATAGAGATCCAACCGATTAATGACACAAATAACAGGTATGCCGTTCCCTTTTTTCCTCATTATATATGTTTTTGACCGAACCAAAAGAATTATTTGTATAATTTTCTTTTTAGTATTCTGATTCGAAAACAGAAACCTTCTTATTCACATGCTATCGAACACAATAAAGCATTAAATAAGATGTTTTTTTTTTTCCTATTTTCGTCTCTTAGAAACTAGTAAGGAAGTATAAATTTGACTCTATTTTCTATCTTAGTTCATATGTTTTTTCTTCTTTACCTATTTGTTACTGTTACCTAATAACTCTAGGGCCATGGAGAGAAGAACACGTGTTAATTCTTGTATTTGAGCAAATGGAAATCCTGAACTGTTTACTATAATGAAGTGGCTATGCTTCTATATGGTGCTCTGTTCACTTTATTCCAGTCGTTTAAAATCCGGAATTGCCCATACTTGAATAATTAAATATTCTACCAACTCTTTTGTCGTTTGTGAACTAGTTTGTTATTTTGCCTCAGGGAAATCGCAAAATGGACAGCAGTTAATGAGTTTAGTGATCTTTCATTTATTCTGAAAACAAAATTTAGTTTCATACATTCTTAGCAGTACTATGAGTTTAATTTTTATCTGGAAGCTTCTTTCACGACAATCTATTTAGAAACCCTTCTAAAAAATTTTACCTTTGGGGAGTACTCTACCATTAATTGTTCTGTTAGCTGATTCCAATTGGAGATTTAAGGTTTTTCTGGTTTACCTCATTATATTGTTTTGTTTAATCCATCTTATTTTCTCTTCTTTTAGTCTGTATTGTATTTATCTTCTCGATTTGTGATAGTTGTTTGCTTCTCAGTTGCAGAGGCGGTTCTTGAAATGTCGGTCCAGATTTTAGTCCAAAATTCCGAACGAATGGGAATTGGATTCTTCTCTATCTTCCAACCAAGAATTTGAACTTATTTTGGTATAATATATACTTTTAATTCATTTACAGCTTCTAACCAACTTACAGGGTTTTGCGAAGAGAAGGATCCAAAAAACTTATTTGTTTACATGTTTATCTTTTTGGAGATCCAAGACGAAAACTAGAAAACAAACTTTTTTTGGTTTATTCCTGTTTTAATAATTTGAAGGCCCTTTTAGCTCAGCGGTAGAGTAGTAAACGTAAGTCACCGGGTCAAGTCCGATAAGGGGCTTTAGTCCAGAAAAAAAATGTTTTTTTTCTACCCCAATAGTGGCTATCTTCAGCTTTTGTTTTACAGAATTACTTTTATAGAACGAAAACATTAGTTTTCTTAATTTGGAAACGTATGATTAATTTTTTACTCTCTTTTCCAGAAGCTGCTTTATAAAGAAATATGATACCGGTTTAAAAAGTTTTTTATGGTGTTCTAAGTTTTGACTGGTTTCAATGTTTCATAAGTAAATATACATACAACCCACCCCCTCCCCCCCCCCCCCCCCACCACACAAACAACACACACACACAAATGTTGAGATAAGGTTAAGGATTTTGGACCGTATTTTGGTTTTGATTCTCATTTGTTAAGTTTAAGTTCGCAACTTGTCACTGTGTTACTCTTCTCTTTTTATTGGTTCTCCATTAGAAAACTGTTATTCTGAGGGTAGGTTTTCCATTGTTTGCTTTACTGTGTGTAAGGTCCAATTTTTCTACTCATTTTACTTTTCTCCACCAATCAATGGGGTGGGATTTCGTGAAATTGCTATGCATACTTTCTGTTCCAACATGGGGTCTGACATACTTTTAAATTGTTCATTATTCTAGGAGATTAATAAAAGATTTGTTAAGAGATGTAGTTGGCTGGTTGTCCTGTCCCTTCTAATGTTAAGTTATAGGTTAGAAACGTTGAAACGTCTTTAGACTTCTCATTCATTGCTTATACTGATAGTAATCTAAATCAAATGTACAAAGAGAGGAGTTACCTGGCATTTATCTTTTAATTGGATGGGACTTTAGTCGATAATGCAACTGGGTTTGCATACATGAAGGAACCAAAAGCTATTATCTTATCTCAGTATTTGTAAGTAAGTGAAGTTTGAACTTTCTCTTAGCAATGATGTTTCAATTTCTTCTTAGAGGCACACTGAAGATACTTGTTTCTGATACATTGATAAGGTAATATTCATGTTCTCTTGAGTAAGGGAAAATGAAAAGCAAACATATGACCACTTCAATGGTCAAACACATGTTCTTTGTCATGTTACACATTTATACTATTTTTTTAGTTTTTTTTCACAATTTTGTCAAGGTAGAGCTGAGTACGTCACAACCTCCTCATAATTTGTAATGTAGAACTGCATCAAATGTTTTGGCTTTAAGGGTACTTTTATGTACATTGCTACCTGTTTTTCGCCGAAATCATATTTTGGTTTTCTTATGATACTTTATTGGTTATCAGGTGCCCAGAAATCTATCCGTGGTGTTTGGATTTGGAAACTCTTAATCGGGTACGTGAAGCTTGTATTGTTGAATTTGTGGTTTGTTGCAAATGCCAACATTGGTTCAATTATAAGTTATTATTTATAACAGACCATCAAAATTTATTCTATTAGAAGTTATGTAGCGAAAGGTTTTTCCCATATCGGTTTTATAAGGTTAGCATGGCTCTTCCTTTTATCTTTTTAAATTAAATATTTCATATTTTTGGTTTGAAGGTTTCTCCATAACATATATCCATTTTTTTTTTTGTCTTTCTGATTTCAGATAAAAGGAAATTGTTCGTTTGAATGCTTACACACATGAGATAACGAATTGTAGGTAAAAAAACACACATTGATAAAAGGAAGAAACTAGCACACGTTTCTCTGCCTTAGTAGTTGAGACTTACTTTACAGCTTTACTTATGAGTTTACACACATATATAATGCACTTGCCATATCTTCAACTCTTAATTATAAAATTAGTTAACGGGTCATTTGACCAGACAGGTTTTTTTTAGTAAAAAAACAGATAGAAACTGAATTTTTAAAAGTTTTTATAAGATCTACAGGTAAAAAAATATCCAAACGGGTTCAAAAGTGCTTGTTGTGTTATTTTGCTTCAATTTTTTCCCAGTTTCTTAAATCACTCTGGCAATGACTTGACAGTACGAATAGCTTGGCAATGATGTCACAGTACGACCAGGTTGGCTTATAGCATAATTTTGTTGATTGGTTTATGATGAAAATTTTCTTTCTGAATTCATCGTTTTTAATCAATTATGTCAATCTATCTTTCTTCACAGGTTATGCTTTCCAGTTCATTTCGTTTGGTTCTGGTTCCTGAGATCAGTTTGTTGTAGGCTTTTGGTTTTCTTTTTTCTCAGTATAATTCTTACACGCTTATACCGAGTAGCTTATATTGTTGTTTCTTCCTGGAATTGTACTTATTTGGGGTTGGTCTCTTAACAGGTTGCTTCATATGCCTTCCTACTTCTTATGGTAGTTTATCCTCACTGATTGTCAGTATCTGGTATACATTACATCTTCCTCTACAAACTCTTATTTTTTTTTTATATTATCTTTATTGCTATTTTTTCTTAATGAAACTGAAAATGTAAAATGGACTCATCATACTTATAAAACGAAAGGCTTTTTTTGGAGGCCATACTTTCTCAGTAAAGTAAAATCCCTAGTCTCAAGTACCATAAAAGTATGAGGTATTTTGGTTACGTAGTGTTTTTTCCCCATATAAAGTGTTTTCTTGTTCAATTCGACTTCATTGAATTAATCCTGTTTAGTTTGTGATATTACTGTGAGATTAGACTAGACCAAGTGGCTGTTTTGTGCTAATTGATCCCCTTATATTGAAAGCGGGGCCTCTGATTGGCTTTTTTTAACCAGTCATAAAAACTGTGATTCTTTTTGGACCGTTTAATCCACCGGTGGAGTATCATTGAAAATAAATTAAACGTAAGGAAAAAACCAATGTAAGAAGATGTTTGTGGTAAGATGTTTCCAATCTTGTCCAAATTATTCCTTCTGGGTTATGGCCAAACCCATTTCAGAATTCAGGCTTCATTTTTTTTTTTATTTGCACAAAATAATTAAAGAAATCTCAATTAGAGGTAGAAACTAAGTTTATTGTTTTGACTGATTCGTCAAAAATTTCTTTAAATTTTCCAAAACTGAGTACTAAATCAAGAATTTCTTAAATAAGAATTCTACAATTTTACGGAAGAAATTTGTCTGTGAAATCTGTAATGTTTACTATGTAGTATTTGGGTTTTCATCTAAAAAGTAAAACTAAGGAAATTGTAGATAGAAAAGAGAGAGAGACAAAACGAAATTTCAATTTTCAATTTTGATCATTGGTGGTATATATATCAACTATAACCAATGTAAATTTTTGAAAGACCAGGTAGGATGAGAGAGGATAATTTTACAAGTTTTATTTTGAAGAAAGGATAAGTTTACATTCTTTGAAGCCTTTAAGACATGTATTGTGCCATTTGTAACTCACCGTAGGATTACAAGAGAAATCCAAGGGATGAAAAAAACACAGTTTCCCTGACTGTGAAAAAGACACAGTCAGAGGTCCCCTTTCCCTTATATTAATAATGTATGTGTTTGCATTCTGGTTTCAACTCTTATCTTATATGTAGAAAATATCTCTATTAATATAGTAGCCAATGTTAATGTATAAGTCCAAAGATTGTTTTAAAAAAATTATTATAAAAACCTCTGTTATTTGAATATGTATCAAAGACACTTCCCAAATTTAAACATCAATCACTAAAAGACCGGCTGTTGCCACTCCTAATCTCTATATAAGTCTTTTTGGGTGTCCTTTTATTGATAAGCTTCAAGTCAATATACCATTGTAAAATAGTTCTCATCTAAAGTACAAAAGTAAAATCGTACTCATGACATTCAACGATATTTGCTATTTCTTGCTCGGGATGCTCTTTGATATTGATTTACTTATTATCATGTGTTTTTTGCTTCTCATGTCTACGTCCATGCTTGTTAAATTCTTGCGTTAAATGCAGCATGACTTTGTTAAATTCTTGCGTTAATTTGCCCACATGTTTCTCATCACAGACTTCACAGTTTATCATTTTGTTGCACTAATTAATAGTGAAATTCTCAAAGGATGCAAAGAAGTTCTATGTTAGGAGCCATTTGACATGCTTGGTTCAGGAGAGAAGTTTTTTGAGAAGGACATATTAGTAGTCTTTTGGGTTTAGGTGCCTTCACAATGCTTTCTCACTCACATCCAACTTCTGATACTTAAGTTGTACAGATTTTTACTGAAGACCTTCGATTGTCTAAATTGGTATTTCTCTACTCAGATTAAAAATCATTCAGCCTTTGACCAAACTAAGAAAATGGAAATGATGCAGGTGTTATTAGTTGTAGCCTTATTTCGTTGTAGCTTTTGTGCTCAGTAGCTGGATAGACAGTTTTTTCCTTAACCTAAAAGGCCAAAACTACACCAGCTCATTTGCTTAAAATCTGCAAGCAAATAAACCTCATGTAAGAGACATTTTTTTCTTTACTTTTGGTGTAGTATTACTATTACCCTTCCTAAGATAATGAATTTATTTATGTACAGGTTCACATCGCGGTGCAAAGATACTCTTCCTAAGATAATGAATTTATTTATGTACAGGTTCACATCTCGGTGCAAAGATGTATCGTGTCTGCATTAACTTTGATCGTAGTACCAAGTTGTGAAGGACACTATGTAACATGACTCTGTATTCCGGCGTGATGCCACCCTGCAAAAAGTTACGGACCAAATCAATGATCTATCCCATTGAATTCAATGGATATTGAAATTCTGGTCAGCCCATGTTTCTCCAAAATCAAAATATAGCAATACTTCACAGAAATATTTTACCATGATTTTCAAGTAGAAACCAGTTTCTCTTTGATACTCCCGAGTCATCCATGTTTAAAGTTGCAAAGAAAAGAATTCTCGTTGGTGTTGTGCCTTGATGAATTGTCTCCGAACATTCTTAGCCGCATTACACTCCCGAACTACATTTAATGTGGATTCTAAATCGTTCCCACAAATTAGGCAAGCAGTAGTGGAAGATAAGGCACGTTGGAATTTTAATACATTTGCAAGGAAGCATGTGTTTCCTTGGCTAAACAGTGCATTTCCAACAGGCAGGTTCTTCCGCTCTTACAAATTTTTGTCCATTGATGCCATGGTTGGCGTATAAAAGGTATGCGGATCCGACTGTATAATACTCCTTCCCCTTTAATACCACTGTTCTTTTAACTTAATATATACGTTTTGCTTTTTAAAACTTAATTTTACCTGACTATCGTTGTTCTCTCTCTCTCTCTCTCTCTCCTTGGTTAGCACCATCGTCACAGAGGCCACCTTCACCCTATTACTATCTCTCTAGAACCTTGCGGCGACCTTGATGGTGTGGTGGTGACGACGCCGTCGTCCACAGCCATAGCTGCCATATCCGGTGGTGGAGCTAATCCAAATGTATTTGCAGATTATTTTCACCAGGGACCAGATTTGTAAATTGGATGAAACAAGATTAATTGTAAATTGGTCCACAACTTATAAATTGACTCGAATATGACCTTAAATTAGGGAAATCAAACAGTTTGAAACCTATACTGTTTAGAAAATTTACAGAATTGACCAGTCAATTTATAATTATTCCAGTTTCAGTCCGAATCTAGATTAAGTTACATACTATTTTATTGAAATAAGTTACATACCATGACTTTCCTTTTTATTAGTACCTTAAGACTATTATTATTATTTAATTGCATTTTGTCTGTGGACGGCTATTTGTTCATTAGATTATTAATTTGTTTGTTAGATTGTATTTTATGCCATCTAAAGAGTGTTTGAATAATTTATTTGATAGACTATATTTAAATTGCTTATAGCATTGTTGATTGGATTTGTCATTAGACATGAGTAATATATTAGATTGTCTAGTAGACGGTATGTTTGACTTTTATCCTATTGTTATTAGTATATTAGTCTGTCATTGATATATAATATTGTCCATTAGAATGTCTATGAAATGAAAATTTTTAATTTTTTTTAAAATTTGTTTGAGTTCTTTTTTTTGTTTTTTAATTTTATTTTTTTTTGATTTTAGGGATTTTTGTGAGTTTTTAATAAGTCTATATTTTTGAGTTTTTTTTTATTTGGTCACTCCGAATACCAGTTAATTGACCCCTCAAAACTTATTGATCGTCAATTTAGAACTAGTCTCTATATTAATTTTTGTTTGACCTGGTTCATTTTGGAATTGTCCCACATCGTTTAAGCATTGTTAAAGCCAAACATTAATATAAGCTCCTCTCATTCCCTACTAATAGGCCTTTTAATGGAGAATGGACAGTGTTCTACATGGTATCAGAGCCAAGGCTAATCCGGTTTGTATGATGGGCCACCTCCACCCAATTTGTTAATTGCACTCGTTGGTTTTATCGGAAATTGACCAACCCACGAGGGAGGGGGAGTGTTAGAATTATTTCACATCGTTTAGGCATTGTTAAAGCCAAGCATTAATAATATAACTAATAGGCTTTTTAGTGGGGAATGGACGGGCTTCTACAGTTCAACTATTCATCATGTCCACTATAAATTTTTTAATTTTAAAAATCAACTATTAATTAGAAATTCCTCCGTCCCCATCTAAATGTACTAAACAAAATTACGTGCAATTTTGACTGATTAATAAGTTGTTCACAAGTGTCGAAATATTATTTTTTAAAATTTAATCGTACAGTATTACATTTAAACTATAAGTTAGTGTTTTTAATCAGAATGATAATTTAATAATTTAATTAGAATATTTAGTAAAGTTTGTTCGGTAAATAAAAATATTAAATACAATAAGTCGGTGTTATTAATTGCACGTAAAAAAATCTGCTTACGTTTGAGGCCACCGCCTCTACTACTCTCTCTCTCTCTCAATATATATATATTCAGCGATTTCCGTTTCAGAGTCGATACAAACACTGTTTATCCCCCCCCTCCTCTCTCTATACAGATCCTTCTTTCGCTCCTATTCTTTTATTTATTTATTTCTCAGGTACGATCAACCTTCTTTAATTTTATAAAAAATATTCCTGTTATTTAATTTTAATCATAATCTATCCTTAGTATAGGCTTTGTACTGAAACGGATCAGTTACTAGTATTGATTGTTTACTTCTTTTCTTTGTAAGAATTTTAATTAGTTTGAGATGCATACAAACTATCGTAAACGTGTTTATGACATCTGGTTTTTGAGACTTTTTCCTTAGTCTGTGAAGGCATATATTTGTTTGCTATATTGCAATGATTTATTGTGGTGTGGTCAATTTGGTGTTTGTGGACAGATAAATCTGAATTTCCAAAAACAAAAAATTATTTATTCACGCATGTATATTGACCTATGGAAAACTCTTGATTCCTGGTTGAAGGTAATTGAAAAAGCTCCTTTCAGGAACACTGTTTATCTTTCCCCGCTCTCTCTCTATACAGATTCTTCTCTTGCTCCTATTCTTTTATTTATTTATTTCTCAGGTACTGATCACCTTCTTTAATTTTAATTTTATAAAAAATATTCCTGTTATTTAATTTTAATCATAATCTACCCTTTAAGAGAAGTATAGGCTTTGTACTGAAACGGATCAGTTACTAGTATTGATTGTTTACTTCTTTTCTACGTAAGAATTTTAATTGGTTTGAGATGCATAGAAATTATCGTAAACGTGTTTATATGACATCTGGTTTTTGAGACTTTTTCCTTAGTCTGTGAAGGCATATATTTGTTTGCTATATTGCAATGATTTATTGCGGTGTAGTCAATTTGGTGTTTGTGGACAGATAAATCTGAATGTCCACAAACAAAAAAATATTTATTCGCGCATGTATATTGACCTATGGAAAACTCTTGATTCCTGGTTGAAGGTAATTGAAAAAACTCCTTTCAGGAATAAGGTCGGTAACAAAAGTTCTCCTTCTTGTTATGTTTTCTATTTAGTTTTTGTGATCTTCTTCGTACGATATACTTGTTAACTTTAAAGAGTTAGTTACCCAATTCAGGTTAATTATTCAGTCCTAGAGAGGTTATGATACAACATTGCTTGTTAAGGACTTGAGTGAAGTTAACTTGAAAAAGATTTTTTAGAGTACACTTTCTTCGCAAAGGTTCTTATTTCGTTTCGTCTAAAGCTTAATTTTTCATAATGTTTATATATATTTATATTTTTATCAGAATTCATTCTCCGTTTTCTTCTATTCTATTAGTTGTGTTGGTTACCGCTTGTGAATGCACACTATACTGACTGTCTGACTCTTATCTCTATTTGTGTTTTTTCTTTTTCTTTTCGACTATATTGTTGTTAATGATTCAACTTGTTGCTGTATTGTTTATTCTATAACATGTTTATTGTCGCTGGGATTTCATCTCATGATTGAATTTCCATGTATGAAATAATTAGAATAAAGGTGTTCTTAAATGCTTATTAAATTTTTGAGTTGTGGGGTAGACAACAACCACCCTGTTAGTTATTTCAATTATATTATACCTTTTCAGAGAAGTGCTAGCTTTAAAATTATGGGGATCTGTTAACTAGTGTATCGATTGCTTGCCTTTTTCTTCTTTATGAAATTTAGTCGGTTTAGGATGCATGTAATTTTTTGTAAACCTGTTTATGATGCCTGTTTAGTCTGTAATGTAATGTATGTATAAAACAGAACCTCCCCCGTTTTTTACTGTCTGATTAATAGGTTGAGGGACATGTCTACTTTTTAAGATTCCCCTCAAACTTGTAATGCACAAGACTTGTGTATAGGATTGCCCTTAATATACTATGGTATGTATATATGTATTAAGTAGGGGATAACTTTGTTTTAATTCCCTTTTATGTTTTTTCATTATATTTCTGACTTGCTTATTCATGTACCTTTGTTGTAGTATAGCCGTCGGCTAGGAGGATTTTGGGTGAAATGGGTATGTACGAGTACTCTAGATTTAGTGAAACCCTGCTGCTTTTACTCTAGATTTAGTTCATTACAGTACCGAAAATATATACTTCAATGTAGTTAGTTTTAGTACGAGTCTTGCAGGTAATTCCACTTTTGGCGTTTTAACCTCCTTAACATCGTCTAGGTACCTTAACACTGATAATCTACCCTCTGGCTATCATTTCATTTCTCTTCCATTTAATTGTACAATGTTAGAGTCTTATAAGGGGTTAGGCGTGATCACCCTTTGATCCTCTTAATAAGATTTTCGACATAACAATTTAAAAACGATAACAAATATCAATCTTCAGCATGTTCCAGATTTTGGTCCAAAATTTAAACGAATGGGAATTGGGTTGTTCTAGGCGTGATCACCCTTTGATCCTCTTAATAAGATTTTCGACAGAACAATTTAAAAACGATAACAAATATCAATCTTCAGCATGTTCCAGATTTTGGTCCAAAATTTAAACGAATGGGAATTGGGTTGTTCTCTACTTTCCAACCAAGATTTGGAACTTATTTTGGAGTAATATCTACTTTTAATTCATTTACAGCTTCAAACCAACTTACAAGGTTTTGCGAAGAGAAGGATCCAAAAAACTTCTTTGTTTACATATTTATCTTTTTCGAGATCTGAGACGAAGTCAGAAAATATAATTAGAAAATTCCTGTTCTAATAACTTGAAGGCCCTTTAAGCTCAGTGGTAGAGTAATGGTATCACATGTCGTAAGTTATCGGTTCAAGTCCGATAAGGGCTTAGTCCAGAAAAAGAAAAACTGAATTTTTTTCTGCCCCAATAATTAATTTCTTTTTTCCAAAAGCTGCTTTATAAAGAAATATGATACCGGCTTAAAAGTTTTTATGGTCTTCTAAGTTTTGACTGGTTTCAATGTATACTTCATAAGTTTATTCATATGCACACACACCACACACACACAAATGTTTAGGATTTTGGACCGTATTTTGGTTTCGATTCTCATTTGTTTAAGTTTGCAACTTGTGACTGTGGTGTACTATTCTCTTTTAATGGTTCTTCATTAGAAAACTGTTATGCTAAGGGTTGGTTTTCCATTTTTTGCTTTACTGTGCCTAAAGTTCAATTACTCTACTCATTTTACTTTCCTGATCCACAAATCAATGAGTTGTTTTTTTTTTCCAAATCGCTAAGCCTACTTTCTGTGACAAAATGATGTTTTGCTTTTCTTATGATACTTTATTGGTTATCAGGTGCCCAGAAAACTATCTATGGTGTTTGGATTTAAACTCTTCTTAATTGGGTACGTGAAGCATGAATTGTTGAATTTTTGGTATGATGCAAATGCCAGCATTGGTAGAATTATAACAGACCATTAATTTTATTCAGTAGATTTGTTCTATTAGAAGCTATGTAGCAAAAGGTTTTTCCCATATCGGTTTTATAAGGTTAGCATGGCTCTTCCTTTTTTTCCTTTTGAATTAAATATATCATATTTTTGGTTTGAAAGGTCTACCTATAACATATATCCCCATAACATATATCCATTGGTAAGTGTCCCTTTTTTCTCCTTGTGTGCATTTTTTCCCCTTTCTGTTTTCAGATAAAAGGAAATTGTTTGTTTAATGCTCACTCATGAGAAAACAAATTCTTAGTTAAAAAACACACATTGATAAAAGGAAGAAACTAGCACACGTTTCTCTGTCTCAGTAGTTGAGACTTACTTTGCAGCTTTACTTATGAATTTAAACACGTGTGTATAGTTAGATTGCACTTGTCATGTCTTTAAAAATTAGTTAACGGATCATTTGACCAGACTGGTTCTTTTAGTAGAAAAACAGATAGAAACTGAGTTTTAAAAAGTATTTATAAGATCTACAGGTAAATAAATTGTCCAAACGGGTTCAAAAGTGCTTGTTGTGTTATTTTTTTTTAAGTTCTTTCCAGTTCCTTAAATCACTCTGGCAATGACGTGACAGTATGACTAGCTTGACAATGGTATGACCAGGTTGCCTTAAAGCATAATTTTGTTGATTTGTTTATTAAGAAAATTTTCTTTCTTCAATTCATAGTTTTTAATCAATTATGTCAATCCATCTTTCTTCACAGATTATGCTTTTAGTTCATTTCATTTGGTTCCGGTGTCTGAGATCAGTTTGTTGTAGGCTTTTGGTTTTTCTTTTCCTCAATATAATTCATACATGCTTTTACCGAATAGCTTATATTTTCGGTTCTTTTTTGAATTGGACTTTTTTGGGGTTGGTTTCTAACAGGTTTTTCATATGCTATCCTAATTCTCATGGTAATTTATCCTCACTGATTGTCAATCAGTGTCTGGTCTTCCTCTTCAATATTTATTTATTTATCTTTATTGCTATTTTTTCTTGATGAAACTGAAAATGTAAAATGGAAAATAAAAGCTTTTTTTTTGGAGGCCATACTTTCTCAGTAAAGTTGAAGCCCTAGTCATAAGTACCTTAAAAGTATGAAGTATTTTGGTTACGGAGTGTTTTTTCTCCTATAAAGTGCATTTTTGTTCAATTTGACTTCATTGAATTAATTCTGTTTAGTTTGTGATATTATTGTGAGATTAGACTTGACCAACTGACAGTTTTCTGCTAATTGACCCCCTTAAATTAATCATGTGTTTCATTACCCTGTTTATATTCTGGTTTCAACTCTGATTTTTTTATGTAGAAGATGTCTCTATTTATAGTAGCCTATGTTAATATAGTCCAAATATTGTTTTTAAAAAAGAATTATAAACTCTGTTATTTGAATATGTATCGAAGACACTTCCCAAGTTTATACATCAATCAATAAAAGTTTTTGCATGTCCTTTTATTGATAAGCTTCAAGTCAAGTCAATATACCATTGTAAAATAGTTTTAATGTAAAGTACAAAAGTTAAATCGTACTCGTGACTTTCAACGATATTTGCTATTGTTTTGATGCTCTTTGATAATGATTTACTTATTATGATGTATTTTTTGCTTCTCATGTCCACGTCCATGGTTGTTAAATTCGGGTTAAATGCAACAAGATTTTGATCCTGATTTTTAGTAATGGTTTGGAAATTTTGAGGTGGAACTGTTTCTTCTTATAACATGGATTAGCTCGAGTATTGGTAGAATTGGAGGTACAACTGTTTATCACGTGTTGTCAGTTTTTTTATATTTTTTTAAATCCTGCTCCGAGTTTTATAAGCAGCTTTATCCAATTGCATTCAATGTCTGATTATTAGTGTTTTTTCCTTTTGCAATTTGCCGGACTTCCATGAATTGAAGAGATTATATTTTACTCACTCCTTCTAACACGTGTGCTTGCTTGGCTTGTAACTGAGTCCTAATTCACATATATATTACCATTTATCATTAATTTTCAAGATATAAACCTGGAACCGTAGGAGAAAGGGGACGATGGTATTACCTCCCCTTATCCCCCTTTTATGACATCATGTTTTAGTCAATAAAATCTTATCTTACCACCACCACCAAAAGGGAATAGAGAAAGTGGTAATTTGTTATGGAATTTATTTAGTTTTCTTAAGAAAAGAGCATGTCGCCATGTAGACTCAAATAGAAGTGATTTAGCATTGCTTTCTAAGAGCAGTTTGCGTAGTGGGTTGCTAAAACTTTGAACTTAATGTAATATGTTGTAAGAAATAATCAAATTGATGACTTAAATTTATATTAATTTGAAAATTGGTTTCTTTTAGTTTACGGGATCATTTCATTTGACGTCGGCCTTTAGTCATGTTTCTTCTCTTCAGAATTAATCCGCTGTAACCAATTAGTTTATAAACCTTAAGGAACTTATATAACCAATTTTTTGTGGACTTCTTTATAGTCGTCATCCTAGCGGCTGGCTAGTTACTTTAATGTGTACTTTCAAAAGAAAGGTTTTTCATACTTTTCTCAAGGCTAAATAATTTTTTTCCTTTATTTAGTGAGAATTTAAATCTAGTTTAGAGTTTAGACTGCTTTAGATCAATGTTAGAGACTGATTATTTCCCCTTCGACTATAGCAAATACTGTTCATGTTATCATTATTCCCCCCATTTTTTGATGTATTGTGAGTTTCCCCTTTAGGATGATGGTTATGAAGTGGAATAGGACATGGTCACAAAAGGCTGAGGACTTTTTTGTTATATGTGCATGCATGCCAGTCCTCTCAAGGCATGTAACGTCCTACTGCAGAAATAATGTTTTTTCTATGATTCTCGTTTCCGGTAATTAGTCGTTATATGCATTTGCGGTGTATTGCAGGTCTGGCTTGATTGCCCTGTCAAAGGAGGTGAATGGGGTATTTGGTTTAGCACATAGTTTAATATTTTTCTTTACTGATTTGCATGTAGTTGGTTATGTTGTTCTTGGGTGAAATTTCGTTCTTTCAATCTTTATAACGTATGGTCTGAAAGATTTGGATATTAGAAAACATGGATATAGTAGTTCATATTGTTGCTAACGCTTAAATGAAGTCACTTTGTAAGTACAGTAAACTGTTTACTTGGAAGTTACAGACTTCTCTTCCAGTTGACTACGCATCTGAACTGGAAAAAATATCTTCTTTTACTAACTCAACTATTCATTTTAGCTTCCTTTTGTATTCATAATTGTCCATCTTTTCAGTTGCTTCTTTTCTGTTGGCAGGAAATTTTTTAGCAGTTGGTTCAATGCAATCTTAAATTCGAGTATGGAATCTTGACATGCTTTTTGTGGCTTCGAAAACTTGTCACAGTAGAGTTGATGTTTTTAAAGGCTTTTGAGTTGTCAAAAATCTTAATAGTTTATCCATGCGTCTCAGGTAGATGAAGTTCAACCATTGTTAGTGTTGTGTGACTTTGTTGAGGAGGAAAAAGAAAAGAAGAAGAAAGTGGAGAAGGTAAGTTGGTTATCATCCTCTTAGCTTAGTGGCTGCTTTGGATTTTATGCTATTTTGAGTAAAGTCCTTTTCATAATAGATTGTGTACTGGGTATTCTTAGAGCACGTTTTTCTTGTTATGCTGGTTAAAACAAACTTTTCGGTAAAACGAAAAGTGATGTTCCAATACCGAATTTCATTGTTACTATCACAAAAACAGAAGAGATCGCTCTTCTTGGGATTGAAATATAGGGATATAACATGTGAACTGTGCCTAATATACCCATGCAAACAATATATTTAGGGCTGGGGAAAATTTCCGAAATCCCGACCCGATCCGACATCCGACACGATGTTGTCCGATCCGAAATATCGGATTTTTGTCCCATCCCGAATTAATTCAAATCGGGATCGGATTTTTATTTTCGATCCCGATGGATTTTCCGACCTAACCCGATAGAATTAATATATATTAAAATAAAATAAAAAATCTTATTATGAATAGTAGCCGTTTATATTTATTAAAAAAAATAAAATTACTCCCACATCTGTTCTATTTACTAAATAACACACTTTTATTTTCGTAGGGGTTTCTTGTTACATAGATTGTATATCCATCTTAATCTTGAATAACTAAAATTATAACATTTGGTGTCCGTGCTTTTAGTTTGAATAATGTTATTGTTTATGTTTTTTTTTAAATAATTATAATTAGTTGTCTTGTTTGATAATCAATCTTATAAACGAATACAATATTAACATATTATTGTCCCACTTTTTTATTTTGTTTAAATATAAAGAACTTTTTAACCAAATTGCTATTTATGTTGTAACTTTTTAACAATTTTTTTAGGAGTATGAATTATCGAAAAATCATGTCTCGATCTTTCGGGATCCCGAAGTATCGGGAATTCATATTATCGGGATCCGACCATTTTCGAATCGGGATCGGGACTTTTAAATGACATCTAAAAACTATCGGATCGGTACACCGGTTTAACCTTTTCGGGTCGGGTCCCGTTTCGATTCCACCCCTAAATATATTCATATATACATACATATATACACACAGCCACACACATGCGCGCGTAGGTGTGTGCGTGTAACTTGTGTGACTTCATTAGTTTTGAGATGTATTCTTCAAAGTAACGTTTAGAACATCTGGGAACGATTAGTTAAGTAGTCAATTGTATAACAATCCAACAACACAGATCTGACTTTGCACTGTACCTTTAATACTTAAATCTTAATTTATAGAAATAGAAATGTGTTGATATGTAAACACGGGTTCAAATTTTATCAAGTTCGAATGGTCAGGTTTTTGGATTTTTCATATGAATTCATAAAATTTTTGTGATCTTTTTTTTATATCAGCATACTATTTTATTTCTAAAATGCTTGTTTAAAAAAATATCTAAATTTTGTCCTGTTATATTTTTTTGGTATTTATTAATATTACTAACTTATAAATTGTCAAACTAAAAATTAACATAAAAAAATATAAAGTCAAATTTTATAGATTTTTTTGAAGAAACAATTTAAAAATAAAATAATACTTTGGTTTACAAAAAAAAAATCGATTTTTTTACAAATACATATGAAAAATCCGAAAACTTGATAAAAATCTGACCATTCGAACTTGATAAAATTTGAATTTTGTAAACACATTTTATTTATTTAATCAAACAGTGATTATTATTAACTAAAACAAGCGACACAAAGTTCAGCTGTCCCAGTAACAAGCTCTAAGGAACTAAATATAAAACAAAATACAAAGCCACACCGGGTGCTAGAAAACCTCAGACCCTAACAACCGACCAAATCATCACAACCTGAATCGACAAAATAAAATACAACAAAACATCATAAAATACTAATAGGAGAAATCCCAGCTATCGAGTGAGTACTGAAATATTGTTGACTGCGCCAATCAAAAATAAGGAAGGTTAAATGGACTCGTCCTATGCGAGGCAGTTTACGGACAAAAGGAGAACGGGAAGGTCAAATGACAATGTAAACCATTGGGGTGCCCGCACATAATTAAACTCGATCCAATCAAGGGAGAATCCTGACAAAATAATCAAAAGCCGCAACCCTCTACACCAAATAGTACACAAACCAGCCAAACATCAACCGAGTAATCAGTCCCATGTCATGAATAGGGACCAAAAAACCCAATAAACCTTATCCTATAAACAACAACGGAAACCAAAAGACAAGCTCCGCTAAAACTCCTAAACCGCCGAAATAAAATCTAGTCATACGTCGTGTACAGCCATAAAAACACGTGATCCCACTATAAGAAAATACATTTTTTTCAACCAATCTCAGCAACAAAATATTTCTCTGTTCCTAAATAATATGATTTTGGCAAGAAAAATAAATTTCGATGCGAAAGGGTTAACTTTTGACAATAAATTTAAATTAGTTGCTGATGTATGTATTTTCGACGACAAATTAGCCAATTTCCTGTTAAAGGTTAGTATTTAAGGCAACAAAAAAAGATTTTGATACCAAAAATATTTACTTTAAGTAACAACAAGAAATTAGTTGCGAAAGGTATTATCTTCGAAAGTAATGAATTTTGGTCCTTATTTGGTGTTTTTTAGAAAAAAAAGTGTTGTTGATAATTTAGGATTCTAAATTACATGATGTTATAATAATTTGTATTCTTAACTCTATATAATAGAAAATCTCATGAGTTTAATTGGTTGTGCTCGGGGCCGACCGTGTTATGATCGTTGTTCTTTACACAATTATGGCTATAATAATTATTTTAAGAGTATAATGAAAATTAAAACATATATTCATCACGGGTTGAATACTTTTTAGAGTTGAGAGTTGTAATCTCTCCCAATTTGGTAAAGAAAATTTACAAAAAAATAATTAAGCAGGCTTTGTATATATTCTTGCTATATTAATGAAAGTATGCTAATGGTTTTGAGGTTGTAGTTTAGGTTTTATGGGGTTACTGTCATTAAAATAAAAAAATTACTTGTATATAAAAATAAATGCAAACAACTCATTTGGGTTGTTATTATAATACAAAACCAGTCTTATTATTAAGTTTATTATATTTAACTAATATCATATAGAAGTTTTTTATTTATTTATTTATTTTATTAGTATACTAATGTATCTATTTATTTACGTATGTATTAGTAATTGATTAGATTAACTAAAACTTTACAAGCCGAATCCATTTTTACTAAACGAGTTATATATTTTGATTCATGCTCAATTCATTAAGAAACTAAACGAACATAAACCGAACACATTATGATTCGAACACGACTTTTATCTCTTTAACAATTTAGAATATTACCACTCGAGCACGTGTTCTTGGTTTGATGTACACATTCACATTTTACATTTTTGGAGCAATAATGACGACAACACACATTGACGATAAATTTGGCCGTCTCCGAATTGTACTTATTTTGTAATGTAGAGATTATATATAGTTTTGCTAGAATGTTATACTAAAATACATGATTTATTGTCTATTTTAGTATTTATTTATTAACAATAAATATTTTATTTGAGAATAAATGTGAGTAACGTTGTACATATTATTTACATGTACACGTGTCTTTATTTTTTATAATAAGTGATTTGGTGTGTAGAGTACGGCTTACACACGGAAGATCAAATCACTGGTTCTAACATAATATATATGTGTATATACAAAAGTCATTTGATACATACATATTTTGTAGTCAGAGTTGCCTTGTATCAGCCTATTAGAGTAAGCGCAAACAAAACCACATCGCGCAAAACAAGAAAAGCAGCAAAGTCACTGGCAACCGAAACTTTAGTGTCAATTGATACATAATCCCATCACTAATCAACAACATACACTTTCTGTAAAAAGCAAAAGACATCAGTTTTACATGACTACATTAATGTCTGTATTCAGGATTTACATGAATACCTTCTCCCACTAAAAGTCTAAATGAGAAGCTTTCTTCTATTTGAACTTATTCAGTCAGTAATCCATTCAGTCAGTAATTCAGTCAGTATTCCTTTTTGAAGACTTTAACTAATGCTAAGGCATCTATACGTTTCTTTTAGAGGATTTAGATGCATAATAAGTTAGGAATTTTCCTCCTATTATTCTTGAGTAATCAGCAAAACTTAGAAATACTAAGTAATTCATGAACTTTTGACACTTTAATTCATGAACTTTTGTGATTTTACAGCTTAATATAACAATTAAAGTATGCACGTATCACGGCATCTATGTTAAATTAACTTAAATGAACTAACATGTGTTTATACACCACTTCTATATAAAAAGTACTCAATAGTGCCTTTCTTGATTTACACGTATATCTTATTAAAATAATAACCTATATTTATTATTGATTTTACTCTGTTTTTCTTTTGTCAAATGTAGTGATAAAGCCAAGAAATAGATGAACTAAAGTTATAACATTAACATCCACATCTCCTGATTGTCCACCACAAAAAGCACATTGGATATAACTTGCCAGAGGTTTTTTTTTTCTTAAATGGAACATGGATTAATTATGAATACAAAATATCAAGAAGATAAAAAAACATCATACGAAGAGTCTAGGTGTTCTCGAAAATGGAAAGAAAAGTTTCTCCCCAAATGATTAACAAATTATGGTCATTTATTAAATGAGATTATTATAAGCAATTGTTATTTAGAACTATTTATTGAATGACTAAATAAGTAGATGGTTTAATGTGTAGAGTATAGATTACAAACAGAAGACTATATTATAAGTTCTGATAGAATATAATTTATATGTTTATAATTTTAGATGAAAATGGACATACCATCGGTAGAGTTTTAGTACGTGGTTTTAGTAGGTATGTTTTGACTACAGGGAACAATATAATTTCAACTCCATTTACTAGTACACTTTGTGTGTATTAAATAAGACTGATACGAGTTAATCATTTTGATGACTAACTAGATAAAATGATTTACACATCGAGATCATGGTTATTTTTTACGCTTTTAATTCCTATATTGCTATTTATTTATACATGTGTGAATGTTTTTGTCATTTTGATTCATGGTGAGATTCTTTACGAGTCAATAAACTTAACGAGTTGTATGACAACATTATTCATAGCAGTGTTTATTAGTAATATAAGAAATCCCCGTCCCGTAAGGGTTTAATGATACTCACTCGAGGAAGATTATAAGTTTTGTGCGTGTAAACTCTGCATGTGGATTTAGAATCCGACACGAGAAATAAGTTAAGCAGACATGATTAAGGATAATACATTTATTAAATAAGAAATCAGTCACTGATTTAATTTTATAAATGAGTATCTGCTTAATTTTAATGTGGGGAGATTATAGACATGTTTGACAATTGGAATGAATTAAATATTCGGATTATGGTAGAGAGATCAGTCGTGATGTTTAGTGAAATAAATCATGATTTAAAAGATTGGGTATATCTCGGATTGATAGATATATGATAGCATGAAATTTTTTAAGGAGGTCAACTCAATCAGCCATCAAGTTCTACGTTAGCCTATATATATCACGCCCCTTCTTGGCACAAAAATAAGTTTTTATAACTAGATTTTCGAATCTGCATAGAGAGAGCGCACATTGTTTCAAGTAGCAAGGTGCTACTTCAGTAATAAGTTAGAACGTTTGAAGCGATCAGTTCCATCTCATAACCGTCATATGTTACTCTTCTTATATTCGGTATGATCTAAACCTATACGGTAAAACAAGATTAATTTTGATAATATACGTACATACTAAACCTAAAATTCTGGGCACGTTTATTTCGTTACGCAACCTAGTTTTCTACATGTCCTTACTTCTCATGCTGAATCAAAATCATGAGTTCAAAAATATATTTTCTCCCGAATTGTATCAATGTAATTTAATGGTAATTACCAACAACCGGAAACCCTTCCTTACCGATCATAAATGTACTCCTCTTGAAGTGATCGAGACCAACAATAGCCTTTGGAGTGTTGAGATAAACTCGATCCAGCTGAAACACAAGAACATAATAAAAACAAAAAAAACCACATGGGAAAAAGAGGCTTATTTAAAGCCTCCATGCATAAATTTCTTTTTGAAACTTCAATATATAGAACACCAGATGGTATTTCAAAATTGTAGAATTCAAAATGGGTGTATATATTGACCTAGATGCTCCAATGTATTACTAGAATAAGAAGACACAAACTAGATTCAAATGTTTCTTCCATTACGAAAGTGACAATTAACCTCAATTAAACAAGAAACATCATGCAACTTATTAAATGCCATTTTTAGTAATAGCTCCAAAGCCTCCATCTTTACTAAATTTCCAGAATAAAAACAAATCAGGTCCAGTTTATCAAAAACACAGCTTATTGAAGTTCAAAATAACACTAGTTGACATAGGTTGGGAAAGAATGGACTGTATATTGGCCTAGAAGCTCTAATGTACTTATATACTTTAACACTAGCAAAGACGATGAATTCCCATAAAAAAGTTGAATAAATTTCATTAGTTCATGTTTAATAGTTTCACGGTACTCGGATTCAAAAGTAATGGCATCTCCTTGTTCAGTAAAACACTCTCTTTCGATGAGGTTGTCCAGATAATCGCCTGTTTCGAGCCCTTCAATCCTTGCATCACTGCAAGAAAGAGTTAAGAGACTCGTTTAGATCACCAATACCAACCATGCATTGAACCAAGAACCAATTTAATCAAACTGCTATTCAAAGGAGATCTGTGGAAAATCAGAACTCCACATATCATTTCATCAAAATCTCACTGCACAATTTGTATTAAAGGTCTACATATAATATTCTACAATTAAAGAAGGAATCATACGCATCTTTAACTTTACAAAAACCATACCATATGTCCGAGACAGCCAAATATGTATGATAAGCAAATGAAAAGCCATTTAGCTTTTCATAATTTCATTAATGTTCTTTATGCAAGATTTCAAGCTCAACTTTCCATCTGCTGAAAGAGTGACTCAGACGGAATTCGAAACTGGAGAAAGATGTTATTCAACACAAGAGATATATCAATGAAGGTAGAGTCCGGTTCTATAAACGCCATCAATAATGTAAATAATTTTCTAGCTCATAGTTTTTCCAACTGAATATCTTACAAAAAAATATCTATACTATAGTCTAAATAGTAGGCCAATTAGAGAATTTAAACTTGATAAAAAAAAAAGACAATTCAAACTGTTTTCATATCATAACACCTACCGGATTAGTCACTAGATAATAAAAGGTTGAGGTGCTTGTGGTTTCTTTAGATAATTAAGCTGGCGTTAGAAAAAAAGAGAGAGAGATTCATTGATCTCAAGCTTCTACCTTTTTAAGGCCGAAAACCAGAATAAAAACTGAGCTTCAAAGCTTTAAATAATGTGGATTATCTAAAGTTGAAAAAGATGATATTTATCCAGATTAAAGATTATAACCTTTTCGAGCAAAAATATCAGAAAAGCTCATGTTTTAAATTATGGTCATCCAAATGTTGTCGAGTTTTTGTAAAAAATGAGCTTAAGTTCTGCAGCCAAGCAAGGCCTGAATCCCAAATAGTGTAAATATATCTTGTTCTTAGGTCAAGCAGTTGTAAATCCCCTCCTAGAGACAAAATGTTCATGGCCAGTGATATAGATCAACTATTACTCACCACAAAATATCTCAAAGCAAAATGTATGGTCTGATGGAATTAGTGAATATGTAAAATGGTCCAAAACATGATTTAGAATTGTACCTGATGATAACAGAAAGGCATGCCTTCGTTCTTTGCTTTCGGAGACTTCTCCTAAAGTACACAAGATGTATTTGAATGTTATAAATAACATCCATCCTCCAACAAAACTAACTAATATGCCAAATTAACATTTTGAATTTCAATTCCTTGTATCAGACACAACTTTTAGGAAATTCAAGTACTTCTCTCAAAGAGAAAGATAAGAGATGAGAACTCAAGAAAGGATACAAAAGACAGATATGCACATCTATTACTACATAAAAAGTAAATAGAGCAAAAATAAAGCGAGTTTGTAAAATCTCCTCATATTAAATTTGCCTAATTGTACTTGTAAGGTCTTATGCTTAATTTATTGAAAAAGGTTAAACAATTCATAACCAAATAGTCGAGTACATAGTCTAGTGCCGACTACAGAAGGTCAAATATACACATTCAAATTGGAGCTCTGTGAGGAATCTACAGATGATTTGTCAAAAGATGTAAAACTAGTTTCTTGGTTTACCAAATTTAATTAAAAAAATTGAGATAGAAAACTATTTTTATGAAATATGCAGCCTGTCCATAAGGAAGAGCTTCATGGTTTACTATTTCTTCTCCCCACAAATTCAAAAATATATTTAAGTGAAAGTGGCATCCTAAAACATGTGTAATAAATTTTACCATGCTTAATTATAATATAAGAAATTCAAAGAAAACATAAAAAAAATAGTGAGTAGAAAACCTCTATATACAGTCATAAGCTCGGGACTAAAAAAAAAAATTATTATATAGAGGTTATTGTTAAGTGGAGGTTCATATATAAAAAATAAAAAATAATTTAAATAAATAGTTTGCACAATACAAGATACATATATATTATATACATCGTTTAACAAACTAGAACAAATATACAGGAGATAAGTACACGTATTTAATTTAACTAGCCAAACATGAATATAATATATGTGGAAAATCATAGTACATACGTATTTAGAAAATCAAGTAATGTATTTAGAAAATCAACTACAAGATGTACACGTGTACGAGTTACTACACAACATGAAATATAATTTCCTTAACTCGTCTATTCCGAGTCATTGAAAGCTTGAAGAAAGTATACTTTTGACAGCAAAGACGACTGGTTAATGGCAATCCGAGTCACTGAAAAGATATTAACTCTTTTCCTTTTCAACAACTAACATCTCGTATTCAGGGGCGGAACTAGAACCAAATGTGTGAGGTTGCCAAAATTAATAAAGACACATAATATTTTTCAAAATATAAAACTGGAAAAGCCGGATTTTTGTACATTTTTTACCCTTTTTACTTTTTTTTTTACCTTGGTTTCTTGATTAAAATATATTTGATTTATATTTTTTTCATTTTCGCTCAATTTCAACTTTCTTTTCAAACTCCAAAAAAACCCATAATAGTAATGTCACATGCAGTCATGTGCCGAAAGTTTCAGCATTTCAAAATTGACTAAAAATAAATAAAATAGAAACACAAAAGATACAAAAGTTAAATTTAATAAATTAAGGTATAACAAGTAAAAAGATTAAGACACGAAGGTAAAAAAATATTTAAAAAAAAACTTGAAAAAACCAAATGTATATTAAATAATAGATATATACGAACAATTAAATATCTATTACACAATTTAAGTATATTCACTTCAATTAAAATACAAACCACCAAAAATTCTTTTATAAATTTTGTTTGCACTCACCACTACTCTAATTATTATTTTTGTTTAATTTTTTTTAAAGATGTGTGTTACGTGTCAACATGATAAGTTGGTGTAAAATGTCTTTTATAATCACTTGCATATGTTAATTTTTTAAGTATTATTTATTTATTATCAGCACATACAAAATTATGTTATGTTATTGCACTAACAATATATAATTTTGGGATGCGTTGCCAAAAAAAATATTCAAGTGTTTGTCAGAATACCGTATATATAAATTATTATGAAAAACATTAATAAAAAAAATTATTTTTCGAAACTGTGGGGTTGCCGCAGCAACCCCTGGTCATATGGAGGTGCCGCCCCTGGTCGTCTTTGTTCTTCATACTTTCCTATCATTTGAATCTTTTGCGACAACCGACTTGCTTTATTATTAACCGAGCTCTATTAAGCGAGATAACTAATTAACAAGGGGAAAGCATGCCTTGTTCGCCAAATCACGCGATTCTGAACTCATACTTCTCAAATTCTCGTACATTTAAATACGATAGCTCAAATAAGAAGCATGAAAAGAATATTCCTCGTGAAAGGGAAGTGAAGACTAACAAGTAGAAAGCATGGAAAAAACCTTGTATTCTGAGATGAACAATCAGTCCCCATAAACTACTCTCAAGTCTTTTTTTTGGAAGGTAAACCGAGCATATATAAAATGAGGTCGATGCCCCTAAAGTGTAAACCGCACAAAGAGCATCCGAAAAGAAGAACGCAAAAAAACAAAAAACTGCAGATCACTGGCCGATCTCGGTCGGTGGCAGGAGCTGCGCCTAAAACCTTCATTGTTGCCTATCGACTGGTTTACAGACAGGCCGATCGATCGGCATACTTTGGTAAGTACTTGCTATTCAAATTTCAAGTATGACGACCCAAATAAGAAGCCCAGTAAGTACTTGATAATAAAGCATTAATTTATGGTGTTTCCAAGGCAAGCTCAATGTTAATGAAATCTTATTCATTATTATGACAAAGGAAAAGACATAAAAGATCATGCTTATATTTGTTTCCAAGGCAAGCTTAAAATGTTAATGAAGTCTTGTTAATTTTTACGACAAAAGGAAAAACGAAAGAGATGAAGAGGAACTAGTTGCGTCCAAGCGTCTTACTTACACTTACTTATATATATGACGGGTTTCCATGCATGTTATGAAATGTTGTCTTCACTAGCTATGGACATATGGAAATCAATCATGAATAACAAAGTTATCGAGATTAAGCACGTCTTTAGTGAGGGACTATTTTTCATTAATAACAAAGTCGAGGGAGGTGTGAAGAGCCCACAATAGTACAAAGTATCTTCACTTTAACAGTAGGCATAATAGTAACACAATATAGATGCTAATGAAGTAAATACAAATTAATTTATGAGCTATCTATAAAACAAACCGACTTAAAAACGATTACAAAAAAAGGTACTCTGGTATAAGTAGGTATTGAACAAAGAATGACCATATAATCGCTATCGCGTGGTAGTTTCCAGAACGAGCAAGACATTTTAATAGTAATATTAATCTTGCATATCATAAACATACAGAAGCTTTATGTTTAGTTGAACTCAGTATTTTAAAAAGCAAAAAGCTAGTTGAAGAATTTTCGTAAGAGCTACATTAAAAGCGTAAAAAAGGTAATTAAACTTTATTGGTGCAAAAACTTAGTTTTTTTTAATAATTTGTTAAGCTTTCAATAGCGCTTTTATCGAGCTTTCTTATTTATGTTTTTTGAGAATTAAGCATATTATATCACCAAACCGAATAAAATCTCAGCTACTCACACATTGAGTAATCAGAGAATAGAGAGTCATAGCTCGAAGAGCTTTACAAAGAGCATTTCTTCCTTATACAAAACTAGTTATATACTAAAATAAAAATAGTTACATTAACCGCTCTTCGCTTCCAGTTTTTTCTCATAACAGTTAGAGGATTACAAAATAATAATAAATATATATTTTCAGCTTCATAGCACCTCATGTAAATGATATTCTTCTTGTCAGCATTTCAAGAATTTCAAAATCACCAAGTAAGCATCATCACATATATAGCGCATAACCTCGGTATAAATACCAGATATGTCACGCCCCGAGTTTCTAAAAACGGACATCAAGGCGTGACCTTTTTAAATAAAAAGAAAAGAGAACCAGTTGGTACAAATTTAAAATTTTTAAAGAAAACACTTGCAAGCTAAATGAACAATTAAATGAATCAATATAAAGTTTGCCAAACGCGGCTACAAGACAAATGGTTTTAACAAAATTATATAAAAAGAAATGAACAAATGTAATTTACCCGTAGGCTACAACCTCAAATAAAAACTAGTCTAAGCGAAAATAAAGCAACTGCAAGATGCCCCGAGCCCATGCGATACTGCGCTAATACTCTTATCCGAACGTCTCAATCTAAATTGTACCTGAAAGACAAAATTGTAACGGTGAGTCCCACGCAGATAACTAGACGGGACGGCACCACAAATACCGTCACTCCATCCCTTAAATGCAAGAACCCACAAACAACAACTACGATAATCAACATATAAAAAGAAATATAATAACATCCTACAACGAGATAAATTAAATAACTTCATCACACATCAATAGCATACATGGACCTCTCACGCCACCTACCCCAGTCCGTAAGGTAGGTCATTCCCTATCCCTTCGGCCGTCTTATGTCCCCGGAATTAGGGAGAGACATAGACCATTGCTAACATAAAAATAGATTTATAATGCGCACTTGGACCTCTCACGCCACTCGTCCCAGTCCGTAAGACGAGTCATTCCCTATCCATTCGGCCGTCTTATGTCCCCGGAATTAGGGAGAGACAGAGACCATTGACACTACAGCTAAATCACAAGGCCTCGGCCAATAATATAAATCCACGCAAATAACCCATTCTCATACCTCACTCTAACGTAATTCAACATAACCCATAAGCATAGGTGCTAGATTCACAACTAGCCAAACAAGTCTAACAACATAAACCTCATTCAGGCATTTTAACAAACATCTTGTATGCATAAACTACAATTCATCTTTAATCAACAATAACTTACCCAATTTCATCAACAACTATGATAACACATAATCAACGCATAACAACACGCAACCCATCAATATTCTCATTAATCTGAAATTAATATGTCTAAGGTCTCAACCTCTACAATTCAAATAATGGAATTAAAATTACAACCAATAAATCTTAATTAACAATTTAAGAACATAATTAATAATAAAGGCAAAAACCCCCAATTTATAATAAACACAAAACCAAAACCTAACATACACCATCGTCTAGTCGCAATGGATAACCCCCGTTACCTTAGAGCGTAGAGGAGATGCTTCTGGTAAGAACTCGCTAATGGTGGTTTCCTCTTCTTCTTCTTCTTTTCTTTTTCTCTCTTTTTCTCTCTTGTATTTGGCTGGTTTTTGGTTTAATGAATTAAAAGTGGGCTGATTTGAGGTTTAGAAAAACTGTTTTTAGATAGTTTGTGGAAGCAAACTATTTGGTCCCCAATGTTTTAAAAACTAACTCTTAATCCAAAAATATAGTTTTACTACTCAAAAATAACAAATCTTTAGAAACAAATCTATTGGGTCCTTTTTATTAGTAAAATTAGTAACATGCTTTTTTTTTTAAAATAAAGTTTTTCGGTTTTTGGCTAAAAATTAGTCGAGCGACCGGTTTTTGATAAAATTTTATATAAAACGTTTTTGGATAAATTAAATCATAAATAAAACCATTTATAAAAATACGGGATGTTACAACTAACCATCCTTAAAAGAATTTCGTCCCGAAATTTTCTCTCTAAACAACTATACCCAGAAATTATACACTTTTATAAATAAGGCCATAAAATTTAAACGTATAATACGTGTCATCATCTAAGAAATAAAATACTCAGGGTACACAACTCATACCACTCTTCCATCCATAACTCAAGTAAACGAAAGATACGTAAGTATCTCGATAATGTAAAACAATAACTAATAAAATAATAATGTAACATAGATAACATGCTTCTAGCTCAACAACTAAGATGACATGCTTCTATCTCAACAACTCCACAACGTCTACAAAACTCAAAATTCGGCCTTTTTATGTATATACACACACAGAGGTATGGTGCTGATTTTATGGCGAACACATTTTATACAGGAAATATATAAGCTTGTAAAAAAAAAATAAAAAAAAAATGAAAGGACCAACTTTTTAAGTCCCAATTATGCGTCCTAATAACTCATCTGCTACAAAACTCTCTGTCTTCTCATTTAATTAACTACCATAGCATAACATAATTTTAATACATGAATCCTAACTTATTGCCAATTACCAAACGATCTCGCTATCTATCCATAATATCAAAAATAGTCCCAAGAAGATCATATTATAACACTAATAGCAAATATAAAATAGAATTAAAATACGGGATTTCACACTCTTTCCCACTTAAAGAAGTTTCGTCCCGAAACTTAACCTTAGTTCAAGTCTCGGTGAATATATACCAGATGCAAAAATGTCTTTAGATAACAGCTCCTTATATAACTCAAACTTTGTTATCACCCTATCTCGATAAAGATGCCACTCCTTAAAATGTGTGAAACATTTACTCAAAAATGTTGATTAACAATTAATATCAGTGTTGTGCGAAGAGAAAAAAAATTAAAAATAAAATTAAAAAAATAAAAACAAACAAATAAATAAATTCATGACCGAGATATCAACAACTATGGGTGTCGCATTCTTTCCCTGATAAGGTTTCGTCCCTTGAATTTATCTCCACAGTCAGTTACCGGCTAACCTTCGCTCTTTATTTTTCCCTAGTGTAATAATTCCTATTTACCCAACACAAGTGAATTTAAAAAAAAAAAAAGTAGTAGATCTTAGTTTTCACACTATCTCCGAATCGCGAAAGTTCCATCAATAAAATGAAATGACTCCTTTACCTTTACCTTAACATCTATTTCTATTTCCAGTGCTTCCGCTGCACGCTCTGATAAAATAATAATAATCGTGGTGCTAACATTGTACTCTGTTTCTAATATCGTCAGACTTGTATTTTAATCAGCTATATCCTAAAACACTCGGTCTAAAAGCCTAAAGGAAGTACGGATACAGACATTTTTTCCTTTTCCGATTTTCTTTCAGGGTTTCACCAAGCGTCAACAATCTTCCCAAATACTCAACACACACACTACATATGATCAAAAAGGACTTGTCCAGAACTCAGATAATCTGCCTGTAGCTTAGAACCACTCACAGTAAGACATTAACACAAAAATAATAATAATTATAAAATGGATATCAGTATAACAATCCAGATGACAATCCTGACCATTTTAACCGACTTTAATAACTGTACTAATTTGCCCGACAACTGATACACGTATGCCTTAATATTTTCTGGTCATATACAACTGCCCAGCTACACGGTCTCTACTAAAGTATACAGAAGTAACAAAACTATATCAAACAAGGTTTCGACTAACTCGCAAAATTACATATAACCAGAATATAAAACTTCAATTAATCGGCATCCTTTATGTTCTAACCAGTGGTAGAAAACTCATGTACCCCCAACCTTATAACTTGTAAAACAAATCCAACTTCCAGTTTTCGATTTCTCAATATAGCTGTAAATTGAAAACAAGTTTCTCCCTAGTTAACATCCAATCAGAAACATCGGGTAACCAATTCCTTCTATGCTTAAACGTCTTATTCCTAACATGTCCCTACAAATACAAACAACAGCTATAAACAGACCATGGTTTATATTTCCTACGCAATTCAATGAATACATCCTTTAATCTAATGCCTAAATACCATTTAATCAGTTTCAATATTATTATAAACTATCCAATCAAATAAAAGAAGCAATTTTTCTCTATAACCACCTAAAATTATACCTACTCATCATTGAGAACCATCATCACGCAAGGACTTAACCAATTATTCTATTAGAACAAGACGTGAGCTAATCACACAAGGCTAGCATCTATTTGAATTACATCTCAGATTCTCAGCAAACTCGAGGTACACTCTTCCAATTCCTTTTGTATGTATAAATTCTCCCATGACCTTTCTTTTTACCACCTTTCTTTCATAGTTCACCAAGTAGTAAAAAAAAAAATCTTTCCCAAACCTGGACATAAACTTTTGCATATGCTCAAACATGAATCTCTTGAAAATTAAATAGACACTTCTAATTTGTAACCCACAACACACGCCACCAAGAAAATGTTATCCAATTAAGCTTCATAATAACGGCCATAATAATCCATTTGATATGCTTACCCTTTATAAGGGGCATAAATTGTACTAGATTGCCCAGCAAAAGATGCACCATTAATAATTCAGATTCACCTATGATATAACAGAGTGGAAGTACTCACTAGTTTAAAAAAAAAATCAGGAACATAACCTTTATTGATATCACAAACCCAATCACGATATTCACTATGTTTTTATTTAAAGTATCATGCAATCCGAACAAACAAATAGTTAATAGAAATTCGAACAACAATTGCAACTATCACCTTCTCGTCACTTAGATGGTAGAAAGAAAAGAAGAAAAAGAACGTATTTTGGGCTATTAACAGAATCCCAGTACACACTTCGAAAGACGGACATCAAGGCGTGACCTTTTTAAATAAAAAGAAAAAAGAACCAGTTGGTACAAAATTAAAATTTTTAAAGAAAACACTTGCAAGCTAAATGAACAATTAAATGAATCAATATAAAGTTTGCCAAACGCGGCTACAAGACAAATGGTTTTAACAAAATTATATAAAAAGAAATGAACAAATGTAATTTACCCGTAAGCTACAACCTCAAATAAAAACTAGTCTAAGCGAAAATAAAGCAACTGAAAGATGCCCCGAGCCCATGCGATACTGTGCTAATACTCTTATCCGAACGTCTCAATCTAAATTGTACCTGAAAGACAAAATTGTAACGGTGAGTCCCACGCACATAACTAGACGGGACGGCACCACAAATACCGTCACTCCATCCCTTAAATGCAAGAACCCACAAAAAACAACTACGATAATCAACATATAAAAAGAAATATAATAACATCCTACAACGAGATAAATTAAATAACTTCATCACACATCAATAGCATACATGGATCTCTCACGCCAGCTATCCCAGTCCGTAAGGTAGGTCATTCCCTATCCCTTCGGCCGTCTTATGTCCCCGGAATTAGGGAGAGACATAGACCATTGCTAACATAAAAATAGATTTATAGTGCGCACTTGGACCTCTCACGCCACTCGTCCCAGTCCGTAAGACGAGTCATTCCCTATCCCTTCGGCCGTCTTATGTCCCCGAAATTAGGGAGAGACAGAGACCATTGCCACTACAGCTAAATCACAAGGCCTCGGCCAATAATATAAATCCACGCAAATAACCCATTCTCATACGTCATTCTAACGTAATTCAACATAACCCATAAGCATAGGTGCTAGATTCACAACTAGCCAAACAAGTCTAACAACATAAATCTCATTCAGGCATTTTAACAAACACCTTGTATGCATAAACTACAATTCATCTTTAATCAACAATAAATTACCCAATTTCATCAACAACTATGATAACACATAATCAATGCATAACAACACGCAACCCATCAATATTCTCATTAATCTGAAATTAATATGTCTAAGGTCTCAACCTCTACAATTCAAATAATGGAAGTAAAATTACAACCAATAAATCTCAATTAACAATTTAAGAATATAATTAATAATAAAGGCAAAAACCCCCAATTTATAATAAACACAAAACCAAAACCTAACATACACCCTCGTCTAGTCGCAATGGATAACCCCCGTTACCTTAGAGCGTAGAGGAGATGCTTCTGGTAAGAACTCGCTAATGGTGGTTTCCTCTTCTTCTTCTTCTTCTTTTTCTCTCTTTTTCTCTCTTTTTCTCTCTTGTATTTGGCTGGTTTTTGGTTTAATGAATTAAAAGTGGGCTGATTTGAGGTTTAGAAAAACTGTGTTTAGATAGTTTGTGGAAGCGAACTATTTGGTCCCCAAAGTTTTAAAAACTAACTCTTAATCCAAAAATATAGTTTTACTACTCAAAAATAACAAATCTTTAGAAACAAATCTATTGGGTCCTTTTTATTAGTAAAATTAGTAACATGCTTTTTTTTTTAAATAAAGTTTTTCGGTTTTTGGCTAAAAATTAGTCGAGTGACCGGTTTTGGGTAAAATTTTGTATAAAACATTTTTGGATAAATTAAATCATAAATAAAACCATTTATAAAAATACAGGATGTTACAAGATACATCACTGTTTGATTCTTCATCCGCTATTCCTTTTGTCCATTGATATGCTTTTTGCTTGAGGGAGAATATATAATCACCAAAAAGTAACCAATTCTTGGCATTAAAATTGTCATAACAGGACCCGTTATTCTCAGAATTTTGACAAAAGAGAGTTTAAGCTTTCAAAGCAAAGTCCCCATTCAATAAGGAGGCGACAAGAACTCTTCCTTACAAAAACATTCATCAGCTGCATGCCATACAAAATTTGTACTACAAAACTCACTTATTATGATACTCAGAATTATTCCAGTGTCTTAAAATGGCCATGTTCCTTCTAGTATAAGAAATTTGTTTCAAATTACTGACCTTGGTGTTAATAAGAAAATCCATTTAGGTCAGTAATGTGCTTATATCAGAGTTTCTCTTATCGTGATTTCTAGCATTCCGTTTAGACCAAACAAGATAGACACCACTTGAGAAGATTAGTTTACCAATTATAGCAGCAAATTTGCTACCTTTGAACATATCATTGGCCCAAAGAATCCATTCAGCCCATGAACTACAATTGCTCACATAACCAGCTTTCAAAAGGGGAATTTTGATAATTCTTTTGGAGTAGTCGCAGTTAAAGAATAAGTGATTGAAATTCTCAGGGTGAGTGTTACAAAGGGGATAATAGGATTAGTATTTATTATTGCATTTCAAAATTCTATTAGCGGTAGGAAGTCTCATTTTAATAGCTTGCTACAAAATTAGACTGCACTTAGGGATATTACACTTGAACCAAACTAAATGGTGCCATTTGTTCCTGCGCTTTTTGGTCCTAAGATTATCCCACATGCACTCACAGAAAAAGTACTACTAGGCAAAATCCACTTGAGCTCATCTACACCATGAGCATTAATAGAAGGGTGTTGAGAATTTTAAAAAAAGCTAATCTCAGCGGACCTAGTTCTAGGCCACTTCCAATCATCATTTTTAACAATAGACGCAAGCTTAACTTGAGGGCCTAGACCAGCAGCTAAGAACAGAGGTCTATCCAAATTCCTAGGTAATATAGGCCCCGTAGGGAGCCAATGGTCGTACAAAGGAAAAATGTTTTCCCCTGTGCCAATTTTAAAGTAAAGTAAATCTTTAATATCCCCTCTAGATTTGAGAATTTTCCTCCAAGACCAACTACAAGTTGAAGGCGTTTTAATAGTCCAGATACTCCTATCTTTAAGCTTATAAGTGTAAATCCATTTTTTCCACAGGGTATCCCTTATAGGGTCACAAATATTCACAAGTGTTTTAAAATAAGAGCTCGGTTCCACCCTTTAAGCTTCTTTATACCTAAACCCCCTTCGTTAAAGGGGAGAGTAATATCGGACCACGCAACTCTAGCTCTAGAGTGATTAAGTTTGGTACCATACCAAAAAATCTAGCTAACAATTGCTCTATTTCTTTAATAATTTTTGAAGGAATATTGAAAGGGTCAATTCCCAAAACATACAACTCAAACAAATTATTCCCAAAACATACAATTGACCCAAATTATTCCCAAACATACAATATTAAACCTTTGCTTAATCAACTCATTACGAAAAATCAATCTGCGTTTATTTAAGTTAGAAGTATAAGTGATAATGTGATCCTTGCTCAAGAGATTTTGCATAATTACCACACTGATAAAGGTAATGCCAGAATTTCTTTAAAAGTAGATCTTATGAAAGCTTTTGATTCTATTAACCGGCATTTCATCATTGATGTTCTTTCACTAATGGGTTTTTCTCAGCATTTAATACATTGGATTCAAGCCTGTATTTCTACTCCTAGATATTCATTGATGATTAATGGGGGTACGGAGGGGTACTTTTGTAGGGCTAAAGGTATAAGACAAGTGGACTCTTTATCTCCATATATTTTTGTTTTGTGCATGAACGTCCTTTCTTTAATTTTCGAACAAGCTTGCAAAAGCCCGGAATTCTCTTTTCATGATAAATGATAAGATAGAGCTAAGTCACTTGTGCTTCGCTGATGATTTACTCATTTTTTCTCAAGGTGACATTAATTCGGTTAAAATTATAGCTAATGCATTGAGCTTTTTCTCTAATTTTTCTGGTCTCACACCTAATCCTAGTAAAAGCTCTTTATTTTGTTGTGGTATGAATGACACTAAAAAAGCTAATATTATTAGCTTTCTTAATTTTAAGGAAGAAAAACTGCCTTTTAGGTACCTTGGTGTGCCTCTTATTACTTCTAAATTAAAATCTATTCATTGTAAAACTCTTTTTGACAAGATCACCTCCAGAATTACCTCTTGGACCAGTAATTTTCTATCTTATGCAAGTAGACTGTAGCTTATTAGGTCTATTTTGATTAGTATGAACTGCTATTGGTGTTCCCATTTCAATATGGGAAAATTACCAAAACATACAACTATTTTAAATTAATTACCAAAAAATTATACCCCAACACTTTATTTCCAAAACATACAACTAATTAAAATTATAAATATTAAATCACTTATATTTTTTAAACGGTCTCTCTCTCTCTCTTTCTCTTCTTTAAAAACAGAGCTCTCTCTCTCTACTCTTTCTTTAAAAACATAAATCTCTTTTTTTTTCTTTAAAAATAGTTCAATCTTCTTCTTCGATCAGTTCACATGTCTATATCCGAGTTCAATCTTCTTCTCCGATCAATTCACAGGTCTCGTTATTGTCTTTTCCGGTCAATTCATCCGTCAATTTTCAGTTATTTTGATCATCATCTTCAACAATTCACTGGGCAATATGTGTCAATTTTCTCGTCAATAGTCACCCGTTCATCCGTCAATTTTCGAGATATTTTTTTATTTTTTAAAAATTACTGTAATTAAATTTATATACTTAATAATAACATCTTTTATACATGTTCTTTTAATACATGCATATGCAATACATTTTTTATACATGTTTTTAATACAGGCATACTGTATGCCGGGTAAATTTTGGATTGGTCCATGAAAACACAAGTATTTAAGGATTGGTCCATGAAACTGAAACTAATTAAGGATTGGTCAATTTCCCCTAACTAACCAATAAAAATGTAAAAAATCAGAAAAAATAAAAAAATTCCAGAAAATAAAAATACAAAAATGAAAAAATAAAAAAAATATGAAAAAATGCAAAAAAAATTAAAAGAGGCAAAACCCCGAAAAAATAAGAATTTTTTTTAAAAAAATCCAAAAAATAAAAAAAAAACTCATAAAATCAACAAAAATCTAAAATCAACAAAAATCCAAAAACGAAAAAAAAAAACAGTCTGAACCAAAAACAGTCTGAACTATTTTAAGTCATTTTAAACACAGTCTGAATTTTTTTTTAAGTCATTTTAAAAACAGTATGAACCAAAAACAGTCTGAACTTTTTTAAGTCATTTTAAAAACAGTCTGAACTATTTTAAAAACAGTCTGAACTGTTTTTTTTTTTGCGTTTTCGGATTTTTGTTGATTTAGGGACTGAGCTTCCTCTGATGGTTTTTGTTCTTCTTCAGGTTGCTGGAACTATTCGTAACTGTTGTTTCGAAGCCGAGAGTGAGCTGCCAAATTTGCTGTTGATATCAGAGTTTCCCAACTCTGCTTTTACCAGTTGCAGTAAAAAAGGTACACTGCACTTTTTTCAGTATGGATTTTGCTTAGCTCCTCTGCAAGTGCTGCTAAACATTTGGCTTTGTTTACTTACTGATTTCGTTGGGAAGTTTACTCAGTGTTACAAAACATTATATATCTAAAAAAACAGTCTGAAAAAAACAGTCTGAAAAAAACAGTCTGAAAAAAAACAGTCTAAAAAAAAACAGTCTAAAAAAAAAAGTCTGAAAAAAACAGCCTAAAAAAACAGACTGAAAAAAACAGTCTGAAAAAAACAGTCTGAAAAAAAACAGTCTGAAAAATAATTTAATTAAAAAACAGTCTGAAAAATAAAAAAAACAGTCTGAAAAATATAAAAAAAAAAACAGTCTGAAAAATAAAAAAAAACAGTCTGAAAAATAAAAAAAAAACAGTCTGAAAAATAAAATAAAAACAGTCTAAAAAAAAAAAAAAAAAAACAGTCTGAATAAACTTAGGCTAACCAAACCCCAAGCTAAATAAACTTACTGAATAAAAAAACAGTCTGAATAAACTTAGCCTAACCAAACCCCAAGCTAAATAAACTTACTGAATAAAAAAAAAAAGTCTGAATAAACTTAGGCTAACCAAACCCCAAGCTAAATAAACTTACTGAATAAACTTACTGAATAAATAAACTTAGGCTAACCAAAACAGTCTGAATAAACTTAGGCTAAATAAAAAAAAACAGTCTGAAAAATAAAAAAAAACAGTCTGAAAAATAAAAAAAAACAGTCTGAATAAACTACTCCCACTGTACCTTTTAGGCTAACCAAACCCCAAGCTTAGTCAAACAAAACAATAATGTTGAAGATAGCTTGGACAACTTGTTCCTTAGCACATGCATGAACAACTGCAAACAACAATATATATATATATATATATATATATATATATATAGCTTAGGCAAACAGCAAAATAGCTTAGGCTAACCAAACAGCAAAATAGATATATATATATATATATATATATATATATTATGTGGGTATGTATGTACGTGGGTATGTATGTATAGAGAGAGAGAGATTTGAGGATAAAATATTTTCTCTTCAACCTGTTTTTTTTTAGAGAGAGAATGATTAATTAAATAAATAGAATTGGGAGAGCTTTTATATTGGACCAATCCTTAATTAGTTTCATAAATAATGGACCAATCCTTAAATAAATTTTATAACCGGACCAATCCTTAAATACTTTTGTTTTCGTGGACCAATCCTTAATTTTCTCTACATAGTACATGTTTTATACATGTTCTTTAATACAGGCATACACAATAAATCTTTTATACACATTTTTTAATACAAGCATACACAATACATTGTTTATCCATTTACACTTTTGTGTGTTTTGTTTTATGTTGTTTTGTAGTGCAATGAGCAATATTTTGATGATGTGCAATCTAGATGTTGTCACGGTTGGTAGTTTTAAGATGGTTATAATTGCAATTCAAATCGATATAAGTTTTGAAAAATTGGTGGATAAAATTTGTGATATTTGGCCGAATTTAGATAAAGGTGATGTGTTGTTGACATATTCTATTACTCGATATGAAAAATGCCGATTAACTTGTCAATATAGTGTTTATACATGCTCTTTAATACAGTCATACACAATACATATTTTATACATGCTCTTTAATACAGACATACATAATACACAGTTTATACATGTTTTTTTTAATACGGGCATACACAATACATTATTTATACATGCTCTTTAATACAGACATACACAATACACAGTTTATACATGTTTTTTAATATGAACATACACAATACACTATTTATACATACTCTTTAATACACGCATACACAATACATATTTTATGCATGCTCTTTAATACAGGCATACACAATACACAGTTTATACATATTTTTTTAATACGAGCATACACAATACATTATTTAGACATGCTTTTTAATAGAGACATACACAATACACAGTTTATACTTGTTTTTTTAATACGGATATACATAATACACTATTTATACATGCTCTTTAATATAGGCATACACAATACATATTTTATACATGTTTTTTAATACAGGCATACATAATACATTATTTATACACACTCTTTAATATAGTCATACACAATACATTCTGTATCTATTGACACTGTCTATTTTTTGTGTTTTTCTTATTATTCATACACAATACACTTTTTATACATGTTATTTAATACATGCATACACAATACATATTTTATAATACGGGCATACACAATATATTATTTATACATGTTATTTAATACATGCATACACAACACACAATTTATACATGTTTTTTAATACGGAAATACGCAATACATGCATACACAATACATTGTTATACATTGCACATATTTTATACATGTTCTTTAATACAGGCATACACAATACACAGTTTATACATGTTTTTTTAATACGGGCATACACAATACATTATTTATATATGCTCTTTAATACAGACATACACAATACACAGTTTATACATGTTTTTTAATATGAACATACACAATACACTATTTATACATAATTTTTAATACATGCATACACAATACATATTTTATGCATGCTCTTTAATACAGGCAAACACAATACACAGTTTATACATATTTTTTTAATACGGGTATACACAATACATTATTTAGACATGCTCTTTAATAGAGACATACACAATACACGGTTTATACATGTTTTTTAATACGGACATACATAATACACTATTTATACATGCTCTTTAATATAGGCATACACAATACATATTTTATACATGTTTTTTAATACATGCATACACAATACATTGTTTATACACGCTCTTTAATATAGTCATACACAATATATTCTGTATCCATTGACATTGTCTATTTTTTGTGTTTTTCTTATTATTCATACACTACACTTTTTATACATGTTATTTAATACATGCATACACAATACATATTTTATACATATTTTTTAATACGAGCATACACAATACATTATTTATACATTTTATTTAATTCATGCATACACAACACATAATTTATACATGTTTTTTAATACGGGAATACGCAATACAGGCATACATAATACATTGTTATACATGTTTTTTAATACATGCATACACAATACATTTTTTATACATGCTCTTTAATACAGTCATACATAATACATATTTTATACATGCTCTTTAATACAGACATACACAATACACAATTTTTATACATGTTTTTTTAATATGGGCATACACAATACATTATTTATGCATGCTTTTTAATACAGACATATACAATACACAGTTTATACATGTTTTTTAATACGGACATACACAATACACTATTTATACATGCTCTTTAATACATGCATACACAATACATATTTTATACATGCTTTTTAATACAGGCATACACAATACACAGTTTATATATATTTTTTAATACAGGCATGCACAAAACATTATTTATACATGCTATTTAATACAAATATACACAATACACGATTTATACATGTTTTTTTTAATACGGGCATACACAATACACTATTTATACATGCTCTTTAATACATGCATACACAATACATATTTTATATATGCTTTTTAATACAGGCATACACAATACATTATTTATACACGCTCTTTAATACAGTCATACATAATACATTATGTATCAATTGACACTGTCCATTTTTTTGTTTTTTTTTCTTATTATTCATACACAATACACTTTTTATACATGCTCTTTAATACAGGCATACACAATACATAATTTATACATGTTTTTTAATACGGGCATACACAATACATTATTTATACATGTTATTTAATACATGCATACACAACACACAATTTATACATGTTTTTAATACGGAAATACGCATACAGACATATACACACTACTATTTTTAATCATTTTTTGGCCTTTTTCGGGTTCCCGACTTTTTTGAACTTTTTTCATTTTTTTGTGATTTTGGATATTTTTTGGATTTTTTTACCAATTTTTTGGGTTTTTTTGGTTACCGACTTTTTAAAAGTTTTTTCAGCATACACAATACATAATTTATACATGTTTTTTAATACGGGAATACACAATACATTTTTTATACATGTTATTTAATACATGCATACACAACACACAATTTATACATGTTTTTTAATACGGAAATACGCAATACAGACATACATAATACTTTTTTTAACCATTTTTTGGCCTTTTTCGGGTTCCCGACTTTTTAAAAGGTTTTTCCAGCCTTTTTTGGGTTTTTTCGGGTTCTCGACTTTTTTGAACTTTTTTCATTTTTTTGTGATTTTGGATATTTTTTGGTTTTTTTACCAATTTTTTGGGTTTTTTCGGTTACCGACTTTTTTAAAAGTTTTTTCAGCATATTTTGGGTTTTTTGAATTCTCGACTTTTTAGATCTTTTTTCATTTTTTTTTTGTAATTTTGTAATTTTCTTGTTTTTTTTTTGTCTTTTACCATATTTTTGGGCTTTTTCGGGTTCTCGACTTTTCTAAACTTTATTTTTATATATTTTTGTAAATTTGGATTTTTCTTGGTTTTTTTTTTTATTTTTTGCCACTTTTTTGGAGTTTTTCCGGGTTCCCGACTTTTTAAAGGTTTTTTGAGTACTTTTTTGGTTTTTTCGGGTTCTCGATTTTTGTGAACTTTTTTCATTCTTTTTGTGATTTTGGATTTTTCTTTGTTTTTTTTTTACTTTTTTTAACCATTTTTTGGGCTTTTTCGGGTTCCCGACTTTTTAAAAGGTTTTTCCAGCCTTTTTTGGGTTTTTTCGGATTCTCGACTTTTTTGAACTTTTTTCATTTTTTTGTGAATTTGGATTTTTATTGGTTTTTTTTATTTTTTAACATTTTTTTGGATTTTTTCGGGTTACCGACTTTTTTAAAGGTTTTTCCAGCATTTTTTGGGTTTTTTTCGGGTTTTCGACTTTTTTGAACTTTTTGTTGTAATTTTATTTTTTTCGGTTTAGAAGTCATTTTAACATTAAATAAGGTAGTATTTTGTGGGAAAAAAATGATGATTTAGAAAGAAAGAGGAGAGAGAGGAGAAAAAGAAATTTTTTGGTAGGTAAGGAGAAATATATATATTTTTTTATATTTGGGTCAATTGTATGTTTTGGGAATAATTTGTTTGAGTTGTATGTTTTGGTAATATTTCATAACACATTGTATGTTTTGGGAATTGACCCTTAATTCTATTGGAGATAAGCTTAGTGATGCATTTATAAATAGAATTGCAGTAAGAAATAGGCCTATATTCTTTAACAGTGGTAGGATTATCACCTTTAGGGATAAGAGCAATGCAAGTATTATTCACTTGTTTAAGCAACGACATAGTTCTGAAAAAATCTTTAATGGCGAGAATAATATCCTTGCCCACAATGTGCCAAGTATTTTGAAAAAATACCCATTAAACCCATATGGCCCAGGAGGTTTTTTTGGGTGGAGGCTCATGAAACGGTTAGTGATTTCCTCACTAGTGAAAATTCTATCCATGTCCTCATGCATTTCAGCGGTAATGGTAGGCTTAACATGCTTGCTAAGCTCATTCTTACCCGGGTAAACATGAGGATTCTGGTTACCTAGAAGATCCTCATAATAACTCAAAAAATTAGTCACAATATCTTTATGCTTAATAATCTTAACGCCATTGTTATCAGTGACAGAAATAATCCTATTTCTATTATTTCTTTGATTAACAGTTTTAAAAAAGTAACCAGTATTATGATCCTCCTCCTTAAGCCAGTTGACCCTACTATTTTGTTTTGCACAATCTCGCAAAACGGCTCCCATGATTACAAGAATATTATTTCTACCATTAGTCGCATGTAGAAATATTCGTTTAGATTGTTAGAGTTAATTACCCATCTATACATATATATATAAATATGTGTGTGTGGTGCGGTGCATATATATATATCTATAACTACTATATGTCTAGAGCTTTTATGAGGCATTGTGAAGAGAAGGATATAAAATTCTATCCAACAAATTTGATATCTGACATATTTACATGTAGAACAACAGAAGAAATATAAAAAAAAAATATAAAATCTTACTTAATTGAATAATTAACTAATGTCACACCTTGTTACGAAATGCGATGAATAACGATCTTCTTGATTTGTCACACAAATCATTTGAGTAATCAGAGAGTCTTCGTCTTTGCTTCCAAATACTTCTGATTACTAAGTAGATTACTACTGCTAAGAGCAGACAATTAAGACATGTTAAAGATCTTCATAAATCCTAAAGTTGATTACAACTCCTAAGACAAAACAATTAAGACATGTTAAATTTACCTATAGAGTAATGCTTCCAACTTATCAGAACTATTTAACTGGAAAATAAATAACAGTTCAAGATCTATATTTCCAAAACTAACAATATTCATATATTACCACTTCTGGCTCATATTTTATACCCCTTCCGTACCCCCCTTAGCAATTTACACTCAAGTTTCGAATGCTCACTTTTTTTTTTGTATGTTTATAAACTTTTATAACGTATTTTAGATAAATTTCTTAATATTAGGACATATTATTGATTTTACATGATTTCTTTTGGATTTAATGTTTAATTTACACTAGTTCTTATTTTTATTTCAAAATAAAAAATATTTGACCTTTTCATAAGAAAAAAAATGTTGGAATGTGTTTATATATGTTTAATTGTAATTGAAATATATCTTTCAATATTTTTGAATAAAAATATTTTGGGTGTAAAAACCAAGGGGGCATGGAAGGGGGTATAAAACATGGGGATGAAGATTTGAACTCGTTGTAGTTTGGCGTATTATATCTTCCAAATGAGTCCAAATCTTCTACCCTATAGTTTATACCCCATTTCATGCCCCATCGATTTTTAAACCCAAAATAGTTGATTAATTTTTTTAAAAAAAATAGTACAATTACAATTAGACATGTATGAATACACTCCAATAATTTTTTTCTTACGAAAAATTCAAATATGTTTTATTTTGGAATTAATTAAGAACTAGTGTAAATTAAATATAAAATTCCCACAAAATTATGTAACTCAACATTATGTCCCAATATGATGAAATATATGTAGAATACATCGTAACAGTTTATAAACACAAAAAATAAATCTAAAATTTCAAAATTTGAGCGAAAATAGGTAAAAGGGGCACAAAATGAGGTGCAAATTATGGGGTAAAAGATTTGGACTCCTTCCAAATGTTGTTGCAAGACTTGTAGACATGTTATTATCTAGATTCTCAATTGGTGATGTTGATCAAGAAGGAAAGTAATAATATTATAATAAACAGAGAATCGAATAAACCAATCTAACAAAAATCTGAAATGAATTTATCATAAAAGTAAATCACGCCATGCATGCAGATATACATGCAAATATATAATGAGATGGAAAGATAAAGAGAGAGAGGGGCTGTACCAGGATCTACAAAATTTGATAATATCATACAAGTAAATCACACCATGCATGCATATATACATAAGAATATATAATGAGAGCGAGAGGGAGAAAGATGTATATATATAGAGAGAGAGAAAGAGAGAGTACTAGGATCTAGAAAAAACTCCATCTGTCTATGAAGATGTGAAAAATGATGGCTAAGCTGGTTTAAAAACCCTAATTACGATGCGGGGGAGAAAGAGAGGAAGAGAGAGAGACAGGAGTGAGGGTAGATATGAAATGCACGAGGTCATTTCCCATTTTATGACAAGCATAAACAGCTGCGTGGAATAGGGCTTCCTGAGAAATAAAATGACAATTTTTTTTAAGGTTAAACCAACATATATTATACAAAACGGGCCAAGTTCACTAAAAAAATACAACGTACATATTACAAAAGGGAAAAATAGGCTAAAAATAAGCCCGGACCTAAGGTCGACCGATCGGCCTGCAGAAGCTATTGATTTTATCAGGCACTTAGCTAAGGTTTGTGTATACAAGAATGATAAGTTGTTTTATGAAAATGTGGAAATCTATAAGGTTCAAGCTAAGGTTCTCTTTTAGAAGACATTGAAAGGATTTTTCCGGCGAGATAAGGCCATTAATCCGAGGGCTAGGGTAATGTGGGTTCACCAGTGAAAATTATAACAAGAGGACTTTTGAGTATTTTTGGTATGGTAAACAACTATTTAATTAGTTGAACGTAGTAACTTTATGTTAATAAGAGATGGAATCGGTAACAATAATATTGCATGCTTATAACTGATGATACAAAATAAAACATCCAACAATTTGTCGGTGACTAGTCGCAATTGAGGTTTTGGGCATGTGTTGGATTGATCGGTGGAAACGTAAAATCAATAGCCTCTGCAAGCCGATCGGTCTCCCTAAGGTCCGGGATTATTTTTAGCCTAATTTTTTTTTTTTTATCTGTACGTTGTATTTTTTAGTGAATTGGCCCATTTTGTATAATATATGTTGGTTTAACCTTTAAAAAAACAAAGTATATATATGTCATTTCATTTCTTAGGAAGACCTATTCCACGTAACTCGTTATGAAAAGGGAGAGGACCTCGTGCATTTCATATCCACCCTCACTCCCATCTCTCTTTCTCTCTCTCCATCTCTTCATCTCTCACACCGTAATTAGGGTTTTTGAACCAGCTTAACCCTCATTTTGCACATCTTCATAGACATATGGAGTTTTTTCTAGATCCTCGTACTCTCTCTCTCTATATATATATATATACATCTTTCTCTCTCTCCCTCTCATTGTATATTTTTATGTATATCTGCATGCATGGTGTGATTTACTTGTATGTTACTATCCATATGCATAAGCATTATATCTAACTCTACTAAAAAGGCATCAGCTTTACTTATCCTATCTATCAATGAATGGTTATTAAGCATAAACGGAAACTATAAGACGGGAAGTAAATGACCATAAACTATACACTACAAGAAAAAATCCATTTCCTTAGATAAAACAGCAATAAACCTTTTTATGTTACTAAATTGCAACAATATAGCAACATAATTAAACATAAGACGTTAGCAACACAATTGTAACATTTTATTAACCCACTGTAACCAATTAGTTTATAAACCTTAAGGAACATATATAACCAATTTTTTGTGGAATTCTTTATAGTCGTCATCCTAGCGGCTGGCTAGTTACTTTAATGTGTACTTTCAAAAGAAAGGTTTTTCATACTTTTCTCAAGGCTAAATAATTTTTTCCCTTTATTTAGTGAGAATTTAGTTTAGACAGATCCACCTCAATGTTAAAAGGAAAATCTAGTTTAGAGTTTAGGCTGCTCTAGCTCAATGTTAGAGACTGATTATTTCCCTTCGACTATAGCAAATACTGTTCATGTTATCATTATTCCCCCCATTTTTTGATGTATTGTGAGTTTCCCCTTTAGGATGATGGTTCTGAAGTGGAATAGGACATGGTCACAAAAGGCTGAAGACTTTTTTGTTATATGTGCATGCTGCAGTGAAGATGATGCCAGTCCTCTCAAGGTATGTAACGTCCTGCTACAGAAATAATGTTTTTTCCATGATTCGCGTATTCGGTAATTAGTCGTTATATGCATTTGCGTTGTATTGCAGATCTGGCTTGATTGAACTGTCAAAGGAGATGAATGGGGTATTTGGTTTAGCACATAGTTTAATATTTTTCTTTACTGATTTGCATATAGATGGTTATGTTGTTCTTGTGTGAAATTTCGTTCTTTAAATCTTTATAACGTATGGTGTGAAAGATTTGGATATTAGAAAACATGGATATAGTAGTTCATATTGTTGCTAACGCTTAAATGAAGTCACTTTGTAAGTACAGTAAACTGTTTACTTGTAAGTTACAAACTTCTCTCTTCCGGTTGACTACGTATCTGAACTGGAAAAAATATCTTCTTTTACTAAGATTCAATATGTTAATGCTTGATGGGATATATAACTCAACTATTCATTTTAACTTCCTTTTGTATTCATAATTGTCCATCTTTTCAGTTGCTTCTTTTCTGTTGGCAGGAAATTATTTAGCAAGTTGGTTCAATGCAATCTTCATTTCGAGTATGGAATCTTGACATGCTTTGTGGCTTCTAAAACTTGTCACTGTAGAGTTGATGTTTTTAAAAGGCTTTTGAGTTGCCAAAAATCTTAATAGTTAATCCATGTGTCTCACGTAGATGAAGTTCAACCATTGTTAGTGTTGTGTGACTTTGTTGAGGAGGAAAAAGAAAAGAAGAAGAAAGTGGAGAAGGTAAGTCGGTTATCATCCTCTTGGCTTAGTGGCTGCTTTGGATTTTATGCTATTTTGAGTAAAGTCCTTTTCATAATAGATTGTGTACTGGGTATTCTTAGAGTACGTTTTTCTTGTTATGCTGGTTAAAACAAACTTTTCGGTAAAACGGAAAATGATGTTCCGATACCGAATTTCATTGTTACTATCACAAAAACAGAAGAGATCGCTCTTCTTGGGATTGAAATCTAGGGACATAACATGTGAACTCTGCCTAATATACGCATGCAAACAATATATTCAGGGCTGGGGAAAATTTCCGAAATCCCGACCCCGACATCCGACCCGACCCGATGTTGTCCGATCCGAAAGATCGGATTTTTTTCCCGTCCCGAATTAATTCAGATCGGGATCGGATTTTTATTTTCAATCCCGATGGATTTTCTGACCTAGCCCGATAGAATTAATATATATTAAATAAAATAAAAAATCTTATTATGAATAGTAGCAGATTATATTTATTAAAAAAAATAAAATTACTCTCACATCTACTCCATTTACTAAATAACACACTTTTATTTTCGTAGGGGTTTCTTGTTACATTGGTTGTATATCCGTATTAATCTTGAATAACTAAAATTATAACATTTGGTGTTCGTGCTTTTAGTTTGAATAATGTTATTATTTGTTTTTTTTAAAAAATAATTATAATTAGTTGTCTTGATAATCAATCTTATAAACGAATACAATATCAACATATTATTTTCCCACTTTTTTATTTTGTTTAAATCTAAAGAACTTTTTAACCAAATTGCTAGTTATGTTGTAACTTTTTAACAATTTTTTTTAGGAGTATGAATTATCGAAAAATCCCGTACCAATCTTTCGGGATCCCGAATTATCGAAAATCCATATTATCGGGATCCGACCATTTTCGGGTTGTGATCGGGACTTTTTAATGACATCTAAAAACTATCGGATTGGTACATGGGTTTAAACTTTTCGGGTCGGGTCCCGTTCCGATTCCATCCCTAAATATATTCATATATACATACATATATAAATATATATATACACTCACACCCACACACATGCGTGCACAGGTGTGTGCGTGTAACTTGTGTGACTCCATTAGTTTTGAGATGTATTCTTCAAAGCAACGTTTAGAACATCTGGGAACGATTAGTTAAGTAGTCAATTGTATAACAATCCAACAACACAGATCTGACTTTGCACTGTACCTTTAATACTTAAATCCTAATTTATAGAAATAGAAACGTGTTGATAGGTAAACACGGGTTCAAATTTTATCAAGTTCGAATGGTCAGGTTTTTGTTAGATTTTCGGATTTTTAATGATATTAATATCTAAGAATAATAATTAGAATTCAGAGCTTTCATCTTTATTAAAGGGTCCCAAAAGGTAAAAAGCTTTTTAATTTTTTATTTTACACTTTATGGCTTAATAGGTCATCCTCTCATTTGACATGAAATTTGATTACCTTTGATTTTTTATTGGCCTATAATCCCTATATCTCATGTTTATCTCCTTAATTAGTAGCAAATTCTTGATCTTCCACTATTTTGAATGTCATGACAATTAATATCAATAATATGATACCGGACCGTGGTTTCTGAAATTGTTATGATTTGAAGTTCATCTCTTAGTAATTATTTACTACATCATTGTTTGAGTAATTAAAACTGTGAAATGGTTTGTGTTGAAACCATGTACTAAGGTGTTTGTTTGTTTTCCTATCAGACATATTTCTATATACTTTAACAAATTACTAATACGGTCATTGTATTTAGACAAGGAATTAAAATTGTTTTGTTGAAGCTTCTGATCTGGACGTGTTTTCTTGAAGCTTTTAAGCTCGGAATATATGTTTCTTGCTTAGAAGTTTCTACTTATTTGGTTGGACAGCTCAAATTTTTGTGATTTCGGGTCTTCTGTAAAAGCTTGATTGTTACGATCTTGGGATTTTTTGTGTAAGTCTATTTACGTGGAAATTGATTCTCCCTTAGAATCAAGACTTGTGTATTTTTATTAGATGAAATCATCACTCACAAAATTGTACTTTCTCTCTTAAGATATCCGGTGAATGCATAAGTTAAAAGTGCAAAGATTTTGTGTGTGAGAACTCTGTATTTATTCTTTCTGTACAAGCATGCAAGGATTTTAAAGTTGTGATGGCAATGATTTTTAAAACCTTATTTATTGTTCTTTTTACTTGTTTTGTGTTTTTGGTTAAAATGTTTCTTTTATTTTATGTGCAAGGACATGAAAACTGATTTTTTGTTTAAAAATCAAAACAATTGTAGATCATTATTAGAAGAAAAACACCACCAAAGTGGTCGTTCTTATTGTTTATTATTCGAATCTTAAAATTTTGGTCAATTTTACTTTATTGCGTTCTTTAAGATGCTTTTGTCATCACTAACGTGCTTTAAACTTTCAGATTGCGATAATGGTATTATCAATGTCTTCAGAAGAACATTCAGAAGAAGGTGTTGTAATTCTTTTTCTCCAAACTCACATCTTATGATGGTCATTTTGCTAAATAATAAAAAACACCAACAGCTTAAATGTGTGTTTACACAGTAGCATTCATTTTATATTTTATCAATGATTTTATTTTATTTTATATGCTTGCATTATTTTGCTACCTTTATCCAGGAAATTCTCTTGGACAAAATCAAAAACTCGGCGTATGGCAAAACATAGTAAGGGCAAAAGCATCTGTAGAGGGTGTCTCTTTGTGGAGTGACTTTGATCAGGCTATTAAAGAATCTATGATTCAGGGGCTGTGGGTAAGTTTTATCATTTGAACTTATTTTTACATGAACGATACTAATCTATTGAACGTATAATTACTAAGGAAAAATCAAACAAGCTTCTTCATATAGTGAAGCGAGTTCCACCACAGCCTAGACTAAGCTTACATTATGTTGGGCATTTGGATAATAATCTGGTGGCTATGAAATAAAAGATAGGATCTTTGGTTGTTATTGAAATGTATCTTGGTTATCGACTTATTTTTTGTAATCCACTTTTCGTGATAATGTCATTATATATCTTGTTAGTATTTCAGAAAGAGATAAAAGACGATCTAATATAGAGTAATAAAATTCAATATGTTTTTAAACTTTGCAATAATATAAGTTAGAAGGTTGTAGTGAATGTTTATGAAATGACTAATAAACGTACTATCTTACCATTTCATCAAAGATTTACCATATGAGTGTTGGAAATATGGATGGCCGGAAATAACGAACTTAAAACATGTGAAAAAATTCACACAAATATAAACTCATAAAAAATATATAAAAGCTAAAATGAACTTCTTATTATAATCTCTCTATTTCTATTTGGTGATTCATTACAAAGAGAAAAATAACATCTATTTATACTAATCTTGGAATTCGATAAGACTCCAAACATTTATAATAGAAAATAAAAATTCTCATAAGTTACATAATTATTAACCATGAAACCATGAACTCATGAACTCATGAACCTCAAGAGTTATAACTTAAAAAAACATAAAGACTAATATTAAAACCAAAACAAGTTATAATTTTCAACACTCCCCCTTAAACTAGTTCACTTTAATTTTCTTCTTTTTAGCATAATTCGCTACGTGTCTTTACTTCAATCGCGTCTCCTTCGAAAATGACACTTTCCATGCACATTTCGGCCGACGTATAACGCTTTTCATACCATTTCATTAATTTGACCGAGTTTTCACAATTCACAATCTTCATAACTTTGTTTTTTCCCTTCACTTCTCTAAATTTTACTTTCACTCCATTTTGAAATTTTTCAAATTTATTCTCATTTATATCAAAATATTGAACCATATCTATCCATCCGATGTCGAAACATGAATTCTCTAAACTAAAGTTTTTTCCTTCCTCATTTATCGTTTATTCGTCTTCAAAACTCAATATAGCGTCATTATCAAATTTAACCTTGTAAACACTCATCTCGACATCATTTTCCATAAAAAAGATAATATTTTTCACTCTCATTTTTCTTTTGAAAATATATTTCTAAATTTGCATCTCTTTCAAAATTTAACTCCTCTTTTTCAAATAGGAGTTATCCTCAAATATTAGTTTGATTTTTTAATTTGTTTATTAAACAAAACTATATTTTCTACTTGATCATTCTCCTTTAAAATAAAGAATCTTTTATCATAAAAGTTATTAATTTTACAAGTTTCTTCTCTTTTTTCTTTCAACTCATTTTGATACGACTCTTGTAAAAGCATACTTACCTTGGATGTATTTTACGCATCTCCTTCACATTCAGTATTTTTTAACTTCTTATCATCTCGCTTATTTTTTTCGCCATTTATAGACTCTTCGCCTTCACCAACCATTTTTCCATCTTCTTTATTTTCACAAATTTTACTATCCACCTCTTTACCTTCATCATTTTCGCACAAATCCAAATATTCGAATTTTTTCTCATTTTCATTCTCTTCAATGATAAATTTATCTTTTTTGAAACATTGTATCCAATACTCTTTTGGTAAAACCGCGTCTCTTTTGTTTGAGACGACAATCTCGAGCATTTTCCATACAACACTCAGAGACTTCTGCTTTCCGATCTCCTCCCAAATATTTGGGTGTATGGATCTTTCTAAAATATAAAGAGCTCTATTCTCTTTCATTTGACGGACATTTTTGCTTAGGTCATCTTGTGGTGTTTCACCGATCACGTCCCATAAATCACACCCTCCGAGATAAAATCTAATGATGGTACTCAATCTTGGATAATTTGAATACATCAACTTCTCGGAAACAAATTACATGGTCTAGGATCTTTTAAGCTCTGATACTACTGTTGAAAATATGAATGGTCCGAAAGAGTGAACTCACAACATGTGAAAAAAACTCACACAAATATAAACTCACAAAAAATATAAAAGCTGAAATGAACTTCATATTATAATCTCTCTATTTTTATTTGGTGGTTCATTACAAAGGGAAAAATAACATCTATTTATACTAATCTTGGAATTCGATAAGATTCCAAACATTTATAATAGAAAATAAACTCTCATAGGTTACATAATTATTAGTCATGAACTCATGAAATCATGAACCCATGAACTCATGAACCCATGAAATCTTGAACTTCAAGAGTTATAATTTAAAAAAACATAAAGACTAATATTAAAATAAAAACAAGTTATAATTTTCAACAATGAGGATAGACAATATAAAGTTCTCAACTTCCTGCCTAAGGGAGTTTGAACTAGCTTTTATAGCCGGGAATAACTTAATTTACATTAATTCATACTTAAAATAATCATTCTTGTTAAGCTAACTCCGTTATCGTATTACTAGATGCCATTTAATCTAGGGAAATATATGTTGGTAAGTTTTATGATTTGAAATTTGTCTATATGTGTAACATCCCGGATTTTTTATAAATGGTTTTATTTACGATTAAATTTATCCAAAAACGTTTTATACAATTTTTAACCAAAAAACAAAACTCTTCCGAAAAACTTTATTTTTAAAACGTGTTACTAATTTTATAAATAAAAAGGACTCAATAGCTTTGTTTATAAAGATTTGTTATTTGGAGCAGTAAAATAATAGTTTTGTTTATGAGTTAACTTTTAGAACTTTGGGGATCAAATAGTTCGCTTCCCCAAACTCTCTCAAAACAGTTTCACGTAAAACAATTTTCATCGCACTTTTCAAAACAGAAAACCTAAAAGAGAGAAAAGAGAGAAAAGAGAGGTTTAAAAGCTTAAAAACAAGAAGAACAAACCACCATTAGCGAGTTTTTACCGGAAGCATCTCCTCTACGAACTAAGGTAACGGCGATTATCCATTGCGACTGGACGGGGTTGTTTGTTAGGGTTAGATCTTGCGTTTTATAAAATTTGGGGGTTTTTCTTTTATCTCAATTATATTCTATTAAATTGAAATTGGGTTTTATGTGTTGCTCTTTTGGTTCACTTATTTGAATTTGAGAATTGGGAATTTAGACATATGAATTTCGAATTAATGAGAATATAGACGGGTTTGTGTGTTTTTATGAGTTGTTATGTGTTATTATAATTGTTGATGAAATTTGTTAAATTTATGTTGAATAAAGATGAGTTGTAGTTTATGCATATAATGTGTTTGTTAAAATGCATGAATGAGAATTTATGTTGTTGGACTTGTTTGGCTAGTTGTGATTCTAATACCTATGCTTATGTGTTTTGTTGAATCGTGATAATATGACATTTGAGAATGCTAGTATTTTGAAATATGATTTTATTGAGAATTGTGATAATGGAATAGTATAATATTATTGGCCGAGGCCTTGAGTTTTATTTATATGTTGGCAAGGGTCTATGTCTCTCCCTATACCGGGGACATAAGACGAGCCGAGGGGTATAGGGAATGACTCGTCTTACGGACTGGGACGAGTGCCGTGAGAGGTCCAAGTGTGCACTTTAAATATTTATATGTTGGTAATGGTCTATGTCTCTCCCTATACCGGGGGCATAAGACGAGCCGAGTGGTATAGAGAATGACTCGACTGGGGCGAGTGGGGTGAGAGGTCCAAGTGTGCACTTTAAATATTTATATGTTGGCAATGGTCTATGTCTCTCCCTATACCGGGGGCATAAGACGAGCCAAATGGTATAGGGAATGACCTTCCTTACAGACTGGGGTAGGTGGCGTGGGAGGTCCATGTGTTTTATAGATGTGTGTTGGAGTTATTTAATTTATTTTGTTATATGATGCTATTACATTTCTTTTGATACGTTGTTATTGTAGTTGTTATTTGTGAGTTCTTGCATTTATTGGATGGAATGACGGTATCCTGTGTGGTGCCGCCCCGTCTATGTATGTGCGTGGGATTCACCGTTACAATTTTGTCTTTTAGGTACAACTTAGGTTGAGACATTTGGATAGGAACATTAGCGATATATCGCATGGGTTTAGAGCTTCTTTCAGATGCTTTCTTTTTACTTAGACCATTTTTTAGGTTGTAGCCTACGGGCAAATTACATTCGTTTGATATTTTTTTTTTTTTAAATCTGTTAAAACCATCTTGTTTTGTAGCCGCGTTTAGCAAACATTTATATTTAATTCGTTTAATTATTACTTTACCTCGCAAGTTGTTTTCCTTTAAAAGTTAAATTTTGTACCAACACGTTCTTTTTCCTTTTGTTCAAAAGGTCACGCATTGATGTCCGTTTTTCGGATTTCGGGGCGTGACAACATGTACGATACTAAAGTATTAGCTGCATAAATTTTGGTTTCTAGAACGTATTTGTTATGAAAGCCAGTATTACGGCGAAGAAAATGGAAGTTCTCGATGCCAAATTCAATCATCTTTACAATAGCTGGAAATGTAGGGCAAAAACGTATTACGAAAAAGTTTTAGCCAAAGGTGAAAATCCATATACCCACCATTATCCTTCAATGGTGGAGTCAAAATGGAAATAAATGATTGATAATGTTTGGAACACCGAGAAGTTTCAGGCAATGTGTTGGTTAAATTATTTATTCAATTATTATCATTTAGAATGATCCAATATGTTACCTTGATAAATACTTTTGAAGTTAATTTCAATATTTTCCTTCATAGAAACGTTCGGAAATAAACAAGCAAAATAGAGGTAAGTTATCTTCTATCCACACCATCGGATCAAAATCGTTTGCCTCAGCTTTGTATGAAACAAATAATAAGGTACTTTTATCATTTTTGTCACTCCCCAAAATCCGTAAACACGGATATCAAAGCGTGACCTTTTTAAACGAAAGGAAAAAGAAACATGTTGGTACAAAATTTAACTTTTAAAGAAAAACAATTTGCGAGCTAATGGAACAATTAAACAACTCGATAGAAATATTTGTCAAACGCGGCTACAAGACAAAATGGTTTAACAGATTTATAGAAAAAGAATACCAAACGAATAATTTGCCCGTAGGCTACAACCTCAAAAATGGTCTAAGTAAAAGAATGCAACTGAAAGAATCCCCGAGCCCATGCGATACATCGCTAATGCTCCTATCCAAACGTCTCAACCTAAGTTGTACCTGAAAGACAAAACTGTAACGGTGAGTCCCACGCACATACATAGACGGGACGGCACCACAAAATACCGTCACTCCATCCCATAAATGCAAGAACTCACAAACAACAACTACGATAATCAACGTATAAAAAGAAATATAATAACATCGTACAACGAAATAAATTAAATAACTTCCACACACATCTATAGCAAACATGGACCTCTCACGCTACCTATCCCAGTCCGTAAGGTAGGTCATTCCCTATACCCCTCGACCGTCTTATGTCCCCGGTATAGGAAGAGACATAGACCATTGCTAACAAAAAGTAGATTTACAGTGCGCACTTGGACCTCTCACGCCACTCGTCCCAGTCCGTAAGACGAGTCATTCCCTATCCCCACGGCCGTCTTATGTCCCCGGTATAGGAAGAGACATAGACCATTGCTAACAATAAAATAAATATAGTGCACACTAGGACCTCTCACGCCACTCGCCCCAGTCCGTAAGACGAGTCATTCCCTATCTTTTCGGCCGTCTATTGTCCCCGGTATAGGAAGAGACATAGACCATTTCCACTAATCTAAATCACAAGGCCTCGGCCAATAATATAAAACCATTCAATTATCACATTCTCATACGTCACTTTAACGTAATTCAACATAACACATAAGCATAGGTACTAGATTCACAACTAGCCAAACAAGTCCAACAACATAAATCTCATTCAGACATTTTAACGAACACCTTGTATGCATAAACTACAATTCATTTCTTTTCAACATAATTTTACCCAATTTCATCAACAACTATAATATCACATAATCAACTCATAAAACACGCAAACCCATCCATAATCTCATTAATCCGAAACTAATAAATCTAATTTCCCAACTTCTACAATTCAAATATGTGAATTAAAGGTATAACAAATAAAACCCAATTAACAATTTAAGAACATAATTGAGATAAAGGCAAAACCCCCAATTTAAAATAAACGCAAGACCTAACCCTAACATACACCCTCGTCTAGTCGCAATGGATTACCCCCGTTACCTTATAGCGTAGAGGAGATGCTTCTGGTAAGAACCCGCTAAATGTGGTTTCTTTTTCTTCTTCTTCTTCTTCTTCTTCTTCTTCTTCTTCTTCTTCTTCTTCTTCTTCTTCTTCTTCTTCTTCTTCCTCCTCCTAGGCTTGTAATCTCTCTTGTTTTAGGTTTTATGTTTTAAAAAGTGGCTGAAAAGAGGTTTAGAAAACTGTTTTGAGAAAGTTTGGTGAAGCGAACTATTTGGTCCCCAAAGTTCTAAAAGTTAACTCTTAATCAAAATTATTATTTTACTGCTCAAAAATAACCAATCTTTAGAAACAAAACTATTGGGTCCTTTTTATTTATAAAATCAGTAACAAGTTTTAAAAATAAAGTTTTTCGGGAGAGTTTCGGTTTTTGGCTAAAAATTGTATAAAACGTATTTGGATTGATTAAATCATAATTAAAATCACTTATAAAAATACGGGATGTTACAACTAACCCTCCTTAAAAGAATTTCATCCCGAAATTTTTCTCTCTAAACAATTACACCCAGAAATGATAAACTTTTATAATTAAAACCGTAAACTAAGATGACATGCTTCTACCTCAACAACTTCACAACGTCTACAAAACTCAAAATACGGTCTTTCTAGTAAACTAAACTCTAATAAAATAAACTCCAAACTCTAGGCGTTACAACCCTTCCCCGATAAAGAAATTTCGTTCCGAAATTAGAAAACATCTAAACAAAAGTACCTAAAGAAAGCACGAGGTCAGGATACTTCCTCTTCATCTCATCCTCGCGTTTCCAAGTTGCCTCCTCGGCCCCATGGTGTTTCCAAACCACCTTTACCAATCTAATTGTTTTTCCTCGAAGTTCCTTCCCTTGCACGTCGATAATCTTCGTAGGTCCCACCTCGTAGGTCACATCCGCACTAACATCAATGTCCTCAAAGTCCACCACGTGTGAAGGGTCGTGATGGTACTTTTTCAACATTGACACATGGAACACCGGGTGAACCCCCGCCAACTTTGGTGGCAAGTCCAACCGGTATGCAACTTCTCCAACTCGGTCCATGATCTCAAATGGTCTGATAAATCTCGGGCTCAACTTCCCTTTAGAGCCAAACCTCATAATCCCCTTCCTTGGCGAAACTCGCAAAAATACTTGATCCCCCTTTTCAAACTCCAAAGGTCTCCTCCTCTTATCTGCATAACTCTTTTTCCTACTTCGAGCCGTCTCAAGCCTTTGTCGAATTAACTTAATCTTTTCTATCGTCTCTTGAATCAATTGCGGTCCTAACATTTCCGCTTCTCCCACCTCGGTCCAACACACCGGAGACCTACACGGCCGCCTGTATAAAGCCTCGAAAGGTGCCATGCCAATACTAGCTTGGAAGCTATTATTATATGCAAACTCAACTAAGGGCAGATGGCTCTCCCAGCCTCCCTTGAAGTCATTCACACATGCGCGCAACATATCCTCTAGCACTTGGATAGTCCGCTCCGATTGCCCATCCGAAACGTCGTACTCATTGTCAACTTGGTCCCTAAGGCATTTTGCAATGCGCCCCAGAACCTTGACACAAACCTCACGTCTCGATCCGATACTATCGAAATCGGTACCCCATGAAGTCTAACAATCTCCTTCACATACTTTCGTCCCAAGATTTCCACCGAGTTCGTCATCTTAATTGCAATGAAGTGTGCGGATTTGGTCAAACGGTCGACCACAACCCACACAGCGTCATTCTCACTTACCGATTTAGGTAAGTTGGTCACAAAATCCATTGTTATCCTTTCCCACTTCCATCCCGCCACCAGTAAAGGTTGCAGCATACCCGCCGGCCTTTGGTGTTCCGCCTTCACTTGCTGGTAAGTTAAACACCTGCTAACATATGAAGCTACATCTTGTTTCAATCTGGGCCACCAAAATTGTCTCTTCGCATCGTGATACATTTTCGTCCCACCGGGATGAACGACTAAGCGGGAGTGGTGAAACTCCTTTAATACTTCGTTCCTCATGTTTTCCGTCACATAAGTCCTTCCCTTAAATCGTAGTCCTCCATTGGTTCCTTTCGTCCAACCATCTAATCCTTCGCTCGAACTCATCTGTTTCTTATAGTTCTCCACATTCTTGTCCCCATCTTGTGCTTCCAAAATCCTACTCACAAGTTTCGGTTGTACCACTATTGTGCACAAGGTCCCCACATTAACATTCCCCAACTCCAAGTTGAACTTGTTCACTTTTCCCATCATCCTCTATTCGTCGACCGCCACATGAGCTAAGGTCGCATGGGACTTTCGACTCAAAACATCCGCCACTACATTGGCCTTTCCCGGGTGATAGTGCAATTCGTAGTCGTACTGTTCCAAATACTCCATCCATCGTCATTGTCGCATATTTAGATCCCGTTGGGTAAAAATATACCCTAAGCTCTTGTGATCCGAGAACACTTCGAACTTTTCTCCGAACAGATAATGCCTCCATATCTTCAACGCATGAACTATTGCCGCTAGCTCTGGGTCATGTGTTGGATAGTTCTTTTCGTGAACATTTAGTTGTCGCGAAGCATATGCGATAACCTTTCCGTCTTGCACAAAGACGCAACCCAAACCTTCTTTCGAAGCATCGCAATACAATTGGTAACCCTTCCCCTGATCGGGAATAACTAGTATGGGGGAACTAGTCAACCGCTTATTGAGCTCTAAGAAAGCTTCCTCGCATGCCTCACTCCACACGAACTTCACCCCTTTCTTGGTAAGATGAGTCATTGGAGTCGCTAACTTCGAGAAGTCCTTGACGAACCGTCGATAGTATCCCGCTAAACCCAAGAAACTCCGAATCTCGAACATATTTTTTGGTTGTGCCCAATTCAAAACCGCCTCAATTTTCGCCGCGTCCACCTTTACCCCTTCTTTCGAGATCACATGTCCAAGAAATTTCACCTCATTTAGCCAAAACTCACATTTGCTAAATTTTCCGTAAATTTGGTGCTCCCTCAACTTGAGCAATGCTAAACGGAGATGCTCCTCGTGTTCCTCTCTTGAACTCGAGTAAATCAAGATATCGTCGACGAAGACCACCACGAACTTGTCGAGATACTCCTTAAAGATCCGGTTTATTAACTCCATAAATGCTGCCGGAGCATTAGTTAACCCAAATGGCATGACCACAAACTCATAGTGACCATACCGGGTCCTAAAGGCCATTTTCGAAATATCCTCATCCTTCACCCTCAATTGGTGATAGCCTGATCGCAAGTTGATTTTTTGAAAAGAACGTCGCTCCCTTCAGTTGGTCAAACAAATCATAAATTCGAGGTAGTGGGTACTTATTCTTAATAGTCACCCTATTTAGCTTTCGATAGTCGATGCACATCATCATCGATCCATCCTTCTTTTGCACGAATAAGGCCGGTGCTGCCCACGGTGATGTACTCCACCTAATAAACCCCTTCTCCAGCGGTTCCTCTAACTGCTTACTTAACTCTTTTAACTCAGCCGGTGCCAAACGGTACGGGGAAATGGCTATGGGTGCCGTTCCTGTTACCAAATCGATAGAAAAATCTAACGCTCTCTTCGGTGGTAACCCCGGTAGATCCTTCGAAAACACATCTCAAAAATCGTCCACTACGTTTGGCCACGTTTCCACTTCCTCGTCGTTATCCACTATCGATAGAGTAGCCAAAAGACAAGACAGGTTGCCCACAATCTGCTTGGAATAATAAGGAATGGAAGAAAGGGTAGCGTCCCTTTCCCCACGAAAGAACACCTCATCTCCGGATGAAGTTGTAAGGAAAAATTTTCGTCGAACACAATCGATGAAAGAGTTGAAATGAACAACCGGTCCATTCCAAGTATCACGTCGAATCCCGACATCTCTATGACAACTAAATCAAATATAAACATGTGGCCCGTGACCACCATCTCACAAGACCGACATACTCGGTCCAACACAACTCGACCCCCAACAGGATTCTCTACAACAATCGGGTTCTCCAAAACTCCAATTTCTAACGACAAATACTCTACTAGACATCTAGATATAAAAGAACGTGATGCTCTTGTATCGAAAAGAACATGTGCCCAAGATGAGCACATAAGAACCATACCTTGTACATTTGACAGGTCTCCTAGGTTTGGCAACTGTGGCAAGGCAAATAGACGAGCTTGAGCTGGTGGGTTTCCTTGCGGTCCTCGATTTCCCCCATTATTTCATCGGTTCCCCAGGCCTTGATAGCCTCCTCGGTAGTTCCCACGGTTTCCCCCTCCTTGGTGGTTACCTCGAAACCCTCCCCCTTGGTTCCCAGGTAATTGATGTTGTGGCACAAATTCCGGTCCTCTTGGTGGTGGTGGTGGTGGCAACCTAGGTTGGTTAAGAGGCCGGTTGGTGTCGATTCTTCCTTGTCCCCCGGGACAAACCCTTGCCGTATGTCCAAATCGGTTGCATGTCCTACATTGGACTCTAGGGCATTCGAACTGTCGATGATTCACATCTCCACAGGTGAAACACGATCTCTTCGTTATGGTGTTTGTTGGTAGTGGGTTAAAACCCCTCTCTCCTCTGCCCTGTTGTAGAAAACACGAATTATTCGCCATATCCCAAGTCCGCTTCTTCTCTTCCCTCGGAGCATTTCTGGTTTTCGACTTCTCCGAGTTTCTCTTGCTATGGAGTAGAGCTCCTACCACAGCTTGAGCCGATTTTACCAACTCATTATAGTTGACATGGCGGGCCGATGCCATTTGCAATGAGATGGTCGGGTTCAGCCCCTTCATGAATCTCCTACATTTTTCTGCACCCCCTAGAACCGAGTCTGGGGCATACCTCAAGAGTGAGGTAAACTTTAGCTGGTATGCTTGAACGGTCATACCTCCTTGATATAGTTCATCGAACCGCCTCCTCATTTCATCCTTATAAGAATCGGGAAGAAACTGTCGACTAAACAATTCGATGAACTCGTTCCAGTCGATGTTGGTTAAGTCGTAACTATCCACAATCCCTAACCACCACTTTCGTGCTTCACCCTTTAGGTGAAACTGAGCCATATTCACCCGCTGTTCCCCATCTACTATTCCCGCTGCCGATAAGTACTTCTCCATTTCGTCCACCCATCCCTCAGCTATGGATGGTTCAACTATCCCATCGAAAGTCGGAGCCCCCAATCGGGTGAAGTTAAGCAATCCATTATTACTTGAACTTCCAGCTTGTGCATTCTGCACCATCATTTGCACCACCTTCTGAAGGTCGGTCATCACTTGGTTGGCGTTTACCGATTCCGGTTCAGGTGCGTATGTCTCCTCTTCTTCCTCATTCACCTCCTCATATACATTCTCAACCTCTACCTCCTCCTCGAGTTGCTCAGGTGGTGGGACACTAGCATTACCTCTCCCCCCATGACTTCTAGCAGCCCTTCTCCCTCTAGTTGCTCCCCTCCCCCTTGGATCTCTTCTTCCGATTCTGTTTGCCCCACCTTGGGTAGTCGCACCGCTTGATGGTGGTGCGCCCCCGCGTGTAGTTGTTCTTCGTCCACCAGTTCTCGTGGTGATAGCCATAACTACAAACATTTTAAACCGACACTTAGTTGTCTCACTTGACATTACTACTCATACATGAATACTATACTTATTCATCTTTACTCCTAACACTTAACAAAATCTACGTCCCACCAAAAATTTCAATTTCCGCTAATCATACAATACAACATTCCGCACATTACGCGATAATCACAAAACATGTAAAACATGATAAAAGCTCGTTTTTCATGCTAATAATTTATCAAGATTTCTAAGGTTCAAAATTATAGAGTACTGAAATACGAAGTCAACGCTTCAAGAAGAATCAAATTCGGAGTACAAACGAAGGAGTTATAAGCGTTTGAAGTATAGCGAGAAAACCGCAAAATTGCCAGAACACGACCGATCGTTTTGGACAAAACGACCGATCGTTTTAGTCCAAATGTTACCCGAGAGGTCAGAAAAAGTCGACCGATCGTTTTTGACAAAACGACCGATCGTTTTGGTCAAAATATAACCCGAGAGGTCTGAAAAATACGACTGGTCGAAATAGGGATACGACCAATCTTTTTTTCCTGCAGAAAAATAATGTTACAAAAACGTAAAATTTCTCAGCACTTGTAAATTCCTTACATGGAACATATCACACAACTACATCATTTTAGTCCACAACATATCAACATCCATTCACATAAAAAGTTCATTACCACACAAGTTAATAATTTGAAAACATACAACCTAAAACCATCAACTTCACAATTCTTGCAATCTAATAGTTCGCTACTACTTGACATGCAACTTATACCTCATACACACTATATCAATCTACACACGCATACAAAGAACACAAAAGTGCGAGGGATAACCCATCACGATACGTTATCCTAAAGCACCCAAGCGTCCTCGCATACTCTAGAACTCCACATCGCTAAGGTATTCCTTCACACATACCGACGAGAGGTACACCCACAAGTTTGGCGAGCCGGGATCAACAAGCGTCCTCATTGTCCCCAACTTGCCTCACATGTGGACTTTTCTTTCATCAACTACTACTAAATTCTAGCTACATGTCTTAAGCTAAATGCAACCCCCCGTTTTAGAAAAAGTTTGACTTTTTGGAAAAAGTTTTGTGAAAATGATACGATGGATCTTGGTCCAATGGTTACCCATCTTCCCGTCGTCTCAAAGTATACAAGAACCTGGTTAGCTCTGATACCAACTTGTCACGCCCCAAAATCCGTAAATACGGACATCAAAACATGACCTTTTTAAACGAAAGGAAAAAAAAACCTGTTGGTACAAAATTTAACTTTTAAAGAAAAACAATTTGCGAGCTAATGGAACAATTAAACAACTCGATAGAAATATTTGCCAAACGCGGCTACAAGACAAAATGGTTTAACAGATTTATAGAAAAAGAATACCAAACGAATAATTTGCCCGTAGGCTACAACCTCGAAAATGGTCTAACTAAAAGAATGCAACTGAAAGAATCCGCGAGCCCATCCGATACATCGCTAATGCTCCTATCCAAACGTCTCAACCTAAGTTGTATCTGAAAGACAAAACTATAACGGTGAGTCCCATGCACATACATAGACGGGACGGCACCACAAAATACCGTCACTTCATCTCATAAATGCAAGAACTCACAAACAACAACTACGATAATCTACGTATAAAAAGAAATATAATAACATCGTATAACGAAATAAATTAAATAACTTCCACACACATCTATAGCAAACATGGACCTCTCACGCCACCTACCCCAGTCCGTAAGGTAGGTCATTCCCTATACCCCTCGGCCGTCTTATGTCCCCGGTATAGGAAGAGACATAGACCATTGCTAACAGAAAGTAGATTTACAGTGCGCACTTGAACCTCTCACGCCACTCGTCCCAGTCCGTAAGACGAGTCATTCCCTATCCCCACGGCCGTCTTATGTCCCGGTATAGGAAGAGACATAGACCATTGCTAACAATAAAATAAATATAGTGCACACTAGGACCTCTCACGCCACTCGCCCCAGTCCGTAAGACGAGTCATTCCCTATCCCCTCGGCCGTCTATTGTCCCCGATATAGGAAGAGACAGAGACCATTGCCACTAATCTAAATCACAAGGCCTCGGCCAATAATATAAAACCATTCAATTATCACATTCTCATACGTCACTTTAACGTAATTCAACATAACATATAAGCATAGGTACTAGATTCACAACTAGCCAAACAAGTCCAACAACATAAATCTCATTCAGGCATTTTAACGAACACCTTGTATGCATAAACTACAATTCATCTCATTTCAACATAATTTTACCCAATTTCATCAACAACTATAATATCACATAATCAACTCATAAAACACGCAAACCCATCCATAATCTCATTAATCCGAAATTAATAAGTCTAATTTCCCAACTTCTACAATTCAAATAAGTGAATTAAAGGCAAAACAAATAAAACTCAATTAACAATTTAAGAACATAATTGAGATAAAGGCAAAACCCCCAATTTAAAATAAACGCAAGACCTAACCCTAACATACACCCTCGTCTAGTCGCAATGGATAACCCCCGTTACCTTAGAGCGTAGAGGAGATGCTTCCGGTAAGAACCCGCTAAATGTGGTTTCTTCTTCTTCTTCTTCTTCTTCTTCTTCTTCTTCTTCTTCTTCTTCTTCTTCTTCTTCTTCCTAGACTTGTAATCTCTCCTGTTTTAGGTTTTATGTTTTAAAAAGTGGCTGAAAAGAGGTTTAGAAAACTGTTTTGAGAAAGTTTGAGGAAACGAACTATTTGGTCTCCAAAGTTCTAAAAGTTAACACTTAATCAAAATTATTATTTTACTGCTTAAAAATAACCAATCTTTAGAAACAAAACTATTGGGTCCTTTTTATTTATAAAATCTGTAACAGGTTTGAAAAATAAAGTTTTTCGGAAGAGTTTCGGTTTTTGGCTAAAAATTGTATAAAACGTTTTTGGATTGATTAAATCATAATTAAAATCACTTATAAAAATACGGGATGTTACAATTTTATATTGTAAATTCACCAAGAATAGAATAAATTTCGTTAGTAAATAACGTAAAGATCCATGTATCACATGTTTGTTGTTAAATCAGGAAGAAGACCAAGTGCAACCAAAAATTTCCGAGTTTTTCAAAAAATCTCACCAGAAGAAAGGTGCCTGGATTGACCCACATTTTGAGGAAGATCATGTAAGTTGACTAATATTAAAGGTTAAATACCGTTTTCTCCATTAAATGCGACTTTTACATTTTAGTTTTTTATTGTTATCTTATTACTTGTTCCTTTTTGAATTATCGGCTCAGCTGGAACAACTTGAAAATGAATACTTTCTCACTGAAGACGAATATATTTCGCCAAGTGAGTTATCCCGAATAGCTTTTGGTAAAAGTCATTTTTTGAAAGGTTTGGGACGTACCATGAAGGCGTCATCTAACACAAAAGGTGGTGTATTAACGTCTGAAGATAATGAGATACCAGCTCTTAATACAAAGGTTGAGACGTTAACAAATTCTAATGAAGTGTACGTAGGGCGTTTAGATGTACAAGACACCATGATCAAATAGCAAGACATCGTGATTGGGTCTCTAAAAACAACAGTTGAAGATATGAAAACCGAACAAGTAACTGTCACGCCCCGGATTTTGGATAAACCCGGGTCGTGAATGTAAATTAAAATAAAAAGGAAAAGGTTTAAATAACGAAACATACGGAATGCCATTCAATAATATGTCAATCAATAGAACCAAACGGATCCTTCAGGACATGCCGATAGTCATATTTGAGTCATTATTGGCATAAGGGTAGCCAACAACGCTCAAATGTGACGATACGAAAAGAAAGCAATTTTAATAAAATGATTTATAGAAATTTCGGCATGACCTTTGCGTATCTATTTGTTTCCACAAAAAATCAACCTATTTAAACAACATGATATAGATAATTAAAACTCGTCAACGCGATATTTCTAAAACCAATCCAACAATAAAATGTCACATCCAACCCAGCTAACCATCAAGATCCAAAACATATGGTCAAAATAAATAAGGTACAAATAAAGTATTTGTATGCAAATAACGAACAAACTCGCGATAAACACTTATTAGGCCAACATGGCTCAACTAAATAAATAATCCCAACATGAATAAAAAGTCTAACGTGTGTGCGATCAAGTGTAATCCGATAACTGAGCCACTAGCAATTACTCTAAACTTCGTCACGTTTAAGTCGGTACATGTACGTCGATAGAAAACAAAACGTACAGCAAACAAAAAAAGAAGGTAAGAAAACAATCTTATTTTAATAGCACTGGCACGCACACACAATCCTAAACATGGTATTCTATCACGATATCACTATTATCAACACATTATTCATATGACACATGATATCCAAAATGTTATACCAAACACAATGTTAAACAAAGCAACATATAATCCAAAGAACTAAATAATAATTATTTTAAAATAAAACACAATAGTAAAATACATTCGGGATTGCATCACACGTACCCACCTTTAGAGCCACTATTGCTCATGCACCCAATACACTGGTACCCCACACACGCGCGCTGGTACTAAAGTACCCACATTTAGAGTCACTGTTCAAGGACCCATAATACAATGGTACCCTACACACAATGGTACAAATGTACCCACCGGTGGGGGAGAGAGATTTTTTCTAAATTGGCCTAGTGGCCCACCGAAATTCTCATTTTGACCTAGGTGAGATGGTAATTGTCAAATTGGCCTATTCTATCTCGCATATCAGATCTGCGAGATAGAAGTCTCCACAATACCTGTCCCCACAGCGAGATAGAAGTCTCCACAGATAGAAGTCTCCAAAGTAGGTTATAAAACTTTTTTTTACCAGTCAATTACCACAACCATTATAAAAAATATCTGAAAAAAAAACCTTAAACAATAATATATATGTTGTATCGAATAAACTTTAATTAAAAAAGACAACAAGAACAAACAACAACAATTAGTCTATATGCCCTCAATTTTAATTTTGAGCAATTATTATAATAAAACTATAAAAAAAAACCCAATTAGAACTAAGAATGGCCACATACTAGAATTTTATTAGATAATTTTTACAAAATTTAAGAGGGATGGAGAGAGAAAATTATCTCGGATAATTGGACAAATAAATAGAGTAAAATGATTCAAAGATAAACCCGATGAGCAGTGCATGTGTAGAGAAACTATTATAAATCTGTCTGTCGGTTACTTAAGGATTTGTGGGTTTATGAGTGAGTTTGGTTAAAATAGGAGAGAAAGAGAAATAACTATTTGGTAGGACAAGAGGGGAAGAGCTGGGGTATTTTACTAAACTCTATCTCGCTGATCTGATATGCATGATAGAGTATACCGATTTTGCAATTACCATCCCAGCTAGGCTAAAATAGAAATTTATGTGGGTCACTAGGCCAATTTAGAAAAAATCTCTCGGAAAGAGAGGTAGTTTAGAGAGAGAAAGTGAATGTTATATATGAACCAAAACAGATTTTGAGACCTTTACATATTTATTGGATAAAACATCTAAATTTTGTTGATGTTATCGAAATAGTAGCTAAATGGAATAAAAAGTTTGGGATAGTGTTTTTTGGAATATTGTTTAAAAAGTAATAGTTTTTTCTGAGTACTTTTATAAAATTCATACTACAAAGTAACAACTATAGTCTACATAAATACACGTAATAAAGTTGCAATCAAACTACCTCTAAATTTTCATAAGTTGCCCCAAATTTTGTTCTTGAGCTACACTATTAATAACATATATATTACAAAATACAGAACAAGAATAAAAAATTCAAAACATGCGATTATTCATTTCGAAAAAAAAAACAAGACGCATATTTCTCTTCTCGTCGTGAAAACGTGAAAATTTGTATTATTCAAATTTTAATTTGGAGTGCTTTTACAAAAAAATGTCTAAAATTGTGTCTAAGTTGATGTCACTTGATCGCCTATATATATATACTAGTAATCGTTCCACACGCATTGCGTGTGCGGCGCGTAATGCAATAAAAATATAGAAAATATATATAGTTATGATATAAATATGTGAATAGTACAAAAAAAACATAGTTTAAGATTTAAAATAATGTTTGGTCGTTAAAGAGTGATAAATAGTTTTATTAGTTTTTACTTTTTATATTTTTATGGGAGCATGGTATTATTGTAATTAATATAAAGGTGTATGTGTATTTTTTAAAAAAATTTGCTAAATTGGACAGACTCATTTGATTTGGGTCGACTTATTATAATAGAATGATATATATATATATATATATATATATATATATGGGAGAACATATATGGACATCAATTTGGACATTTTTTTTTTTGCAAAAACAATATAAAATTTTATTAATGCAAGTCTCCACGGTATCACAATGGAAACACAAATATACGTCTTGTTTTTTTTCCCGAGATGTATAATGACATGTTTTGGAAATTACGGTATATATATTTAATTAACATCGACTTTCTCATTATTATTATAAATAATGTGCGTAACTAGTATATGAGTCATTGTCATTGGAACAAGCTCCAACGACTAAGAAAATCAAAAATCACAGCACAAAATTCCACGTATAGCTAAAAGTCTATTTAAATCATTTCACAACATACAATCTAAAATATAATCCAACAAGTCGTAGATACAAAAAATACCGTGACTTAATGAAAAATAAAATATTGTCGCGAGTCAACCTAAACACAGAAAGAAGCAGGTTAATTGATGGTCGCTGAAAAAAGCACGAATGTTATACATGAAAGGCCTAAGATTTACTCAGCACAGCTCAAGAAAACATTATCGGGGTACCAACACACTAATAAACCCGATCTAAGAATAAGCTAACCGAGACCAATGACCCAAAAAACCAATGCAGCAACTGCAATCGATATTTCCTCCTAAACCAAAATCGAAAAAGACATAGTGCAAAATTTAGTGACCATTATCGCACAATACTAACAACTAGACATATGAAAAATGCTTATCGTAGAGACGAAACAACTAAACATCCAAGTCAGCTACAAATTTTCAAAAGTCGCAAGACGGACTAAAAGTGGAAGGTGGGTCTAAGGGCCTATGTGAATACGCGTGGCGTAGGCGGAAAATCATAATTTAACATTTTTTTGAATATTTTTGAATTTCGACTTGGCATAAATGTTGTAAATTTAATTAACAACATAAATTAAGCACTTATATAACAATACTTTATCAGTATACTATCAAAAAAAAAAAAATGTATGCAACATGCACAATCGAGAATAAACCAAATAAATATAAAAATGTATCCATACACAATTTAAGTATAAATCTTGATTGATTATCAACATGTTTTTTATACTAAGTATTTTTTTTTATACAAAAAAATCATATATTTTGACCAGATTGACCCATCTGATCCGGGTTTGACCATATCAAAACACGTGATATTAATCGGGATGCCATACTAAGGCCCGATGCTGAGACGGGAATTAAGCGGAGCAAAACGGAGTCTTTTAGTTGAGATCTATCTATTTTGTTGGCACAAGTTCGGTTGGAATTGAAACCCAAGTCAAGTGTATTAAATGATACTAAATTGACTCTTCAATAATACAAGATAGTAAATTGAATTCGCTGATAGAGAGGTCGCAAAACCCCAATTCGACTTAGGGTAATAATATAGAGTTTTTATTTTATGCATTGAGTTTGTTTGATTATATACTGTGATGTTAATTTGTGACCGATTGTATGATATATGATAGATATGAACCATACTATTTAAGTTGATAATAAAAATAAAATAAAAAACATGTAAAGTACCCTTCTCATAAAACAGATCAAGTTTTCCTCCATTACTAACAAATCTCATCTCTCTCTTTATCTTTAGGGTATAATCCTCTGCTTCAAATTAGAAAAATAAAACATCCCAAAAATTATCCTTAAATTTCTCAAATCATTTATATATATTAATATTTTAAATAAATTTACACACAAATCTAACGCCCCATCTATATACTAATAATCTGATCAATCCCTTTTTCAGCTAAATCTCCTTTTTTCTTAATCTTATACATCTATTGTTTATCTATGGGTTGTTTTGTTTTTGCATATTTTTGGAAGGAATTTCGTGATTTAATTGGTGGGTTTTCTTCATTTTATTGAATTTATCTGTATAAAACCTATATTCTGCATTATACTTTCTTTTTAGAAATTCAAATGTATAGGGTTTGTATTAGTTATTTTTTTTTTTAATTGTTATGATAAAGGGTACAATTATTGTACGCTCCTGTTTTGGCCTTTTGTTTATTAATGGGGTTTCTTCAATTTATGCATATTTTTGGGAGGAATTTGGTGATTTATTTAGTCGGTTTTCTCCATTTTATTTAATTATTTTAGCTGGACTTTTTTATGAATATATTTGTTTAGTGTTTTGTTTTGAATCGGATATTTTTCTGTAAAAAATTCTGGGCAGTCCTCTTTTTTTTTGGATTTACAAAGAGATTGTTTTGCAAAAAAATATTTTCATATTTTTATTATTTTCAACAATATATACTACAGACTATATGCTAAATAGTCCTTTTATTTCTTCCACCTTTGTAGCTCGTTTCCTTCATTACTCACGTGGCTGATTTTAATTTAAAGAATTAATTAGTGGCTATTTTATTAGTGACTGATTTGGACCAGTGCCTAAGTTTGGCGCTCGAAAATTAATTAGCTGGAAGGTTATACGATTAAATTAAAATCTATCATGTTCACACCATTTCAAACTCCAGTTTCAGACTCTTTTGGGGTAAATAAGTTAAGAGTAAAGAAGGAAATTCAGTTCATTTTTTGCCTTTAGAACTTAGATGTTTCTGTAAAAGCCTAGAATGTTAATATCCTTTGAGATTTTATTTTGGGATTGTTTTGGACTCTTGTTATACTACGATTTTTCACCTGGGCTTTTGTGTTTATACAATTCACTTGTCTGTTATAAAAAGTTCTTTATTATTCTCTTTCTATTTCATTTCAAATTGTATATGTGGTTTTCAAATGTTGTTTGAGATATTAGTGGATGCTAATTTTTTAATTATCAACAAGGTTGTAGGTCATTTTTCACTCTCTGTGTTTAAATTAAGGATTGATTTTGGATTTAGTGTGTGTTTGGTACAAACTTTTTTCCATTGCTTTTTAGAAATTTTTTGCTATGAAAAAACATTGGGTGTTTGGTATGCTAGCTTTTATGGCTTTTAAAAAGCTAGATTTTGGCTGTAAAAGCATGAAAAGCTTGAAAAGCCAAAATCCTATGTACCCAAAGCTAACTTTCAAATTAGAATTATATATCTTTTACTAGACAAATCAGTAATTTATCTATATGTAATCGTAATTGAGAACTCCATTGATTGAACCCTCAAGTTTTCAAATTTTTTACTCTGTCTATCTACCTCTTTGGTTACTCACAGTTATTTTTAAATGTGATACATGCTTCGAAACATGCTTTGAGTTTTTAACTCTTTGAAAATCAATTTCATTAATTTATAAACTATCTCAGTCCTGGAATTGACCTATAGTATTATCGTAATATCGCTAGTTATAGTTGTAACAGATGATATTTTATGAAAATTGCATGACAGGTCACTATGCTTTGGAAGCACTAAATTCCCACGTACTCTCAATTGGTGATTATTAAAGTCTCATAAAAATAACTCCATTAATCTCCTTCCTTTTGTATCTTAATCATGTCCAAACTCTGACTTATTATGTCTGAGTAAAGGATTAGTTACACTATCCTATTTCCAGTGGCCTGCTTACTTATTGGAACAAAAAAAAAATGATATTTTTCTATTCACTTGTTCTGCATTAGTGGGTCATCTTGTTTACTTATCAGAACACACACAAAAAGGTATGATGCTATCCCGTTCCACTTGGTCTGCATTAGTGTGTCATCTTATTTGTCCAACGTTGTTATATCCAGGAAACAAAGAATAAAGTACAAGAAAAGGCGAACCTTGGGATTTCCTGCATCAGATGAGCTTGGCAGCTTGCAGGTGGTTGATTTATTGTTATATCTATACTTAGGTTACATGGATTTTACCCTTAGCGCTGCTAACGCTTTAAATTTTGGACAGGTCATTACAAACAGCAACCTTGAGGAGCTTAGAGAATTGGGGTCTGGTACGTTTGGGACAGTGTATCACGGGAAGTGGAGGGTGTTTTGCTGGGAAGCCTTCAGAAATTGAGCTTATGGTTAGTGTCTCTCGACTTGAGAGTTCCGTCATTTTGCGTCTCATGTGGAAAATATCACTTTCCTACACCAGTCTACATAAACATAAAAGTGAACAATTAGTACACCAGTCTATGTAAAAGTAAACAGTTTATGTTATCTAAAGAGATAGAAAGTAAAACAACAAAATGATTTGTAATTAGCAGGAATTATTGTAATATATAACTCAAAATTAAATCTAACGGTATTTAGTTTTTTCGTATACAACAAAACTTTTTGTACATCAAATTTCCTTACTTTTCACCTTGTGGAAGTGACAGATTGAGTACACATTATCACAACTATCACATTAAATAAAAGTATTACTTCACGATACCAGATAGGTTTCCCATAAGACGTAAAAATAATTCCTAGTAGTTTACGGGGTTTCGATTGCCTTTTACCTAGGTAAAAATATAAAAATCGGCAAAAGTACATATTTATACCCAAATTTCGGGATGGAATTCCGATCTGGATATTACAGGATTAGATCCCATCCAAACGGGTATGATCAAGATCCAAAACTTCGGATCCAAATATGGTTCGATCCAGACTTAAGTTGTCTTCTTAAAATTAATGCATCTTGGATCCTATACCGGGTCCTTTTTTTCCATTTTTAAATTAAATATCACTCATATCTTTCGGATCTGGATCGGATCAAATATTTCTGGATCGAACCTGTGTGCCATCTCTACCCAAATCTTGGAACCAAATATATAATATCTTAAAACAAAATGGTTAATAAGTAGACTAACTCAAACAATGAGAACCAAATAGAACAACAAGTAGACCACTTATGTACTTTCACCCTAGAATCTAACTTAGAACACTCGAACACAAAAGACAGAGAGAGAAATGTGTCTATAGCATTAGGGCTGGACTTTTTGTACCGATTTGTACCAACCGACCGATTTTCGAACCGAACCAAACAAGTTGGTACCGAAAGTTCGGTATACCGACTTTTCGGTACGGTACAACCGAACCAAACTTTAAAAGTCGGTTCGGTTTCGGTATTCATTTCGTATGTTTGGTACAATACCGAACCGAACCAAACATTAAAATTATAAAATATATATAAATTTACGCATAGTTATAACTTACAAATAAATTGTATTATAGTTTATTTTAATTTTTCTCACGACTTACTTTTCTATTTACGAATCCAAATACAATCGTTAAAGTAGCAAATATAAGAATAGTTGTACACATTTTAATTTTTACAAACTTTTTTGCTATTTTATTGTTATCAAGAATTATTTTTTAATAATAATAATGTTTCGGTATAAAACAGAAAACCGAACCGTACCGAACTGAAAAAGTCGGTTACCGAACTTTCGGTAACCGACTTTTTCGGTTCGGTTATGGTATAATTTTTTTCAAACCAAACAAGTTCGGTTCGTTATTGGTATATGGTCAAAAAAGTCAGTACCGTACCGAAGCCACCCTGTATAGCATAATATATATATATATATATATATAAACAAATCCATATATATTTTCTAATATAGTAAGCAAAAATATTTGGAAAATGCAATCATTATTATTACCAAGATGGAGAAATAATTTTGTGGTTGTTTTACAGTCAGTAAGAGCAGCTTCAATTCATTCCACCGCTGTTTGTTCTGATAAAAGACGCAAAAACAACAACAACAAAAATAAAAACCACTCTGTAACTTATTTTTTTTCCCTTCTTTTTAATTTTCTTATTTTTGATCTAACAGGTTGTTTCTTTTGTGCAACTCATCTTAGTTTGTATTATCAATTAATTAATTTCTTTGTTGTGACTAAAGGTTTGATGGAATTATCAAAAAGTTATATTTTTGTTGTAGTTTTACTCTTTTCTTATTTTTGATCAAACAGTTTTGTTTTGTGCAACTAATCTTAGTTTGTATCATCAATTAATTAATTTCATTGCTGTGATTAGAGGTTTGATGGAATTATGAAAAAGTTGTAATTTTGTTGTAATTTTACTTTTTGAATTTTATTAGCATATATTTGTTTGGACTTTATACGCTTTAACGACGCTTTGTTTCTGCGAATTTGTATATTCAATTGCACTATAGTGACTATAGAGCTCTGATGGAATTATGAAAATGTTATATTCGTGTTGTAGTTTTACTTTTTGAATTTTATTATTATATGTTTGTTTGGCCTTGTTTTTGCGAATTTGTTATAAGCCGAGGAAAAATACAAATGGGTTTATGGAAATTTGTAATAAATTTATCAGAAACTATACAAACCACTCAGTTAGTTATTTTTTTCCTCTTTTATTTTTTTTATTTTTGATCAAACAGGTTGTTTCTTTTGTGCAATTCATCTTAGTTTGTATACTTAATTAACAAAATTCATTGTTGTGACTATAGAGCTCTGATGGAATTATTAAAAGCTTATATTTTTGGTGTAGTTTTACTTTTTGAATTTTATTAGTATATGTTTGTTTGGATTTTTTTTTGCAAATTTGTTAAACCTCATCTTTTGTGCAACCCATCTTAGTATGTATACTCAATTGCAATGTAGTGACGATAGAGCTCTGATGGAATTATCAAATAGCTAAAACTTTTGTTGTAGTTGTAGTTTTATTTTTTATTTTTAATTTTATTAGTATATGTTTGTTTGGACTTGTTTTTGCGAATTTGTTAAAAGCTCATGTTTGTGAAACCCATCTTAGTTTGTATACTCAATTGCACTAGAGCTCTGATGGAATTATCAAAAGCTTATATTTTTGTTGTAGTTTTACTTTTTGAATTTTATTAGTATATGTTTGTTTGGAACTTTAAACGTTTTAAGGAGGCTTGTTTCTGCGAATTTGTTAAATGCTGAGAAAAAACAGATGTGCTTATGGATATTTGTCAGAAAGGCTGTTTTTTTTCGTGCACCTCGTTCTTGTTTGTGTACCCAATTCGCCAGTGGCGGAACCAGAAACTCAAAGCTTAAAGTTAGGAGTATTTATATAAAAAAATGTTGTAAAAGGTCAGTTTTTTCTTAACGTGGGGTTGCTGTAGCCCTGCCTAGCTTACTCTTAGTTCGTGGCCTGCAATTTGTGCGCTCGTGACTATAGTCTAAAGAGAGTTTGGAACAAGCCTAAGTTTTATTCTTTTGCACTTTTTCTATGAACCGGCGATTTTTGTTTGGGACCGTCTAAAGAGTGTATTCAAGGGTGACGGATTGTTTTCGCAAGTCTGTTAAAAGCTGAGGATAAAGATGGGTTTATGAAACTTTACGTATCTTGGGTTTTTGAGGTTAGAGATAAAAAAAGGTGAACATTTTAGCTGACTACCGAGTACTGAAATAGCATGAAACTATTCTTAAAGCAGATTTTCCGGGGTAAACGATGCAACCTAAGAATTGTTCATTTACAATTTCAACTTAAAAATATAAGAGTATGTTTTAGTTATTTTGATTACAATATTATTCTTAAAATGGTTATTACAATTGCATATATTTTTGACTTGTGTAAAGAGATAAATCTATAACATGTATATGGACTACTTAAAAATTGTACCTTTTGACCTTAAAAGTAAAGTTTACTTATGATTTTGTGTGCTTACAAGATGCATCAAAACAAGCTCCAAGTAACATCCCTTACGTGCTCGATATCTGAGAGTGGATTTCACTAAAAAAGTTAGGTTTTTAAAATCACAAGGAGGATTCTAGGTCATGTCGGCTGCTTAGGTTCTGTAAAAACATCAAAAGAGTTCAAGATAAGGCATAGGATGGTGCTTAGGATAACTAAATAGGTATTAGCCAAGTAGCTATTTACTTTTGCAACATGTTTGACTAGACTAGTTACACTCTCCGCCTGGTTTGGTAGTCGTGACATGTTAGAGACCATTTCTCAAAGCACTATCCTGGTGTTTTGTAAATTAAATTCCAGAAATTGCATTTGGGAAGAAGTGTAATATTTGGTAGCACCTCATTTTGAAAGGATAGAAATAGATACATAAAAATACGACTTCTGTAAAACTGAGTGTGTTGTGGTAACAGAACATCATAGAGGCATTACCTCATAGTTTACTTGTATTGTATATCACTAGGTACCTCTAAAACTCTGCAAGAAAACAGAAATAAGTTGAGTAACATTGTTTTCATTTTATCAAACACCAGCACATATACTTCTCATCAGGGGATAAAATTGAAGCGTAAGTATAAAGCTTTTCACCAGAAGCATTACCAGACTAGTCTTAAGACATGGCAAGACATTTTAATTTCCTGCGGGTCGTCTTTGAAATCAACATAAATATACTTACTGATAAAGCTATAACTTTGGTGGGTGGGGTTAGGCTTTTCAACAACAATATAATATATAAGAATAGAATAAATAAAGAATCCTTCTTTAATCTTTATTAAGCTCGGTGGAATACTTGCTCGGAATACAATTTCCTATATATATATCTATGCTCGGTATTACAACTTGCTCTGCTGATCTTGATCTTCCTTCGACCTTGATGTTCGGTTTTGTATCTTGCTCGGTATGCTTTTGAATGTGACAAGTACTGACAAATTTTTCTCTTTTCTCTCCTTCTCTCTATATTTTTTAGGTAGATTTTCTGGTCCTCCTTTTATGGGGGGTAGTTGGCTATTTATAGACAATTATGTCTCATGGGATGTTGACAAATGTCGTTATCTCAAGAGCCATCTCATGGGCTTTTTCATTAGGGATCTTTACTATTGGGCTGGACCCTTATAGATAATGGCCTGTTAGGAAAGCTCTATTAGACCATGGGTTTTTGGGTTTTAGCCTTGGATACCCTCAAATAATGGGTGGGTCGATTCGTACCCGAATAGATATATTCGGGTCCAATTTTTATGTTCTATCAAGTGCTCCCTGACTTCCTCGGTGTGGTCTCCACGTCGAGGGAGTCATGCTCGGTATGTCGAGCAAGCTACTTTTGTCTTGCTGTTCCCAATACTTCATCGAAAAATGTCCCTATTTATGACAGCTCCCTGGGACCCATTTAATGTCTTGGAAATTTGCAAACCTGCTATCCAACTTCGATGCGACCCTTGATATTTTCAATGTTCATGGAGATTGTTGCACTTCCCTATATGGACACGTGTACAATTGCCTTTCCCATGAATATTAAAATAACGGCATAAATCCAAGAGCTTCTTTTGAACAGTCGCGTCTCTTTTAATGCACACGCTTCTCCACATCCTTTCTGGCTAACGGTTGCGATTCTTCATCTCAAGCCTTTTATCAATCTCTCTATAAATATCCTTTCGAAGTTGGTAAATTTTCATAATCTCTTCACACCAGTTTCTTTCTCCATATATTCTATATATTGCAATGGCTTCCCCCTGCCCCCATTCCTCCTTGGCTTTGAAAGTAGAAGCTTTCAAGGCCTCTTATGGCAACGCCTTGAAGCTTTTGAGAGATGCCGAGGTGGAGTTAGAAACAATGCGTGGTTACCATAAGGAGATGGTGAGAGAATTGACCTGGCTGACGGCCGAGTTGGATCACTGCAGGCGTGCTAATCAATCCCTGCTTGATGAGAACATCATTCTAAGGAGGAATCCTTCCCTTTAAGATGTTGCAAGCCCAGCGGGGCCCTCTCATCATTACCGACCATCTTCCTCCTAATAACTTCTTTTTGCTTTATTCTCTTGCACTCTTCTTCTTTTCCTCTTCTTCTGTTTTACACTTTGTTCTCTCTTTCTTCATCTTTCACTTTTTTTTTGTGTTTCTTGCTCGCTGGGCTCGTCGATATAGTCGACCTTCTTTTGACGTCCTTCAATGTAATAGATTTTCTTGGGATGTCGTCCTCTGATGTAATAGATTTCGATGTATTAGACTTTCTTTGGATGTAATATATTTTCTTTTTGATGTTGTCCTCTGATGTAATGAACAGCGATGTATCCCATCTTTATTAATGAAATTTATATTCGCCCCTTTATCTTGCACTTCTTTTTATGTTGCACTTGTGGTTTGTCGTTTTTCAGAAAAGTAGACCTTTGAATATCTTGTATCTTTATTTCTTGTTGTACTGTAGCCGTCTGACATCTGAGACATGGCAGGCTGGTTAAAGATGCATGTTCCCAAGCATTGTCAGACAAGGCCATACTACATTTGCTCTATAAATACTCAAACTTTTCTTTGTGATTTATCACCTCACACATATCCGGTTTTCTTCTTTCATCCCCCATTTCCTCTGTACTATCAACAACCTTCCAGAATGTCTGTGCCCGTAGTGAGACATTATGCTCAGATGAATAATTTGGATGCTGAAGTATCTTGGGTCCGTCATCGTATGGCCACTCTTGAGAAGGAGTATGGTGTTTTGGCTTTGAGTTTGTTCGACTCTCATCCCGAAGAGACAATGAAGTGGACCGAGATTTCGGCCTTGAGTCGGCAGCTTGATAATTTGTTGTTGCACAGAAATCACCTGGCCAACTCTTGGTGCCAGGCCGAGGAGATTTGGGATCATGCTCAGGGTGAGTTCGATAACTCCCTCAACTTTGCTCAGGTTTGTCGTGTTGAAAGGCATTTTTTTTTTACCATGTATGTATCTTTTGAAGTGTATATATATGTAACTTTTTTAAGCGCATAAAACTGTTATGCAGTTTGGCAAGACATCGCTACAAATATGCAGTTTTCGAAGAAGTGCATAGCAACTGGTATAGAGTGCATAACATTTGGCATATAATGTAGTGCATACCAATTGACATGGTATGGAGTGCATATCACCATATATACAATTTTTAAAGCGCATACCGTCGTGTATGTATCGCATACTTGGTACGCAATGTATACTATGTATACAACTTTTAACGCACTTTTTAAAATGCATACCAACTGTGCAATGAAAAGATGAGATTAAATTCAAAAATTGGTATGTAGTGTTGTGTAAATGAATTTATGCATTTGAAGTGTGTATTTGTTATTGCATATTAGTCATTTTAAACAAAATAATATGAATTTAAATATAAAAAATAATATACTTAATATTTTTTAAAGGGCATACCACGAGTTATGCACTTTCTCAAGCGCATACCGATATGTATGACTACGCATTTTGAGCTACACCATTGTTATATGTTTTTCATCTTTGAAATATATCTAATAGAAGGATTCGATAAGTTCATTTTTTTTTTTTTGTTAATGAAAGTATAACTATTGGTATACGAGGAAAAAATGTTTTTGAGTGTTGACCCAATATAGGAAAAAATGTTTGAAAATGTAGATTTTGTTAAAAAAAATGATACCATTTTAATTTTTTACCGCCGTTTTCAATTAAGACACGAGGTGATATAATTTTGTAAAATATGCATTAATAACAACTGATACTAAATATTAATATTAGTCACATGATAAATTAGTAAAATTGTAATAACATATATTAATAAAATCCAAATTGAACTATACGAAGGGGTATAATTTAAAAGAAAAAAAAAACAATACATTAAATCCAATTTCCAAGTATGATAAGTCACAATTGGGGTTGTGGCGGTTCAAGATATATTCATTTTCAATACTCATTTTGACACTCCGATGAAAAACACTTCAAATCAACATTTCATTAATGCAGATCTGCACGGTTTGATGACGAGAAGCCAAATATGAATCATGTTTTTTTTTCGAGATGTATAATTGCCGTACCTTCGTTTCTTCACTTTTTTCTATAATGTATCTTGGTTTCTTAATTTTTTACTTCACTTTCTAATTTTTGTTTCCTTTTTACTTAATTAAGACTTTTTTTTCCAAACTTTTAAAAAACCCCTCACATAAAAGTGTCCAAGTTTGAGAGATAAAAAACTGATCCAAAAAAGAAAATAAAATAAAAACCAAGGTAAAAGAAAGAAAATTTAAGAAAACAGGGATAAAAAACATAAAGTAACGAAAGTAAAAAGGTAATAAACCCGTCACAACAGTGTAGTCTTAATTTCCACCACCCAGTGTTTTATCTATAGACTATAGATAGATACATACACATCTATATATATATATAGAGAGAGAGAGAGAGGGAGAATGGGTAGCAGTGCAGCTGGTTATCCATTGACACGTGTATCCCTCCATATACACCAAACACCATTCTTTCTATTTAATAATATTAATATCAATATTAAGAATAATATTTATAAGCCTCGATATCTTCCTCTTAATAATATTCTTCGCCGCAACATTAATTACACTAATAATAATAATAATAATAATATTAGTAATAAGTGTAACGCTATTCGGTTATTCACTAATTCACATTTTCCCCGTTTCTCCACCAAAGCTTCCGCCTCTCCAGGTATATATATATATATATATATGTTGTCTTCTGTTATCTGTGTTGTTACTGTTATTCACTTCTGTTTAGTTTACTTCTTAATTTTACAGAAACGTTACATAGGATTTATTATTCTTTACTTTTAAAAAACACACACACACACACACACACACACACACACATATTGTAATATATATGAGCCTCCTCTACTTGCTTGTTTAAAAATTTAAAAATGATGCATTTTATGAATTCCTTCATTTTTATTCCTCTTAAACTTGATTGTTCTTACTAATTGATACAGTACGTAGTAATGATAATAACAAAGATAATCATGTTATTTTACATTCAAAAAAATGTTTATAATTTTAGCTGAATGATATATATATTTTGGTTCTTCTTAAAAGTCACTAATTTGATCATGAAGAAAATAGATAGATATCATAACATACTAGAGAAAATGATGTACATTGCCTGCCACTTTTGAAATCAAAATGGCATCAAATCACTTTTCTTCTTATGAGTTAGGATCACTAGCTCTAACTGCTAATTTTACCACGTAAGTTATTAGTCTTGTTTGTTCTTCATAATTTTCAATTGCTTAATTTCGTCTTTGGTTAAAATTTTGAGGCCCTTATGTGGCCCTAATTTGAGCCTTAATGGTATACACAAATTTTAATTCAAACTCTACCCTCTTATACTTTGTGCTGACGATTATGGCGGCTACTTGTTGACGATTATGGTAATTAGGTTTTTGTGTTCTTATGGAGAAACATCATCGTATCATGAAAGTTTCGATTTATCTACCTTACAAGTTTCTCTCTTTGATCATAACTTAGTCCCAACTTCTTATTTGTTGGTAGAATTTTGTGTGACTTGTTCCTAATGAATTTTCATAATTATGCTTCTCAGATTCGAACGGTGGTAATGGTGATGAAAGATACGATGTAATTGTGGTTGGAGGAGGGCATGCAGGCTGTGAAGCAAGCTCTTGCTTCTTCTCGTTTAGCGGCTAAAACACTTCTTCTCACTCTAAATATTGACCGGATAGCATGGCAGGTAATACGTCCGCGGCTTTTGGTATATAGATTACGTTTTGCTTTGCAGTTTAAGTTGAAGGATAAAAACACCTTGAAGTTTTCCGATATCTTTGCTGGGACATGATACAGATGGTGTGATGAAGTATCTGTACTTTGTCTAAATTTGCAGATTTGTCATTGCATGATCCTTCTGAACTTTGACGAATGTCAATACTCAATTTGTTTTTCTAACTGAGTAACATATGTAAAGCGTGACCAACGATATTTCTACATTCAAAGTAGCTACTAAGTTACATATTCTACCTTGTTATTTGAAAATAGAGGGTATGCCACAATTATATTGATGAAAAGCCCCTAGGCGGCCAGACCCAGGGTTTATTGTTTTAGTTATTTGGAAGAATCTAATGGTTTTTTGAAACCATAAAAGCTATGAAGATAATAAGAAACAGAAAAAAGTCGACGCTGTCCATACTCCATACATTTTGTCTTCCCATTAAGAAGTTAAACTAAAAGGATCTGAAAATTAATTGTCCAGTGTAGTATAATCAAATCACTCTCCTCAGCCACTGTGTATATAAATAAGCTAAATGCACAATTATGTGTCTATACATGAATGGACAGAAATCTGTACATCGAGTTACATGCCAATATTGACATGCTACGGAAAATGTTTTTATTTTTGTGTTTCCCTTGTTATCATCTTTTGTGACCGAGGGGCTCCCGAGATATAGCTAAAGCTACAGCCTAAACGAATTGGGTATAGATATGATAAAATGAAATCATAAATATAGATAAAACCCTTAAGGGTGTGTTTGGAACCCGGAAAATGTCACGGAAAAGAAAAGAAAAGGAAAAGAAAGTAAAATTTAGGAAAATGAACTTGATATCATTTTCCGGTCATGTGTTTGGAAGGTTGGGAAATCAAGAGAAAAGAAAAGAAGAAAAGGAAAGAGAGAGGGAGCTAGTCCCACTTTTCCCATTGTTTTCATTTTCCTCCCACTTTTGAAAGGAAAATGGTTTCTCTCATTATACGCACAAAATTTTCCCTCACTTTCTTTTGTTTTGTTTTCCATCGGTTTTCCTATGCAATCAAACACAAGAAAATGTTTTCTTGGGAAATCATTTTCATTTTCCCATGAGTTTTCCGGGTTCCGAACACACCCTAAATGTGTCATTTTACTCGTTCATTTTTTTTTAAATGTTCTTCTGTGGTTTTGCTCTGTGCATTGGTGTGTTCGTCCTCTCTGTAAGGTAACTGCTTTCCTATCCACGGAAAAGTGTCACTATTGGCTTGATGCTAGAACTAAGTAAATGGTAATCAGATGACAGAATATGAGATATCTCAGGGTAACTTTTTATAAAGGACATCAGTTAGGGGCTTCCACATAGTTTATATCATTTTGTGGAATTTAGAAGAGAAAACTATAAGTGAAACTTGTTATATACAAGACAAGAAGCAGTACTTGCTTAGGATAATGATTATTTTACTGTCCTTACATATACCACATTTTTGTGCATTAACTTGCATGAGCATCGAGTCTCTTTGCCGCAAATGCAAGTTTTCTCTATCGTCAACTGTTGGGAAATTTTATAATTGCAAGTATTTAAGTCAAAATTCTGGAAATTGTACACTTCAGTTTTTCATGGCGTATGTTCTGGTACCATATGCAGGGCCGGTTTTGAGCCCGTGCAAACCGTGTCGGAGCACCGAGTTTTGAAAATTAAAGGCCCAATATTTAGAAAAACTGTTAGTATATAGATTTTTATTAAGGAATATATTATATTAGATCAATTTCAGTGCACAGATGACACTGTAAATGGAAATACTGAAACTTGCCAAGTGTTGGAAAAAATCCATGTTTACATGGTTTTTCCGAATTGGTCAAGAGTCCAGAAGTTTGGTCAAATTCCATGCGACGAATCTAAAATTTAGACACCGTACTCAAATGGTTTGAGTAGCTCGTGTGACGAGCTTCGAAACGGTATATCGCATGACCTATTTGGTGAATTGGTGTTAATGGAAATTGGTTTCGAAGTTGTACCATGAAGAGAGGATAAAGCTTGGAGGTTGGAAAGAGTGGGAAACCAAATGGGTGGGAAAGCCACCCAAATGTTTATCCCACATCAAAGGGGAAAAGACATTTTGAATGGTTTATATACACACCCACCACTCACAGTGAGTGGTAAAGTGTGTGGTCTCATAGGTGTGTGTAGGAAAGAGCACCACACGCGCGTGCTCGGTCTTGGGCACGGGCGCTGGGCCTTGGGGCTTGGGGTTTGGGGAATGTTCCGGTTCCAAGAAAGTCAGAGAGTTTTGAATAATCACAAAACAGTCCCCAAATTTCCAGCAAGCTTGTAACTGGTGCAATTAATGAGAATAATTGCACAATTAATTCAGCAGTTTCGATTGCTGAATTAAGTGACCCATTTATGGCTAAGATTTCAGCCCAGCCTATAAATAGGCAGCCCCTCCCCCACTCTCTAAACACAACATTTTTTATTCCAAAATACTCTGCATACATAACATTTAGAAAGAGAGAGCCACCCACCAACAGTTCGACCTTGACTCGTCGCCAATTTCATGCGAGTCATCCGAGACGTATCTTGGGATCGAAGCGCCAACGCAACCAGAAATCTTAAGGTGGTTGGGCGAATATCGGTTAAGGGCAGACTGTTTAACAGTCTCCCTGTCTTTTTTATTTTCCTGTCTTTTCATTTCAGCAATTACTTTCTGTCATTTCATTTCAGTAATTTTAATTCTGTAATTTCATTTATGTATTTTAATTTTCTGTACCTAGCTGTAGTATTTCAATTATGTCTTTCCATTTCTGTAATTTATATAAATTATTGTTTCCATTTCTGTAATTTCATTTCTGTAATTTAGTATAGTTTGATTTCAGTCCTGTAATTTCTTTTTCCAATCAGAACAGTCCGGCTGTTAAGTTTCTACTTTCCAGTCCGGCAGTTTCTGTTTATTACAATTCAGTCCATCAGATTATTAATTAATAATAATATGACTAACAGTTTGTTTTAATTACTTGTCAGACCGGACAGTTTGTTATCTGTAACTTCAGTACCCATTCTGAATTTATAAAAGATTAAACTGTTTGTTATTTATTCTTTTCAGTCCTTGTATTATTTATTTATTGTTATTTCGTACACGGAAAACAACACTAAGCTGGAGGTCAATGGTTTGATTCCTGTTGCTGCCTCTTTTCTCATTTTTTTTCTAGGTTCTAATTTAGTGGTAACTACCAAATGGATGACCATAGTATATAACAATTCAATTTACTCCATCAGTTTGACAGTTGCAGCCGAAATGCTTACTCTATTTGGTGTTTATACCTTCACTTAATGAAATTTAGGTCCACTACTATAAAGAACTAGAAAATTAGTTCTTATACAAGTATAATTTGATGCACATGTATTATTCATGATTTACTTCACTAATAGTCAAATAATGAAATGTAATTGGGATGTTTAAGACTAATCCTATGAATTAATTTTTGTTAATTCTGTTTTAATTCTATTAGTATATTTTGCAAAAAAAAAAGACATAATATCAAAGTAAAAATTCAATACTAATGTACCCACAATTTGTCTGATTGGTAAAGGAGTTTAGCATTGTTTTCAAATTTTGGTGTCAGAATAATACTTTGGGTAAAATATTATGCAAAGGGCCTTTTTCAATTTTTAGCACCGGGACTTGAATATCTCAGAACCGGCCCTGACCATATGTGGCAATGTTAATGGGAAATGGAGTGGTTTTCAATCATGATTTATCTTAAATACTGTTTACAAACTTTAATATTATGATTTTTTTACTTACTAAGTTTTTTTTTTTTCATGCAGCCTTGCAATCCTGCAGTTGGTGGACCTGCAAAGTCACAACTCGTTCATGAGGTAGATGCTCTTGGTTGTGAAATTGGAAAGGTTGCTGATAGGTATTTTGGTTTTGTTTTAGGCATTATTCTAGTTTTTCTTCCAATAAGATGCCCTTTCTTTTACTCCCACAGACAGTTTTGAAGACGTGTGTTAACATGTACACAGATTATGAAATGTCTTTGTATCAGTTTTTATCCATTATCTGTGTAATTTGTTTGGAGGTTTGCTCTTAACTTGTGTATCATTTTAACTCTTTGGAACATTTTGTCAGGACTTTTGATTTTGGTATATAGTGGTATTTATGGAGGAACTTTTCTTTTATTAAAGAGCTTATTGAAGAAAATCAGGAAAATGTTAGTTACTCCAGCTTTTATTTTCTTTTAATTTATAATCTTGTTAGTCGCAAATTGTCAATTATTAAGTTCTTATGTGATGACCCGAACGTTAATCCTATGTCTTTTCAGGTGCTATTTGCAAAAGCGGGTTCTCAACATTTCGAGAGGCCCTGCTGTAAGAGCATTACGTGCACAGACCGATAAGAGGGAGTATTCTATGGTCATGAGAGGGATAGTAGAGAGGTAAGTCAACTGTTGAAATGTTTTTTTTTTGTTTTGTTAATTGTTAATCGGCACTTCTTACTTGAATAGTAATGTTGAGGCGATCAACATTATTTTGTTTGGTTGCAACTTTTAACTGTTGAAATGTTTTTTTTTTTGTTTTGTTAATTGTTATTCGGCATTTCTTACTTGAATAGTAATGTTGAGGCGATCAACATCATTTTGTTTGGTTGCAACTTTTACACAAGTAACCTGGATATTCTGGGATTCAGGAAAAAGCTAAATTCATTTTGATTAAAGATTCTTGTTTTATAAGGCCAGGGATCCAGAAAAGAACAATGCCAAGCTGGTAAACCAAAATACAGTTGATTTTTGTGTAAGAAAAAAATCCGAGCTTAAAAACTGGAACCAAGCAAGTCCTAAGAGGGATCTTTCTATAGTTTTATGTTCCGAAATGGGCAGTTCTAGCTATCTCGCAGAATAGGTCTCCAAACCTTGTTTAGTGCAATTAACCAGCTCTTAAGGCATTAAAGGTTCCGCCTTTGAAATTTAGAATTTAATTAGATGGGTGTATTGTTTTCAAGCTAAAGTAAATATCTTCTTTTATGGGTTTATTTTATGACATGCTTGTTTAAGTCATTACCAAAGACATGTATATTTAAAATTATCACTTAAAGTATCTGTTACATTTGCAGAACACCAAACCTTTCTATCAGAGAAGCAATGGTAACTGATATTTTGTTGGGTCAGAATGATAATGTGGAAGGGGTACATACATTTTTTGGGATGAAATTTTTTGCACCCTCCATTGTCCTCACAACGGGAACTTTTATGAGCGGAAAAATTTGGGTCGGCAAAACATCTATGCCAGCTGGCAGAGCTGGAGAGTCGGCTTCACATGGCCTTACAGAAAATTTACAAAAACTTGGATTTGAATCTGACCGATTAAAAACAGGCACACCTGCACGTGTTGACAGCCGTACTGTAGATTTCTCAGGATTGGAACCACAGCATGGTGATGACGAGGTTCCTTTTTATTATTTCAAATTCATCTTTATCTGGTTGAGTAATTTCAAGTTGTGATTATGATTTGTTGCTCTGCAATATTCTTTATTAAACCTATTGTCAAGTGCAAAGGCCAAAGGGTATAAAAAGTTAGTAACTAGACTAAGTAATAGAATGCTATGTAAAACAAGGTTATGAAGAATTATGGATCCTGGTTATAAAAGTGAAATCAGAGAAATTAATTGCACATGAATGAAAAATGATGAGAAGATGTGGTAGCATCTTTGCGCTTTAAGCAGCATATATGTCAAATGGTTCAGTCTTCGATACATTTGTCCTTAATACTCTGTTTTTTCCATTGAGTTCTGGAAAACATGGGTCTGTGAGTGATATTTTTCATTCAAGTTCATGAACTAAGGTTCTGTTTGTTTCACTGTAAAATATTTCCTAAGCGCTAATACTTTCCTGATTTATTTTTTTGCCGGGAACTTGTTTGCTTGCGGTTCATTTCCTGGTGTTTGGCATATAGAAAATTTCCATGAAAATCTAAATTTTGCCAATCCTTTACACAAGTTTTTATTTAGCATCTCTAAGTTCAAAACCAAATAAAATAGTCATTTTTTTAAATAACATCATCAATTACAAAATAATAATAATTTTTTCAAAATACAAGTGATTCAATATGTAAAGTAATGGTTATTTTTTTTATTTTTTTTGTAACATGAAATGTAGTTTTGACCTCCATCTGCAATACATATATAAAAAGATAAAAGCGTAAAGTTGAGAAATAAAATGAGAATATCACACTCGGGTTTCTCTTTATCATTATTAAATAAATAAGAAGAGTTTTTAAATTTATAAAATTATGAATGTGTATTAGCAGTTCAATATCTTGTATATTTCAAGTGGTAAATAATTAATTACACATGGGGAGATTTGAGAAGTAGAAAATAATATATAAGAAAAACCTTTTTATGTAAATAGCGACAGTTTTTTTTTCTAATCATAAAAAGTAGAGAAAGAGATTAATAGTTCATTAATCTTTTACTTTGTAATGGGATAATGACCTTTATTTAACAAGATTGCAGGAAAATATTTAAAAAGAAACAATGTTTGTTTATTTATATTAAAGATATAGATAAGGAATGAATTATAAAATTATTATAAGATACTTTGGAGATGAGAATTGGATCATTGGATTTATATCCGTGGTTTTGTGCGTGGAAAAAGTCTTGAGTGTCTGGAGGAAACGTTTCCTGCGTATATTTACGGGGAAACAATTTCCAGTGTGGTGCGACATATTTGTTAAATATTTTCCTGGTAAATTTGTTTTACATTGAACCAATTAATCGAAAATCTTATTTTACCCGTAAATATTTGTTTCCCCCTATTTGCTCTCGAAACAAAATGAGCCTAAGGGGGGAGTATTTTCCACAGTTCTAGGAAAGATTTGAAAGAAACTTTCCTAAAAATACAGTAAAAAATATTATTTATGAGTACCCCTTCTTATACCGACATCCATCAGTCACGCTTAAAAGTCATTCCTCTCGATTTCACGCTTTTAACATTTACAGATCACCGCATATCCTTCAGTTTCTAATATAGACAAGGTTTCAAAAGGCGCTAGGCGGGAAGGGTTCGCCTGGTACTTAATCGGCCGCCTAAGCCGCCTTTTTCCCGCATAGCCCGATCTTTTGCCGCCTAATCACCTCCTAGGCGGACGCCTAAATACCTTCTGAAAACAAGAATATCGATCTATTATTGATAGGAACTTAGGAACCACTCAAAAACCATTTAAGAAGCCTATTTTTATTTTTCTTTTGTATTTGCTTCATATATGAACACTGACGCTTTTCTGTATGGAAATATGCTGTGTGTGTGGCTTGTAGATGAACATATATCCACACACACTGTTTATGCAAGCTCAGCAACAACCGTTTAATTGTAAATTCTCATAGAGATGCTAAAATGTGTCATGTGGCTTTATAATATGTCTTATCATTTTATTTAGAAATGTTCTTAATAACTTAAAAGTTAGAGGCTTGTACATGTATAGGTCCTATTCAAGTAGGTGGAAAGCCACTTTGGATGAAGCGTACATACCCCAAACGTGTACCAATTAAAGATTCAAATTTACATTATGTTCCAGAAAAATCAATTATTGTTGAATTTATTGGTTGAAATTATTCGCCAAGCAGGTTAGCTGGTTTAGCTTTGACCCTGAGTATCATATAGAGAGGGAACAAATGTGCTGTTACCTCACTCGTACAACAAAGACTACTCATCAACTGATTAAAGATAATTTGCATGAAACTCCCACTTATGGTGGATGGGTTGAAGCCAAGGGCCCTAGATACTGCCCCTCCATTGAAGATAAGGTTAATTAAATCTTTATGCATACTTATTATTCGATAAAGTCTTGTTGGTGATTAGGACTGTAAGAGTAATCCATTTTGATCGACTATCCTTTTGAGTTAAAATTTGGAAATCCATACAGGTTGAAAATTAAATGTAATATCTGCTAATCTATTTCTTTCATCGTTTCTATTTTTGTGTCGGTGTCCTCACTCCCATGGCAATTACCATTACAATGAGAAGTTATTTCATGTTGCTGTCATGTGTGAGGAGTTAAAGTTTGTTTCTTTTTCCCAAAAACGGTTACCACTTTATGGAAACTGATACGGAGTACAAATTTTGACACTTCCTATTCTATTTTCATTTAAATATGTAAAAATCATTTGAAGTTGTTCCGTATCCTCTGAGTGAGATAAATAATTTGTGTTTTTGTTTCAGCACATACTTTAGGATAAGTTTGGTAATAGAATCAATAACTGGCAAAGAAGGGGCTGATCTTTGGAAATGAACTATACAGTTGTCAGGATCTACTAGTGCAAAAGGATGACAATTTTCAACTCAAAATAGCAATAAATATATAATTTTTTTCTTTTGATTACTATGTTCAGGTCTGAGTCATTTGACAATTCCGAAAGCCCTCATATTTCTCTCACTCCAGATGACCAACAGCACATAGAAAGGAACAATATCCTACATCTGTCAAGATAATTAAACCCATTGGATATAGGGATCATATGACAAAGAAAAGGATTTTGGTAAAATGTGATATCATATTTAAACATTAGGTTTTGGATTATAGTAGATAAATGCAACTAATGGTACTTAAAATATCCCACAAAGGTTATAATTAGAAATAAACACAAAGAGGTATCATGTTGTGAGCTAACTTTCCAGAGTAAACTTGTGATCCATTGCTTCGTCTTGTATATGAAATTTTCTCGATAGAGTTCTGCTGTGGGACTAGTTATTCCAAACGATAAATGCAATTACGGTTCTGTTAGAACTTCTATATTTCCCTTTCATCTGCTTTTTTTACTTGTCAATTTCGTTTGCCCCTTTTTTCTAGTGAAGATGTTATATTCTCTTATTTATTTTTATAGATAGTTAGATTTCAAGATAAAGAGTCTCATCAAATCTTCCTTGAACCAGAAGGGCGAGATGTCCCAGAGCTTTATGTGCAGGTGAGGTAGAAATTTTCTTAGATTTGCAATTTATTAAGAGCCTCCGAAGAGTGCAAGAGTTATCTGTTATTGATTATTCTTACATAGTTGAAGAAATTTTAGAAGTTGACTTACTGTACATTTTGTCGGCCATCTGCTAAATAAATTGTTTGTCTATCTGTTCTTTTAGCTATTTGAATTTAAGCAACTTATAGTGAAAAAGCATTTACGCAACTTTTAATTCTTTCAGTTTCTTGATTTTATATCTGAAATCGTGAAATTAAATTACCGAGAATTTTGTAAAACTCAATACCCCATTGAAAAGTAAAATATCATGGCATCTTACTCGCCATTACTATTTTATGAATAGAAAGAGTGTTGGTTCTTATTGATTTTATTCAGATGCAGAAGAGTAATGGGAGTAGTTGTATAAGTTTATAAAGTTCCTCTTCCACTTTTTGTGTAATATTTACACCATTAAACATAATTTATTCCTAATGTTGATATTCCTTTTTCACTGTACCCTCTGCTTATCCGCGTCCACTCACCGTCATGTCTTTTAACATAATTCATGCTTAGTGATAGTTTGATCACAAATGTTGGCGGGACCGTTACTGGGACATTGCCCCCTCGGTGGGGCCTTCTTGTATTTGGTTGCCGCCCTGCTACTTCCATGGCAGCCCTGTAGGCGGAATCTTCCATGTTATGTCGGGGTCGGCATGTGCATTGTCGGTTTGGGCGGGCGGTATCGTGATACCTGCTGTCGCCATAGCCGACATGCATGCGGCCAGCTGAGCTTGAAGCTGGGCGTGGTGCCCCCGTTCGGCGTGTGTTAATGCGGCCTCGTTCCTTGCTTGGGGAACGAAGGGTTGTACTTCCACCGTGGACGGGGTAATTACCCGTGGTGGGGATATTGGAGCAATTTGCTCGAGGACAAAGCCCTCGGGCATGCCATACCGGTGGGCTTCGTTCGTTTGAAGATGGACTTGGTGGGAACTGGAATTAACCGAGGCTTCTGGCCGTGGGGCTCTTGAGCTCGGTCCTGCCTGGGATACAGGTAAGCGCCTTCTTGCGCTCCTTAATTCGGGCAAAGCTTGTTCGTCATCCGAGGACGTAGGGTTCTCGTGGACGATTCCTTCAAGCTGTTGTTCAGTCTGTTGTTTTTGGTGGTTTCCGGACTGGATAGCGTCATATCTGTCGCGGATGGCAAGTAGGTCGTCGAAGTCTCGTTGGCTAATTTGTATGTTTTGGTTATTGGTTTCGACTGTTTCGGGATGGATTTCCTCTATATTGGTTACCATTGTTGCTCGTCTGATAGAGTTTGGTGTTCGATTTCGAAACTAGTTGGAAACTAGATGATTCCCGGAGACGGCGCCATTTGATAAAGCCATAACTTTGGTGGGTGGGGTTAGGCTTTTCAACAACAATATAATATATAAGAATAGAATAAATAAAGAATCCTTCTTTAATCTTTATTAAGCTCGGTGGAATACTTGCTCGGAATACAATTTCCTATATATATATCTATGCTCGGTATTACAACTTGCTCTGCTGATCTTGATCTTCCTTCGACCTTGGTGTTCGGTTTTGTATCTTGCTCGGTATGCTTTTGAATGTGACAAGTACTGACGAGTTTTTCTCTTTTCTTTCCTTCTCTCTATATTTTTTAGGTAGATTTTCTGGTCCTCCTTTTATGGGGGGTAGTTGGCTATTTATAGACAATTATGTCTCATGGGATGTTGACAAATGTCGTTATATCAAGAGCCACCTCATGGGCTTTTTCATTAGGGATCTTTACTATTGGGCTGGACCCTTATAGATAATGGCCTGCTAGGAAAGCTCTATTAGACCATGGGTTTTTGGGTTTTAGCCTTGGATGCCCTCAAATAATGGGTGGGTCGATTCGTACCCGAATAGATATATTCGGGTCCAATTTTTATGTTCTATCACTTACGCTATGAATCTCGTGCTTTGACTTGTAGGTGTTTGTTTGATATATAAGGCGAACCATACAGATATATGATGTTTGGCTGTTTTGGGGGTTCAATTGGCTGTTTTGATAACTAGTGCTAATTCTTTAATTTTTTGGTTAATACTACTCCCTGTATGACATTTTGGTTAGTGTTTATGCTTTTTAAATGGACCAACTTTAGACGCTTGTAGTTTTGCACATAAATGTTTAAGAACCCTACTACTTATTAACTTTCTCAAATGGCTGTCTATTTATATCTTACCCTTTCAATGTGGTAGTTAGATCTGGGTGATGATACTTATGCTTATGAGAAGACTTCATTCACTGAGATACTTCATTTTTTGGGAAAGAAATAGGTGATATTGTTATTCTCTGTAATAGTGGAATTTGCGCAAGGAAAAATAGTATTATCCACAATGATGTAATGTAGTCATCAATATGTAATGTATATTTAGACTTTAAATTGGTGAAAAATTAAGGAAAATGAGGATATTCTTAATATGGTTGCACAATGAAACTTGTTCCCAAGTCCCACGTCCTGATATGCACAAATCAACTTCATCCCTTGTTATAACAAGTTAGACGTGAGAGTTCTTAGAAGGAAGAAATTATTCATGATGAAATTTGGCATTAAATATATAGAGGTCAATATTCTTGTCGGATAGGAGCTCTAGAAGTTGTTTCTTTGTGGAAGAATTAGGGAACCAAAGTATTTCAACACTTTTTATGATTCTCAATTGAAAAAAAAGATTTAGCTTTTACAAGTAGTAAAAAATTGTAGCTAGTAGGATGTTCATTTTGTTTATTGGTATTTGTTCTTTAAATTAATCAAGTCTTCTAGATGAATAACTCTGAGAGAGAATTCTTATTATTAGGAACAGTTGGACAGCAGAGTTGGTTACCACCTTCTTTAGTGTATATATATATATATATATTTTGCTTCTATATGGTTTTATGAAATTGTTTCAGGTTATGCTAGCCCATCTTCTGTCTTACAGTTTGTGTGATATATTGTCTTGCCGTCATGTCATACATGTTAATGGAAATTAAATGCTTTTGCAGGATGGAGAATCAACTCAACGTCAAAAACCATCTAAGGTACTAATAAAGTTGTTCGTATCAGTCTAATGATGCATCTTACAAGTTAAACTTCTATATTCTTGCATCATCCTGTGGTCTGTCAGTGGTCTGCTGGGTTTGTGCATTCCAAACATCTATTAATCGCTTAAATAATTTCCGAGTTTTTAACACTGTGTGCATGGTGGTACATGATTACCGTATGCATTCGTACCAGTAGGAAAAATATATACAAATTCCGTGACCATGATAACATATTTGGGCGTTAGTCTTCTAATTCGTTTACCTTGAAATCCCGGCCTTTTGAGTGATACTAATAACTCCTGTACAGTTTTAATTTAATGGCGATCTGCTGGTGCATCATGGTAGAGTAAGTACCTTAAATCAGCTGTTGAAAGCTTTTGTCAATTGGGAACATCAATTTGGAGAAGCTGACGTTACTCGTGATATTGAAATTGGTTCTTAATTGAAAAAATGATTTAAATTCAAGGATATAAAATGTTCATACCACTATTATTAGTTACATTTTGATATGATGTTAATCACTTTAAATCTATTTGTTTGTATCCAATTTTGTCAAAAGTTATTCTTTTGATACCTGGAGTGTATGATATAGCAGAAGAATTAGGATCTTTTAGGAAACCTTGTTGAGCATAAGCTTTGGCAGTTTCATATGGTGCATTAGTAAGGAAGGAAGTGAAATCGAAAGTCCACCACAGCGTGAACGAATAATTGAAAACACTATCAGGGCACCCTATTATCTGTTTGGACCAGCGTAGCGAAAACAGATTGTATTTATCAATAAGTTAAAGACTTGTGGACGAGTTCAGTAGCATATACAGGATGAGATATATCTGTATTTATGTGAATTATGTGGGTAGATGAAATATAAGCCCACAATGAATACACAAACTTGAGTGAGTAGTTCCAGAGAGAGTATGTTGACTTGAATGACAACGACATGCATATGTGATATTCTTAAATAAACCCTTAAAATTGAGAGATTGATAAAGCTTAAATAGAAAGAAGTACCAGAATCTTGGCTATTGCTTGGTTTTAAGCTTTGTCGGTTATAAAGGTTGGGAAATTAGTATTTATTATTGGTTATGGTAATTAAGGATAGTGGAAAAATGATTTTTTTTTTGAGTGCCTTGTAATAAGTGCATCCTGCATATCCGTTTAAAATGTAACTCAGCTATATCCCCAGAAGACCAGCCATGCCTTAGCATAGATACCAGTTCGTGTTTGGTTGCAAAAGAAGGAAAAAGTTATCAACAAAAGTCCAATGGAACGATACACCCATTAGGGATTGTGCAGCCATACCCAAAATAAGACCGAATGAATATTGGAGATTTATACTGATTACTTAAAACAAGGGAATCAGAGGATCTGTTTCAACTATTTAGGCTGAAAATTTTCAAAATTAATAAGACTGACATAATAGTTTATGCCTCTAAGCATAAACTTTTTTCTGTTGAGAAGTAGAATTAACTACTATAGGATAAAAGAAGATTTTTCTGATTTAAGGGTGACATGTCACCACATTAAAGGCGTTGTTTTATATAATTGGTATAACTGCGTTATTTGTCTTTGTTTGACACGTTTGGGGAACATGGAGGACATAATGTCTGGTTTGGAGCCTGCCACGGTCACCCTAGGGCATACTTGAAACTTTTCTGTACCATATTCTACTGAGATAATTCATTTGAAAACGCAGTGTGCCATCAATTTATTTATATTACAAATTTTCTTGAACTTTTCTTATTAAAAAGATGTCCATACCGTCAAAATTTCTCGGTAATTTTGCATCATATGAACAATTCTATGATGCCTCTTTTACTGTAATTATGTCAAAGAAAAAAAATCTGTACACCTTAATGATATGAAATTGAAATACTGTTATCCTGTCCTGATTGTCTCATGTCTTTCGTGTTTTCAGTTGTGTCCTGTGCCTCATACTTGAAAAATGCTACCTGTGGTCTGTTTCATACTTTCATTTCACGTTTTTGCCCATGTTTCCAAAGTAACCACGTTGTGTCCTGTCCTGATTTGTGACTGTCTTTGTATTGCTTCCAATCTGATTGCCATTTCTGTGGTTTCGTCTTTCATGCTTTTGCCTCGTAAAGTTTTTATAATGTTATTATGTGGTGGCTGCAGAATTGTATCAGATTTGAAATACGTGAAAAGCGAGCCGACGCAAAGAAAGCTCTAAAAGGTCTTCTTTTCGGTGATAGGTTTCAGGTAATATTTATATTGCACAAATGTTATCCTCTAGAGGGTGGGTAATTCATTCATACTTTTATCTCCAGATGGTTCCAAGTTAATTATGTCATGTAGAATTAGATTCCGTCACACATCTTTTCCTCGAGAAGGGGGAGGTTTTCATGGGTCTTGTATGCAGCCATCAGTTTCTTAATATTTCATTCCTTTCAGGAACTAGTTTTTTCTTTTTGATCTCCTTTTAGAGTTGCCGTTTCATTTAAGTTAAAGATATTTGAGAAAATTGTCCAAAGAAGTTCTATCTTTTGTTGCATTGGTTGATGCTGTTCTTTTTTTATGCAATTGGGTTAAACGTAAGACATTTCTCACTAATTAAGTCACAAAAGTAGTACCTAGGGCTAAGTTTCTCATTGATTTATGCTGTTTTGTTAGCTCAGGCTTAATAATTTGGTAGATATTCCTATGCATATAAATCTCTGCTTGCCTACATGTTAGTATTCTCCAGAAGAAATATACATGTGAGATTTTCCTTTTGTTTGTCGATAGGAATATATTCCCAATATCAAAGACAATGCAGATAAGAAGAACAGCCGTTTTAAGTCTTCTCCACGACAGACCCATAAAGCTCATCACAAGAGGATAAAACGTGAGACTTGCATTTCCTGTTGCATATTTGTTCTTATTAAATAAAGGGTTAAATTCGTGTTAATTATATGCCAAAATGATATTGGAAATTACTCCTCACAGATGTGGCCTGCTCTTTTCTTATTGTCTTGTAAGAAATTGTTCCCCTACTGGATTATACAGTACATAAGATCATTGTTGATAGACTGGAATTGATATTAGGTCCTTCAAAAATTAAAGAAAAGTTAGGATTCATCTATCATAATTATGTGCATGTATGATCTACAGTGTCTTAGAGCCTATGAACTAGTTTTCTGTGTAACTTTATAGATTATGCCTGCATTATTGGGCAGTTTTTGTGCGTTATTAGCAATTTTATAATCATGCTAGTACAAAAGTATATCTCATAAAATGACTTATTGGCTTTTTTAGAATAATGTGAAAGCATAGGCTACCTCATGAAAAAAAATCCTGTGCGCTGAGCTTTTTCTCCAGATTTATTGGTTAAGTTAGAAGCTATTTGCTATTACATTTACTACCATGACGAGAATCTTCAAGTACTGGGTATAAGCCATGGCACTTGGGTAATATTGTATTGGAAGTTCAGTCGTGTTTGATTTTACCGTTTAGGTTATCGACATTGTGCTTTTTTGCATGTATCACCACTGTGGTTAGGAATCAGATATTTAGTTTTTTTCCCTGGTAAGCAGGAATAACGAACTCAGAATGTTGAAGACTGGTATGCTGTGTTTTCATATATCCTCATCTGTAATGATTCCTTCTCTGTTTGTGGATTTATTTCTATATGCATCACCTTCTCTTGAGTTTTGACCTTGTGAATAATACTTATGTTCCCTTCTCTTTACTCCCAAGTGTTTGCCTTCATAATAGTAAACCTAAAAGTCCTTTTCTTACATGTTTAGGTAAGCTTCGACGGGAGTGTTTTAGTGATGATGAATGTCCCGAGTTATTTCATGCAACTTTTGGCAATAAATCTTATACTTGGTCTTTTAAGTCTTGGGAGGAAATTAGATCTCGAAATATAAACAACGAATTTGAGTGGAAAGAATACTCAAGTTGGACAGACGATAGATATTCAAAATGGCAGAATCCAAGTGACATTGAATATTCTGATGACGAGTCATGTTCTGTCGGTTTATCTTCTGACAGAAGGTTATTGGGTTTACCCTCAGAAGGACCTTTAAAAATTGAAGACGTCAAAAATGCGTTAGTGATTTAATATGTTATATTGGGATTTCTATTCTTATCTTTGATTCATTCTGCTCTCTTTTAGTATATTGAGTGACCAAAGAAAAAATGTATAATTTCATTTCAGTTTTCGCCTATCAGCTTTGAAGTGGCATCCTGACAAGCATCAAGGTCCTTCACAGGTAACTGATTACGTCTTTTACTGTATATTAATAATAATTTAGAATGAGGATAATTTTATTTACTTATAACTATGAGCCCAAGCTAGCAGTGTATCTGTAGAGGAAACCGCTTTATGTTGGTACAGGTAAGCAGCGTGGTTAAGTTCTGGTAATGTTCTAATTATACATATTTGTGTCAGTACAAGTTTATGTTTCCTGTCTCGCATCTTTAAGAAGTGGATGTGTAGTAAAATAGTATTGTAGTGCATTCTATGTCTTAACTGTAGCGATATTTGGCAATCATGGAGAAGTTTTATGTTGAAGTCGTCATTTTATAGAAACCTAAAATGATTTTTTTGTTAATTATGACGGAGGTAGTTATCTGAAAGACTTTAAAGACAAATACAAAATATCATTGCCTGGGGTTAAAATTGTATGGAATTATCTGTACAAAGATGTACCAAGCGATGGTTCCCTGGCTTTGGCTTTAGATAAATACAACCATTTTCTGTATGTTTATTAGAAGCGGAAGAAAAAAGTAGACAAAAAAAGGGCGATGGAAGTATAAGTATGTCAATTTATCAAGGATTTCAGTATATGCTGCTATACTTGACAAATCCGTATTCACTTTATCAACCAGTTGGTTTGGTTAGGATTTCCTTTGGATAAAATGGTATAATTCATAAATAAGTAGGATTTGAATTTTGGATATAGTTCAAGACCTCTAGTCACGAAGCATGCTAGTTTTGGAAGAAATAGAGAGGATGAGTTTATCTTATGAAATTATTTTCCTGAGTTTATCTTATGAAATTATTTCCTCTGTTTTGCCTTAGTTTTTGCAGGTATTCATATTTTTCCTATGAGTTTATCTTATGAAATTATTTTCCTACGAGTTTATTTTGTGAAATTATTTCCTCAAATCTGCCTTACTTTTTGTTGCTACTATTAATATGCCTTACTTTTTGCTACTACTTTTAATATGCCTTACTTTTTGCTACTACTTTTAATCTGACTTACTTTTTGCTACTACTTTTAATCTGCCTTGTTATTCATATCTTACGTTTATTCTGCTACTACTTTTAAATGCTTTTTAACGGATTTGTGCAGGAAACCGCAGAAGAGAAATTCAAGCTTTGTGTAACTGCCTACAAATCACTCTGTGGTGTTCTCTCCTCAAACTAATTTTTCTTTACTTCATTTTCAGTAGCAGAATATGTTACTTTAAATGATATTTATATTAATTTCCATCCTTTTCTCAGAGCATCGCTATACGAGTTGTACCATTAAAATGTTGGTCGTCTAATCTTTATAGATGTCAATATTTGACCAACATGGCGAGCCTTCCTAGAAAAAAAACCCCTTCAATTAGCTGCGAGATGTAAAATTTTCCATGGACTAATATGAAAATAGCTTGTGATTTTATTCATGCAGATGGAATGTAATACTAATATAGTTGGCCCATGTCTAATATCTGCGAGGCTACTTTACAAATTATACCTCATCTTAAAAGGAGAGCTTGGCTTCTTGAATGCTGAAAACAAGTAATATGGTTCACCCTGAATATACACTCTTTTACTAACAGCAACCTGAGTTTATCACTATGTCCTCAAATATCACATCCAGGAATTTGGCAACCTAAGCATTGTATTTTGATATTATTGGTAAATCTCATATTGTATTTTAACTGTACTAAAATGGGAAAATAGTTCGAAGTCGCTTAACCCAAAAGATTGACTTATTTAGGAATAGAAGTGAAACGTTCTTCTCAACTCTGAAAAACAAATCTTGTGAAAAAGGAAATGACAAAAGAAACTGTGAAAAAACTAATGAAGAGGACAAATTGCCAATAATGTTTGGCAATCATCTTCATTGTCGTGATCCTCCCCGTCTTCTTGAATTCCTGATATTTTGGTTCAAGTATGTTTTTAAACTTTACAGTGGAACTATCAGAGCATGATTAAACTAGTTAGAAGGAAACAACATCCGACGCCACTGCCTCCAAGCACAGCATTTCCACATTGGATGGGTAAGCGAAAACAATGTTTTCAAATTTTTGTTCACGTTAGCAACTACTACATTTTTTCTTAAAGCAATTACATCAATTAATAAATAAATTAATGAAAATTACATCATCAACTTAAAAAAGAAAACAACATAAGCAAACAATAGTACGTCACATAGGTAAAAAGATTTAAGATGCCTTTTTTGTTTTCCCATTGTAATGCCTGAACACAGGGGGAGGGGGGTCCTAGTGGCAGGCGAAACACCCACCAAGCTTAGGTACCAGCAGTTAAAAGGCACCGAAATGCGCAGTACTCGTAGCAATATCGTACTCGAGTCTTCCCTCACAAGAAGTCGTAGGTTCAAAATTTCCTGGATACATCTATTTTTCTTTTGTTGTGAAAGGTAAAAGACTTAAATTATATTAGGTCGTTCACAGGAACTGAACCGATTACCTTTGGAGGGATCTCTACCGATTTGGCTACATGAAATATATTGAAAATTTTGCATTTTCTTAGTTGTCCTATTTTCATTGTTTAGATCTTACTCTAAAAGACGTCTTTTTCTGTTGTTTGTAAAGTTACGACTTAGGTTTTGTTTTATTGGCTTACTCAAGTTGGAATTTCTATTACTCAAATTGTACTTGGTTCCTTTATTCATCAGCAAAAGATTTCCCAATTTTCATATTTCCATCTTCTAATCTAGATTCAAGACCCTTTCAATTAGTAAGGAAAGAACATACAATATGCACATAAAATATATAGAAAGCTTTATACAAGATAGGGTTCAGGACCTCGTTCTAGCTCCCTCCTGAAGTGATGGATGGGGAATCAAACTTTGACAATCTCACCAAAAATATTATAAATTTGACCTGTTGAAAAGAATGCATGCTCTTCAGTTTACTCTGTTTGCTTTGAACTATGAATAACAAATATTCAAATACTTTTTATATAACTAGTTACGCAAGACGTGGGGTCGATTTTATGGTGCACCGTGTCGGACATATGATACATTTTGGTCAAGTTTGTATATGTATAGTAGAAAGTGGTGTGGTTGTCACTATGCGTGTGTCATCCGAGTTCATGTGATTTGATTTTTCTCACGGAATAGATCTTTCATTTTGAAGTATTCTTACCCGACACTACTATGAAATGTGTTCTATATAATAGTCGAATTTTAAGCTATAATTCCAAAAAATAAAAAGTTGTAACCAAACAAGGTCTTAAATTATGTTTCTCCATACTAATAAAAAAAAACCAAAATTTGTTCTTTAGGTAAATATTTTATAAATTAACAAAACATACTATTTTTGAAACTAAATTAACAAAAACATACCCAAAAATTTATAATTAACAAAAACATAACCAAAAGTTCATACTCTAATTTGTATATTTCATACCCTTATTCCAAAAGTTCGTACTCTTATTTCAAAAGTTAATACCATAATTTGTATTTTTCATACTCTTGTTACAAAAGTTCATACACCTATCTTCATACCCTAATTTGTATTTTTCATACCGTTATTCCAAAAATTCATACCATTATTTCAAAAGTTCATATACTGATTCGTAAAGTTCACCCTTATTTTTAAAGTTCATACCACAGTTTACATAATTCATATCCTTACTTACATAATTCATATACATAATTTTCAACTTCATACCATTAATTCATGTAATTCATACACTTATTTTTCAACATTATACACTAATTAACAAATTCAACTCTTATCTGTCCTCATATCTCGAACTACCACGTCGCCGCGTGATCCTCTTTTTCGACGACCGCATCTCCGTCGACATCAACCTCGAATTTTCGAGCTCGCTCTATACCATCGTCGCCCATTCCGACAGATGTGTCCGTCTCAATCTTCACGAAAGAGAGAGATTGGAGAGAGGGATGAGAAGAAAAAGATCAGAAAAATAGAGTGATGATGAGGAGAGAGATGGGAAAAATAGATGAAAGATGAAAGATCGAAAAGAGAGAGAGAAGAAGGAGGAGAGAGGGAGATTGGAGAGAGGGTGAGAGGAGGAGATAATGAAATGATGAGAGAGACAGAAAAGAGGTTGATAGGATGAATCAGCTTTTTTATTTTTTATTAATTATTAATTGAATGTATGTTTTTTATAGTTTAACTTTTGAGTATATGTTTTTATTAATATAATAAGTATTGAGTATGTTTATGTTAATTGCCCCTAGTTAAAATTATATATTACAAATTTCATACTACAAAGTAACAACTATAGTTCAAAATTCATACTATATTTTTTTACATACATATACATATAGAGAGAGACATAACGATAGAGAGAGAGCTGGCAGTGGCCATAGATTTCCCTGACGGTGGCAACGCTGCTCAATGGTGGGGGAGAGAGATTTTTTCTAAATTGGCCTAGTGGCCCACCGAAATTCTCATTTTGACCTAGGTGAGATGGTAATTGTCAAATTGGCCTATTCTATCTCGCATATCAGATCTGCGAGATAGAAGTCTCCACAATACCTGTCCCCACAACGAGATAGAAGTCTCCACAGATAGAAGTCTCCAAATTAGGTTATAAAACTTTTTTTTTACCAGTCAATTACCACAACCATTATAAAAAATATCTGAAAAAAAACCTTAAACAATAATATATATGTTGTATCGAATAAACTTTAATTAAAAAAGACAACAAGAACAAACAACAACAATTAGTCTATATGCCCTCAATTTTAATTTTGAGCAATTATTATAATAAAACTATAAAAAAAACCCAATTAGAACTAAGAATGGCCACATACTAGAATTTTATTAGATAATTTTTACGAAATTTAAGAGGGATTGAGAGAGAAAATTATCTCGGATAATTGGACAAATAAATAGAGTAAAATGATTCAAAGATAAACCCGATGAGCAGTGCATGTGTAGAGAAACTATTATAAATCTGTCTGTCGGTTAGTTAAGGATTTGTGGGTTTATGAGTGAGTTTGGTTAAAATAGGAGAGAAAGAGAAATAACTATTTGGTAGGACAAGAGGGGAAGAGCTGGGGTATTTTACTAAACTCTATCTCGCTGATCTGATATGCATGATAGAGTATACCGATTTTGCAATTACCATCCCAGCTAGGCTAAAATAGAAATTTATGTGGGTCACTAGGCCAATTTAGAAAAAATCTCTCGGAAAGAAAGGTAGTTTAGAGAGAGAAAGTGAAAGTTATATATGAACCAAAACAGATTTTGAGACCTTCACATATTTATGGGAAAAACATCTAAATTTTGTTTATGTTATCGAAATAGTAGCTAAATGGAATAAAAAGTTTGGGATAGTGTTTTTTGGAATATTGTTTAAAAAGTAATAGTTTTTTCTGAGTACTTTTATAAAATTCATACTACAAAGTAACAACTATAGTCTACATAAATACACGTAATAAAGTTGCAATCAAACTACCTCTAAATTTTCATAAGTTGCCCCAAATTTTGTTCTTGAGCTACACTATTAATAACATATATATTAAAAAATACAGAACAAGAATAAAAAATTCAAAACATGCAATTATTCATTTCGAAAAAAAAAACAAGACGCATATTTCTCTTCTCGTCGTGAAAACGTGAAAATTTGTATTATTCAAATTTTAATTTGGAGTGCTTTTACAAAAAAATGTCTAAAATTGTGTTTAAGTTGATGTCACTTGATCGGCTATATATATATACTAGTAATCGTTCCACACGCATTGCGTGTGCGGCGCGTAATGCAATAAAAATATAGAAAATATATATAGTTATGATATAAATATGTGAATAGTACAAAAAAACATAGTTTAAGATTTAAAATAATGTTTGGTTGTTAAAGAGTGATAAATAGTTTTATTAGTTTTTACTTTTTATATTTTTATTATTGTAATTAATATAAAGGTGTATGCGTATTTTTTTAAAAAATTTGCTAAATTGGACAGACTCATTTGATTTGGGTCGACTTATTATAATAGAATGATATATATATATATATATATATATAATATGGGAGAACATATATGGACATCAATTTGGACTTTTTTTTTTTTGCAAAAACAATATAAAATTTTATTAATCCAAGTCTCCACGGTTTCACAATGGAAATACAAATATACGTCTTGTTTTTTTTCCCGAGATGTATAATGACATGTTTTGGAAATTACGGTATATATATTTAATTAACATCGACTTTCTCATTATTATTATAAATACTGTGCGTAACTAGTATATGAGTCATTGTCATTGGAACAAGCTCCAACGACTAAGAAAATCAAAAATCACAGCACAAAATTCCACGTATAGCTAAAAGTCTATTTAAATCATTTCACAACATACAATCTAAAACATAATCCAACAAGAAGTAGATACAAAAAATACCGTGACTTAATAAAAAATAAAATATTGTCGTGAGTCAACCTAAACACAGAAAGAAGCAGGTTAATTGATGGTCGCTGAAAAAAGCACAAATGTTATACACGAAAGGCCTAAGATTTACTCAGCACAGCTCAAGAAAACATTATCGGGGTACCAACACACTAATAAACCCGATCTAAGAATAAGCTAACCGAGACCAATGACCCAAAAAACCAATGCAGCAATTGCAATCGACATTTCCTCCTAAACCAAAATCGAAAAAGACATAGTGCAAAATTTAGTGACCATTATCGCACAATACTAACAACTAGACATATGAAAAATGTTTATCGTAGAGACGAAACAACTAAACATCCAAGTCAGCTACAAATTTTCAAAAGTCGCAAGACAGACTAAAAGTGGAAGGTGGGTCTAAGGGCCTATGTGAATAAGCGTGGCGTAGGCGGAAAATCATAATTTAACATTTTTTTGAATATTTTTGAATTTCGACTTGGCATAAATGTTGTAAATTTAATTAACAACATAAATTAAGCACTTATATAACAATACTTTATCGGTATACTATCAAAAAAAAAAAAATGTATGCAACATGCACAATCGAGAATAAACCAAATAAATATAAAAATGTATCCGTACACAATTTAAGTATAAATCTTGATTGATTATCAACATGTTTTTTATACTAAGTATTTTTTTTTTATACAAAAAAATCATATATTTTGACCGGATTGACCCATCTGATCCGGGTTTGACCATATCAAAACACGTGATATTAATCGGGATGCCATACTAAGGCCCGATGCTGAGACGGGAATTAAGCGGAGCAAAACGGAGTCTTTTAGTTGAGATCTATCTATATTGTTGGCACAAGTTCTGTTGGAATTGAAACCCAAGTCAAGTGTATTAAATGGTACTAAATTGACTCTTCAGTAATACAAGATAGTAAATTGAATTCGCTGATAGAGAGGTCGCAAAACCCCAATTCGAGGGTAATAATATAGACTTTTTATTTTATGCAGTGAGTTTGTTTGATTATATACTGTGATGTTAATTTGTGACCGATCGTATGAGATATGATAGATATGAACCATACTATTTAAGTTGATAATAAAAATAAAATAAAAAACATGTAAAGTACCCTTCTCATAAAACAGATCAAGTTTTCCTCCATTACTAACAAATCTCATCTCTCTCTTTATCTTTAGGGTATAATCCTCTGCTTCAAATTAGAAAAATAAAACATCCCAAAAATTATCCTTAAATTTCTCAAATCATTTATATATATTAATATTTTAAATAAATTTACACACAAATCTAACGCCCCATCTATATACTAATAATCTGATCAATCCCTTTTTCAGCTAAATCTCCTTTTTTTCTTAATCTTATACATCTATTGTTTATCTATGGGTTGTTTTGTTTTTGCATATTTTTGGAAGGAATTTTGTGATTTAATTGGTGGGTTTTCTTCATTTTATTGAATTTATTTGTATAAAACCTATATTCTGCATTATACTTTTTTTTTTAGAAATTCAAATGTATAGGGTTTGTATTAGTTTTTTTTTTTAATTGTTATGATAAAGGGTACAATTATTGTACGCTCCTGTTTTGGCCTTTTGTTTATTAATGGGGTTTCTTCAATTTATGCATATTTTTGGGAGGAATTTGGTGATTTATTTAGTCGGTTTTCTCCATTTTATTTAGTTATTTTAGCTGGACTTTTTTATGAATATATTTGTTTAGTGTTTTGTTTTGAATCGGATATTTTTCTGTAAAAAATTCTGGGCAGTCCTCTCTTTTTTTGGATTTACAAAGAGATTGTTTTGCAAAAAAAATATTTTCATATTTTTATTATTTTCAACAATATATACTACAGACTATATGCTAAATAGTCCTTTTATTTCTTCCACCTTTGTAGCTCGTTTCCTTCATTACTCACGTGGCTGATTTTAATTTAAAGAATTAATTAGTGGCTATTTTATTAGTGACTGATTTGGACCAGTGCCTAAGTTTGGCGCTCGAAAATTAATTAGCTGGAAGGTTATACGATTAAATTAAAATCTATCCTGTTCACACCATTTCAAACTTCAGTTTCAGACTCTTTTGGGGTAAATAAGTTAAGAGTAAAGAAGGAAATTCAGTTCATTTTTTGCCTTTAGAACTTAGATGTTTCTGTAAAAGCCTAGGATGTTAATATCCTTTGAGATTTTATTTTGGGATTGTTTTGGACTCTTGTTATACTACGATTTTTCACCTGGGCTTTTGTGTTTATACAATTCACTTGTCTGTTATAAAAAGTTCTTTATTATTCTCTTTCTATTTCATTTCAAATTGTATATGTGGTTTTCAAATGTTGTTTGAGATATTAGTGGATGCTAATTTTTTAATTATCAACAAGGTTGTAGGTCATTTTTCACTCTCTGTGTTTAAATTAAGGATTGATTTTGGATTTAGTGTGTGTTTGGTACACACTTTTTTCCATTGCTTTTTAGAAATTTTTTGCTATGAAAAAACATTGGATGTTTGGTATGCTAGCTTTTATGGCTTTTAAAAAGCTAGATTTTGGCTGTAAAAGCATGAAAAGCTTGAAAAGCCAAAATCCTATGTACCCAAAGCTAACTTTCAAATTAGAATTATATATCTTTTACTAGACAAATCAGTAATTTATCTGTATGTAATCGTAATTGAGAACTCCACTGATTGAACCCTCAAGTTTTCAAATTTTTTACTCTGTCTATCTACCTCTTTGGTTACTCACAGTTATTTTTAAATGTGATATGGTACGTTTGGGACAGTGTATCACGGGAAGTGGAGGGTGTTTTGCTGGGAAGCCTTCAGAAATTGAGCTTATGGTTAGTGTCTCTCGACTTGAGAGTTCCGTCATTTTGCGTCTCATGTGGAAAATATCACTTTCCTACACCAGTCTACATAAACATAAAAGTGAACAATTAGTACACCAGTCTATGTAAAAGTAAACAGTTTATGTTATCTAAAGAGATAGAAAGTAAAACAACAAAATGATTTGTGATTAGCAGGAATTATTGTAATATATAACTCAAAATTAAATCTAACGGTATTTAGTTTTTTCGTATACAACAAAACTTTTTGTACATCAAATTTCCTTACTTTTCACCTTGTGGAAGTGACAGATTGAGTACACATTATCACAACTATCACATTAAATAAAAGTATTACTTCACGATACCAGATAGGTTTCCCATAAGACGTAAAAATAATTCCTAGTAGTTTACGGGGTTTCGATTGCCTTTTACCTAGGTAAAAATATAAAAATCGGCAAAAGTACATATTTATACCCAAATTTCGGGATGGAATTCCGATCTGGATATTACAGGATTAGATCCCATCCAAACGGGTATGATCAAGATCCAAAACTTCGGATCCAAATATGGTTCGATCCAGACTTAAGTTGTCTTCTTAAAATTAATGCATCTTGGATCCTATACCGGGTCCTGTTTTTTCCATTTTTAAATTAAATATCACTCATATCTTTCGGATCTGGATCGGATCAAATATTTCTGGATCGAACCTGTGTGCCATCTCTACCCAAATCTTGGAACCAAATGTATAATATCTTAAAACAAAATGGTTAATAAGTAGACTAACTCAAACAATGAGAACCAAATAGAACAACAAGTAGACCACTTATGTACTTTCACCCTAGAATCTAACTTAGAACACTCGAACACAAAAGACAGAGAGAGAAATGTGTCTATAGCATTAGGGCCGGACTTTTTGTACCGATTTGTATCAACCGACCGATTTTCGAACCGAACCAAACAAGTTGGTACCGAAAGTTCGGTATACCGACTTTTCGGTACGGTACAACCGAACCAAACTTTAAAAGTCGGTTCGGTTTCGGTATTCATTTCGTATGTTTGGTACAATACCGAACCGAACCAAACATTAAAATTATAAAATATATATAAATTTACGCATAGTTATAACTTACAAATAAATTGTATTATAGTTTATTTTAATTTTTCTCGCGACTTACTTTCCTATTTACGAATCCAAATACAATCGTTAAAGTAGAAAATATAAGAATAGTTGTACACATTTTAATTTTTACAAACTTTTTTTCTATTTTATTGTTATCAAGAATTATTTTTTAATAATAATAATGTTTCGGTATAAAACGGAAAACCGAACCGTACCGAACCGAAAAAGTCGGTTACCGAACTTTCGGTAACCGACTTTTTCGGTTCGTTTATGGTATAATTTTTTTCAAACCAAACAAGTTCGGTTCGGTATTGGTATATGGTCAAAAAAGTCGGTACCGTACCGAAGCCACCCTGTATAGCATAATATATATATATATAAACAAATCCATATATATTTTCTAATATAGTAAGCAAAAATATTTGGAAAATGCAATCATTATTATTACCAAGATGGAGAAATAATTTTGTGGTTGTTTTACAGTCAGTAAAAGCAGCTTCAATTCATTCCACCGGTGTTTGTTCTGATAAAAGACGCAAAAGCAACAACAACAAAAATAAAAACCACTCTGTAACTTATTTTTTTCCCTTCTTTTTAATTTTCTTATTTTTGATCTAACAGGTTGTTTCTTTTGTGCAACTCATCTTAGTTTGTATTATCAATTAATTAATTTCTTTGTTGTGACTAAAGGTTTGATGGAATTATCAAAAAGTTATATTTTTGTTGTAGTTTTACTTTTTTCTTATTTTTGATCAAACAGTTTTCTTTTGTGCAACTAATCTTAGTTTGTATCATCAATTAATTAATTTCATTGCTGTGATTAGAGGTTTGATGGAATTATGAAAAGGTTGTAATTTTGTTGTAGTTTTACTTTTTGAATTTTATTAGCATATGTTTGTTTGGACTTTATACGCTTTAACGACGCTTTGTTTCTGCGAATTTGTATATTCAATTGCACTATAGTGACTATAGAGCTCTGATGGAATTATGAAAATGTTATATTCGTGTTGTAGTTTTACTTTTTGAATTTTATTATTATATGTTTGTTTGGCCTTATTTTTGCGAATTTGTTATAAGCCGAGGAAAAATACAAATGGGTTTATGGAAATTTGTAATAAATTTATCAGAAACTATACAAACCACTCAGTTAGTTATTTTTTTCCTCTTGTATTTTTTTTATTTTTGATCAAACAGGTTGTTTCTTTTGTGCAATTCATCTTAGTTTGTATACTTAATTAACAAAATTCATTGTTGTGACTATAGAGCTCTGATGGAATTATTAAAAGCTTATATTTTTGGTGTAGTTTTACTTTTTGAATTTTATTAGTATATGTTTGTTTGGATTTTTTTTTGCAAATTTGTTAAACCTCATCTTTTGTGCAACCCATCTTAGTATGTATACTCAATTGCAATGTAGTGACGATAGAGCTCTGATGGAATTATCAAATAGCTAAAACTTTTGTTGTAGTTGTAGTTTTAATTTTTTTATTTTATTTTATTAGTATATGTTTGTTTGGACTTGTTTTTGCGAATTTGTTAAAAGCTCATGTTTGTGAAACTCATCTTAGTTTGTATACTCAATTGCACTAGAGCTCTGATGGAATTATCAAAAGCTTATATTTTTGTTGTAGTTTTACTTTTTGAATTTTATTAGTATATGTTTGTTTGGAACTTTAAACGTTTTAAGGAGGCTTGTTTCTGCGAATTTGTTAAATGCTGAGAAAAAACAGATGTGCTTATGGATATTTGTCAGAAAGGCTGTTTTTTTTCGTGCACCTCGTTCTTGTTTGTGTACCCAATTCGCCAGTGGCGGAACCAGAAACTCAAAGCTTAAAGTTAGGAGTATTTATATAAAAAAATGTTGTAAAAGGTCAGTTTTTTCTTAACGTGGGGTTGCTGTAGCCCTGCCTAGCTTACTCTTAGTTCGTGGTCTGCAATTTGTGCGCTCGTGACTATAGTCTAAAGAGAGTTTGGAACAAGCCTAAGTTTTATTCTTTTGCACTTTTTCTATGAACCGGCGATTTTTGTTTGGGACCGTCTAAAGAGTGTATTCAAGGGTGACGGATTGTTTTCGTAAGTCTGTTAAAAGCTGAGGATAAAGATGGGTTTATGAAACTTTATGTATCTTGGGTTTTTGAGGTTAGAGATAAAAAAAGGTGAACATTTTAGCTGACTACCGAGTACTGAAATAGCATGAAACTATTCTTAAAGCAGATTTTCCGGGGTAAACGATGCAACCTAAGAATTGTTCATTTACAATTTCAACTTAAAAATATAAGAGTATGTTTTAGTTATTTTGATTCCAATATTATTCTTAAAATGGTTATTACTATTGCATATATTTTTGACTTGTGTAAAGAGATAAATCTATAACATGTATATGGACTACTTAAAAATTGTACCTTTTGACCTTAAAAGTAAAGTTTACTTATGATTTTGTGTGCTTACAAGATGCATCAAAACAAGCTCCAAGTAACATCCCTTACGTGCTCGATATCTGAGAGTGGATTTCACTAAAAAAGTTAGGTTTTTAAAGTCACAAGGAGGATTCTAGGTCATGTCGGCTGCTTAGGTTCTGTAAAAACTTCAAAAGAGTTCAAGATAAGGCATAGGATGGTGCTTAGGATAACTAAATAGGTATTAGCCAAGTAGCTATTTACTTTTGCAACATGTTTGACTAGACTAGTTACACTCTCCGCCTGGTTTGGTAACGTCGTGACATGTTAGAGACCATTTCTCAAAGCACTATCCTGGTGTTTTGTAAATTAAATTCTAGAAATTGCATTTGGGAAGAAGTGTAATATTTTGTAGCACCTCATTTTGAAAGGATAGAAATAGATACATAAAAATACTTCTGTAAAACTGAGTGTGTTGTGGTAACAGAACATCATAGAGGCATTACCTCATAGTTTACTTGTATTGTATATCACTAGGTACCTCTAAAACTCTGCAAGAAAACAGAAATAAGTTGAGTAACATTGTTTTCATTTTATCAAACACCAGCACATATACTTCTCATCAGGGGATAAAATTGAAGCGTAAGTATAAAGCTTTTCACCAGAAGCATTACCAGACTAGTCTTAAGACATGGCAAGACATTTTAATTTCCTGCGGGTCGTCTTTGAAATCAACAAAAATATACTTACTGATAAAGCCATAACTTTGGTGGGTGGGGTTAGGCTTTTCAACAACTATATAATATATAAGAATAGAATAAATAAAGAATCCTTCTTTAATCTTTATTAAGCTCGGTGGAATACTTGCTCGGAATACAATTTCCTATATATATATCTATGCTCGGTATTACAACTTGCTCTGCTGATCTTGATCTTCCTTCGACCTTGATGTTCGGTTTTGTATCTTGCTCGGTATGCTTTTGAATGTGACAAGTACTGACAAGTTTTTCTCTTTTCTCTCCTTCTCTCTATATTTTTTAGGTAGATTTTCTTGTCCTCCTTTTATGGGGGGTAGTTGGCTATTTATAGACAATTATGTCTCATGGGATGTTGACAAATGTCGTTATCTCAAGAGCCACCTCATGGGCTTTTTCATTAGGGATCTTTACTATTGGGCTGGACCCTTATAGATAATGGCCTGTTAGGAAAGCTCTATTAGACCATGGGTTTTTGGGTTTTAGCCTTGGATACCCTCAAATAATGGGTGGGTCGATTCGTACCCGAATAGATATATTCGGGTCCAATTTTTATCTTCTATCAAGTGCTCCCTGACTTCCTCGGTGTGGTCTCCACGTCGAGGGTGTCATGCTCGGTATGTCGAGCAAGCTACTTCTGTCTTGTTGTTCCCAATGTTTCATCGAAAAATGTCCCTATTTATGACAGCTCCCTGGGACCCATTTAATGTCTTGGAAATTTGCAAACCTGCTATCCAACTTCGATGCGACCCTTGATATTTTCAATGTTCATGGAGATTGTTGCACTTCCCTATATGGACACGTGTACAATTGCCTTTTCCATGAATATTAAAATAACGGCATAAATCCAAGAGCTTCTTTTGAACAGTCGCGTCTCTTTTAATGCACACGCTTCTCCACATCCTTTCGGGCTAACGGTTGCGATTCTTCATCTCAAGCCTTTTATCAATTTCTCTATAAATATCCTTTCGAAGTTGGTAAATTTTCATAATCTCTTCACACCAGTTTCTTTCTTCATATATTCTATATATTGCAATGGCTTCCCCCTGCCCCCATTCCTCCTTGGCTTTGAAAGTAGAAGCTTTCAAGGCCTCTTATGGCAACGCCTTGAAGCTTTTGAGAGATGCCGAGGTGGAGTTAGAAACAATGCGTGGTTACCATAAGGAGATGGTGAGAGAATTGACCTGGCTGACGGCCGAGTTGGATCACTGCAGGCGTGCTAATCAATCCCTGCTTGATGAGAACATCATTCTAAGGAGGAATCCTTCCCTTCAAGATGTTGCAAGCCCAGCGGGGCCCTCTCATCATTACCGACCATCTTCCTCCTAATAACTTCTTTTTGCTTTATTCTCTTGCACTCTTCTTCTTTTCCTCTTCTTCTGTTTTACACTTTGTTCTCTCTTTCTTCATCTTTCACTTTTTTTTTTGTGTTTCTTGCTCGCTGGGCTCATCGATATAGTCGACCTTCTTTTGACGTCCTTCAATGTAATAGATTTTCTTGGGATGTCGTCCTCTGATGTAATAGATTTCGATGTATTAGACTTTCTTTGGATGTAATATATTTTCTTTTTGATGTTGTCCTCTGATGTAATGAACAGCGATGTATCCCATCTTTATTAATGAAATTTATATTCGCCCCTTTATCTTGCACTTCTTTTTATGTTGCACTTGTGGTTTGTCGTTTTTCAGAAAAGTAGACCTTTGAATATCTTGTATCTTTATTTCTTGTTGTACTGTAGCCGTCTGACATCTGAGACATGGCAGGCTGGTTAAAGATGCATGTTCCCAAGCATTGTCAGACAAGGCCATACTACATTTGCTCTATAAATACTCAAACTTTTCTTTGTGATTTATCATCTCACACACATCCGGTTTTCTTCTCTCATCCCCCATTTCCTCCTGTACTATCAACCTCCTTCCAGAATGTCTGTGCCCGTAGTGAGATATTATGCTCAGATGAAGAATCTGGATGCTGAGGTATCTTGGGTTCGTCATCGCATGGCCAGTCTTGAGAAAGAGTGGTGTTTTGGCTTTGAGTTTGTTCGACTCTCATCCCGAAGAGACAATGAAGTGGACCGAGATTTCGGCCTTGAGTCGGCAGCTTGATAATTTGTTATTGCACAGAAATCACCTGGCCAACTCTTGGTGCCAGGCCGAGGAGATTTGGGATCATGCTCAGGGTGAGTTCGATAACTCCCCTCACGGCCTAGCTAGTATGACGGTTAGGAATGCTCGGCTTGAGGAGCGCATCAGGGTCCTTACTAGGACGAACACCGACCTCTCCAGGGAGAATGAGTGCTTGATTGTCATGAATGACTCCTACCAAGCTCGATTAGATCGCTCTGCTCGGGTAGCTCTCTCCCGGTCTGGTAGTTCAGTTTTCCCGATCATTGCTCCTTAATTTGATTGGGCCAGTCCTCTGATGTATTTTCCCCTTTATAATTTGTATCTCGTTTTCCTTTTCTGTATCTTGGAAGTGGTACCATTTCGTATCTTGTGCCTTCTTTCTGTGAACTGTTGCAAAGCTTCGTACTTTGTGCTTCTTCGTTTCTTGTGCCCTTTGATTCCTTATAAATGCTCTCTATTGTTTGCACTTCACTACCAGTACTTTCTCTTGTTTTACAATTTTTGCTTCTAACTTGCTTTTATCCAAGATGGCTCCCATCACTAGATCTGCTGCCAAAAAGAAGGCCCTTCTCGAAGAGGAGCCTACTTTTATGTTACCTCGTCCCTCTGGTTTCGGGGAAGAGGAATTGACTCCACTTCAGTTAAAAGAAATTGAGATGTCGTGGCTGAAAGCCGATCTTAAGTGTGCTCACACCGAAGTGAGGAGGTTTAAACAGTATTGGGAGGAGGAGAGTGTTGCTCGTTTTGAAGCCGAACAGAAGTGCAAGTCTCAATCTCATGTTTTAAAACAAGTGGAGATTGGTATTTCCCATTTGATCAGGGAAAAAGAGCGTCTGGAGGAACTCTTGGCGAAGAAGGATGCCGACGTGGGGGTAGTTCCAAGAAATAGGATGGGTGTTTTTTCTTGTAAACTTTTCTTTTCCCGTTGTACGTGCTTGTTTGTATCCCCCTTCGTGGATGAATAAAACTTATGCTTTTTCAATTTGATTCTATATTTTATTTATTTATTTTGCCCTTATGTTGAAACCGTACTATGCCTTTCCATATTGGACACCGAGCAAATCGTCCAGAGTCATCCCCCGGAGGGCGTTGCTAGTCTGGACGCTTAAGAGCCGTCGAGCTAGGAACGGTCTTCGTCCGCGTTGGGTGTGTAAAAATGTGTGAGGTGCCGATGGACATGATCGGGATGCATCCTTGGTGATATTTATTGTTCCTCATTGCTTGTATTAATACTAGTAGCATATGCTGTAAGCTTTATAGTGGTGGGGACCACTAGCCGTTTATATAGGTTCAATGATGTGAACTGCCTTGGTTAGTGGGCTATGCTTTTGACATGGCCAGATCTGGAGCGTTGAAACCTAAAATGTCTGTGGGCGTGTTGACTTTGCTGTGGCCGAAAAAAGAGGGAAACCTCTGTGACACGAAAGGACAGTTAATATTTTATTCCCTTTATTGCGGCTTCACTCCCTCAACTTTCCTCAGTAATTCTTTGTGATCTCTCTTTGCTCCCAAAATATCCCCACCTTTCTGTCTCTCTAGGGTTTGTGTTACTCTCTAGAAAAAATTGCCCCGTTATCTGTTTCGAAGGAAAAAGAATATTGCCAACCACGTACGCCCCCTACTATAATGGCTGTAAGTACATTAATGTATTCGATTAATTTATCCGTATTCCCATATAGGTTTGTGTTGATTTGTTGTTGGTTGTGGATTGTGTATTTTGTACTGGAGTTTTCTATTGTAGAGTTTGTGTAGGCTATATATGCTTGATTGGAAATTACTGGTGTGTGTGCCGTATGTGCTGCTTATGTATTCTGTATTATGTATGTTGTATTGGAATTACGGTTTGGTAGGTGTCATTTGATTGGTGGTGTGGTGGTTGATTTGTGGTAGGTCTCACGGTAGCTTGTGTTAACAATTGGTTGCGTTGATGTCACAGGATCTTCTCGCCCAATGCCTGGCCCAACTCGGGACTTTTAACGAGGCAAAATTTAAAGAACAAGCAGGAATACCTGCAGACGTGCACGTTCGTCCCCCGAGGACCTTGGAAGAGGCTCAGGGGCATGTGGCCGCCAACGAAGTAGCCCTTCGGTCTTCTTCCCTGTTGACCGGGGGTGTGAAACTCCCATTGTCGGACTGGATGGTCTCCTTCTTTGAGGCCTTCCAAATCGCTCCCTGCCAGGTTGCGCTGAATACGTTCCGTGTACTCAACGGTATCAAGAAGCTGTCTGAGTTGTCGGGCGTGGCGATAGAGCTGAAGGATGTTATGGGCATCTATGGGTTCCAGTTTGAGATACGGAGCTCTTATTTGAAGTCGATGCGTCAATTCACCCGGCTTGTTATTGATTTGCCCGATACGAACAAGGAACATAACCTTGGTCTCGTGGTCGTGTCTGGGAATTGGTGTCCTGCCGGTCGCCATATTCCTACTCCTGCTGAAACCGCTCCCGAGATTTCGGTCCTTGGTGCTCCCAATCTGGATGCTCTGGTAGCACTGTGGAGTTGGTGGGGTCCTGGGACCACTAAGGAGGCCGAAAACCGTGCTGCTTCCAAGTTGCTGGGGTATGTGGCCGAGGCTGGGAATAGGTGTGCTAATGCGCCGGTGATTCCCACAGAGACTGTGGCTTATTTCATCTCGATTGTTAAGCCCCGTGTCGTGTCGTTGAGTAAGAAGTCTGCTTTGCGCCGATCTGCCGAGCCTCGGGAGGGACCCTCGAAGAAGGCTAGGGTCGCTGAGTCGACGGGTAGTGATGTTTTACCCAAGAGGGGACCCAGTTTGGACGTAACACCGACGGCCACTGTATCGGACTTCCTACCCGTGGGGGATGACTCTTCCCAATATCTCATCACCGGAAGAGGTGGTGAAGGACAAGGCCACTGAGACTGGTGTGGTGGTCGAGGAATTGATGGCGACTGAAGAGGATGTCGAGGTCGCGTGTAAAGACGTAGATGTGCCTGATGAAAAGGAGGGTGAGGAGAGGTGGGAAAGGTAGAGGTAGACCTGGAAGCTATGGCCCGTTATATTGATATATGCAACGACGATTTGTTTGGGAGCTCCCGAGAACTTAAGATGGGATGCACGGCCCTTATGCCCATGGCGTATCAAAATATGCTGGATATAGCTGCCCAGCCTGCTGTGGCGACCATTGACCGTGCCCATGTCGATGCCCTTCGTGTAAGCTCAGTCTGATAGCAAATGAGTATGATTTCCTTTGTTGGTTTCTTATTTGATGTGCATGTAGATATGTCTCGCCACTGCTGAGATGAGAAACCGGTTCACGGCCTTGGAAGACGAAAAACAACAGCTAGCGGCCGAGCACAAGCTTATGGAGGAAAATCTTGGGGCCGAGATTGAGAAGAACACTCGTCTGTTTGATGGACACGCTAAGTTGGCTCAGGAGAATGTGCGGCTGCTCGATGAAAATAAGGCGGTTGTTGCTGAGAAGGGGGTCGTGGCCAACGATAAGGCTAGGTTGGAGGCTGAAAAGAAAGTGCTGGAGGATCGTGTAGCCATGTTGGAGGCGGGCCGGGCAGAGGATCGCGACCAGTTCACTAAGATTGTCAATTTCTTTGCCTATAGCTACCATGTACGAGCTTTGAATGTGGCGAGGGTCCCCTTCTCTCATCCGGCCTGGTCTACCTTTGCGTATCCCGCAAGTCGAGTTGCCCCTCCTTTGCCCAAAGACTGGGCTAATATCCATGATGAGGAGGTGCCCCACATGCCAGGGCCGTCGCCTTATCCCGCTCCCCGACCGTATTCGGGGTCAAGCTCGTCAACTCCTCAAGGAGTGACACCTCAGGGACCTTCCCTTCCTCAGGCGCCTCCCACTCAGGTTGATCCTTGATCTGGCTCTTTTTGTTAACATGTTTGAGCCGGGGTAGGCATTGTTTTTGGCAGTCATCTGTAGGCTGTTTGTATAAATCACAACTCTTGGGAAAGTTGATAATATTTTGCTCTGCCGTCATTTGATTGTTTTTATCATTTCGTTGTTTTTATCGCTTACGGTGTCGTTCCTTTTTTTATTAGTAGATTTCGTGATCTCCTCCCTTTTCTCTTCTTTTTCTTGTTTTATACATAGGCATATGCTATTTCGTTACACCAGGCTGGTTCTCCGGGCCTCGTTGGTCCTGTGTAGGGTCCCACTGGTGCTGCCCGGAGCGAGGCCTCATCTGGTGAGGCTAGTGTAGTTCGTGCCGATTGGCGGTATATTGACTTGATGGGCAAGAATGATAAACTGCATGGTCGGTGTGCCCGACTTAAGGCAAAGCTGAAGGCCCAAACAGCGTCTTTTCGTGAATACGTTCGCCGTGCCGAGCATGTAGTTAAAGTTCATGAACGCCGGTTAGACCGATATTGGCATGTAAAGGAGAAGTTCCTTGGGAAATTAAAGACTAGTATCCCGGGCCAATGTTTTGGTGAAATATGCTCGTGCTGCACGCACTCGATTTGATGCTTCTGCAGCCATGTACCGAGTTCGTGAGCTAGACTATGATGATGTTCGTCGCAGGGACGCGTCTCAAAGTCATGAAATCGCCAAGGGTGCAGAGTTCTCGGCTCGGTTTGAGGTGGTGAGTATTGTCGGCGCCAATACGACCAACTTTGATTCTTTTCTTCCGCATGAGCGTTGGGATGGTGAGGATACCGACGAGGACACAGCGACTGATGATGAAGAGGTTAAGCTCGAGCCGTTACCGTCGTGCTCCTCATGTAGTAGCTCTTCTTAGTTTTTTTTTTATTTATTCGTCGTACATTATCGCCTCTGTAACGCGGGCGTGGATTATTTGCTTCAGTCCTTTATTCATGTATTGGATCTTGTTATTGTCTTGTCGATATTTCCTTGATTGGACTGTTTTCCTTTGTTTTCTTTGCTTGGTAACTGGTTGCCTCCGTAATGCGGGCTTGAATTATTCTTCCAGTCTCTTTACTTTCTTCGACCCTTGCCTGCTGGATCAGTTGGTACCTGCATATGTGCCTCCGGTTTATTGGAGGACTTGAGTATTCCTAGGCATTCTTTTAGACCTGTCATGTTGGGAATTTCATAGTATTCCTGGGCATTTAGCCGTTTGGGAATTTCATACTATTCCTAGTCACTTAGCCGTTTGGGAATTTCATAGTATTCCTGGGCACGTAGCCGTTTGGGAATTTCATAGTATTCCTGGGCACGTAGCCGTTTGGGAATTTCATAGTATTCCAAGGCATTTAGCCGTTTGGGAATTTCATAGTATTCCTAGGCATTTAGCCGTTTGGGAATTTCATAGTATTCCTGGGCGCCGAGCCGTTTGGGAATTTCATAGTATTCCTAGGCATTTAGCCGTTTGGGAATTTCATAGTATTCCTAGGCATTTAGCCGTTTGGGAATTTCATATCTGCATTTGTTAGACAGTATGGTTCTTTTGCGGCCACCTGTGCCTCTCGGACCGACTCCCTTCCTGGCAGAGTTCGGTTTAGGAGCCGCATTTCTTCGTTCTTATCGGTAAGGTGGGTACAATAGGCTAGCAGGGCGTCAGTGGTCAGAAAGCTTTTGCCTATGAACTTCCTTCTCGCCCAATAGTCGCCAGGAATGGAGTTGATAAAGTTTTCGATGGTTATGTTATTGGCGTACTGCGGAATCTGGTTTGCCACGTCGATGAAGCGTATGCAATAATCATTGAGTCGTTCATTTGGCTGCATTGCCATTTTCAGAAGGGTGTCGATGTTGACCTTTTTCTTCCGATGAGCTGCATATCGGGTGGAGTACACACGGAGAAGCTCCGCCCAGCTTCCTATGGAACCCCGTGGCAGGTTGTGATACCACGACGAAGCCTCTTGGCCCAAGCTATTTTTGAAAAACTTGCACATCAGTGCAGGGTCATCGCTCCACAATTCCATCCTCGTTTTGTAGTGGCGCAGATGATCGATTGGGCAGCTTTTCCCGTCGTATAGCCTGAATTCGGGGACGATAAACCCCCTAGGATTGCGGTGCCAAGTGATATGCTCGGTACACGGGGTTTCTTGGCATACGTCCCAAGCCTGCTGGAACGCTTCATCCGGTGCTTGACAGAGCGGGGGGTATCCTCCCTGGTGGGGTTTTGGGTAGTATCCGACCACGACCCTGTGGTTGGTGTTCCCATTGTCGTGCGGGTTCGAGCCGATGACATGTCCCGTGAGATTGTTTGGGTGGACAAATGTTGGCGGGACCGTTACTGGGACATTGCCCCCTCGGTGGGGCCTTCTTGTATTTGGTTGCCGCCCTGCTACTTCCATGGTAGCCTTGTAGGCGGAATCTTCCATGTTATGTCGGGGTCGGCATGTGCATTGTCGGTTTGGGCGGGCAGTATCGTGATACCTGCTGTCGCCATAGCCGACATGCATGCGGCCAGCTGAGCTTGAAGCTGGGCGTGGTGCCCCCGTTCGGCCTCGTTCCTTGCTTGGGGAACGAGGGGTTGTACTTCCACCGTGGACGGGGTAATTACCCGTGGTGGGGATATTGGAGCAATTTGCTCGAGGACAAAGCCCTCGGGCATGCCATACTGGTGGGCTTCGTTCATTTGAAGATGGACTTGGTGGGAACTGGAATTAACCGAGGCTTCTGGGCGTGGGGCTCTTGAGCTCGGTCGTGCCTGGGATACGGGTAAGCGCCTTCTTGCGCTCCTTAATTCGGGCAAAGCTTGTTCGTCATCCGAGGACGTAGGGTTCTCGTGGACGATTCCTTCAAGCTGCTGCTGTTGTTCAGTCTGTTGTTTTTGGTGGTTTCCGGACTGGATAGCGTCATATCTGTCGTGGATGGCAAGTAGGTCGTCGAAGTCTCGTTGGCTAATTTGTATGTTTTGGTTATTGGTTTCGACTGTTTCGGTATGGATTTCCTCTATATTGGTTACCATTGTTGCTCGTCTGATAGAGTGTTGGTGTTCGATTTCGAAACTAGTTGGAAACCAGATGATACCCGGAGACGGCGCCATTTGATAAAGCCATAACTTTGGTTGGTGGGGTTAGGCTTTTCAACAACAATATAATATATAAGAATAGAATAAATAAAGAATCCTTCTTTAATCTTTATTAAGCTCGGTGGAATACTTGCTCGGAATACAATTTCCTATATATATATCTATGCTCGGTATTACAACTTGCTCTGCTGATCTTGATCTTCCTTCGACCTTGGTGTTCGGTTTTGTATCTTGCTCGATATGCTTTTGAATCTGACAAGTACTGACGAGTTTTTCTCTTTTCTCTCTATATTTTTTAGGTAGATTTTCTGGTCCTCCTTTTTTGGGGGGTAGTTGGCTATTTATAGACAATTATGTCTCATGGGATGTTGACAAATGTCGTTATCTCAAGAGCCACCTCATGGGCTTTTTCATTAGGGATCTTTACTATTGGGCTGGACCCTTATAGATAATGGCCTGTTAGGAAAGCTCTATTAGACCATGGGTTTTTGGGTTTTAGCCTTGGATACCCTCAAATAATGGGTGGGTCGATTCGTACCCGAATAGATATATTCGGGTCCAATTTTTATGTTCTATCACTTACGCTATGAATCTCGTGCTTTGACTTGTAGATGTTTGTTTGATATATAAGGCGAACCATACAGATATATGATGTTTGGCTGTTTTGGGGGTTCAATGGGCTGTTTTGATAACTAGTGCTAATTCTTTAAATTTTTTGGTTAATACTACTCCCTGTATGACATTTTGGTTAGTGTTTATGCTTTTTAAATGGACCAACTTTAGACACTTGTAGTTTTGCACATAAATGTTTAAGAACCCTACTACTTATTAACTTTCTCAAATGGCTGTCTATTTATATCTTACCCTTTCAATGTGGTAGTTAGATCTGGGTGATGATACTTATGCTGATGAGAAGACTTCATTCACTGAGATACTTCATTTTTTGGGAAAGAAATAGGTGATATTGTTATTCTCTGTAATAGTGGAATTTGCGCTAGGAAAAATAGTATTATCCACAATGATGTAATGTAGTCATCAATATGTAATGTATATTTAGACTTTAAATTGGTGAAAAATTAAGGAAAATGAGGATATTCTTAATATGGTTGCACAATGAAACTTGTTCCCAAGTCCCACGTCCTGATATGCACAAATCAACTTCATCCCTTGTTACAACAAGTTAGACGTGAGAGTTGTTAGAAGGAAGAAATTATTCATGATGAAATTTGCCATTAAATATATAGAGGTCAATATTCTTGTCGGATAGGAGCTCTAGAAGTTGTTTCTTTGTGGAAGAATTAGGGAACCAAAGTATTTCAACACTTTTTATGATTCTCAATTGAAAAAAAAGGAAACATTTAGCTTTTACAAGTAGTAAAAAATTGTAGCTAGTAGGATGTTCATTTTGTTTATTGGTATTTGTTCTTTAAATTAATCAAGTCTTCTTGATGAATAACTCTGAGAGAGAATTCTTATTATTAGGAACAGTTGGACAGCAGATGTTGGTTACCACCTTCTTTAGTGTATATATATATATATATATATATTTTGCTTCTATCTGGTTTTATGAAATTGTTTCAGGTTATGCTAGCCCATCTTCTGTCTTACAGTTTGTGTGATATATTGTCTTGCCGTCATGTCATACATGTTAATGGAAATTAAATGCTTTTGCAGGATGGAGAATCAACTCAACGTCAAAAACCATCTAAGGTACTAATAAAGTTGTTCGTATCAGTCTAATGATGCATCTTACAAGTTAAACTTCTATATTCTTGCATCATCCTGTGGTCTGTCAGTGGTCTGCTGGGTTTGTGCATTCCAAACATCTATTAATCACTTAAATAATTTCCGAGTTTTTAACACTGTGTGAATGGTGGTACATGATTACCGTATGCATTCGTACCAGTAGGAAAAATACATACAAATTCCGTGACCATGATAACATATTTGGGCGTTAGTCTTCTAATTCGTTTACCTTGAAATCCCGGCCTTTTGAGTGATACTAATAACTCCTGTACAGTTTTAATTTAATGGCGATCTGCTGGTGCATCATGGTAGAGTAAGTACCTTAAATCAGCTGTTGAAAGCTTTTGTCAATTGGGAACATCAATTTGGAGAAGCTGACGTTACTCGTGATATTGAAATTGGTTCTTAATTGAAAAAATGATTTAAATTCAAGGATATAAAATGTTCATACCACTATTATTAGTTACATTTTGATATGATGTTAAACACTTTAAATCTATTTGTTTGTATCCAATTTTGTCAAAAGTTATTCTTTTGATACCTGGAGTGTATGATATAGTAGAAGAATTAGGATCTTTTAGGAAACCTTGTTGAGCATAAGCTTTGGCAGTTTCATATGGTGCATTAGTAAGGAAGGAAGTGAAATCGAAAGTCCACCACACAGCCAGAACGAATAATTAAAAACACTATCAGGGCACCCTATTATCTGTTTGGACCAGCATAGCGAAAACAGATTGTATTTATCAATAAGTTAAGACTTGTGGACGAGTTCAGTAGCATATACAGGATGAGATATATCTGTATTTATGTGAATTATGTGGGTAGATGAAATATAAGCCCACAATGAATACACAAACTTGAGTGAGTAGTTCCAGAGAGAGTATGTTGACTTGAATGACAACGACATGCATAGGTGATATTCTTAAATAAACCCTTAAAATTGAGAGATTGATAAAACTTAAATAGAAAGAAGTACCAGAATCTTGGCTATTGCTTGGTTTTAAGCTTTGTCGGTTATAAAGGTTGGGAAATTAGTATTTATTATTGGTTATGGTAATTAAGGATAGTGGAAAAATGATTTTTTTTTTTGAGTGCCTTGTAATAAGTGCATTCTGCATATCCGTTTAAAATGTAACTCAGCTATATCCCCAGAAGACCAGCCATGCCTTAGCATAGATACCAGTTCGTGTTTGGTTGCAAAAGAAGGAAAAAGTTATCAACAAAAGTCCAATGGAACGATACACCCATTAGGGATTGTGCAGCCATACCCAAAATAAGACTGAATGAATATTGGAGATTTATACTGATTACTTAAAACAAGGGAATCAGAGGATCTGTTTCAACTATTTAGGCTGAAAATTTTCAAAATTAATAAGACTGACATAATAGTTTATGCCTCAAGCATAAACTTTTTTCTGTTGAGAAGTAGAATCAACTACTATAGGATAAAAGAAGATTTTTCTGATTTAAGGGTGACATGTCACCACATTAAAGGTGTTGTTTTATATAATTGGTATAACTGCGTTATTTGTCTTTGTTTGACACGTTTGGGGAACATCGAGGACATAATGTCTGGTTTGGAGCCTGCCACGGTCACCCTAGGGCATACTTGAAACTTTTCTGTACCATATTCTACTGAGATAATTCATTTGAAATCGCAGTGTGCCATCAATTTATTTATATTACAATTTTTCTTGAACTTTTCTTATTAAAAAGATGTCCATACCGTCAAAATTTCTCGGTAATTTTGCATCATATGAACAATTCTATGATGCCTCTTTTACTGTAATTATGTCAAAGAAAAAAAATCTGTACACCTTAATGATATGAAATTGAAATACTGTTATCCTGTCCTGATTGTCTCATGTCTTTCGTGTTTTCAGTTGTGTCCTGTGCCTCATTCTTGAAAAATGCTACCTGTGGTCTGTTTCATACTTTCATTTCACGTTTTTGCCCATGTTTCCAAAGTAACCACGTTGTGTCCTGTCCTGATTTGTGACTGTCTTTGTATTGCTTCCAATCTGATTGCCATTTCTGTGGTTTCGTCTTTCATGCTTTTGCCTCGTAAAGTTTTTATAATGTTATTATGTGGTGGCTGCAGAATTGTATCAGATTTGAAATACGTGAAAAGCGAGCCGACGCAAAGAAAGCTCTAAAAGGTCTTCTTTTCGGTGATAGGTTTCAGGTAATATTTATATTGCACAAATGTTATCCTCTAGAGGGTGGGTAATTCATTCATACTTTTATCTCCAGATGGTTCCAAGTTAATTATGTCATGTAGAATTAGATTCCGTCACACATCTTTTCCTCGAGAAGGGGGAGGTTTTCATGGGACTTGTATGCAGCCATCAGTTTCTTAATATTTCATTCCTTTCAGGAACTAGTTTTTTCTTTTTGATCTCCTTTTAGAGTTGCCGTTTCATTTAAGTTAAAGATATTTGAGAAAATTGTCCAAAGAAGTTCTATCTTTTGTTGCATTGGTTGATGCTGTTCTTTTTTTATGCAATTGGGTTAAACGTAAGACATTTCTCACTAATTAAGTCACAAAAGTAGTACCTAGGGCTAAGTTTCTCATTGATTTATGCTGTTTTGTTAGCCCAGGCTTAATAATTTGGTAGATATTCCTATGCATATAAATCTCTGCTTGCCTACATGTTAGTATTCTCCAGAAGAAATATACATGTGAGATTTTCCTTTTGTTTGTCGATAGGAATATATTTCCAATATCAAAGACAATGCAGATAAGAAGAACAGCCGTTTTAAGTCTTCTCCACGACAGACCCATAAAGCTCATCACAAGAGGATAAAACGTGAGACTTGCATTTCCTGTTGCATATTTGTTCTTATTAAATAAAGGGTTAAATTCGTGTTAATTATATGCCAAAATGATATTGGAAATTACTCCTCACAGATGTGGCCTGCTCTTTTCTTATTGTCTTGTAAGAAATTGTTCCCTTACTGGATTATACAGTACATAAGATCATTGTTGATAGACTGGAATTGATATTAGGTCCTTCAAAAATTAAAGAAAAGTTAGGATTCATCTATCATAATTATGTGCATGTATGATCTACAGTGTCTTAGAGCCTATGAACTAGTTTTCTGTGTAACTTTATAGATTATGCCTGCATTATTGGGCAGTTTTTGTGCGTTATTAGCAATTTTATAATCATGCTAGTACAAAAGTATATCTCATAAAATGACTTATTGGCTTTTTTAGAATAATGTGAAAGCATAGGCTACCTCATGAAAAAAAATCCTGTGCGCTGAGCTTTTTCTCCAGATTTATTGGTTAAGTTAGAAGCTATTTGCTATTACATTTACTACCATGACGAGAATCTTCAAGTACTGGGTATAAGCCATGGCACTTGGGTAATATTGTATTGGAAGTCCAGTCGTGTTTGATTTTACCGTTTAGGTTATCGACATTGTGCTTTTTTGCATGTATCACCACTGTGGTTAGGAATCAGATATTTAGTTTTTTTCCCTGGTAAGCAGGAATAACGAACTCAGAATGTTGAAGACTGGTATGCTGTGTTTTCATATATCCTCATCTGTAATGATTCCTTCTCTGTTTGTGGATTTATTTCTATATGCATCACCTTCTCTTGAGTTTTGACCTTGTGAATAATACTTATGTTCTCTTCTCTTTACTCCCAAGTGTTTGCCTTCATAATAGTAAACCTAAAAGTCCTTTTCTTACATGTTTAGGTAAGCTTCGACGGGAGTGTTTTAGTGATGATGAATGTCCCGAGTTATTTCATGCAACTTTTGGCAATAAATCTTATACATGGTCTTTTAAGTCTTGGGAGGAAATTAGATCTCGAAATATAAACAACGAATTTGAGTGGAAAGAATACTCAAGTTGGACAGACGATAGATATTCAAAATGGCAGAATCCAAGTGACATTGAATATTCTGATGACGAGTCATGTTCTATCGGTTTATCTTCTGACAGAAGGTTATTGGGTTTACCCTCAGAAGGACCTTTAAAAATTGAAGACGTCAAAAATGCGTTAGTGATTTAATATGTTATATTGGGATTTCTATTCTTATCTTTGATTCATTCTGCTCTCTTTTAGTATATTGAGTGACCAAAGAAAAAATGTATAATTTCATTTCAGTTTTCGCCTATGAGCTTTGAAGTGGCATCCTGACAAGCATCAAGGTCCTTCACAGGTAACTGATTACGTCTTTTATTGTATATTAATAATAATTTAGAATGAGGATAATTTTATTTACTTATAACTATGAGCCCAAGCTAGCAGTGTATCTGTAGAGGAAACCGCGTTATGTTGGTACAGGTAAGCAACGTGGTTAAGTTCTGGTAATGTTCTAATTATACATATTTGTGTCAGTACAAGTTTATGTTTCCTGTCTCGCATCTTTAAGAAGGGGATGTGTAGTAAAATAGTATTGTAGTGCATTCTATGTCTTAACTGTAGCGATATTTGGCAATCATGGAGAAGTTTTATGTTGAAGTCGTCATTTTATAGAATCTAAGATGATTTTTTTGTTAATTATGACGGAGGTAGTTATCTGAAAGACTTTAAAGACAAATACAAAATATCATTGCCTGGGGTTAAAATTGTATGGAATTATCTGTACAAAGGTACAATATTTGATAGATGTACCAAGCGATGGTTCCCTGGCTTTGGCTTTAGATAAATACAACCATTTTCTGTATGTTTATTAGAAGCGGAAGAAAAAAGTAGACAAAAAAAGGGCGATGGAAGTATAAGTATGTCAATTTATCAAGGATTTCAGTATATGCTGCTATACTTGACAAATCCGTATTCACTTTAACAACCAGTTGGTTTGGTTAGGATTTCCTTTGGATAAAATGGTATAATTCATAAATAAGTAGGATTTGAATTTTGGATATAGTTCAAGACCTCTAGTCACGAAGCATGCTAGTTTTGGAAGAAATAGAGAGGATGAGTTTATCTTATGAAATTATTTTCCTGAGTTTATCTTATGAAATTATTTCCTCTATTTTGCCTTAGTTTTTGCAGGTATTCATATTTTTCCTATGAGTTTATCTTATGAAATTATTTTCCTACGAGTTTATTTTGTGAAATTATTTCCTCAAATCTGCCTTACTTTTTGCTACTACTTTTAATCTGCCTTAGTATTCATATCTTACGTTTATTCTGCTACTACTTTTAAATGCTTTTTAACGGATTTGTGCAGGAAACCGCAGAAGAGAAATTCAAGCTTTGTGTAACTGCCTACAAATCACTCTGTGGTGTTCTCTCCTCAAACTAATTTTTCTTTACTTCATTTTCAGTAGCAGAATATGTTACTTTAAATGATATTTATATTAATTTCCATCCTTTTCTCAGAGCATCGCCATACGAGTTGTACCATTAAAATGTTGGTCGTCTAATCTTTATAGATGTCAATATTTGACCAACATGGCGAGCCTTCCTAGAAAAAAAAAACCCTTCAATTAGCTGCGAGATGTAAAATTTTCCTTGGACTAATATGAAAATAGCTTGTGATTTATTCATGCAGATGGAATGTAATACTAATATAGTTGTCCCATGTCTAATATCTGCGAGGCTACTTTACAAATTATACCTCATCTTAAAAGGAGACCTTGGCTTCTTGAATGCTGAAAACAAGTAATATGGTTCACCCTGAATATACACTCTTTTACTAACAGCAACCTGAGTTTATCACCATGTCCTCAAATATCACATCCAGGAATTTGGCAACCTTCGCATTGTATTTTGATATTATTGGTAAATCTCATATTGTATTTTAACTGTACTAAAATGGGAAAATAGTTCGAAGTCGCTTAACCCAAAAGATTGACTTATTTAGGAATAGAAGTTAGACGTTCTTCTCAACTCTGAAAAACAAATCTTGTGAAAAAGGAAATGACAAAAGAAACTGTGAAAAAACTAATGAAGAGGACAAATTGCCAATAATGTTTGACAATCATCTTCATTGTCGTGATCCTCCTCGTCTTCTTGAAATGAACTGGTCGCGATCCTCTGCCCAGCCCGCCTCCACCATGGCTACACGATCCTCCAGCACTTTCTTTTCAGCCTCCAACCTAGCCTTATCGTTGGCCACGCGACCCCCTTCTCAGCAACAACCGCCTTATTTTCATCGAGCAGCCGCACATTCTCCTGAGCCAACTTAGCGTGTCCCTCAAATAGACGAGTGTTCTTCTCAATCTCGGCCCCAAGATTTTCCTCCATAAGCTTGTGCTCGGCCGCTAGCTGTTGTTTTTCATCTTCCAAGGCCGTGAACCAGTTTCTCATCTCAGCAGTGGCGAGACATATCTACACGCACATCAAATAATAAACCAACAAAGGAAATCATACTCATTTGCTATCACACTGAGCTTACACGAAGGGCATCGACATGGGCACGGTCAATGGTTGCCACAGCAGGCTGGGCAGCTATATCCAGCATATTTTGGTATGCCAGGGGAATAAGGGCCGTGCATCCCATCTTAAGTGTTCGGGAGCTCCCAAACAAATCGCCGTTGCATATATCAATATAACGGGCCATAGCTTCCAGGTCTACCTCTACCTTTCCCACGCTCCCCTCACCCTCCTTTTCATCAGGCACATCTACGTCTTTACACGCGACCTCGACATCCTCTTCAGTCGCCATCAATTCCTCGACCACCACACCAGTCTCAGTGGCCTTGTCCTTCACCACCTCTTCCGGTGATGAGATATTGGGAAGAGTCATCCCCCACGGGTAGGAAGTCCGATACAGTGGCCGTCGGTGTTACGTCCAAACTGGGTCCCCTCTTGGGTAAAACATCACTACCCGTCGACTCAGCGACCCTAGCCTTCTTCGAGGGTCCTTCCCGAGGCTCGGCAGATCGTCACAGAGCAGACTTCTTACTCAACGACACGACACGGGGCTTAACAATCGAGATGAAGTCAGCCACAGTCTCTGTGGGAATCACCGGCGCATTAGCACACCTATTCCCAGCCTCGGCCACATACCCCAGCAACTTGGAAGCAGCACGATTTTCGGCCTCCTTAGTGGTTTCAGGACCCCACCAACTCCACAGTGCTACCAGAGCATCCAGATTGGGAGCACCAAGGACCGAAATCTCGGGAGCGGCTTCAGCAGGAGTAGGAATATGGCGACCGGCAGGACACCAATTCCCAGACACGACCACGAGACCAAGGTTTTGTTCCTTGTTCGTATCGGGCAAATCAATAACAAGCCGGGTGAATTGACGCATCGACTTCAAATAAGAGCTCCGTATCTCAAACTGGAACCCATAGATGCCCATAACATCCTTCAGCTCTATCGCCATGCCCGACAACTCAGACAACTTCTTGATACCGTTGAGTACACGGAACGTATTCAGCGCAACCTGGCAGGGAGCGATTTGGAAGGCCTCAAAGAAGGAGACCATCCAGTCCGACAATGGGAGTTTCACACCCCCGGTCAACAGGGAAGAAGACCGAAGGGCTACTTCGTTGGCGGCCACATGCCCCTGAGCCTCTTCCAAGGTCCTCGGGGGACGAACGTGCACGTCCGCAGGTATTCCTGCTTGTTCTTTAAATTTTGCCTCGTTAAAAGTCCCGAGTTGGGCCAGACATTGGGTGAGAAGATCCTGTGACATCAACGCAACCAATCGTTAACACAAGAGAAAATTTTTGGCAGCAGATCTAGTGATGGGAGCCATCTTGGATAAAAGCAAGTGAGAAGCAAAAATTGTAAAACAAGAGAAAGGACTGGTAGTGAAGTACAAACAATAGGGAGCATTTATAAGGAATCAAAGGGCACAAGAAACGAAGAAGCACAAAGTACGAAGCGTTGCAACAGTTCACAGAAAGAAGGCACAAGATACGAAATGGTACCACTTCCAAGATACAGAAAAGGAAAACGAGATACAAATTATAAAGGGGAAAATACATCAGAGGACTAGCCCAATCAAATTAAGGAGCAATGATCGGGAAAACCGAACTGCCAGACCGGGAGAGAGCTACCCGAGCAGAGCAATCTAATCGAGCTTGGTAGGAGTCATTCATGACAACCAAGCACTCATTCTCCCTGGAGAGGTCGGTGTTCGTCCTAGTAAAGACCCTGATGCGCTCCTCAAACCGAGCATTCCTAACCGTCATACTAGCTAGGCCGTGAGGGGAGTTATCGAACTCACCCTGAGCATGATCCCAAATCTCCTCGGCCTGGCATCAAGAGTTGGCCAGGTGATTTCTGTGCAACAACAAATTATCAAGCTGCCGACTCAAGGCCGAAATCTCAGTCCACTTCATTGTCTCTTCGGGATGAGAGTCGAACAAACTCAAAGCCAAAACACCATACTCCTTCTCAAGACTGGCCATGCGATGACGGACCCAAGATACCCCAGCATCCAAATTCTTCATCTGAGCGTAATATCTCACTACGGGCACAGACATTCTGGAAGGTTGTTGATAGTACAGGAGGAAATGGGGGATGAGAGAAGAAAACCGGATGTGTGTGAGGTGATAAATCACAAAGAAGAGTTTGAGTATTTATAGAGCAAATGTAGTATGGCCTTGTCTGACAATGCTTGGGAACATGCATCTTTAACCAGCCTGCCATGTCTCAGATGTCAGACGGCTACAGTACAACAAGATATAAAGATACAAGATATTCAAAGGTCTACTTTTCTGAAAAACGACAAACAACAAGTGCAACATAAAAAGAAGTGCAAGATAAAGGGGCGAATATAAATTTCATTAATAAAGATGGGATACATCGCTGTTCATTACATCAGAGGACAACATCAAAAAGAAAATATATTACATCCAAATAAAGTCTAATACATCGAAATCTATTACATCAGAGGACGACATCCCAAGAAAATCTATTACATTGAAGGACGTCAAAAGAAGGTCGACTATATCGACGAGCCCAGCGAGCAAGAAACACAAAAAAAAAAGTGAAAGATGAAGAAAGAGAGAACAAAGTGTAAAACAGAAGAAGAGGAAAAGAAGAAGAGTGCAAGAGAATAAAGCAAAAAGAAGTTATTAGGAGGAAGATGGTCGGTAATGATGAGAGGGCCCCGCTGGGCTTGCAACATCTTGAAGGGAAGGATTCCTCCTTAGAATGATGTTCTCATCAAGCAGGGATTGATTAGCACGCCTGCAGTGATCCAACTCGGCCGTCAGCCAGGTCAATTCTCTCACCATCTCCTTATGGTAACCACGCATTGTTTCTAACTCCACATCGGCATCTCTCAAAAGCTTCAAGGCGTTGCCATAAGAGGCCTTGAAAGCTTCTACTTTCAAAGCCAAGGAGTAATGGGGGCAGGGGGAAGCCATTGCAATATATAGAATATATGAAGAAAGAAACTGGTGTGAAGAGATTATGAAAATTTACCAACTTCGAAAGGATATTTATAGAGAAATTGATAAAAGGTTTGAGATGAAGAATCGCAACCGTTAGCCAGAAAGGATGTGGAGAAGCGTGTGCATTAAAAGAGACACGACTGTTCAAAAGAAGCTCTTGGATTTATGCCGTTATTTTAATATTCATGGGAAAGGCAATTGTACACGTGTCCATATAGGGAAGTGCAACAATCTCCATGAACATTGAAAATATCAAGGGTCGCATGAAGAGTTTCTGAGAACATGAAAATTGTACGAAATTTTGATGAATTTTGGACATTTAAATTCTTAATTTTTTTTTGCTTCCAAGTTGTTTTTATGGCCTAAAACAGACTTTTGTTGATTTTGAAGAGTTTCTGAGAACATGAAAATTGTACGAAATATTGATGAATTTTGGACTTTTAAATTTTTCAAATTTTTTTGCTTTCAAGTTGTTATTATGGCCTATAACAGACTTTTGTTGATTTTGAAGAGTTTCTGAGAACATGAAAATTGTACGAAATTTTGATAAATTTTGGACTTTTAAATTTTTCAAATTTTTTTGCTTTCAAGTTGTTATTATGGCATATAACAGACTTTTGTTGATTTTGAAGAGTTTCTGAGAACATGAAAATTGTACGAAATTTTGATAAATTTTGGACTTTTAAATTTTTCAAATTTTTTTGCTTTCAAATTGTTTTTATGGCCTATAACAGACTTTTGTTGATTTTGAAGAGTTTCTGAGAACATGAAAATTGTACGAAATTTTGATCAATTTTGGACTTTTAAATTTTTTTTGCTTCCAAGTGGTTTTTATGGCCTTTAACATACTATTGTTGATTTTGAAGACTTTCTGAGAACATGAAAATTGTACGAAATTTTGATGAATTTTGGACTTTTAAATTTTTCAAATTTTTTTGCTTTCAAGTTGTTTTTATGGCCTATAACAGACTTTTGTTGATTTTGAAGAGTTTCTGAGAACATGAAAATTGTACGAAATTTTGATGAATTTTGGACTTTTAAATTTTTCGATTTTTTTTTTTGCTTCCAAGTAGTTTTTATGGCCTATAAACACACTTTTGTTGATTTTGAAGAGTTTCTGAGAACATGAAAATTGTACGAAATTTTGATGAATTTTGGACTTTTAAATTTTTCGATTTTTTTTGCTTCCAATTACTTTTTATGGCCTATAACACACTTTTGTTGATTTTGAAGAGTTTCTGAGAACATGAAAATTGTACGAAATTTTGATGAATTTTGGACTTTCAATTTTTTTTGCTTCCAAGTGGTTTTATGGCCTATAACACACTTTTGTTTATTTTGAAGAGTTTCTGAGAACATGAAAATTCTACGAAATTTTGATGAATTACCGACTTTTAAATTTTTCAAATTTTTTGCTTCCAAGTGGTTTTTATGGCCTATAACAGACTTTTGTTGATGTTGAACAGTTTCTGAGAGCATGAAAATTGTACGAAATTTTGATGAATTTTGGACTTTTAAATTTTTCGATTTTTTTTGCTTCCAAGTACTTTTTATGGCCTATAACACACTTTTGTTGATTTTGAAGAGTTTATGAGAACATGAAAATTGTACGAAATTTTGATGAATTTTGGACTGTCAATTTTTTTTTGCTTCCAAGTGGTTTTATGGCCTATAACACACTTTTGTTTATTTTGAAGAGTTTCTGAGAACATGAAAATTCTACGAAATTTTGATGAATTACCGACTTTTAAATTTTTCAAATTTTTTGCTTCAAAGTGGTTTTTATGGCCTATAACAGACTTTTGTTGATGTTGAACAGTTTCTGAGAACATGAAAATTGTACGAAATTTTGATGAATTTTGGACTGTTAAATTTTTCGATTTTTTTTGCTTCCAAGTACTTTTTATGGCCTATAACACACTTTTGTTGATTTTGAAGAGTTTCTGAGAACATGAAAATTGTACGAAATTTTGATGAATTTTGGGCTTTTAAATTTTTTTGCTTCCAAGTGGTTTTTATGGCCTTTAACACACTTTTGTTGATTTTGAAGAGTTTCTGAGAACATGAAAATTGTACGAAATTTTGATGAATTTTGGACTTTTAAATTTTTCAAATTTTTTTGCTTCCAAGTAGTTTTTATGGCCTCTTTTGTTGATTTTGAAGAGTTTCTGAGAACATGAAAATTCTACGAAATTTTGATGAATTACTGACTTTTAAATTTTTCAAATTTTTTGCTTCCAAGTGGTTTTTATGGCCTATAACAGACTTTTGTTGATGTTGAACAGTTTCTGAGAACATGAAAATTGTACGAAATTTTGATGAATTTTGGACTTTTTAATTTTTAATTTTTTTTTGCTTCCAAGTTGTTTTTATGGCCAATTACAGACTTCTGTTGATTTTGAAGAGTTTCTGAGAACATGAAAATTGTACGAAATTTTGATAATTTTGGACTTTTAAATTTTTCAAATTTTTTTGATTTCAAGTTGTTTTTATGGCCTATAACAGACTTTTGTTGATTTTGAAGAGTTTATGAGAACATGAAAATTGTACGAAATTTTGATGAATTTTGGACTTTTAAATTTTTCAAATTTTTTTGCTTTCAAGTTGTTTTTATGGCCTATTACAGACTTTTGTTGATTTTGAAGAGTTTCCGAGAACATGAAAATTGTACGAAATTTTGATGAATTTTGGACTTTTAAATTTTTCAATTTTTTTTGCTTCCAAGTTGTTTTTATGGCCTAAAACAGACTTTTGTTGATTTTGAAGAGTTTCTGAGAACATGATAATTGTACGAAATTTTGATGAATTTTGGACTTTTAAATTTTTCAAATTTTTTTGCTTTCAAGTTGTTTTTATGGCCTATAACACACTTTTGTTGATTTTGAAGAGTTTTTGAGAACATGAAAATTCTACGAAATTTTGATGAATTACCGACTTTTAAATTTTTCAAATTTTTTGATTCCAAGTGGTATTTATGGCCTATAACAGACTTTTGTTGATTTTGAAGAGTTTCTGAGAACATGAAAATTGTACGAAATTTTGATAAATTTTGGACTTTTAAATTTTTCAAATTTTTTTGCTTCCAAGTTGTTTTTATGGCCTAAAACAGACTTTTGTTGATTTTGAAGAGTTTCTGAGAACATGATAATTGTACGAAATTTTGATGAATTTTGGACTTTTAAATTTTTCAAATTTTTTTTGCTTCTAAGTTGTTTTTATGGCCTAGAACAGACTTTTGTTGATTTTGAAGAGTTTCTGAGAACATGAAAATTGTACGAAATTTTGATCAATTTTGGAATTTTAAATTTTTTTGCTTCCAAGTGGTTTTTATGGCCTATAACACACTTTTGTTGATTTTGAAGAGTTTCTGGTAATATGAAAATTGTACGAAATTTTGATGAATTTTGGACTTTTAAATTTTTCAAATTTTTTTGCTTTCAAATTGTTTTTATGGCCTATAACAGACTTTTGTTAATTTTGAAGAGTTTCTGAGAACATGAAAATTATACGAAATTTTGATGAATTTTGAACTTTAAATTTTTAAATTTTTTTTGCTTCCAAGTTGTTTTTATGGCCTATAACAATCTCTTGTTGATTTTGAAGAGTTTCTGAGAACATGAAAATTGTACGAAATTTTGATGAATTTTGGACTTTTAAATTTTTTTGCTTCCAAGTAGTTTTTATGGCCTATAACACACTTTTGTTGATTTTGAAGAGTTTCTGAGAACATGAAAATTGTACGAAATTTTGATGAATTTTGATCTTTCAAATTTTTTTGCTTCCAAGTGGTTTTTATGGCCTATAACAGACTTTTGTTGATATTGAACAGTTTCTGAGAACATGAAAATTGTACGAAATTTTGATGAATTTTGGACTTTTAAATGTTTCGATTTTTTTTGCTTCCAAGTAGTTTTTATGGCCCTATAAGACACTTTTGTTGATTTTGAAGAGTTTCTGAGAACATGAAAATTGTACGAAATTTTGATGAATTTTGGACTTTTAAATGTTTCGATTTTTTTTGCTTCCAAGTAGTTTTTATGGCCCTATAAGACACTTTTGTTGATTTTGAAGAGTTTCTGAGAACATGAAAATTGTACGAAATTTTGATGAATTTTGGACTTTTAAATTTTTAAATTTTTTTTGCTTCCAAGTTGTTTTTATCGCCTTTAACACACTTTTGTTGATTTTGAAGAGTTTCTGAGAACATGAAAATTGTACGAAATTTTTATGAATTTTGAACTTTTAAATTTTTAAATTTTTTTTGCTTTCAAGTGGTTTTAATGGCCTTTAACACACTTTTGTTGATTTTGAAGAGTTTCTGAGAACATGAAAATTGTACGAAATTTTGATGAATTTTGGACTTTTAAATTTTTCAAATTTTTTTGCTTTCAAGTTGTTTTTATGGCCTATAACAGACTTTTGTTGATTTTGAAAAGTTTCTGAGAACATGAAAATTCTACGAAATTTTGATGAATTTTGGACTTTTAAATTTTTCAAATTTTTTTGCTAACAAGTTGTTTTTATGGCCTATAACACACTTTTGTTTATTTTGAAGAGTTTCTGAGAACATGAAAATTGTACGAAATTTTGATGCATTTTGGACTTTTAAATTTTTTTGCTTCCAAGTTGTTTTTATGGCCTATAACAGACTTTTGTTGATTTTGAAGAGTTTGTGAAAACATGAAAATTGTACGAAATTTTGATGAATTTTGGACTTTTAAATTTTTTTGCTTCCAAGTGGTTTTTATGGCCTATAACAGACTTTTTATGATTTTGAAGAGTTTCGGAGGACATGAAAATTATACGAAATTTTGATTAATTTTGGACTTTCAAATTTTTAATTTTTTTTTTGCTTCGAAGTGGTTTTTATGGCCTATAACAAACTTTTGTTGATTTTGAAAAGTTTCTGAAAACATGAAAATTGTACGAAATTTTGATTAATTTTGGACTTTTAAATTTTTTTGCTTCCAAGTTTTTCTTATGGCCTATAACAAACTTTTGTTGATTTTGAAGAGTTTGTGAGAACATGAAAATTGTACGAAATTTTGATGAATTTTGGACTTTTAAATTTTTTTGCTTCCAAGTGGTTTTTATGGCCTATAACAGACTTTTTTTGATTTTGAAGAGTTTCGGAGAACATGAAAATTGTACGAAATTTTGATTAATTTTGGACTTTCAAATTTTTAAATTTTGTTTTTGCTTCGAAGTGGTTTTTATGGCCTATAACAAACTTTTGTTGATTTTGAAGTGTTTCTGAGAACATGAAAATTGTACGAAATTTTGATTAATTTTGGACTTTTAAATATTTTTGCTTCCAAGTTGTTTTTATGGCCTATAACAGACTTTTGTTGATTTTGAAGAGTTTCTGAGAACATGAAAATTGTACGAAATTTTGATGAATTTTGGACTTTTAAATTTTTTTGCTTCCAAGTGGTTTTTATGGCCTATAACACATTTTTGTTGATTTTGAAGAGTTTCTGAGAACATGAAAATTGTACGAAATTTTGATAAATTTTGGACTTGTAAATTTTTTTGCTTCCAAGTGGTTTTTATGGCCTATAACAGACTCTTTTTGATTTTGAAGAGTTTCGGAGAACATGAAAATTGTACGAAATTTTGATTAATTTTGGACTTTCAAATTTTTAAATTTTTTTTTGCTTCGAAGTGGTTTTTATGGCCTATAACAAACTTTTGTTGATTTTGAAGAGTTTCTGAGAACATGAAAATTGTACGAAATTTTGATGAATTTTGGACTTTTAAATTTTTTTGCTTCCAAGTGGTTTTTATTGCCTATAACACATTTTTGTTGATTTTGAAGAGTTTCGGAGAACATGAAAATTGTACGAAATTTTGATTAATTTTGGACTTTCAAATTTTTAAATTTTTTTTTGCTTCGAAGTGGTTTTTATGGCCTATAACAAACTTTTGTTGATTTTGAAAAGTTTATGAGAACATGAAAATTGTACGAAATTTTGATGAATTTTGGACTTTTAAATTTTTTTGCTTCCAAGTGGTTTTTATGGCCTATAACACATTTTTGTTGATTTTGAAGAGTTTCTGAGAACATGAAAATTGTACGAAATTTTTATAAATTTTGGACTTGTAAATTTTTTTGCTTCCAAGTGGTTTTTATGGCCTATAACAGACTCTTTTTGATTTTGAAGAGTTTCGGAGAACATGAAAATTGTACGAAATTTTGATTAATTTTGGACTTTCAAATTTTTAAATTTTTTTTTGCTTCGAAGTGGTTTTTATGGCCTATAACAAACTTTTGTTGATTTTGAAGAGTTTCTGAGAACATGAAAATTGTACGAAATTTTGATGAATTTTGGACTTTTAAATTTTTTTGCTTCCAAGTGGTTTTTATGGCCTATAACACATTTTTGTTGATTTTGAAGAGTTTCTGAGAACATGAAAATTGTACGAAATTTTGATTAATTTTGGACTTTCAAATTTTTAAATTTTTTTTTGCTTCGAAGTGGTTTTTATGGCCTATAACAAACTTTTGTTGATTTTGAAAAGTTTATGAGAACATGAAAATTGTACGAAATTTTGATGAATTTTGGACTTTTAAATTTTTTTGCTTCGAAGTGGTTTTTATGGCCTATAACAGACTTTTGTTGATTTTGAAAAGTTTGTGAGAACATGAAAATTGTACGAAATTTTGATGAATTTTGGACTTTTAAATTTTTTTGCTTCCAAGTGGTTTTTATGGCCTATAACAGACTTTTTTTGATTTTGAAGAGTTTCGGAGAACATGAAAATTGTACGAAATTTTGATTAATTTTGGACTTTCAAATTTTTAAATTTTTTTTTGCTTCGAAGTGGTTTTTATGGCCTATAACAAACTTTTGTTGATTTTGAAAAGTTTATGAGAACATGAAAATTGTACGAATTTTTGATGAATTTTGGACTTTTAAATTTTTTTGCTTCCAAGTTGTTTTTATGGCCTATAACAGACTTTTGTTGATTTTGAAAAGTTTGTGAAAACATGAAAATTGTACGAAATTTTGATGAATTTTGGACTTTTAAATTTTTTTGCTTCCAAGTGGTTTTTATGGCCTATAACAGACTTTTTTTGATTTTGAAGAGTTTCGGAGAACATGAAAATTGTACGAAATTTTGATTAATTTTGGACTTTCAAATTTTTAAATTTTTTTTTGCTTCGAAGTGGTTTTTATGGGCTATAAAACTTTTGTTGATTTTGAAAAGTTTCTGAGAACATGAAAATTGTACGAAATTTTGATGAATTTTGGACTTTTAAATTTTTTTGCTTCCAAGTTGTTCTTATGGCCTATAACAGACTTTTGTTGATTTTGAAGAGTTTGTGAGAACATGAAAATTGTACGAAATTTTGATGAATTTTGGATTTTTAAATTTTTTTGCTTCCAAGTTGTTTTTATGGCCTATAACAGACTTTTGTTGATTTTGAAGAGTTTGTGAAAACATGAAAATTGTACGAAATTTTGATGAATTTTGGACTTTTAAATTTTTTTGCTTCCAAGTGGTTTTTATGGCCTATAACAGACATTTTATGATTTTGAAGAGTTTCGGAGGACATGAAAATTATACGAAATTTTGATTAATTTTGGACTTTCAAATTTTTAAATTTTTTTTTGCTTCGAAGTGGTTTTTATGGCCTATAACAAACTTTTGTTGATTTTGAAAATTTTCTGAGAACATGAAAATTGTACGAAATTTTGATGAATTTTGGACTTTTAAATTTTTTTGCTTCCAAGTTGTTTTTATGGCCTATAACAGACTTTTGTTGATTTTGAAAAGTTTGTGAAAACATGAAAATTGTACGAAATTTTGATGAATTTTGGACTTTTAAATTTTTTTGCTTCCAAGTGGTTTTTATGGCCTATAACAGACTTTTTTTGATTTTGAAGAGTTTCGGAGAACATGAAAATTGTACGAAATTTTGATTAATTTTGGACTTTCAAATTTTTAAATTTTTTTTTGCTTCGAAGTGGTTTTTATGGGCTATAAAACTTTTGTTGATTTTGAAAAGTTTCTGAGAACATGAAAATTGTACGAAATTTTGATGAATTTTGGACTTTTAAATTTTTTTGCTTCCAAGTTGTTTTTATGGCCTATAACAGACTTTTGTTGATTTTGAAGAGTTTCTGAGAACATGAAAATTGTACGAAATTTTGATGAATTTTGGACTTTTAAATTTTTTTGCTTCCAAGTGGTTTTTATTGCCTATAACACATTTTTGTTGATTTTGAAGAGTTTCTGAGAACATGAAAATTGTACGAAATTTTGATTAATTTTGGACTTTCAAATTTTTAAATTTTTTTTTGCTACGAAGTGGTTTTTATGGCCTATAACAAACTTTTGTTGATTTTGAAGAGTTTCTGAGAACATGAAAATTGTACGAAATTTTGATGAATTTTGGACTTTTAAATTTTTTTTGCTTCCAAGTGGTTTTTATTGCCTATAACACATTTTTGTTGATTTTGAAGAGTTTCTGAGAACATGAAAATTGTACGAAATTTTGATTAATTTTGGACTTTCAAATTTTTAAATTTTTTTTTGCTTCGAAGTGGTTTTTATGGCCTATAACAAACTTTTGTTGATTTTGAAAAGTTTATGAGAACATGAAAATTGTACGAAATTTTGATGAATTTTGGAATTTTAAATTTTTTTGCTTCCAAGTTGTTCTTATGGCCTATAACAGACTTTTGTTGATTTTGAAGAGTTTGTGAGAACATGAAAATTGTACGAAATTTTGATGAATTTTGGACTTTTAAATTTTTTTGCTTCCAAGTGGTTTTTATGGCCTATAACAGACTTTTTTTGATTTTGAAGAGTTTCGGAGAACATGAAAATTGTACGAAATTTTGATTAATTTTGGACTTTCAAATTTTTAAATTTTTTTTTTGCTTCGAAGTGGTTTTTATGGCCTATAACAAACTTTTGTTGATTTTGAAGTGTTTCTGAGAACATGAAAATTGTACGAAATTTTGATTAATTTTGGACTTTTAAATATTTTTGCTTCCAAGTGGTTTTTATGGCCTATAACACATTTTTGTTGATTTTGAAGAGTTTCTGAGAACATGAAAATTGTACGAAATTTTGATGAATTTTGGACTTTTAAATTTTTTTGCTTCCAAGTTTTTCTTATGGCCTATAACAGACTTTTGTTGATTTTGAAGAGTTTGTGAGAACATGAAAATTGTACGAAATTTTGATTAATTTTGGACTTTTAAATTTTTTTGCTTCCAAGTTGTTTTTATGGCCTATAACAGACTTTTGTTGATTTTGAAGAGTTTCTGAGAACATGAAAATTGTACGAAATTTTGATGAATTTTGGACTTTTAAATTTTTTTGCTTCCAAGTGGTTTTTATGGCCTATAACACATTTTTGTTGATTTTGAAGAGTTTCTGAGAACATGAAAATTGTACGAAATTTTGATAAATTTTGGACTTCTAAATTTTTTTGCTTCCAAGTGGTTTTTATGGCCTATAACAGACTCTTTTTGATTTTGAAGAGTTTCGGAGAACATGAAAATTGTACGAAATTTTGATTAATTTTGGACTTTCAAATTTTTAAATTTTTTTTTGCTTCGAAGTGGTTTTTATGGCCTATAACAAACTTTTGTTGATTTTGAAGAGTTTCTGAGAACATGAAAATTGTACGAAATTTTGATGAATTTTGGACTTTTAAATTTTTTTGCTTCCAAGTGGTTTTTATTGCCTATAACACATTTTTGTTGATGTTGAAGAGTTTCTGAGAACATGACAATTGTACGAAATTTTGATTAATTTTGGACTTTCAAATTTTGAAATTTTTTTTTGCTTCGAAGTGGTTTTTATGGCCTATAACAAACTTTTGTTGATTTTGAAAAGTTTATGAGAACATGAAAATTGTACGAAATTTTGATTAATTTTGGACTTTTAAATTTTTTTGCTACAAGTTGTTTTTATGGCCTATTACAGACTTTTGTTGATTTTGAAGAGTTTCTGAGAACATGAAAATTGTACGAAATTTTGATGAATTTTGGACTTATAAATTTTTTTTGCTTCCAAGTGGTTTTTATTGCCTATAACACATTTTTGTTGATTTTGAAGAGTTTCTGAGAACATGAAAATTGTACGAAATTTTGATTAATTTTGGACTTTCAAATTTTTAAATTTTTTTTTGCTTCGAAGTGGTTTTTATGGCCTATAACAAACTTTTGTTGATTTTGAAAAGTTTATGAGAACATGAAAATTGTACGAAATTTTGATGAATTTTGGACTTTTAAATTTTTTTGCTTCCAAGTTGTTTTTATGGCCTATAACAGACTTTTGTTGATTTTGAAGAGTTTCTGAGAACATGAAAATTGTACGAAATTTTGATGAATTTTGGACTTTTAAATTTTTTTGCTTCCAAGTGGTTTTTATTGCCTATAACACATTTTTGTTGATTTTGAAGAGTTTCTGAGAACATGAAAATTGTACGAAATTTTGATTAATTTTGGACTTTCAAATTTTTAAATTTTTTTTTGCTACGAAGTGGTTTTTATGGCCTATAACAAACTTTTGTTGATTTTGAAGAGTTTCTGAGAACATGAAAATTGTACGAAATTTTGATGAATTTTGGACTTTTAAATTTTTTTTGCTTCCAAGTGGTTTTTATTGCCTATAACACATTTTTGTTGATTTTGAAGAGTTTCTGAGAACATGAAAATTGTACGAAATTTTGATTAATTTTGGACTTTCAAATTTTTAAATTTTTTTTTGCTTCGAAGTGGTTTTTATGGCCTATAACAAACTTTTGTTGATTTTGAAAAGTTTATGAGAACATGAAAATTGTACGAAATTTTGATTAATTTTGGACTTTTAAATTTTTTTGCTACAAGTTGTTTTTATGGCCTATAACAGACTTTTGTTGATTTTGAAGAGTTTCTGAGAACATGAAAATTGTACGAAATTTTGATGAATTTTGGACTTTTAAATTTTTTTGCTTCCAAGTGGTTTTTATTGCCTATAACACATTTTTGTTGATTTTGAAGAGTTTCTGAGAACATGAAAATTGTACGAAATTTTGATTAATTTTGGACTTTCAAATTTTTAAATTTTTTTTTGCTTCGAAGTGGTTTTTATGGCCTATAACAAACTTTTGTTGATTTTGAAAAGTTTATGAGAACATGAAAATTGTACGAAATTTTCATGAATTTTGGAATTTTAAATTTTTTTGCTTCCAAGTTGTTCTTATGGCCTATAACAGACTTTTGTTGATTTTGAAGAGTTTGTGAGAACATGAAAATTGTACGAAATTTTGATGAATTTTGGACTTTTAATTTTTTTTGTTTCCAAGTTGTTCTTATGGCCTATAACTGACTTTTGTTGATTTTGAAGAGTTTCTGAGAACATGAAAATTGTACAAAATTTTGGACTTCTAAATTTTTTTGCTTCCAAGTGGTTTTTATGGCCTATAACAGACTTTTTTTGATTTTGAAGAGTTTCGGAGAACATGAAAATTGTACGAAATTTTGATTAATTTTGGACTTTCAAATTTTTAAATTTTTTTTTGATTCGAAGTGGTTTTTATGGCCTATAACAAACTTTTGTTGATTTTGAAAAGTTTCTGAGAACATGAAAATTGTACGAAATTTTGATGAATTTTGGACTTTTAAATTTTTTTGCTTCCAAGTTGTTCTTATGGCCTATAACAGACTTTTGTTGATTTTGAAGAGTTTGTGAGAACATGAAAATTGTACGAAATTTTGATGAATTTTGGACTTTTAATTTTTTTTGCTTCCAAGTTGTTCTTATGGCCTATAACAGACTTTTGTTGATTTTGAAGAGTTTCTGAGAACATGAAAATTGTACGAAATTTTGGACTTCTAAATTTTTTTGCTTCCAAGTGGTTTTTATGGCCTATAACAGACTTTTTTTGATTTTGAAGAGTTTCGGAGAACATGAAAATTGTACGAAATTTTGATTAATTTTGGACTTTCAAATTTTTAAATTTTTTTTTGCTTCGAAGTGGTTTTTATGGCCTATAACAAACTTTTGTTGATTTTGAAAAGTTTCTGAGAACATGAAAATTGTACGTAATTTTGATGAATTTTGGACTTTTAAATTTTTTTGCTTCCAAGTGGTTTTTATGGCCTATAACAGACTTTTTATGATTTTGAAGAGTTTCGGAGGACATGAAAATTGTACGAAATTTTGATTAATTTTGGACTTTCAAATTTTTAAATTTTTTTTTGCTTCGAAGTGGTTTTTATGGCCTATAACAAACTTTTGTTGATTTTGAAGAGTTTCTGAGAACATGAAAATTGTACGAAATTTTGATGAATTTTGGACTTTTAAATTTTTTTGCTTCCAAGTGGTTTTTATGGCCTATAACAGACTTTTTTTGATTTTGAAGAGTTTCTGAGAACATGAAAATTGTACGAAATTTTGATTAATTTTGGACTTTCAAATTTTTAAATTTTTTTTTGCTTCGAAGTGGTTTTTATGGCCTATAACAAACTTTTGTTGATTTTGAAAAGTTTCTGAAACATGAAAATTGTACGAAATTTTGATGAATTTTGGACTTTTAAATTTTTTTGCTACAAGTTGTTTTTATGGCCTATAACAGACTTTTGTTGATTTTGAAGAGTTTCTGAGAACATGAAAATTGTACGAAATTTTGATGAATTTTGGACTTTTAAATTTTTTTGCTTCCAAGTGGTTTTTATTGCCTATAACACATTTTTGTTGATTTTGAAGAGTTTCTGAGAACATGAAAATTGTACGAAATTTTGATTAATTTTGGACTTTCAAATTTTTAAATTTTTTTTTGCTTCGAAGTGGTTTTTATGGCCTATAACAAACTTTTGTTGATTTTGAAAAGTTTCTGAGAACATGAAAATTGTACGAAATTTTGTTTAATTTTGGACTTTTAAATTTTTTTGCCTCCAAGTTGTTCTTATGGCCTATAACAGACTTTTGTTGATTTTGAAGAGTTTGTGAGAACATGAAAATTGTACGATATTTTGATGAATTTTGGACTTTTAAATTTTTTTGCTGCCAAGTTGTTTTTATGGCCTATAACAAACTTTTGTTGATTTTGAAGAGTTTCTGAGAACATGAAAATTGTACGAAATTTTGATGAATTTTGGACTTTTAAATTTTTTTGCTTCCAAGTGGTTTTTATTGCCTATAACACATTTTTGTTGATTTTGAAGAGTTTCTGAGAACATGACAATTGTACGAAATTTTGATTAATTTTGGACTTTCAAATTTTTAAATTTTTTTTTGCTTCGAAGTGGTTTTTATGGCCTATAACAAACTTTTGTTGATTTTGAAAAGTTTATGAGAACATGAAAATTGTACGAAATTTTGATTAATTTTGGACTTTTAAATTTTTTTGCTACAAGTTGTTTTTATGGCCTATAACAGACTTTTGTTGATTTTGAAGAGTTTCTGAGAACATGAAAATTGTACGAAATTTTGATGAATTTTGGACTTTTAAATTTTTTTGCTTCCAAGTGGTTTTTATTGCCTATAACACATTTTTGTTGATTTTGAAGAGTTTCTGAGAACATGAAAATTGTACGAAATTTTGATTAATTTTGGACTTTCAAATTTTTAAATTTTTTTTTGCTTCGAAGTGGTTTTTATGGCCTATAACAAACTTTTGTTGATTTTGAAGAGTTTCTGAGAACATGAAAATTGTACGAATTTTTGATGAATTTTGGACTTTTAAATTTTTTTGCTTCCAAGTGGTTTTTATGGCCTATAACACATTTTTGTTGATTTTGAAGAGTTTCTGAGAACATGAAAATTGTACGAAATTTTGATTAATTTTGGACTTTCAAATTTTTAAATTTTTTTTTGCTTCGAAGTGGTTTTTATGGCCTATAACAAACTTTTGTTGATTTTGAAAAGTTTCTGAGAACATGAAAATTGTACGAAATTTTGTTTAATTTTGGACTTTTAAATTTTTTTGCTTCCAAGTTGTTCTTATGGCCTATAACAGACTTTTGTTGATTTTGAAGAGTTTGTGAGAACATGAAAATTGTACGATATTTTGATGAATTTTGGACTTTTAAATTTTTTTGCTGCCAAGTTGTTTTTATGGCCTATAACAAACTTTTGTTGATTTTGAAGAGTTTCTGAGAACATGAAAATTGTACGAAATTTTGATGAATTTTGGACTTTTAAATTTTTTTGCTTCCAAGTGGTTTTTATTGCCTATAACACATTTTTGTTGATTTTGAAGAGTTTCTGAGAACATGACAATTGTACGAAATTTTGATTAATTTTGGACTTTCAAATTTTTAAATTTTTTTTTGCTTCGAAGTGGTTTTTATGGCCTATAACAAACTTTTGTTGATTTTGAAAAGTTTATGAGAACATGAAAATTGTACGAAATTTTCATGAATTTTGGAATTTTAAATTTTTTTGCTTCCAAGTTGTTCTTATGGCCTATAACAGACTTTTGTTGATTTTGAAGAGTTTGTGAGAACATGAAAATTGTACGAAATTTTGATGAATTTTGGACTTTTAATTTTTTTTGCTTCCAAGTTGTTCTTATGGCCTATAACAGACTTTTGTTGATTTTGAAGAGTTTCTGAGAACATGAAAATTGTACGAAATTTTGGACTTCTAAATTTTTTTGCTTCCAAGTGGTTTTTATGGCCTATAACAGACTTTTTTTGATTTTGAAGAGTTTCGGAGAACATGAAAATTGTACGAAATTTTGATTAATTTTGGACTTTCAAATTTTTAAATTTTTTTTTGCTTCGAAGTGGTTTTTATGGCCTATAACAAACTTTTGTTGATTTTGAAAAGTTTCTGAGAACATGAAAATTGTACGAAATTTTGATGAATTTTGGACTTTTAAATTTTTTTGCTTCCAAGTTGTTCTTATGGCCTATAACAGACTTTTGTTGATTTTGAAGAGTTTGTGAGAACATGAAAATTGTACGAAATTTTGATGAATTTTGGACTTTTAATTTTTTTTGCTTCCAAGTTGTTCTTATGGCCTATAACAGACTTTTGTTGATTTTGAAGAGTTTCTGAGAACATGAAAATTGTACGAAATTTTGGACTTCTAAATTTTTTTGCTTCCAAGTGGTTTTTATGGCCTATAACAGACTTTTTTTGATTTTGAAGAGTTTCTGAGAACATGAAAATTGTACGAAATTTTGATTAATTTTGGACTTTCAAATTTTTAAATTTTTTTTTGCTTCGAAGTGGTTTTTATGGCCTATAACAAACTTTTGTTGATTTTGAAAAGTTTCTGAAACATGAAAATTGTACGAAATTTTGATGAATTTTGGACTTATAAATTTTTTTGCTTCCAAGTGGTTTTTATGGCCTATAACAGACTTTTGTTGATTTTGAAGAGTTTCGGAGGACATGAAAATTGTACGAAATTTTGATTAATTTTGGACTTTCAAATTTTTAAATTTTTTTTTGCTTCGAAGTGGTTTTTATGGCCTATAACAAACTTTTGTTGATTTTGAAGAGTTTCTGAGAACATGAAAATTGTACGAATTTTTGATGAATTTTGGACTTTTAAATTTTTTTGCTTCCAAGTGGTTTTTATGGCCTATAACACATTTTTGTTGATTTTGAAGAGTTTCTGAGAACATGAAAATTGTACGAAATTTTGATTAATTTTGGACTTTCAAATTTTTAAATTTTTTTTTGCTTCGAAGTGGTTTTTATGGCCTATAACAAACTTTTGTTGATTTTGAAAAGTTTCTGAGAACATGAAAATTGTACGAAATTTTGTTTAATTTTGGACTTTTAAATTTTTTTGCTTCCAAGTTGTTCTTATGGCCTATAACAGACTTTTGTTGATTTTGAAGAGTTTGTGAGAACATGAAAATTGTACGATATTTTGATGAATTTTGGACTTTTAAATTTTTTTGCTGCCAAGTTGTTTTTATGGCCTATAACAGACTTTTGTTGATTTTGAAGAGTTTCTGAGAACATGAAAATTGTACGAAATTTTGATGAATTTTGGACTTTTAAATTTTTTTGCTTCCAAGTGGTTTTTATGGCCTATAACACATTTTTGTTGATTTTGAAGAGTTTCTGAGAACATGAAAATTGTACGAAATTTTGATAAATTTTGGACTTCTAAATTTTTTTGCTTCCAAGTGGTTTTTATGGCCTATAACAGACTCTTTTTGATTTTGAAGAGTTTCGGAGAACATGAAAATTGTACGAAATTTTGATTAATTTTGGACTTTCAAATTTTTAAATTTTTTTTTGCTTCGAAGTGGTTTTTATGACCTATAACAAACTTTTGTTGATTTTGAAAAGTTTCTGAGAACATGAAAATTGTACGAAATTTTGATGAATTTTGGACTTTTAAATTTTTTTGCTTCCAAGTTGTTCTTATGGCCTATAACAGACTTTTGTTGATTTTGAAGAGTTTGTGAGAACATGAAAATTGTACGAAATTTTGATGAATTTTGGACTTTTAAATTTTTTTGCTTCCAAGTTGTTTTTATGGCCTATAACAGACTTTTGTTGATTTTGAAGAGTTTCTGAGAACATGAAAATTGTACGAAATTTTGATGAATTTTGGACTTTTAAATTTTTTTGCTTCCAAGTTGTTTTTATGGCCTATAACAGACTTTTGTTGATTTTGAAGAGTTTGTGAAAACATGAAAATTGTACGAAATTTTGATGAATTTTGGACTTTTAAATTTTTTTGCTTCCAAGTGGTTTTTATGGCCTATAACACATTTTTGTTGATTTTGAAGAGTTTCTGAGAACATGAAAATTGTACGAAATTTTGATGAATTTTGGACTTTTAAATTTTTTTGCTTCCAAGTTTTCCTTATGGCCTATAACAGACTTTTGTTGATTTTGAAGAGTTTGTGAGAACATGAAAATTGTACGAAATTTTGATGAATTTTGGACCTTTAAATTTTTTTGCTTCCAAGTTGTTTTTATGGCCTATAACAGACTTTTGTTGATTTTGAAGAGTTTCTGAGAACATGAAAATTGTACGAAATTTTGATGAATTTTGGACTTTTAAATTTTTTTGCTTCCAAGTTGTTTTTATGGCCTATAACAGACTTTTGTTGATTTTGAAGAGTTTGTGAAAACATGAAAATTGTACGAAATTTTGATGAATTTTGGACTTTTAAATTTTTTTGCTTCCAAGTGGTTTTTATGGCCTATAACACATTTTTGTTGATTTTGAAGAGTTTCTGAGAACATGAAAATTGTACGAAATTTTGATGAATTTTGGACTTTTAAATTTTTTTGCTTCCAAGTTTTCCTTATGGCCTATAACAGACTTTTGTTGATTTTGAAGAGTTTGTGAGAACATGAAAATTGTACGAAATTTTGATGAATTTTGGACTTTTAAATTTTTTTGCTTCCAAGTTGTTTTTATGGCCTATAACAGACTTTTGTTGATTTTGAAGAGTTTCTGAGAACATGAAAATTGTACGAAATTTTGATGAATTTTGGACTTTTAAATTTTTTTGCTTCCAAGTTGTTTTTATGGCCTATAACAGACTTTTGTTGATTTTGAAGAGTTTGTGAAAACATGAAAATTGTACGAAATTTTGATGAATTTTGGACTTTTAAATTTTTTTGCTTCCAAGTGGTTTTTATGGCCTATAACACATTTTTGTTGATTTTGAAGAGTTTCTGAGAACATGAAAATTGTACGAAATTTTGATGAATTTTGGACTTTTAAATTTTTTTGCTTCCAAGTTTTCCTTATGGCCTATAACAGACTTTTGTTGATTTTGAAGAGTTTGTGAGAACATGAAAATTGTACGAAATTTTGATGAATTTTGGACTTTTAAATTTTTTTGCTTCCAAGTTGTTTTTATGGCCTATAACAGACTTTTGTTGATTTTGAAGAGTTTCTGAGAACATGAAAATTGTACGAAATTTTGATGAATTTTGGACTTTTAAATTTTTTTGCTTCCAAGTGGTTTTTATGGCCTATAACAGACTTTTTTTGATTTTGAAGAGTTTCGGAGAACATGAAAATTGTACGAAATTTTGATTAATTTTGGACTTTCAAATTTTTAAATTTTTTTTTGCTTCGAAGTGGTTTTTATGGCCTATAACAAACTTTTGTTGATTTTGAAAAGTTTCTGAGAACATGAAAATTGTACGAAATTTTGATGAATTTTGGACTTTTAAATTTTTTTGCTTCCAAGTTGTTCTTATGGCCTATAACAGACTTTTGTTGATTTTGAAGAGTTTGTGAGAACATGAAAATTGTACGAAATTTTGATGAATTTTGGACTTTTAAATTTTTTTGCTGCCAAGTTGTTTTTATGGCCTATAACAGACTTTTGTTGATTTTGAAGAGTTTGTGAGAACATGAAAATTGTACGAAATTTTGATGAATTTTGGACTTTTAAATTTTTTTGCTGCCAAGTTGTTTTTATGGCCTATAACAGACTTTTGTTGATTTTGAAGAGTTTCTGAGAACATGAAAATTGTACGAAATTTTGATGAATTTTGGACTTTTAAATTTTTTTGCTTCCAAGTTGTTTTTATGGCCTATATAACAGACTTTTGTTGATTTTGAAGAGTTTGTGAAAACATGAAAATTGTACGAAATTTTGATGAATTTTGGACTTTTAAATTTTTTTGCTTCCAAGTGGTTTTTATGGCCTATAACACATTTTTGTTGATTTTGAAGAGTTTCTGAGAACATGAAAATTGTACGAAATTTTGATGAATTTTGGACTTTTAAATTTTTTTGCTTCCAAGTTTTCCTTATGGCCTATAACAGACTTTTGTTGATTTTGAAGAGTTTGTGAGAACATGAAAATTGTACGAAATTTTGATGAATTTTGGACTTTTAAATTTTTTTGCTTCCAAGTTGTTTTTATGGCCTATAACAGACTTTTGTTGATTTTGAAGAGTTTCTGAGAACATGAAAATTGTACGAAATTTTGATGAATTTTGGACTTTTAAATTTTTTTGCTTCCAAGTTGTTTTTATGGCCTATAACAGACTTTTGTTGATTTTGAAGAGTTTGTGAAAACATGAAAATTGTACGAAATTTTGATGAATTTTGGACTTTTAAATTTTTTTGCTTCCAAGTGGTTTTTATGGCCTATAACACATTTTTGTTGATTTTGAAGAGTTTCTGAGAACATGAAAATTGTACGAAATTTTGATGAATTTTGGACTTTTAAATTTTTTTGCTTCCAAGTTTTCCTTATGGCCTATAACAGACTTTTGTTGATTTTGAAGAGTTTGTGAGAACATGAAAATTGTACGAAATTTTGATGAATTTTGGACTTTTAAATTTTTTTGCTTCCAAGTTGTTTTTATGGCCTATAACAGACTTTTGTTGATTTTGAAGAGTTTCTGAGAACATGAAAATTGTACGAAATTTTGATGAATTTTGGACTTTTAAATTTTTTTGCTTCCAAGTGGTTTTTATGGCCTATAACAGACTTTTTTTGATTTTGAAGAGTTTCGGAGAACATGAAAATTGTACGAAATTTTGATTAATTTTGGACTTTCAAATTTTTAAATTTTTTTTTGCTTCGAAGTGGTTTTTATGGCCTATAACAAACTTTTGTTGATTTTGAAAAGTTTCTGAGAACATGAAAATTGTACGAAATTTTGATGAATTTTGGACTTTTAAATTTTTTTGCTTCCAAGTTGTTCTTATGGCCTATAACAGACTTTTGTTGATTTTGAAGAGTTTGTGAGAACATGAAAATTGTACGAAATTTTGATGAATTTTGGACTTTTAAATTTTTTTGCTGCCAAGTTGTTTTTATGGCCTATAACAGACTTTTGTTGATTTTGAAGAGTTTCTGAGAACATGAAAATTGTACGAAATTTTGATGAATTTTGGACTTTTAAATTTTTTTGCTTCCAAGTTGTTTTTATGGCCTATATAACAGACTTTTGTTGATTTTGAAGAGTTTGTGAAAACATGAAAATTGTACGAAATTTTGATGAATTTTGGACTTTTAAATTTTTTTGCTTCCAAGTGGTTTTTATGGCCTATAACACATTTTTGTTGATTTTGAAGAGTTTCTGAGAACATGAAAATTGTACGAAATTTTGATGAATTTTGGACTTTTAAATTTTTTTGCTTCCAAGTTTTCCTTATGGCCTATAACAGACTTTTGTTGATTTTGAAGAGTTTGTGAGAACATGAAAATTGTACGAAATTTTGATGAATTTTGGACTTTTAAATTTTTTTGCTTCCAAGTTGTTTTTATGGCCTATAACAGACTTTTGTTGATTTTGAAGAGTTTCTGAGAACATGAAAATTGTACGAAATTTTGATGAATTTTGGACTTTTAAATTTTTTTGCTTCCAAGTTGTTTTTATGGCCTATAACAGACTTTTGTTGATTTTGAAGAGTTTGTGAAAACATGAAAATTGTACGAAATTTTGATGAATTTTGGACTTTTAAATTTTTTTGCTTCCAAGTGGTTTTTATGGCCTATAACACATTTTTGTTGATTTTGAAGAGTTTCTGAGAACATGAAAATTGTACGAAATTTTGATGAATTTTGGACTTTTAAATTTTTTTGCTTCCAAGTTTTCCTTATGGCCTATAACAGACTTTTGTTGATTTTGAAGAGTTTGTGAGAACATGAAAATTGTACGAAATTTTGATGAATTTTGGACTTTTAAATTTTTTTGCTTCCAAGTTGTTTTTATGGCCTATAACAGACTTTTGTTGATTTTGAAGAGTTTCTGAGAACATGAAAATTGTACGAAATTTTGATGAATTTTGGACTTTTAAATTTTTTTGCTTCCAAGTGGTTTTTATGGCCTATAACAGACTTTTTTTGATTTTGAAGAGTTTCGGAGAACATGAAAATTGTACGAAATTTTGATTAATTTTGGACTTTCAAATTTTTAAATTTTTTTTTGCTTCGAAGTGGTTTTTATGGCCTATAACAAACTTTTGTTGATTTTGAAAAGTTTCTGAGAACATGAAAATTGTACGAAATTTTGATGAATTTTGGACTTTTAAATTTTTTTGCTTCCAAGTTGTTCTTATGGCCTATAACAGACTTTTGTTGATTTTGAAGAGTTTGTGAGAACATGAAAATTGTACGAAATTTTGATGAATTTTGGACTTTTAAATTTTTTTGCTGCCAAGTTGTTTTTATGGCCTATAACAGACTTTTGTTGATTTTGAAGAGTTTCTGAGAACATGAAAATTGTACGAAATTTTGATGAATTTTGGACTTTTAAATTTTTTTGCTTCCAAGTTGTTTTTATGGCCTATATAACAGACTTTTGTTGATTTTGAAGAGTTTGTGAAAACATGAAAATTGTACGAAATTTTGATGAATTTTGGACTTTTAAATTTTTTTGCTTCCAAGTGGTTTTTATGGCCTATAACACATTTTTGTTGATTTTGAAGAGTTTCTGAGAACATGAAAATTGTACGAAATTTTGATGAATTTTGGACTTTTAAATTTTTTTGCTTCCAAGTTTTCCTTATGGCCTATAACAGACTTTTGTTGATTTTGAAGAGTTTGTGAGAACATGAAAATTGTACGAAATTTTGATGAATTTTGGACTTTTAAATTTTTTTGCTTCCAAGTTGTTTTTATGGCCTATAACAGACTTTTGTTGATTTTGAAGAGTTTCTGAGAACATGAAAATTGTACGAAATTTTGATGAATTTTGGACTTTTAAATTTTTTTGCTTCCAAGTTGTTTTTATGGCCTATAACAGACTTTTGTTGATTTTGAAGAGTTTGTGAAAACATGAAAATTGTACGAAATTTTGATGAATTTTGGACTTTTAAATTTTTTTGCTTCCAAGTGGTTTTTATGGCCTATAACACATTTTTGTTGATTTTGAAGAGTTTCTGAGAACATGAAAATTGTACGAAATTTTGATGAATTTTGGACTTTTAAATTTTTTTGCTTCCAAGTTTTCCTTATGGCCTATAACAGACTTTTGTTGATTTTGAAGAGTTTGTGAGAACATGAAAATTGTACGAAATTTTGATGAATTTTGGACTTTTAAATTTTTTTGCTTCCAAGTTGTTTTTATGGCCTATAACAGACTTTTGTTGATTTTGAAGAGTTTCTGAGAACATGAAAATTGTACGAAATTTTGATGAATTTTGGACTTTTAAATTTTTTTGCTTCCAAGTGGTTTTTATGGCCTATAACAGACTTTTTTTGATTTTGAAGAGTTTCGGAGAACATGAAAATTGTACGAAATTTTGATTAATTTTGGACTTTCAAATTTTTAAATTTTTTTTTGCTTCGAAGTGGTTTTTATGGCCTATAACAAACTTTTGTTGATTTTGAAAAGTTTCTGAGAACATGAAAATTGTACGAAATTTTGATGAATTTTGGACTTTTAAATTTTTTTGCTTCCAAGTTGTTCTTATGGCCTATAACAGACTTTTGTTGATTTTGAAGAGTTTGTGAGAACATGAAAATTGTACGAAATTTTGATGAATTTTGGACTTTTAAATTTTTTTGCTGCCAAGTTGTTTTTATGGCCTATAACAGACTTTTGTTGATTTTGAAGAGTTTCTGAGAACATGAAAATTGTACGAAATTTTGATGAATTTTGGACTTTTAAATTTTTTTGCTTCCAAGTTGTTTTTATGGCCTATATAACAGACTTTTGTTGATTTTGAAGAGTTTGTGAAAACATGAAAATTGTACGAAATTTTGATGAATTTTGGACTTTTAAATTTTTTTGCTTCCAAGTGGTTTTTATGGCCTATAACACATTTTTGTTGATTTTGAAGAGTTTCTGAGAACATGAAAATTGTACGAAATTTTGATGAATTTTGGACTTTTAAATTTTTTTGCTTCCAAGTTTTTCTTATGGCCTATAACAGACTTTTGTTGATTTTGAAGAGTTTGTGAGAACATGAAAATTGTACGAAATTTTGATTAATTTTGGACTTTTAAATTTTTTTGCTTCCAAGTTGTTTTTATGGCCTATAACAGACTTTTGTTGATTTTGAAGAGTTTCTGAGAACATGAAAATTGTACGAAATTTTGATGAATTTTGGACTTTTAAATTTTTTTGCTTCCAAGTTGTTTTTATGGCCTATAACAGACTTTTGTTGATTTTGAAGAGTTTGTGAAAACATGAAAATTGTACGAAATTTTGATGAATTTTGGACTTTTAAATTTTTTTGCTTCCAAGTGGTTTTTATGGCCTATAACAGACTTTTTTTGATTTTGAAGAGTTTCGGAGAACATGAAAATTGTACGAAATTTTGATTAATTTTGGACTTTCAAATTTTTAAATTTTTTTTTTGCTTCGAAGTGGTTTTTATGGCCTATAACAAACTTTTGTTGATTTTGAAGTGTTTCTGAGAACATGAAAATTGTACGAAATTTTGATGAATTTTGGACTTTTAAATTTTTTTGCTTCCAAGTGGTTTTTATGGCCTATAACAGACTTTTTTTGATTTTGAAGAGTTTCTGAGAACATGAAAATTGTACGAAATTTTGATTAATTTTGGACTTTCAAATTTTTAAATTTTTTTTTGCTTCGAAGTGGTTTTTATGGCCTATAACAAACTTTTGTTGATTTTGAAAAGTTTAGGAGAACATGAAAATTGTACGAAATTTTGATTAATTTTGGACTTTTAAATTTTTTTGCTTCCAAGTTGTTCTTATGGCCTATAACAGACTTTTGTTGATTTTGAAGAGTTTGTGAGAACATGAAAATTGTACGAAATTTTGATGAATTTTGGACTTTTAAATTTTTTTGCTTCCAAGTTTTTCTTATGGCCTATAACAGACTTTTGTTGATTTTGAAGAGTTTGTGAGAACATGAAAATTGTACGAAATTTTGATGAATTTTGGACTTTTAATTTTTTTTGCTGCCAAGTTGTTTTTATGGCCTATAACAGACTTTTGTTGATTTTGAAGAGTTTCTGAGAACATGAAAATTGTACGAAATTTTAATGAATTTTGGACTTTTAAATTTTTTTGCTGCCAAGTTGTTTTTATGGCCTATAACAGACTTTTGTTGATTTTGAAGAGTTTCTGAGAACATGAAAATTGTACGAAATTTTGATGAATTTTGGACTTTTAAATTTTTTTGCTTCCAAGTTGTTTTTATGGCCTATAACAGACTTTTGTTGATTTTGAAGAGTTTGTGAAAACATGAAAATTGTACGAAATTTTGATGAATTTTGGACTTTTAAATTTTTTTGCTTCCAAGTGGTTTTTATGGCCTATAACACATTTTTGTTGATTTTGAAGAGTTTCTGAGAACATGAAAATTGTACGAAATTTTGATGAATTTTGGACTTTTAAATTTTTTTGCTTCCAAGTTGTTCTTATGGCCTATAACAGACTTTTGTTGATTTTGAAGAGTTTGTGAGAACATGAAAATTGTACGAAATTTTGATTAATTTTGGACTTTCAAATTTTTAATTTTTTTTTTTGCTTCGAAGTGGTTTTTATGGCCTATAACAAAATTTTGTTGATTTTGAAAAGTTTATGAGAACATGAAAATTGTACGAAATTTTGATGAATTTTGGACTTTTAAAGTTTTTTGCTTCCAAGTTGTTCTTATGGCCTATAACAGACTTTTGTTGATTTTGAAGAGTTTGTGAGAACATGAAAATTGTACGAAATTTTGATGAATTTTGGACTTTTAAATTTTTTTGCTTCCAAGTTGTTTTTATGGCCTATAACAGACTTTTGTTGATTTTGAAGAGTTTCTGAGAACATGAAAATTGTACGAAATTTTGATGAATTTTGGACTTTTAAATTTTTTTGCTTCCAAGTGGTTTTTATGGCCTATAACACATTTTTGTTGATTTTGAAGAGTTTCTGAGAACATGAAAATTGTACGAAATTTTGATTAATTTTGGACTTTCAAATTTTTAATTTTTTTTTTGCTTCGAAGTGGTTTTTATGGCCTATAACAAAATTTTGTTGATTTTGAAAAGTTTATAAGAACATGAAAATTGTACGAAATTTTGATGAATTTTGGACTTTTAAAGTTTTTTGCTTCCAAGTTGTTCTTATGGCCTATAACAGACTTTTGTTGATTTTGAAGAGTTTGTGAGAACATGAAAATTGTACGAAATTTTGATGAATTTTGGACTTTTAAATTTTTTTGCTTCCAAGTTGTTTTTATGGCCTATAACAGACTTTTGTTGATTTTGAAGAGTTTGTGAGAACATGAAAATTGTACGAAATTTTGATTAATTTTGGACTTTCAAATTTTAAAATTTTTTTTTTGCTTCGAAGTGGTTTCTATGGCCTATAACAAACTTTTGTTGATTTTGAAGTGTTTCTGAGAACATGAAAATTGTACGAAATTTTGATGAATTTTGGACTTTTAAATTTTTTTGCTTCCAAGTGGTTTTTATTGCCTATAACACATTTTTGTTGATTTTGAAGAGTTTCTGAGAACATGAAAATTTTACGAAATTTTGATTAATTTTGGACTTTCAAATTTTTAAATTTTTTTTTGCTTCGAAGTGGTTTTTATGGCCTATAACAAACTTTTGTTGATTTTGAAAAGTTTATGAGAACATGAAAATTGTACGAAATTTTGATGAATTTTGGACTTTTAAATTTTTTTGCTTCCAAGTTGTTCTTATGGCCTATAACAGACTTTTGTTGATTTTGAAGAGTTTGTGAGAACATGAAAATTGTACGAAATTTTGATGAATTTTGGACTTTTAAATTTTTTTGCTTCCAAGTTGTTTTTATGGCCTATAACAGACTTTTGTTGATTTTGAAGAGTTTCTGAGAACATGAAAATTGTACGAAATTTTGATGAATTTTGGACTTTTAAATTTTTTTGCTTCCAAGTGGTTTTTATGGCCTATAACACATTTTTGTTGATTTTGAAGAGTTTCTGAGAACATGAAAATTGTACGAAATTTTGATTAATTTTGGACTTTCAAATTTTTAATTTTTTTTTTGCTTCGAAGTGGTTTTTATGGCATATAACAAACTTTTGTTGATTTTGAAAAGTTTATGAGAACATGAAAATTGTACGAAATTTTGATGAATTTTGGACTTTTAAAGTTTTTTGCTTCCAAGTTGTTCTTATGGCCTATAACAGACTTTTGTTGATTTTGAAGAGTTTGTGAGAACATGAAAATTGTACGAAATTTTGATGAATTTTGGACTTTTAAATTTTTTTGCTTCCAAGTTGTTTTTATGGCCTATAACAGACTTTTGTTGATTTTGAAGAGTTTGTGAGAACATGAAAATTGTACGAAATTTTGATTAATTTTGGACTTTCAAATTTTAAAATTTTTTTTTTGCTTCGAAGTGGTTTTTATGGCCTATAACAAACTTTTGTTGATTTTGAAGTGTTTCTGAGAACATGAAAATTGTACGAAATTTTGATGAATTTTGGACTTTTAAATTTTTTTGCTTCCAAGTGGTTTTTATTGCCTATAACACATTTTTGTTGATTTTGAAGAGTTTCTGAGAACATGAAAATTTTACGAAATTTTGATTAATTTTGGACTTTCAAATTTTTAAATTTTTTTTTGCTTCGAAGTGGTTTTTATGGCCTATAACAAACTTTTGTTGATTTTGAAAAGTTTATGAGAACATGAAAATTGTACGAAATTTTGATGAATTTTGGACTTTTAAATTTTTTTGCTTCCAAGTTGTTCTTATGGCCTATAACAGACTTTTGTTGATTTTGAAGAGTTTGTGAGAACATGAAAATTGTACGAAATTTTGATGAATTTTGGACTTTTAAATTTTTTTGCTTCCAAGTTGTTTTTATGGCCTATAACAGACTTTTTTTGATTTTGAAGAGTTTCGGAGAACATGAAAATTGTACGAAATTTTGATTAATTTTGGACTTTCAAATTTTTAAATTTTTTTTTGCTTCGAAGTGGTTTTTATGGCCTATAACAAACTTTTGTTGATTTTGAAAAGTTTCTGAGAACATGAAAATTGTACGAAATTTTGATGAATTTTGGACTTTTAAATTTTTTTGCTTCCAAGTTGTTCTTATGGCCTATAACAGACTTTTGTTGATTTTGAAGAGTTTGTGAGAACATGAAAATTGTACGAAATTTTGATGAATTTTGGACTTTTAATTTTTTTTGCTTCCAAGTTGTTCTTATGGCCTATAACAGACTTTTGTTGATTTTGAAGAGTTTCTGAGAACATGAAAATTGTACGAAATTTTGGACTTCTAAATTTTTTTGCTTCCAAGTGGTTTTTATGGCCTATAACAGACTTTTTTTGATTTTGAAGAGTTTCGGAGAACATGAAAATTGTACGAAATTTTGATTAATTTTGGACTTTCAAATTTTTAAATTTTTTTTTGCTTCGAAGTGGTTTTTATGGCCTATAACAAACTTTTGTTGATTTTGAAAAGTTTCTGAGAACATGAAAATTGTACGAAATTTTGATGAATTTTGGACTTTTAAATTTTTTTGCTTCCAAGTGGTTTTTATGGCCTATAACAGACTTTTTATGATTTGAAGAGTTTCGGAGGACATGAAAATTGTACGAAATTTTGATTAATTTTGGACTTTCAAATTTTTAAATTTTTTTTTGCTTCGAAGTGGTTTTTATGGCCTATAACAAACTTTTGTTGATTTTGAAGAGTTTCTGAGAACATGAAAATTGTACGAAATTTTGATGAATTTTGGACTTTTAAATTTTTTTGCTTTCAAGTGGTTTTTATGGCCTATAACAGACTTTTTTTGATTTTGAAGAGTTTCTGAGAACATGAAAATTGTACGAAATTTTGATTAATTTTGGACTTTCAAATTTTTAAATTTTTTTTTGCTTCGAAGTGGTTTTTATGGCCTATAACAAACTTTTGTTGATTTTGAAAAGTTTCTGAGAACATGAAAATTGTACGAAATTTTGATGAATTTTGGACTTTTAAATTTTTTTGCTTCCAAGTGGTTTTTATGGCCTATAACAGACTTTTGTTGATTTTGAAGAGTTTCGGAGGACATGAAAATTGTACGAAATTTTGATTAATTTTGGACTTTCAAATTTTTAAATTTTTTTTTGCTTCGAAGTGGTTTTTATGGCCTATAACAAACTTTTGTTGATTTTGAAGAGTTTCTGAGAACATGAAAATTGTACGAAATTTTGATGAATTTTGGACTTTTAAATTTTTTTGCTTCCAAGTGGTTTTTATGGCCTATAACAGACTTTTTTTGATTTTGAAGAGTTTCGGAGAACATGAAAATTGTACGAAATTTTGATTAATTTTGGACTTTCAAATTTTTAAATTTTTTTTTGCTTCGAAGTGGTTTTTATGGCCTATAACAAACTTTTGTTGATTTTGAAAAGTTTCTGAGAACATGAAAATTGTACGAAATTTTGATGAATTTTGGACTTTTAAATTTTTTTGCTTCCAAGTTGTTCTTATGGCCTATAACAGACTTTTGTTGATTTTGAAGAGTTTGTGAGAACATGAAAATTGTACGAAATTTTGATGAATTTTGGACTTTTAAATTTTTTTGCTGCCAAGTTGTTTTTATGGCCTATAACAGACTTTTGTTGATTTTGAAGAGTTTCTGAGAACATGAAAATTGTACGAAATTTTGATGAATTTTGGACTTTTAAATTTTTTTGCTTCCAAGTTGTTTTTATGGCCTATATAACAGACTTTTGTTGATTTTGAAGAGTTTGTGAAAACATGAAAATTGTACGAAATTTTGATGAATTTTGGACTTTTAAATTTTTTTGCTTCCAAGTGGTTTTTATGGCCTATAACACATTTTTGTTGATTTTGAAGAGTTTCTGAGAACATGAAAATTGTACGAAATTTTGATGAATTTTGGACTTTTAAATTTTTTTGCTTCCAAGTTTTTCTTATGGCCTATAACAGACTTTTGTTGATTTTGAAGAGTTTGTGAGAACATGAAAATTGTACGAAATTTTGATGAATTTTGGACTTTTAAATTTTTTTGCTGCCAAGTTGTTTTTATGGCCTATAACAGACTTTTGTTGATTTTGAAGAGTTTCTGAGAACATGAAAATTGTACGAAATTTTGATGAATTTTGGACTTTTAAATTTTTTTGCTTCCAAGTTGTTTTTATGGCCTATATAACAGACTTTTGTTGATTTTGAAGAGTTTGTGAAAACATGAAAATTGTACGAAATTTTGATGAATTTTGGACTTTTAAATTTTTTTGCTTCCAAGTGGTTTTTATGGCCTATAACACATTTTTGTTGATTTTGAAGAGTTTCTGAGAACATGAAAATTGTACGAAATTTTGATGAATTTTGGACTTTTAAATTTTTTTGCTTCCAAGTTTTTCTTATGGCCTATAACAGACTTTTGTTGATTTTGAAGAGTTTGTGAGAACATGAAAATTGTACGAAATTTTGATTAATTTTGGACTTTTAAATTTTTTTGCTTCCAAGTTGTTTTTATGGCCTATAACAGACTTTTGTTGATTTTGAAGAGTTTCTGAGAACATGAAAATTGTACGAAATTTTGATGAATTTTGGACTTTTAAATTTTTTTGCTTCCAAGTTGTTTTTATGGCCTATAACAGACTTTTGTTGATTTTGAAGAGTTTGTGAAAACATGAAAATTGTACGAAATTTTGATGAATTTTGGACTTTTAAATTTTTTTGCTTCCAAGTGGTTTTTATGGCCTATAACAGACTTTTTTTGATTTTGAAGAGTTTGTGAAAACATGAAAATTGTACGAAATTTTGATGAATTTTGGACTTTTAAATTTTTTTGCTTCCAAGTGGTTTTTATGGCCTATAACAGACTTTTTTTGATTTTGAAGAGTTTCGGAGAACATGAAAATTGTACGAAATTTTGATTAATTTTGGACTTTCAAATTTTTAAATTTTTTTTTTGCTTCGAAGTGGTTTTTATGGCCTATAACAAACTTTTGTTGATTTTGAAGTGTTTCTGAGAACATGAAAATTGTACGAAATTTTGATGAATTTTGGACTTTTAATTTTTTTTGCTGCCAAGTTGTTTTTATGGCCTATAACAGACTTTTGTTGATTTTGAAGAGTTTCTGAGAACATGAAAATTGTACGAAATTTTAATGAATTTTGGACTTTTAAATTTTTTTGCTGCCAAGTTGTTTTTATGGCCTATAACAGACTTTTGTTGATTTTGAAGAGTTTCTGAGAACATGAAAATTGTACGAAATTTTGATGAATTTTGGACTTTTAAATTTTTTTGCTTCCAAGTTGTTTTTATGGCCTATAACAGACTTTTGTTGATTTTGAAGAGTTTGTGAAAACATGAAAATTGTACGAAATTTTGATGAATTTTGGACTTTTAAATTTTTTTGCTTCCAAGTGGTTTTTATGGCCTATAACACATTTTTGTTGATTTTGAAGAGTTTCTGAGAACATGAAAATTGTACGAAATTTTGATGAATTTTGGACTTTTAAATTTTTTTGCTTCCAAGTTTTTCTTATGGCCTATAACAGACTTTTGTTGATTTTGAAGAGTTTGTGAGAACATGAAAATTGTACGAAATTTTGATTAATTTTGGACATTTAAATTTTTTTGCTTCCAAGTTGTTTTTATGGCCTATAACAGACTTTTGTTGATTTTGAAGAGTTTCTGAGAACATGAAAATTGTACGAAATTTTGATGAATTTTGGACTTTTAAATTTTTTTGCTTCCAAGTGGTTTTTATGGCCTATAACACATTTTTGTTGATTTTGAAGAGTTTCTGAGAACATGAAAATTGTACGAAATTTTGATTAATTTTGGACTTTCAAATTTTTAATTTTTTTTTTGCTTCGAAGTGGTTTTTATGGCCTATAACAAAATTTTGTTGATTTTGAAAAGTTTATGAGAACATGAAAATTGTACGAAATTTTGATGAATTTTGGACTTTTAAAGTTTTTTGCTTCCAAGTTGTTCTTATGGCCTATAACAGACTTTTGTTGATTTTGAAGAGTTTGTGAGAACATGAAAATTGTACGAAATTTTGATGAATTTTGGACTTTTAAATTTTTTTGCTTCCAAGTTGTTTTTATGGCCTATAACAGACTTTTGTTGATTTTGAAGAGTTTGTGAGAACATGAAAATTGTACGAAATTTTGATTAATTTTGGACTTTCAAATTTTAAAATTTTTTTTTTGCTTCGAAGTGGTTTTTATGGCCTATAACAAACTTTTGTTGATTTTGAAGTGTTTCTGAGAACATGAAAATTGTACGAAATTTTGATGAATTTTGGACTTTTAAATTTTTTTGCTTCCAAGTGGTTTTTATTGCCTATAACACATTTTTGTTGATTTTGAAGAGTTTCTGAGAACATGAAAATTTTACGAAATTTTGATTAATTTTGGACTTTCAAATTTTTAAATTTTTTTTTGCTTCGAAGTGGTTTTTATGGCCTATAACAAACTTTTGTTGATTTTGAAAAGTTTATGAGAACATGAAAATTGTACGAAATTTTGATGAATTTTGGACTTTTAAATTTTTTTGCTTCCAAGTTGTTCTTATGGCCTATAACAGACTTTTGTTGATTTTGAAGAGTTTGTGAGAACATGAAAATTGTACGAAATTTTGATGAATTTTGGACTTTTAAATTTTTTTGCTTCCAAGTTGTTTTTATGGCCTATAACAGACTTTTGTTGATTTTGAAGAGTTTCTGAGAACATGAAAATTGTACGAAATTTTGATGAATTTTGGACTTTTAAATTTTTTTGCTTCCAAGTGGTTTTTATGGCCTATAACACATTTTTGTTGATTTTGAAGAGTTTCTGAGAACATGAAAATTGTACGAAATTTTGATTAATTTTGGACTTTCAAATTTTTAATTTTTTTTTTGCTTCGAAGTGGTTTTTATGGCATATAACAAACTTTTGTTGATTTTGAAAAGTTTATGAGAACATGAAAATTGTACGAAATTTTGATGAATTTTGGACTTTTAAATTTTTTTGCTTCCAAGTGGTTTTTATGGCCTATAACAGACTTTTTTTGATTTTGAAGAGTTTCGGAGAACATGAAAATTGTACGAAATTTTGATTAATTTTGGACTTTCAAATTTTTAAATTTTATTTTGCTTCGAAGTGGTTTTTATGGCCTATAACAAACTTTTGTTGATTTTGAAAAGTTTCTGAGAACATGAAAATTGTACGAAATTTTGATGAATTTTGGACTTTTAAATTTTTTTGCTTCCAAGTTGTTCTTATGGCCTATAACAGACTTTTGTTGATTTTGAAGAGTTTGTGAGAACATGAAAATTGTACGAAATTTTGATGAATTTTGGACTTTTAATTTTTTTTGCTTCCAAGTTGTTCTTATGGCCTATAACAGACTTTTGTTGATTTTGAAGAGTTTCTGAGAACATGAAAATTGTACGAAATTTTGGACTTCTAAATTTTTTTGCTTCCAAGTGGTTTTTATGGCCTATAACAGACTTTTTTTGATTTTGAAGAGTTTCGGAGAACATGAAAATTGTACGAAATTTTGATTAATTTTGGACTTTCAAATTTTTAAATTTTTTTTTGCTTCGAAGTGGTTTTTATGGCCTATAACAAACTTTTGTTGATTTTGAAAAGTTTCTGAGAACATGAAAATTGTACGAAATTTTGATGAATTTTGGACTTTTAAATTTTTTTGCTTCCAAGTGGTTTTTATGGCCTATAACAGACTTTTTATGATTTGAAGAGTTTCGGAGGACATGAAAATTGTACGAAATTTTGATTAATTTTGGACTTTCAAATTTTTAAATTTTTTTTTGCTTCGAAGTGGTTTTTATGGCCTATAACAAACTTTTGTTGATTTTGAAGAGTTTCTGAGAACATGAAAATTGTACGAAATTTTGATGAATTTTGGACTTTTAAATTTTTTTACTTTCAAGTGGTTTTTATGGCCTATAACAGACTTTTTTTGATTTTGAAGAGTTTCTGAGAACATGAAAATTGTACGAAATTTTGATTAATTTTGGACTTTCAAATTTTTAAATTTTTTTTTGCTTCGAAGTGGTTTTTATGGCCTATAACAAACTTTTGTTGATTTTGAAAAGTTTCTGAGAACATGAAAATTGTACGAAATTTTGATGAATTTTGGACTTTTAAATTTTTTTGCTTCCAAGTGGTTTTTATGGCCTATAACAGACTTTTGTTGATTTTGAAGAGTTTCGGAGGACATGAAAATTGTACGAAATTTTGATTAATTTTGGACTTTCAAATTTTTAAATTTTTTTTTGCTTCGAAGTGGTTTTTATGGCCTATAACAAACTTTTGTTGATTTTGAAGAGTTTCTGAGAACATGAAAATTGTACGAAATTTTGATGAATTTTGGACTTTTAAATTTTTTTGCTTCCAAGTGGTTTTTATGGCCTATAACAGACTTTTTTTGATTTTGAAGAGTTTCGGAGAACATGAAAATTGTACGAAATTTTGATTAATTTTGGACTTTCAAATTTTTAAATTTTTTTTTGCTTCGAAGTGGTTTTTATGGCCTATAACAAACTTTTGTTGATTTTGAAAAGTTTCTGAGAACATGAAAATTGTACGAAATTTTGATGAATTTTGGACTTTTAAATTTTTTTGCTTCCAAGTTGTTCTTATGGCCTATAACAGACTTTTGTTGATTTTGAAGAGTTTGTGAGAACATGAAAATTGTACGAAATTTTGATGAATTTTGGACTTTTAAATTTTTTTGCTGCCAAGTTGTTTTTATGGCCTATAACAGACTTTTGTTGATTTTGAAGAGTTTCTGAGAACATGAAAATTGTACGAATTTTTGATGAATTTTGGACTTTTAAATTTTTTTGCTTCCAAGTTGTTTTTATGGCCTATATAACAGACTTTTGTTGATTTTGAAGAGTTTGTGAAAACATGAAAATTGTACGAAATTTTGATGAATTTTGGACTTTTAAATTTTTTTGCTTCCAAGTGGTTTTTATGGCCTATAACACATTTTTGTTGATTTTGAAGAGTTTCTGAGAACATGAAAATTGTACGAAATTTTGATGAATTTTGGACTTTTAAATTTTTTTGCTTCCAAGTTTTTCTTATGGCCTATAACAGACTTTTGTTGATTTTGAAGAGTTTGTGAGAACATGAAAATTGTACGAAATTTTGATTAATTTTGGACTTTTAAATTTTTTTGCTTCCAAGTTGTTTTTATGGCCTATAACAGACTTTTGTTGATTTTGAAGAGTTTCTGAGAACATGAAAATTGTACGAAATTTTGATGAATTTTGGACTTTTAAATTTTTTTGCTTCCAAGTTGTTTTTATGGCCTATAACAGACTTTTGTTGATTTTGAAGAGTTTGTGAAAACATGAAAATTGTACGAAATTTTGATGAATTTTGGACTTTTAAATTTTTTTGCTTCCAAGTGGTTTTTATGGCCTATAACAGACTTTTTTTGATTTTGAAGAGTTTCGGAGAACATGAAAATTGTACGAAATTTTGATTAATTTTGGACTTTCAAATTTTTAAATTTTTTTTTTGCTTCGAAGTGGTTTTTATGGCCTATAACAAACTTTTGTTGATTTTGAAGTGTTTCTGAGAACATGAAAATTGTACGAAATTTTGATGAATTTTGGACTTTTAAATTTTTTTGCTTCCAAGTGGTTTTTATGGCCTATAACAGACTTTTTTTGATTTTGAAGAGTTTCTGAGAACATGAAAATTGTACGAAATTTTGATTAATTTTGGACTTTCAAATTTTTAAATTTTTTTTTGCTTCGAAGTGGTTTTTATGGCCTATAACAAACTTTTGTTGATTTTGAAAAGTTTATGAGAACATGAAAATTGTACGAAATTTTGATTAATTTTGGACTTTTAAATTTTTTTGCTTCCAAGTTGTTCTTATGGCCTATAACAGACTTTTGTTGATTTTGAAGAGTTTGTGAGAACATGAAAATTGTACGAAATTTTGATGAATTTTGGACTTTTAAATTTTTTTGCTTCCAAGTTTTTCTTATGGCCTATAACAGACTTTTGTTGATTTTGAAGAGTTTGTGAGAACATGAAAATTGTACGAAATTTTGATGAATTTTGGACTTTTAATTTTTTTTGCTGCCAAGTTGTTTTTATGGCCTATAACAGACTTTTGTTGATTTTGAAGAGTTTCTGAGAACATGAAAATTGTACGAAATTTTAATGAATTTTGGACTTTTAAATTTTTTTGCTGCCAAGTTGTTTTTATGGCCTATAACAGACTTTTGTTGATTTTGAAGAGTTTCTGAGAACATGAAAATTGTACGAAATTTTGATGAATTTTGGACTTTTAAATTTTTTTGCTTCCAAGTTGTTTTTATGGCCTATAACAGACTTTTGTTGATTTTGAAGAGTTTGTGAAAACATGAAAATTGTACGAAATTTTGATGAATTTTGGACTTTTAAATTTTTTTGCTTCCAAGTGGTTTTTATGGCCTATAACACATTTTTGTTGATTTTGAAGAGTTTCTGAGAACATGAAAATTGTACGAAATTTTGATGAATTTTGGACTTTTAAATTTTTTTGCTTCCAAGTTTTTCTTATGGCCTATAACAGACTTTTGTTGATTTTGAAGAGTTTGTGAGAACATGAAAATTGTACGAAATTTTGATTAATTTTGGACATTTAAATTTTTTTGCTTCCAAGTTGTTTTTATGGCCTATAACAGACTTTTGTTGATTTTGAAGAGTTTCTGAGAACATGAAAATTGTACGAAATTTTGATGAATTTTGGACTTTTAAATTTTTTTGCTTCCAAGTGGTTTTTATGGCCTATAACACATTTTTGTTGATTTTGAAGAGTTTCTGAGAACATGAAAATTGTACGAAATTTTGATTAATTTTGGACTTTCAAATTTTTAATTTTTTTTTTGCTTCGAAGTGGTTTTTATGGCCTATAACAAAATTTTGTTGATTTTGAAAAGTTTATGAGAACATGAAAATTGTACGAAATTTTGATGAATTTTGGACTTTTAAAGTTTTTTGCTTCCAAGTTGTTCTTATGGCCTATAACAGACTTTTGTTGATTTTGAAGAGTTTGTGAGAACATGAAAATTGTACGAAATTTTGATGAATTTTGGACTTTTAAATTTTTTTGCTTCCAAGTTGTTTTTATGGCCTATAACAGACTTTTGTTGATTTTGAAGAGTTTGTGAGAACATGAAAATTGTACGAAATTTTGATTAATTTTGGACTTTCAAATTTTAAAATTTTTTTTTTGCTTCGAAGTGGTTTTTATGGCCTATAACAAACTTTTGTTGATTTTGAAGTGTTTCTGAGAACATGAAAATTGTACGAAATTTTGATGAATTTTGGACTTTTAAATTTTTTTGCTTCCAAGTGGTTTTTATTGCCTATAACACATTTTTGTTGATTTTGAAGAGTTTCTGAGAACATGAAAATTTTACGAAATTTTGATTAATTTTGGACTTTCAAATTTTTAAATTTTTTTTTGCTTCGAAGTGGTTTTTATGGCCTATAACAAACTTTTGTTGATTTTGAAAAGTTTATGAGAACATGAAAATTGTACGAAATTTTGATGAATTTTGGACTTTTAAATTTTTTTGCTTCCAAGTTGTTCTTATGGCCTATAACAGACTTTTGTTGATTTTGAAGAGTTTGTGAGAACATGAAAATTGTACGAAATTTTGATGAATTTTGGACTTTTAAATTTTTTTGCTTCCAAGTTGTTTTTATGGCCTATAACAGACTTTTGTTGATTTTGAAGAGTTTCTGAGAACATGAAAATTGTACGAAATTTTGATGAATTTTGGACTTTTAAATTTTTTTGCTTCCAAGTGGTTTTTATGGCCTATAACACATTTTTGTTGATTTTGAAGAGTTTCTGAGAACATGAAAATTGTACGAAATTTTGATTAATTTTGGACTTTCAAATTTTTAATTTTTTTTTTGCTTCGAAGTGGTTTTTATGGCATATAACAAACTTTTGTTGATTTTGAAAAGTTTATGAGAACATGAAAATTGTACGAAATTTTGATGAATTTTGGACTTTTAAATTTTTTTGCTTCCAAGTTGTTCTTATGGCCTGTAACAGACTTTTGTTGATTTTGAAGAGTTTGTGAGAACATGAAAATTGTACGAAATTTTGATGAATTTTGGACTTTTAAATTTTTTTGCTTCCAAGTTGTTTTTATGGCCTATAACAGACTTTGGTTGATTTTGAAGAGTTTCTGAGAACATGAAAATTGTACGAAATTTTGATGAATTTTGGACTTTTAAATTTTTTTGCTTCCAAGTGGTTTTTATGGCCTATAACACATTTTTGTTGATTTTGAAGAGTTTCTGAGAACATGAAAATTGTACGAAATTTTGATGAATTTTGGACTTTTAAATTTTTTTGCTTCCAAGTGGTTTTTATGGCCTATAACACATTTTTGTTGATTTTGAAGAGTTTCTGAGAACATGAAAATTGTACGAAATTTTGATTAATTTTGGACTTTCAAATTTTTAAATTTTTTTTTACTTCGAAGTGGTTTTTATGGCCTATAACAAACTTTTGTTGATTTTGAAAAGTTTATGAGAACATGAAAATTGTACGAAATTTTGATGAATTTTGGACTTTTAAATTTTTTTGCTTCCAAGTTGTTCTTATGGCCTATAACAGACTTTTGTTGATTTTGAAGAGTTTGTGAGAACATGAAAATTGTACGAAATTTTGATGAATTTTGGACTTTTAAATTTTTTTGCTTCCAAGTTGTTTTTATGGCCTATAACAGACTTTTGTTGATTTTGAAGAGTTTGTGAGAACATGAAAATTGTACGAAATTTTGATTAATTTTGGACTTTCAAATTTTTAAATTTTTTTTTTGCTTCGAAGTGGTTTTTATGGCCTATAACAAACTTTTGTTGATTTTGAAGTGTTTCTGAGAACATGAAAATTGTACGAAATTTTGATGAATTTTGGACTTTTAAATTTTTTTGCTTCCAAGTGGTTTTTATTGCCTATAACACATTTTTGTTGATTTTGAAGAGTTTCTGAGAACATGAAAATTGTACGAAATTTTGATTAATTTTGGACTTTCAAATTTTTAAATTTTTTTTTGCTTCGAAGTGGTTTTTATGGCCTATAACAAACTTTTGTTGATTTTGAAAAGTTTATGAGAACATGAAAATTGTACGAAATTTTGATGAATTTTGGACTTTTAAATTTTTTTGCTTCCAAGTTGTTCTTATGGCCTATAACAGACTTTTGTTGATTTTGAAGAGTTTGTGAGAACATGAAAATTGTACGAAATTTTGATGAATTTTGGACTTTTAAATTTTTTTGCTTCCAAGTTGTTTTTATGGCCTATAACAGACTTTTGTTGATTTTGAAGAGTTTCTGAGAACATGAAAATTGTACGAAATTTTGATGAATTTTGGACTTTTAAATTTTTTTGCTTCCAAGTGGTTTTTATGGCCTATAACACATTTTTGTTGATTTTGAAGAGTTTCTGAGAACATGAAAATTGTACGAAATTTTGATTAATTTTGGACTTTCAAATTTTTAATTTTTTTTTTGCTTCGAAGTGGTTTTTATGGCCTATAACAAACTTTTGTTGATTTTGAAAAGTTTCTGAGAACATGAAAATTGTACGAAATTTTGATGAATTTTGGACTTTTAAATTTTTTTGCTTCCAAGTGGTTTTTATGGCCTATAACAGACTTTTTATGATTTTGAAGAGTTTCGGAGGACATGAAAATTGTACGAAATTTTGATTAATTTTGGACTTTCAAATTTTTTAATTTTTTTTTGCTTCGAAGTGGTTTTTATGGCCTATAACAAACTTTTGTTGATTTTGAAGAGTTTCTGAGAACATGAAAATTGTACGAAATTTTGATGAATTTTGGACTTTTAAATTTTTTTGCTTCCAAGTGGTTTTTATGGCCTATAACAGACTTTTTATGATTTTGAAGAGTTTCGGAGGACATGAAAATTGTACGAAATTTTGATTAATTTTGGACTTTCAAATTTTTAAATTTTTTTTTGCTTCGAAGTGGTTTTTATGGCCTATAACAAACTTTTGTTGATTTTGAAGAGTTTCTGAGAAAATGAAAATTGTACGAAATTTTGATGAATTTTGGACTTTTAAATTTTTTTGCTTCCAAGTGGTTTTTATGGCCTATAACACATTTTTGTTGATTTTGAAGAGTTTCTGAGAACATGAAAATTGTACGAAATTTTGATTAATTTTGGACTTTCAAATTTTTAAATTTTTTTTTGCTTCGAAGTGGTTTTTATGGCCTATAACAAACTTTTGTTGATTTTGAAAAGTTTCTGAGAACATGAAAATTGTACGAAATTTTGATTAATTTTGGACTTTTAATTTTTTTTGCTTCCAAGTTGTTCTTATGGCCTATAACAGACTTTTGTTGATTTTGAAGAGTTTGTGAGAACATGAAAATTGTACGAAATTTTGATGAATTTTGGACTTTTAAATTTTTTTGCTTCCAAGTGGTTTTTATGGCCTATAACACATTTTTGTTGATTTTGAAGAGTTTCTGAGAACATGAAAATTGTACGAAATTTTGATTAATTTTGGACTTTCAAATTTTTAAATTTTTTTTTACTTCGAAGTGGTTTTTATGGCCTATAACAAACTTTTGTTGATTTTGAAAAGTTTATGAGAACATGAAAATTGTACGAAATTTTGATGAATTTTGGACTTTTAAATTTTTTTGCTTCCAAGTTGTTCTTATGGCCTATAACAGACTTTTGTTGATTTTGAAGAGTTTGTGAGAACATGAAAATTGTACGAAATTTTGATGAATTTTGGACTTTTAAATTTTTTTGCTTCCAAGTTGTTTTTATGGCCTATAACAGACTTTTGTTGATTTTGAAGAGTTTGTGAGAACATGAAAATTGTACGAAATTTTGATTAATTTTGGACTTTCAAATTTTTAAATTTTTTTTTTGCTTCGAAGTGGTTTTTATGGCCTATAACAAACTTTTGTTGATTTTGAAGTGTTTCTGAGAACATGAAAATTGTACGAAATTTTGATGAATTTTGGACTTTTAAATTTTTTTGCTTCCAAGTGGTTTTTATTGCCTATAACACATTTTTGTTGATTTTGAAGAGTTTCTGAGAACATGAAAATTGTACGAAATTTTGATTAATTTTGGACTTTCAAATTTTTAAATTTTTTTTTGCTTCGAAGTGGTTTTTATGGCCTATAACAAACTTTTGTTGATTTTGAAAAGTTTATGAGAACATGAAAATTGTACGAAATTTTGATGAATTTTGGACTTTTAAATTTTTTTGCTTCCAAGTTGTTCTTATGGCCTATAACAGACTTTTGTTGATTTTGAAGAGTTTGTGAGAACATGAAAATTGTACGAAATTTTGATGAATTTTGGACTTTTAAATTTTTTTGCTTCCAAGTTGTTTTTATGGCCTATAACAGACTTTTGTTGATTTTGAAGAGTTTCTGAGAACATGAAAATTGTACGAAATTTTGATGAATTTTGGACTTTTAAATTTTTTTGCTTCCAAGTGGTTTTTATGGCCTATAACACATTTTTGTTGATTTTGAAGAGTTTCTGAGAACATGAAAATTGTACGAAATTTTGATTAATTTTGGACTTTCAAATTTTTAATTTTTTTTTTGCTTCGAAGTGGTTTTTATGGCCTATAACAAACTTTTGTTGATTTTGAAAAGTTTCTGAGAACATGAAAATTGTACGAAATTTTGATGAATTTTGGACTTTTAAATTTTTTTGCTTCCAAGTGGTTTTTATGGCCTATAACAGACTTTTTATGATTTTGAAGAGTTTCGGAGGACATGAAAATTGTACGAAATTTTGATTAATTTTGGACTTTCAAATTTTTTAATTTTTTTTTGCTTCGAAGTGGTTTTTATGGCCTATAACAAACTTTTGTTGATTTTGAAGAGTTTCTGAGAACATGAAAATTGTACGAAATTTTGATGAATTTTGGACTTTTAAATTTTTTTGCTTCCAAGTGGTTTTTATGGCCTATAACAGACTTTTTTTGATTTTGAAGAGTTTCTGAGAACATGAAAATTGTACGAAATTTTGATTAATTTTGGACTTTCAAATTTTTAAATTTTTTTTTGCTTCGAAGTGGTTTTTATGGCCTATAACAAACTTTTGTTGATTTTGAAGAGTTTCTGAGAAAATGAAAATTGTACGAAATTTTGATGAATTTTGGACTTTTAAATTTTTTTGCTTCCAAGTGGTTTTTATGGCCTATAACACATTTTTGTTGATTTTGAAGAGTTTCTGAGAACATGAAAATTGTACGAAATTTTGATTAATTTTGGACTTTCAAATTTTTAAATTTTTTTTTGCTTCGAAGTGGTTTTTATGGCCTATAACAAACTTTTGTTGATTTTGAAAAGTTTCTGAGAACATGAAAATTGTACGAAATTTTGATTAATTTTGGACTTTTAAATTTTTTTGCTTCCAAGTTGTTCTTATGGCCTATAACAGACTTTTGTTGATTTTGAAGAGTTTGTGAGAACATGAAAATTGTACGAAATTTTGATGAATTTTGGACTTTTAAATTTTTTTGCTTCCAAGTTGTTCTTATGGCCTATAACAGACTTTTGTTGATTTTGAAGAGTTTGTGAGAACATGAAAATTGTACGAAATTTTGATGAATTTTGGACTTTTAAATTTTTTTGCTGCCAAGTTGTTTTTATGGCCTATAACAGACTTTTGTTGATTTTGAAGAGTTTCTGAGAACATGAAAATTGTACGAAATTTTGATGAATTTTGGACTTTTAAATTTTTTTGCTTCCAAGTTGTTTTTATGGCCTATAACAGACTTTTGTTTATTTTGAAGAGTTTGTGAAAACATGAAAATTGTACGAAATTTTGATGAATTTTGGACTTTTAAATTTTTTTGCTTCCAAGTTTTTCTTATGGCCTATAACAGACTTTTGTTGATTTTGAAGAGTTTGTGAGAACATGAAAATTGTACGAAATTTTGATTAATTTTGGACTTTTAAATTTTTTTGCTTCCAAGTTGTTTTTATGGCCTATAACAGACTTTTGTTGATTTTGAAGAGTTTCTGAGAACATGAAAATTGTACGAAATTTTGATGAATTTTGGACTTTTAAATTTTTTTGCTTCCAAGTGGTTTTATGGCCTATAACAGACTTTTGTTGATTTTGAAGAGTTTCTGAGAACATGAAAATTGTACGAAATTTTGATAAATTTTGGACTTTTAAATTTTTTTGCTGCCAAGTGGTTTTTATGGCCTATAACAGACTTTTGTTGATTTTGAAGAGTTTCTGAGAACATGAAAATTGTACGAAATTTTGATAAATTTTGGACTTTCAAATTTTTAATTTTTTTTTTGCTTCGAAGTGGTTTTTATGGCCTATAACAGACTCTTTTTGATTTTGAAGAGTTTCGGAGAACATGAAAATTGTACGAAATTTTGATTAATTTTGGACTTTCAAATTTTTAAATTTTTTTTTGCTTCGAAGTGGTTTTTATGGCCTATAACAAACTTTTGTTGATTTTGAAGAGTTTCTGAGAACATGAAAATTGTACGAAATTTTGATGAATTTTGGACTTTTAAATTTTTTTGCTTCCAAGTGGTTTTTATGGCCTATAACAGACTTTTTTTGATTTTGAAGAGTTTCGGAGAACATGAAAATTGTACGAAATTTTGATTAATTTTGGACTTTCAAATTTTTAAATTTTTTTTTGCTTCGAAGTGGTTTTTATGGCCTATAACAAACTTTTGTTGATTTTGAAAAATTTCTGAGAACATGAAAATTGTACGAAATTTTGATGAATTTTGGACTTTTAAATTTTTTTGTTTCCAAGTTGTTCTTATGGCCTATAACAGACTTTTGTTGATTTTGAAGAGTTTCTGAGAACATGAAAATTGTACGAAATTTTGATGAATTTTGGACTTTTAATTTTTTTTGCTTCCAAGTTGTTCTTATGGCCTATAACAGACTTTTGTTGATTTTGAAGAGTTTCTGAGAACATGAAAATTGTACGAAATTTTGGACTTCTAAATTTTTTTGCTTCCAAGTGGTTTTTATGGCCTATAACAGACTTTTTTTGATTTTGAAGAGTTTCGGAGAACATGAAAATTGTACGAAATTTTGATTAATTTTGGACTTTCAAATTTTTAAATTTTTTTTTGCTTCGAAGTGGTTTTTATGGCCTATAACAAACTTTTGTTGATTTTGAAAAGTTTCTGAGAACATGAAAATTGTACGAAATTTTGATGAATTTTGGACTTTTAAATTTTTTTGCTTCCAAGTTGTTCTTATGGCCTATAACAGACTTTTGTTGATTTTGAAGAGTTTGTGAGAACATGAAAATTGTACGAAATTTTGATGAATTTTGGACTTTTAAATTTTTTTGCTTCCAAATTGTTTTTATGGCCTATAACAGACTTTTGTTGATTTTGAAGAGTTTCTGAGAACATGAAAATTGTACGAAATTTTGATGAATTTTGGACTTTTAAATTTTTTTGCTTCCAAGTTGTTTTTATGGCCTATAACAGACTTTTGTTGATTTTGAAGAGTTTGTGAAAACATGAAAATTGTACGAAATTTTGATGAATTTTGGACTTTTAAATTTTTTTGCTTCCAAGTGGTTTTTATGGCCTATAACACATTTTTGTTGATTTTGAAGAGTTTCTGAGAACATGAAAATTGTACGAAATTTCGATGAATTTTGGACTTTTAAATTTTTTTGCTTCCAAGTTTTCCTTATGGCCTATAACAGACTTTTGTTGATTTTGAAGAGTTTGTGAGAACATGAAAATTGTACGAAATTTTGATTAATTTTGGACTTTTAAATTTTTTTGCTTCCAAGTGATTTTTATGGCCTATAACACATTTTTGTTGATTTTGAAGAGTTTCTGAGAACATGAAAATTGTACGAAATTTTGATAAATTTTGGACTTCTAAATATTTTTGCTTCCAAGTGGTTTTTATGGCCTATAACAGACTTTTTTTGATTTTGAAGAGTTTCGGAGAACATGAAAATTGTACGAAATTTTGATTAATTTTGGACTTTCAAATTTTTAAATTTTTTTTTGCTTCGAAATGGTTTTTATGGCCTATAACAAACTTTTGTTGATGTTGAAGAGTTTCTGAGAACATGAAAATTGTACGAAATTTTGATGAATTTTGGACTTTTAAATTTTTTTGCTTCCAAGTTGTTTTTATGGCCTATAACAGACTTTTGTTGATTTTGAAGAGTTTGTGAGAACATGAAAATTGTACGAAATTTTGATTAATTTTGGACTTTTAAATTTTTTTGCTTCCAAGTTGTTTTTATGGCCTATAACAGACTGTTGTTGATTTTGAAGAGTTTGTGAGAACATGAAAATTGTACGAAATTTTGATGAATTTTGGACTTTTAAATTTTTTTCCTTCCAAGTGGTTTTTATGGCCTATAACAGACTTTTGTTGATTTTGAAGAGTTTCTGAGAACATGAAAATTGTACGAAATTTTGATGAATTTTGGACTTTCAAATTTTTAATTTTTTTTGCTTACAAATGGTTTTTATGGCCTATAACACATTTTTTTTGATTTTGAAGAATTTCTGAGAACATGAAAATTGTACGAAATTTTGATGAATTTTGGTTTTTATGGCATATAACTCATTTTTTTTCTTGGATTTACGGCCTATAGTAAACGGGTTTTACCGACTTTTTTGTTTTTTGACATTTTACTTATATTTGTATGGTTTAGGGTTTAGGGTTTTGGTTTTAGGGTTTAGGGTTTAGGTAATGTTCTTGCATATGTTGGGAATATTCCTCATTTTTTTTTCTTGGATTTATGGCCAATAGTACACGGGTTTTACCGACTTTTTTGTTTTTTGACATTTTACTTACATTTGTATGGTTTAGGGTTTAGGGTTTTGGTTTTAGGGTTTAGGGTTTAGGTAATGCTCTTGCATATGTAGGGAATATTCCTCATTTTTTTTTCTTGGATTTATGGCCTATTATAGTACACGGTTTCTACAGACTTTTTTGTTTATCGACATTTTGTTTATATTTATAGGTTTTAGGGTTTAGGGTTTTGGATTTAGGGTTTAGGGTTTAGGGTTTCAGGTTTAGTGTTTAGCTAATGTTCTTGCATATATAGGGAATATTCCTCATTTTTTTTCTTGGATTTATGGCCTATTATAGTACACGGTTTCTACAGACTTTTTTGTTTATCGACATTTTGTTTATATTTATAGGTTTTAGGGTTTAGGGTTTAGGGTTTCAGGTTTAGGGTTTAGGTAATGTTCTTGCATATGTAGGGAATATTCTTCATTTTTTTTTCTTGGATTTATGGCCAATAGTACACGGGTTTTACCGACTTTTTTGTTTTTTGACATTTTATTTATATTTGTAGGTTTTAGGGTTTAGGGTTTCAGGTTTAGGTTTTAGGTAATGTTCTTTCATATGTAGGGAATATTCCTCATTTTTTTTCTTGGATTTATGGCCTATAGTACAAGTGTTTTACCGACTTTTTTGTTTTTTGACATTTTATTTATATTTGTATGGTTTAGGGTTTAGGGTTTTGGTTTTAGGGTTTAGGGTTTAGGTAATTTTCTTTCATATGTTGGGAATATTCCTCATTTTTTTTCTTGGATTTATGGCCTATAGTACACGGTTTCTACCGACTTTTTTGTTTATCGACATTTTGTTTATATTTATAGGTTTTAGGGTTTAGGGTTTTGAATTTAGGGTTTAGGGTTTCTGGTTTAGGGTTTAGGTAATGTTCTTGCATATGTAGGGAATATTCCTCATTTTTTTTTCTTGGATTTATGGCCAATAGTACACGGGATTTACCGACTTTTTTGTTTTTTGATATTTTATTTATATTTGTAGGTTTTAGGGTTTAGGGTTTCAGGTTTAGAGTTTAGGTAATATTCTTGCATATGTAAGGAGTATTCCTCATTTTTTTTCTTGGATTTATGGCCTAGGGTTTTACCGACTTTTTTGTTTTCTTACATTTTATTTATATTTGTATGATTTAGGGTTTAGGGTTTTGGTATTAGGATTTAGGGTTTTAGGTTTAGGGTTTAGGTAATGTTCTTGCATATGTAGGGAATATTCCTCATTTTTTTTTCTTGGATTTATGGCCTATAGTACACGGGTTTTACCGACTTTTTTGTTTTTTGACATTTTATTTATATTTGTATGGTTTAGGGTTTAGGGTTTTGGTTTTAGGGTTTAGGGTTTAGTTTATGTTCTTGCATATGTAGGGAATATTCCTCATTTTTTTTTCTTGGATTTATGGCCAATAGTACACGGGTTTTACCAACTTTTTTGTTTTTTGACATTTTATTTATATTTGTAGGTTTTAGGGTTTAGAGTTTCAGGTTTAGGGTTTAGGTAATGTTCTTGCATATTCCTCATTTTTTTTCTTGGATTTATGGCCTATAGTACACGGTTTCTACCGATTTTTTTGTTTATCGACATTTGTTTATATTTATAGGTTTTAGGGTTTAGGGTTTTGGTTTTAGGGTTTAGGGTTTCAGGTTTAGGGTTTAGGTAATGTTCTTGCATATGTAGGGAATATTCCTCAATTTTTTTTCTTGGATTTATGGCCAATAGTACACGGGTTTTACCGACTTTTTTGTTTTTTGACATTTTATTTATATTTGTAGGTTTTAGGGTTTAGGGTTTAGGGTTTCAGGTTTAGGGTTAAGGTAATGTAGGGAATATTCCTCATTTTTTTTCTTGGATTTATGGCCAATAGTACACGGGTTTTACCAACTTTTTTGTTTTTTGACATTTTATTTATATTTGTAGGTTTTAGGGTTTAGGGTTTCAGGTTTAGGGTTTAGGTAATGTTCTTGCATATGTAAGGAGTATTCCTCATTTTTTTTCTTGGATTTATGGCCAATAGTACAAGGGTTTTACCGACTTTTTTGTTTTCTGACATTTTATTTATATTTGTATGATTTCGGATTTAGGGTTTTGGTGTTAGGGTTTAGGGTTTTAGGTTTAGGGTTTAGATAATGTTCTTGCATATGTAGGGAATATTCCTCATTTTTTTTTCTTGGATTTATGGCCTATTATAGTACACGGTTTCTACAGACTTTTTTGCTTATCGACATTTTGTTTATATTTATAGGTTTTAGGGTTTAGGGTTTTGGTTTTAGGGTTTAGGGTTTCAGGTTTAGGGTTTAGGTAATGTTCTTGCATATGTAGGGAATATTCCTCATTTTTTTTTCTTGGATTTATGGCCAATAGTACACGGGTTTTACCAACTTTTTTGTTTTTTGACATTTTATTTATATTTGTAGGTTTTAGGGTTTAGAGTTTCAGGTTTAGGGTTTAGGTAATGTTCTTGCATATTCCTCATTTTTTTTCTTGGATTTATGGCCTATAGTACACGGTTTCTACCGATTTTTTTGTTTATCGACATTTTGTTTATATTTATAGGTTTTAGGGTTTAGGGTTTTGGTTTTAGGGTTTCAGGTTTAGGGTTTAGGTAATGTTCTTGCATATGTAGGGAATATTCCTCAATTTTTTTTCTTGGATTTATGGCCAATAGTACACGGGTTTTACCGACTTTTTTGTTTTTTGACATTTTATTTATATTTGTAGGTTTTAGGGTTTAGGGTTTAGGGTTTCAGGTTTAGGGTTAAGGTAATGTAGGGAATATTCCTCATTTTTTTTCTTGGATTTATGGCCAATAGTACACGGGTTTTACCAACTTTTTTGTTTTTTGACATTTTATTTATATTTGTAGGTTTTAGGGTTTAGGGTTTCAGATTTAGGGTTTAGGTAATGTTCTTGCATATGTAAGGAGTATTCCTCATTTTTTTTCTTGGATTTATGGCCAATAGTACACGGGTTTTACCGACTATTTTGTTTTCTGACATTTTATTTATATTTGTATGATTTAGGATTTAGGGTTTTGGTGTTAGGGTTTAGGGATTTAGGTTTAGGGTTTAGGTAATGTTCTTGCATATGTAGGGAATATTCCTCATTTTTTTTCTTGGATTTATGGCCTATTATAGTACACGGTTTCTACAGACTTTTTTGTTTATCGACATTTGGTTTATATTTATAGGTTTTAGGGTTTAGGGTTTTGGTTTTAGGGTTTAGGGTTTCAGGTTTAGGGTTTAGGTAATGTTCTTGCATATGTAGGGAATATTCCTCAATTTTTTTTCTTGGATTTATGGCCAATAGTACACGGGTTTTACCAACTTTTTTGTTTTTTGACATTTTATTTATATTTGTAGGTTTTAGGGTTTAGGGTTTCAGGTTTAGGTTTTAGGTAATGTTCTTGCATATGTAAGGAGTATTCCTCATTTTTTTTCTTGGATTTATGGCCAATAGTACACGGGTTTTACCGACTTTTTTGTTTTCTGACATTTTATTTATATTTGTATGATTTAGGATTTAGGGTTTTGGTGTTAGGGTTTAGGGTTTTAGGTTTAGGGTTTAGGTAATGTTCTTGCATATGTAGGGAATATTCCTCATTTTTTTTCTTGGATTTATGTCCTATTATAGTACACGGTTTCTACAGACTTTTTTGTTTATCGACATTTTGTTTATATTTATAGGTTTTAGGGTTTAGGGTTTTGGTTTTAGGGTTTAGGGTTTCAGGTTTAGGGTTTAGGTAATGTTCTTGCATATGTAGGGAATATTCCTCATTTTTTTTTCTTGGATTTATGGCCAATAGTACACGGGTTTTACCAACTTTTTTGTTTTTTGACATTTTATTTATATTTGTAGGTTTTAGGGTTTAGAGTTTCAGGTTTAGGGTTTAGGTAATGTTCTTGCATATTCCTCATTTTTTTTCTTGTATTTATGGCCTATAGTACACGGTTTCTACCGATTTTTTTGTTTATCGACATTTTGTTTATATTTATAGGTTTTAGGGTTTAGGGTTTTGGTTTTAGGGTTTAGGGTTTCAGGTTTAGGGTTTAGGTAATGTTCTTGCATATGTAGGGAATATTCCTCAATTTTTTTTCTTGGATTTATGGCCAATAGTACACGGGTTTTACCGACTTTTTCGTTTTTTGACATTTTATTTATATTTGTAGGTTTTAGGGTTTAGGGTTTAGGGTTTCAGGTTTAGGGTTAAGGTAATGTAGGGAATATTCCTCATTTTTTTTCTTGGATTTATGGCCAATAGTACACGGGTTTTACCAACTTTTTTCTTTTTTGACATTTTATTTATATTTGTAGGTTTTAGGGTTTAGGGTTTCAGATTTAGGGTTTAGGTAATGTTCTTGCATATGTAAGGAGTATTCCTCATTTTTTTTCTTGAATTTATGGCCAATAGTACACGGGTTTTACCGACTTTTTTGTTTTCTGACATTTTATTTATATTTGTATGATTTAGGATTTAGGGTTTTGGTGTTAGGGTTTAGGGTTTTAGGTTTAGGGTTTAGGTAATGTTCTTGCATATGTAGGGAATATTCCTCATTTTTTTTCTTGGATTTATGGCCTATTATAGTACACGGTTTCTACAGACTTTTTTGTTTATCGACATTTTGTTTATATTAATAGGTTTTAGGGTTTAGGGTTTTGGTTTTAGGGTTTAGGGTTTCAGGTTTAGGGTTTAGGTAATGTTCTTGCATATGTAGGGAATATTCCTCATTTTTATTTCTTGGATTTATGGCCAATAGTACATGGGTTTTACCGACTTTTTTGTTTTTTGACATTTTATTTACATTTGTAGGTTTTAGGGTTTAGGGTTTCAGGTTTAGGGTTTAGGTAATGTTCTTGCATATGTAGGGAATATTCTTCATTTTTTTTTTCTTGGATTTATGGCCAATAGTACACGGGTTTTACCGACTTTTTTGTTTTTTGACATTTTATTTATATTTGTAGGTTTTAGGGTTTAGGGTTTCAGGTTTAGGTTTTAGGTAATGTTCTTTCATATGTAGGGAATATTCCTCATTTTTTTTTTCTTGGATTTATGGCCTATAGTACAAGGGTTTTACCGACTTTTTTGTTTTTTGACATTTTATTTATATTTGTATGGTTTAGGGTTTAGGGTTTTGGTTTTAGGGTTTAGGGTTTAGGTAATTTTCTTGCATATGTAGGGAATATTCCTCATTTTTTTTCTTGGATTTATGGCCTATAGTACACGGTTTCTACCGACTTTTTTGTTTATCGACATTTTGTTTATATTTATAGGTTTTAGGGTTTAGGGTTTTGGATTTAGGGTTTAGGGTTTAAGGTTTAGGGTTTAGGTAATGTTCTTGCATATGTAGGGAATATTCCTCATTTTTTTTTCTTGGATTTATGGCCAATAGTACACGGGATTTACCGACTTTTTTGTTTTTTGATATTTTATTTATATTTGTAGGTTTTAGGGTTTAGGGTTTCAGGTTTAGAGTTTAGGTAATATTCTTGCATATGTAAGGAGTATTCCTCATTTTTTTTCTTGGATTTATGGCCTAGGGTTTTACCGACTTTTTTGTTTTCTGACATTTTATTTATATTTGTATGATTTAGGGTTTAGGGTTTTGGTATTAGGATTTAGGGTTTTAGGTTTAGGGTTTAGGTAATGTTCTTGCATATGTAGGGAATATTCCTCATTTTTTTTCTTGGATTTATGGCCTATAGTACACGGGTTTTACCGACTTTTTTGTTTTTTGACATTTTATTTATATTTGTATGGTTTAGGGTTTAGGGTTTTGGTTTTAGGGTTTAGGGTTTAGTTAATGTTCTTGCATATGTAGGGAATATTCCTCATTTTTTTTTCTTGGATTTATGGCCAATAGTACACGGGTTTTACCAACTTTTTTGTTTTTTGACATTTTATTTATATTTGTAGGTTTTAGGGTTTAGAGTTTCAGGTTTAGGGTTTAGGTAATGTTCTTGCATATTCCTCATTTTTTTTCTTGGATTTATTTCCTATAGTACACGGTTTCTACCGATTTTTTTGTTTATCGACATTTTGTTTATATTTATAGGTTTTAGGGTTTAGGGTTTTGGTTTTAGGGTTTAGGGTTTCAGGTTTAGGGTTTAGGTAATGTTCTTGCATATGTAGGGAATATTCCTCAATTTTTTTTCTTGGATTTATGGCCAATAGTACACAGGTTTTACCAACTTTTTTGTTTTTTGACATTTTATTTATATTTGTAGGTTTTAGGGTTTAGGGTTTCAGGTTTAGGGTTTAGGTAATGTTCTTGCATATGTAAGGAGTATTCCTCATTTTTTTTCTTGGATTTATGGCCAATAGTACACGGGTTTTACCGACTTTTTTGTTTTCTGACATTTTATTTATATTTGTATGATTTAGGATTTAGGGTTTTGGTGTTAGGGTTTAGGGTTTTAGTTTTAGGGTTTAGATAATGTTCTTGCATATGTAGGGAATATTCCTCATTTTTTTTCTTGGATTTATGGCCTATTATAGTACACGGTTTCTACAGACTTTTTTGTTTATCGACATTTTGTTTATATTTATAGGTTTTAGGGTTTAGGGTTTTGGTTTTAGGGTTTAGGGTTTCAGGTTTAGGGTTTAGGTAATGTTCTTGCATATGTAGGGAATATTCCTCATTTTTTTTTTCTTGGATTTATGGCCAATAGTACACGGGTTTTACCAACTTTTTTGTTTTTTGACATTTTATTTATATTTGTAGGTTTTAGGGTTTAGAGTTTCAGGTTTAGGGTTTAGGTAATGTTCTTGCATATTCCTCATTTTTTTTCTTGGATTTATGGCCTATAGTACACGGTTTCTACCGATTTTTTTGTTTATCGACATTTTGTTTATATTTATAGGTTTTAGGGTTTAGGGTTTTGGTTTTAGGGTTTAGGGTTTCAGGTTTAGGGTTTAGGTAATGTTCTTGCATATGTAGGGAATATTCCTCAATTTTTTTTCTTGGATTTATGGCCAATAGTACACGGGTTTTACCGACTTTTTTGTTTTTTGACATTTTATTTATATTTGTAGGTTTTAGGGTTTACGGTTTAGGGTTTCCGGTTTAGGGTTAAGGTAATGTAGGGAATATTCCTCATTTTTTTTTCTTGGATTTATGGCCAATAGTACACGGGTTTTACCAACTTTTTTGTTTTTTGACATTTTATTTATATTTGTAGGTTTTAGGGTTTAGGGTTTCAGATTTAGGGTTTAGGTAATGTTCTTGCATATGTAAGGAGTGTTCCTCATTTTTTTTCTTGGATTTATGGCCAATAGTACACGGGTTTTACCGACTTTTTTGTTTTCTGACATTTTATTTATATTTGTTTGATTTAGGATTTAGGGTTTTGGTGTTAGGGTTTAGGGTTTTAGGTTTAGGGTTTAGGTAATGTTCTTGCATATGTAGGGAATATTCCTCATTTTTTTTCTTGGATTTATGGCCTATTATAGTACACGGTTTCTACAGACTTTTTTGTTTATCGACATTATGTTTATATTTATAGGTTTTAGGGTTTAGGGTTTTGGTTTTAGGGTTTAGGGTTTAGGTAATGTTCTTGCATATGTAGGGAATATTCCTCATTTTTTTTTCTTGGATTTATGGCCAATAGTACATGGGTTTTACCGACTTTTTTGTTTTTTGACATTTTATTTACATTTGTAGGTTTTAGGGTTTAGGGTTTCAGGTTTAGGGTTTAGGTAATGTTCTTGCATATGTAGGGAATATTCCTCATTTTTTTTCTTGGATTTATGGCCAATAGTACATGGGTTTTACCGACTTTTTTGTGTTTTGACATTTTATTTACATTTGTAGGTTTTAGGGTTTAGGGTTTCTGGTTTAGGGTTTAGGTAATGTTCTTGCATATGTAGGGAATATTCTTCATTTTTTTTTCTTGGATTTATGGCCAATAGTACACGGGTTTTACCGACTTTTTTGTTTTTTGACATTTTATTTATATTTGTAGGTTTTAGGGTTTAGGGTTTCAGGTTTAGGTTTTAGGTAATGTTCTTTCATATGTAGGGAATATTCCTCATTTTTTTTCTTGGATTTATGGCCTATAGTACAAGGGTTTTACCGACTTTTTTGCTTTTTGACATTTTATTTATATTTGTATGGTTTAGGGTTTAGGGTTTTGGTTTTAGGGTTTAGGGTTTAGGTAATTTTCTTGCATATGTAGGGAATATTCCTCATTTTTTTTCCTGGATTTATGGCCTATAGTACACGGTTTCTACCGACTTTTTTGTTTATCGACATTTTGTTTATATTTATAGGTTTTAGGGTTTAGGGTTTTGGATTTAGGGTCTAGGGTTTCAGGTTTAGGGTTTAGGTAATGTTCTTGCATATGTAGGGAATATTCCTCATTTTTTTTTCTTGGATTTATGGCCAATAGTACACGGGATTTACCGACTTTTTTGTTTTTTGATATTTTATTTATATTTGTAGGTTTTAGGGTTTAGGGTTTCAGGTTTAGAGTTTAGGTAATATTCTTGCATATGTAAGGAGTATTCCTCATTTTTTTTCTTGGATTTATGGCCTAGGGTTTTACCGACTTTTTTGTTTTCTGACATTTTATTTATATTTGTATGATTTAGGGTTTAGGGTTTTGGTATTAGGGTTTAGGGTTTTAGGTTTAGGGTTTAGGTAATGTTCTTGCATATGTAGGGAATATTCCTCATTTTTTTTCTTGGATTTATGGCCTATAGTACACGGGTTTTACCGACTTTTTTGTTTTTTGACATTTTATTTATATTTGTAGGTTTTAGGGTTTAGAGTTTCAGGTTTAGGGTTTAGGTAATGTTCTTGCATATTCCTCATTTTTTTTCTTGGATTTATGGCCTATAGTACACGGTTTCTACCGATTTTTTTGTTTATCGACATTTTGTTTATATTTATAGGTTTTAGGGTTTAGGGTTTTGGTTTTAGGGTTTAGGGTTTCACATTTAGGGTTTAGGTAATGTTCTTGCATATGTAGGAAATATTCCTCAATTTTTTTTCTTGGATTTATGGCCAATAGTACACGGGTTTTACCGACTTTTTTGTTTTTTGACATTTTATTTATATTTGTAGGTTTTAGGGTTTAGGGTTTAGGGTTTCAGGTTTAGGGTTAAGGTAATGTAGGGAATATTCCTCATTTTTTTTCTTGGATTTATGGCCAATAGTACACGGGTTTTACCAACTTTTTTGTTTTTTGACATTTTATTTATATTATAGGTTTTAGGGTTTAGGGTTTCAGGTTTAGGGTTTAGATAATGTTCTTGCATATGTAAGGAGTATTCCTCATTTTTTTTCTTGGATTTATGGCCAATAGTACACGGGTTTTACCGACTTTTTTGTTTTCTGACATTTTATTTATATTTGTATGATTTAGGATTTAGGGTTTTGGTGTTAGGGTTTAGGGTTTTAGGTTTAGGGTTTAGGTAAAGTTCTTGCATATGTAGGGAATATTCCTCATTTTTTTTCTTGGATTTATGGCCTATTATAGTACACGGTTTCTACAGACTTTTTTGTTTATCGACATTTTGTTTATATTTATAGGTTTTAGGGTTTAGGGTTTTGGTTTTAGGGTTTAGGGTTTCAGGTTTAGGGTTTAGGTAATGTTCTTGCATATGTAGGGAATATTCCTCATTTTTTTTCTTGGATTTATGGCCAATAGTACATGGGTTTTACCGACTTTTTTGTTTTTTGACATTTTATTTACATTTGTAGGTTTTAGGGTTTAGGGTTTCAGGTTTAGGGTTTAGGTAATGTTCTTGCATATGTAGGGAATATTCCTCATTTTTTTTCTTGGATTTATGGCCTATAGTACACGGTTTCTAACGACTTTTTTGTTTATCGACATTTTGTTTATATTTATAGGTTTTAGGTTTAGGGTTTTGGATTTAGGGTTTAGGGTTTCAGGTTTAGGGTTTAGGTAATGTTCTTGAATATGTAGGGAATATTCCTCATTTTTTTTCTTGGATTTATGGCCTATTATAGTACACGGTTTCTACTGACTTTTTTGTTTATCGACATTTTGTTTATATTTATAGGTTTTAGGGTTTAGGGTTTAGGGTTTAGGGTTTCAGGTTTAGGGTTTAGGTAATGTTCTTGCATATGTAGGGAATATTCCTCATTTTTTTTCTTGGATTTATGGCCGATAGTACACAGGTTTTACCGACTTTTTTGTTTTTTGACATTTTATTTATATTTATAGGTTTTAGGGTTTAGGGTTTTAGGTTTAGGGTTTAGGTAATGTTCTTGCATATGTAGGGAATATTCCTCATTTTTTTTCTTGGATTTATGGCCTATTATAGTACACGGTTTCTACAGACTTTTTTGTTTATCGACATTTTGTTTATATTTATAGGTTTTAGGGTTTAGGGTTTTGGTTTTAGGGTTTAGGGTTTCAGGTTTAGGGTTTAGGTAATGTTCTTGCATATGTAGGGAATATTCCTCATTTTTTTTCTTGGATTTATGGCCTATTATAGTACATGGGTTTTACCGTGTTTTTTGTTTTTTGACATTTTATTTACATTTGTAGGTTTTAGCGTTTAGGGTTTCAGGTTTAGGGTTTAGGTAATGTTCTTGCATATCTAGGGAATATTCCTCATTTTTTTTTCTTGGATTTATGGCCAATAGTACATGGGTTTTACCGACTTTTTTGTTTTTTGACATTTTATTTACATTTGTAGGTTTTAGGGTTTAGGGTTTAAGGTTTAGGGTTTAGGTAATGTTCTTGCATATGTAGGGAATATTCCTCATTTTTTTTTCTTGGATTTATGGCCGATAGTACACGGGTTCTACCGACTTTTTGGTTATCGACATTTTTTTTATATTTATAGGTTTTAGGTTTAGGGTTTTGGATTTAGGGTTTAGGGTTACAGGTTTAGGGTTTAGGTAATGTTCTTGCATATGTAGGGAATATTCCTCATTTTTTTTCTTGGATTTATGGCCTATTCTAGTACACGGTTTCTATAGACTTTTTTGTTTATCGACATTTTGTTTATATTTATAGGTTTTAGGGTTTAGGGTTTTGGTTTTAGGGTTTAGGGTTTCAGGTTTAGGGTTTAGGTAATGTTCTTGCATATGTAGGGAATATTCCTCATTTTTTTTTCTTGGTTTATGGCCAATAGTACATGGGTTTTACCGACTTTTTTGTTTTTTGACATTTTATTTACATTTGTAGGTTTTACGGTTTAGGGTTTCAGGTTTAGGGTTTAGGTAATGTTCTTGCATATGTAGGGAATATTCCTCATTTTTTTTCTTGGATTTATGGCCAATAGTACATGGGTTTTACCGACTTTTTTGTTTTTTGACATTTTATTTACATTTGTAGGTTTTAGGGTTTAGGGTTTCAGGTTTAGGGTTTAGGTAATGTTCTTGCATATGTAGGGAATATTCCTCAATTTTTTTCTTCGATTTATGGCCTATAGTACACGGTTTCTACCGACTTTTTTGTTTATCGACATTTTGTTTATATTTATAGGTTTTAGGTTTAGGGTTTTGGATTTAGGGTTTAGGGTTTCAGGTTTAGGGTTTAGGTAATGTTCTTGAATATGTAGGGAATATTCCTCATTTTTTTTCTTGGATTTATGGCCTATTATAGTACACGGTTTCTACTGACTTTTTTGTTTATCGACATTTTGTTTATATTTATAGGTTTTAGGGTTTAGGGTTTAGGGTTTAGGGTTTCAGGTTTAGGGTTTAGGTAATGTTCTTGCATATGTAGGGAATATTCCTCATTTTTTTTCTTGGATTTATGGCCGATAGTACACAGGTTTTACCGACTTTTTTGTTTTTTGACATTTTATTTATATTTATAGGTTTTAGGGTTTAGGGTTTTAGGTTTAGGGTTTAGGTAATGTTCTTGCATATGTAGGGAATATTCCTCATTTTTTTTCTTGGATTTATGGCCTATTATAGTACACGGTTTCTACAGACTTTTTTGTTTATCGACATTTTGTTTATATTTATAGGTTTTAGGGTTTAGGGTTTTGGTTTTAGGGTTTAGGGTTTCAGGTTTAGGGTTTAGGTAATGTTCTTGCATATGTAGGGAATATTCCTCATTTTTTTTCTTGGATTTATGGCCTATTATAGTACATGGGTTTTACCGTGTTTTTTGTTTTTTGACATTTTATTTACATTTGTAGGTTTTAGCGTTTAGGGTTTCAGGTTTAGGGTTTACGTAATGTTCTTGCATATCTAGGGAATATTCCTCATTTTTTTTTCTTGGATTTATGGCCAATAGTACATGGGTTTTACCGACTTTTTTGTTTTTTGACATTTTATTTACATTTGTAGGTTTTAGGGTTTAGGGTTTAAGGTTTAGGGTTTAGGTAATGTTCTTGCATATGTAGGGAATATTCCTCATTTTTTTTTCTTGGATTTATGGCCGATAGTACACGGGTTCTACCGACTTTTTGGTTATCGACATTTTTTTTATATTTATAGGTTTTAGGTTTAGGGTTTTGGATTTAGGGTTTAGGGTTACAGGTTTAGGGTTTAGGTAATGTTCTTGCATATGTAGGGAATATTCCTCATTTTTTTTCTTGGATTTATGGCCTATTCTAGTACACGGTTTCTATAGACTTTTTTGTTTATCGACATTTTGTTTATATTTATAGGTTTTAGGGTTTAGGGTTTTGGTTTTAGGGTTTAGGGTTTCAGGTTTAGGGTTTAGGTAATGTTCTTGCATATGTAGGGAATATTCCTCATTTTTTTTTCTTGGTTTATGGCCAATAGTACATGGGTTTTACCGACTTTTTTGTTTTTTGACATTTTATTTACATTTGTAGGTTTTACGGTTTAGGGTTTCAGGTTTAGGGTTTAGGTAATGTTCTTGCATATGTAGGGAATATTCCTCATTTTTTTTCTTGGATTTATGGCCAATAGTACATGGGTTTTACCGACTTTTTTGTTTTTTGACATTTTATTTACATTTGTAGGTTTTAGGGTTTAGGGTTTCAGGTTTAGGGTTTAGGTAATGTTCTTGCATATGTAGGGAATATTCCTCAATTTTTTTCTTCGATTTATGGCCTATAGTACACGGTTTCTACCGACTTTTTTGTTTATCGACATTTTGTTTATATTTATAGGTTTTAGGTTTAGGGTTTTGGATTTAGGGTTTAGGGTTTCAGGTTTAGGGTTTAGGTAATGTTCTTGCATATGTATTGAATATTCCTCATTTTTTTTCTTGGATTTATGGCCTATTATAGTACACGGTTTCTACAGACTTTTTTGTTTATCGACATTTTGTTTATATTTATAGGTTTTAGGGTTTATGGTTTTGGTTTTAGGGTTTAGGGTTTCAGGTTTAGGGTTTAGGTAATGTTCTTGCATATGTAGGGAATATTCCTCATTTTTTTTTCTTGGATTTATGGCCGATAGTACACGGGTTTTACCGACTTTTTTGTTTTTTGACATTTTATTTATATTTGTAGGTTTAGGGTTTAGGGTTTCAGGTTTAGGGTTTAGGTAATGTTCTTGCATATGTAGGGAATATTCCTCATTTTTTTTTTCTTGGATTTATGGCCTATAGTACACGGTTTCTACCGACTTTTTTGTTTATCGACATTTTGTTTATATTAATAGGTTTTAGGGTTTAGGGTTTTGGATTTAGGGTTTAGGGTTTAAGGTTTAGGGTTTAGATAATGTTCTTGCATATGTAGGGAATATTCTTTATTTTTTTTTCTTGGATATATGGCCAATAGTACACGGGTTTTACCGACTTTTTTGTTTTTTGACATTTTATTTATATTTGTAGGTTTTAGGGTTTAGGGTTTCAGGTTTAGGGTTTAGGTAATGTTCTTGCATATGTAAGGAGTATTCCTCATTTTTTTTCTTGGATTTATGGCCAATAGTACACGGGTTTTACCGACTTTTTTATTTTCTGACATTTTATTTATATTTGTATGATTTAGGGTTTAGGGTTTTGGTGTTAGGGTTTTGGGTTTTAGGTTTAGGGTTTAGGTAATGTTCTTGCATATGTAGGGAATATTCCTCATTTTTTTTCTCGGATTTATGGCCAATAGTACACGGGTTTTACCGAATTTTTTGTTTTTTGACATTTTATTTACATTTGTAGGTTCTAGGGTTTAGGGTTTAGGGTTTAGGGTTTAGGTAATGTTCTTGCATATGTAGGGAATATTCCTCATTTTTTTTTCTTAGATTTATGGCCTATTATAGTACACGGTTTCTACCGACTTTTTTGTTTATCGACATTTTGTTTATATTTATAGGTTTTAGGGTTTAGGTTTTTGGATTTAGGGTTTAGGGTTTCAGGTTTAGGGTTTAGGTAATGTTCTTGCATATGTAGGGATATTCCTCATTTTTTTTCTTGGATTTATGGCCTATTATAGTACACGGTTTTTACCGACTTTTTTGTTTATCGACATTTTGTTTATATTTATAGGTTTTAGGGTTTAGGGTTTTTGTTTTAGCGTTTAGGGTTTCAGGTTTAGGGTTTAGGTAATGTTCTTGAATATGTAGGGAATATTCCTCATTTTTTTTTCTTGGATTTATGGCCAATAGTACATGGGTTTTACCGACTTTTTTGTTTTTTGACATTTTATTTACATTTGTAGGTTTTAGGGTTTAGGGTTTCAGGTTTAGGGTTTAGGTAATGTTCTTGCATATGTAGGGAATATTCCTCATTTTTTTTTCTTGGATTTATGGCCAATAGTACATGGGTTTTACCGACTTTTTTGTTTTTTGACATTTTATTTACATTTGTAGGTTTTAGGGTTTAGGGTTTCAGGTTTAGGGTTTAGGTAATGTTCTTGCATATGTAGGGAATATTCCTCATTTTTTATCTTGGATTTATGGCCTATAGTACACGGTTTCTAACGACTTTTTTGTTTATCGACATTTTGTTTATATTTATAGGTTTTAGGTTTAGGGTTTTGGATTTAGGGTTTAGGGTTTCAGGTTTAGGGTTTAGGTAATGTTCTTGAATATGTAGGGAATATTCCTCATTTTTTTTCTTGGATTTATGGCCTATTATAGTACACGGTTTCTACTGACTTTTTTGTTTATCGACATTTTGTTTATATTTATAGGTTTTAGGGTTTAGGGTTTAGGGTTTCAGGTTTAGGGTTTAGGTAATGTTCTTGCATATGTAGGGAATATTCCTCATTTTTTTTCTTGGATTTATGGCCGATAGTACACAGGTTTTACCGACTTTTTTGTTTTTTGACATTTTATTTATATTTATAGGTTTTAGGGTTTAGGGTTTTAGGTTTAGGGTTTAGGTAATGTTCTTGCATATGTAGGGAATTTTCCTCATTTTTTTTCTTGGATTTATGGCCTATTATAGTACACGGTTTCTACAGACTTTTTTGTTTATCGACATTTTGTTTATATTTATAGGTTTTAGGGTTTAGGGTTTTGGTTTTAGGGTTTAGGGTTTCAGGTTTAGGGTTTAGGTAATGTTCTTGCATATGTAGGGAATATTCCTCATTTTTTTTCTTGGATTTATGGCCTATTATAGTACATGGGTTTTACCGTGTTTTTTGTTTTTTGACATTTTATTTACATTTGTAGGTTTTAGCGTTTAGGGTTTCAGGTTTAGGGTTTAGGTAATGTTCTTGCATATCTAGGGAATATTCCTCATTTTTTTTTCTTGGATTTATGGCCAATAGTACATGGGTTTTACCGACTTTTTTGTTTTTTGACATTTTATTTACATTTGTAGGTTTTAGGGTTTAGGGTTTAAGGTTTAGGGTTTAGGTAATGTTCTTGCATATGTAGGGAATATTCCTCATTTTTTTTTCTTGGATTTATGGCCGATAGTACACGGGTTCTACCGACTTTTTGGTTATCGACATTTTTTTTATATTTATAGGTTTTAGGTTTAGGGTTTTGGATTTAGGGTTTAGGGTTCCAGGTTTAGGGTTTAGGTAATGTTCTTGCATATGTAGGGAATATTCCTCATTTTTTTTCTTGGATTTATGGCCTATTCTAGTACACGGTTTCTATAGACTTTTTTGTTTATCGACATTTTGTTTATATTTATAGGTTTTAGGGTTTAGGGTTTTGGTTTTAGGGTTTAGGGTTTCAGGTTTAGGGTTTAGGTAATGTTCTTGCATATGTAGGGAATATTCCTCATTTTTTTTTCTTGGTTTATGGCCAATAGTACATGGGTTTTACCGACTTTTTTGTTTTTTGACATTTTATTTACATTTGTAGGTTTTACGGTTTAGGGTTTCAGGTTTAGGGTTTAGGTAATGTTCTTGCATATGTAGGGAATATTCCTCATTTTTTTTCTTGGATTTATGGCCAATAGTACATGGGTTTTACCGACTTTTTTGTTTTTTGACATTTTATTTACATTTGTAGGTTTTAGGGTTTAGGGTTTCAGGTTTAGGGTTTAGGTAATGTTCTTGCATATGTAGGGAATATTCCTCAATTTTTTTCCTCGATTTATGGCCTATAGTACACGGTTTCTACCGACTTTTTTGTTTATCGACATTTTGTTTATATTTATAGGTTTTAGGTTTAGGGTTTTGGATTTAGGGTTTAGCGTTTCAGGTTTAGGGTTTAGGTAATGTTCTTGCATATGTATTGAATATTCCTCATTTTTTTTCTTGGATTTATGGCCTATTATAGTACACGGTTTCTACAGACTTTTTTGTTTATCGACATTTTGTTTATATTTATAGGTTTTAGGGTTTATGGTTTTGGTTTTAGGGTTTAGGGTTTCAGGTTTAGGGTTTAGGTAATGTTCTTGCATATGTAGGGAATATTCCTCATTTTTTTTTCTTGGATTTATGGCCGATAGTACACGGGTTTTACCGACTTTTTTGTTTTTTGACATTTTATTTTTATTTGTAGGTTTAGGGTTTAGGGTTTCAGGTTTAGGGTTTAGGTAATGTTCTTGCATATGTAGGGAATATTCCTCATTTTTTTTTTCTTGGATTTATGGCCAATAGTACATGGGTTTTACCGACTTTTTTGTTTTTTGACATTTTATTTACATTTGTAGGTTTTAGGGTTTAGGGTTTCTGTTTAGGGTTTAGGTAATGTTCTTGCATATGTAGGGAATATTCGTCATTTTTTTTTTCTTGGATTTATGGCCGATAGTACACGGGTTCTACCGACTTTTTTGTTTATCGACATTTTGTTTATATTTATAGGTTTTAGGTTTAGGGTTTTGGATTTAGGGTTTAGGGTTTCAGGTTTAGGGTTTAGGTAATGTTCTTGCATATGTAGGGAATATTCCTCATTTTTTTTCTTGGATTTATGGCCTATTATAGTACACGGTTTCTACAGACTTTTTTGTTTATCGACATTTTGTTTATATTTATAGGTTTTAGAGTTTAGGGTTTTGTTTTTAGGGTTTAGGGTTTCAGGTTTAGGGTTTAGGTAATGTTCTTGCATATGTAGGGAATATTCCTCATTTTTTTTTCTTGGATTTATGGCCAATAGTACATGGGTTTTACCGACTTTTTTGTTTTTTGACATTTTATTTACATTTGTAGGTTTTAGGGTTTAGGGTTTCAGGTTTAGGGTTTAGGTAATGTTCTTGCATATGTAGGGAATATTCCTCATTTTTTTTCTTGGATTTATGGCCTATAGTACACGGTTTCTAACGACTTTTTTGTTTATCGACATTTTGTTTATATTTATAGGTTTTAGGGTTTAGGGTTTTGCCTTTAGGGTTTAGGGTTTCAGGTTTAGGGTTTAGGCAATGTTCTTGCATATGTAGAGAATATTCTTCATTTTTTTTTCTTGGATTTATGGCCAATAGTACACGGGTTTTACCGACTTTTTAGTTTTTTGACATTTTATTTATATTTGTAGGTTTTAGGGTTTAGGGTTTCAGGTTTAGGTTTTAGGTAATGTTCTTTCATATGTAGGGAATATTCCTTATTTTTTTTCTTGGATTTATAGCCTATAGTACAAGGGTTTTACCGACTTTTTTGTTTTTTGACATTTTATTTATATTTGTATGGTTTAGGGTTTAGGGTTTAGGTAATTTTCTTGCATATGTAGGGAATATTCCTCATTTTTTTTCTTGGATTTATGGCCTATTATAGTACACGGTTTCTACAGACTTTTTTGTTTATCGACATTTTGTTTATATTTATAGGTTTTAGGTTTTAGGGTTCTGGATTTAGGGTTTAGGGTTTTAGGTTTAGGGTTTAGGTAATGTTCTTGCATATGTAGGGAATATTCCTCATTTTTTTTTCTTGGATTTATGGCCGATAGTACACAGGTTTTACCGACTTTTTTGTTTTTTGACATTTTATTTATATTTATAGGTTTTAGGGTTTAGGGTTTTAGGTTTAGGGTTTAGGTAATGTTCTTGCATATGTAGGGAATATTCCTCATTTTTTTTCTTGGATTTATGTCCAATAGTACACGGGTTTTACCGACTTTTTTGTTTTCTGACATTTTATTTATATTTGTATGATTTAGGATTTAGGGTTTTGGTGTTAGGGTTTAGGATTTTAGGTTTAGGGTTTAGGTAATGTTCTTGCATATGTAGGGAATATTCCTCATTTTTTTTCTTGGATTTATGGCCTATTATAGTACACGGTTTCTACAGACTTTTTTGTTTATCGACATTTTGTTTATATTTATAGGTTTTAGGGTTTAGGGTTTTGGTTTTAGGGTTTAGGGTTTCAGGTTTAGGGTTTAGGTAATGTTCTTGCATATGTAGGGAATATTCCTCATTTTTTTTCTTGGATTTATGGCCTATTATAGTACATGGGTTTTACCGAGTTTTTTGTTTTTTGATATTTTATTTACATTTGTAGGTTTTAGCGTTTAGGGTTTCAGGTTTAGGGTTTAGGTAATGTTCTTGCATATGTAGGGAATATTCCTCATTTTTTTTTCTTGGATTTATGGCCAATAGTACATGGGTTTTACCGACTTTTTTGTTTTTTGACATTTTATTTACATTTGTAGGTTTTAAGGTTTAGGGTTTAAGGTTTAGGGTTTAGGTAATGTTCTTGCATATGTAGGGAATATTCCTCATTTTTTTTTCTTGGATTTATGGCCGATAATACACGGGTTCTACCGACTTTTTTGTTTATCGACATTTTGTTTATATTTATAGGTTTTAGGTTTAGGATTTTGGATTTAGGGTTTAGGGTTTAGGGTTTCAGGTTTAGGGTTTAGGTAATGTTCTTGCATATGTAGGGAATATTCCTCATTTTTTTTCTTGGATTTATGGCCTATTATAGTACACGGTTTCTATAGACTTTTTTGTTTATCGACATTTTGTTTATATTTATAGGTTTTAGGGTTTAGGGTTTTGGTTTTAGGGTTTAGGGTTTCAGGTTTAGGGTTTAGGCAATGTTCTTGCATATGTATTGAATATTCTTCATTTTTTTTTCTTGGATTTATGGCCAATAGTACACGGGTTTTACCGACTTTTTAGTTTTTTGACATTTTATTTATATTTGTAGGTTTTAGGGTTTAGGGTTTCAGGTTTAGGTTTTAGGTAATGTTCTTTCATATGTAGGGAATATTCCTCATTTTTTTTCTTGGATTTATAGCCTATAGTACAAGGGTTTTACCGACTTTTTTGTTTTTTGACATTTTATTTATATTTGTATGATTTAGGATTTAGGGTTTTGGTGTTAGGGTTTAGGGTTTTAGGTTTAGGGTTTAGGTAATGTTCTTGCATATGTAGGGAATATTCCTCATTTTTTTTCTTGGATTTATGGCCTATTATAGTACACGGTTTCTACAGACTTTTTTGTTTATCGACATTTTGTTTAAATTTATAGGTTTTAGGGTTTAGGGTTTTGGTTTTAGGGTTTAGGGTTTCAGGTTTAGGGTTTAGGTAATGTTCTTGCATATTTAGGGAATATTCCTCATTTTTTTTCTTGGATTTATGGCCTATTATAGTACATGGGTTTTACCGAGTTTTTTGTTTTTTGACATTTTATTTACATTTGTAGGTTTTAGCGTTTAGGGTTTCAGGTTTAGGGTTTAGGTAATGTTCTTGCATATGTAGGGAATATTCCTCATTTTTTTTTCTTGGATTTATGGCCAATAGTATATGGGTTTTACCGACTTTTTTGTTTTTTGACATTTTATTTACATTTGTAGGTTTTAGGGTTTAGGGTTTAAGGTTTAGGGTTTAGGTAATGTTCTTGCATATGTAGGGAATATTCCTCATTTTTTTTTCTTGGATTTATGGCCGATAGTACACGGGTTCTACCGACTTTTTTGTTTATCGACATTTTGTTTATATTTATAGGTTTTAGGTTTAGGGTTTTGGATTTAGGGTTTAGGGTTTCAGGTTTAGGGTTTAGGTAATGTTCTTGCATATGTAGGGAATATTCCTCATTTTTTTTCTTGGATTTATGGCCTATTATAGTACACGGTTTCTATAGACTTTTTTGTTTATCGACATTTTGTTTATATTTATAGGTTTTAGGGTTTAGGGTTTTGGTTTTAGGGTTTAGGGTTTCAGGTTTAGGGTTTAGGCAATGTTCTTGCATATGTAGGGAATATTCTTCATTTTTTTTTCTTGGATTTATGGCCAATAGTACACGGGTTTTACCGACTTTTTAGTTTTTTGACATTTTATTTATATTTGTAGGTTTTAGGGTTTAGGGTTTCAGGTTTAGGTTTTAGGTAATGTTCTTTCATATGTAGGGAATATTCCTTATTTTTTTTCTTGGATTTATAGCCTATAGTACAAGGGTTTTACCGACTTTTTTGTTTTTTGACATTTTATTTATATTTGTATGGTTTAGGGTTTAGGGTTTAGGTAATTTTCTTGCATATGTAGGGAATATTCCTCATTTTTTTTCTTGGATTTATGGCCTATTATAGTACACGGTTTCTACAGACTTTTTTGTTTATCGACATTTTGTTTATATTTATAGGTTTTAGGGTTTAGGGTTCTGGTTTTAGGGTTTAGGGTTTTAGGTTTAGGGTTTAGGTAATGTTCTTGCATATGTAGGGAATATTCCTCATTTTTTTTTCTTGGATTTATGGCCGATAGTACACAGGTTTTACCGACTTTTTTGTTTTTTGACATTTTATTTATATTTATAGGTTTTAGGGTTTAGGGTTTTAGGTTTAGGGTTTAGGTAATGTTCTTGCATATGTAGGGAATATTCCTCATTTTTTTTCTTGGATTTATGGCCAATAGTACACGGGTTTTACCGACTTTTTTGTTTTCTGACATTTTATTTATATTTGTATGATTTAGGATTTAGGGTTTTGGTGTTAGGGTTTAGGGTTTTAGGTTTAGGGTTTAGGTAATGATCTTGTATATGTAGGGAATATTCCTCATTTTTTTTCTTGGATTTATGGCCTATTATAGTACACGGTTTCTACAGACTTTTTTGTTTATCGACATTTTGTTTATATTTATAGGTTTTAGGGTTTAGGGTTTTGGTTTTAGGGTTTAGGGTTTCAGGTTTAGGGTTTAGGTAATGTTCTTGCATATGTAGGGAATATTCCTCATTTTTTTTCTTGGATTTATGGCCTATTATAGTACATGGGTTTTACCGAGTTTTTTGTTTTTTGACATTTTATTTACATTTGTAGGTTTTAGCGTTTAGGGTTTCAGGTTTAGGGTTTAGGTAATGTTCTTGCATATGTAGGGAATATTCCTCATTTTTTTTTCTTGGATTTATGGCCAATAGTACATGGGTTTTACCGACTTTTTTGTTTTTTGACATTTTATTTACATTTGTAGGTTTTAGGGTTTAGGTAATGTTCTTGCATATGTAGGGAATATTCCTCATTTTTTTTTCTTGGATTTATGGCCGATAGTACACGGGTTCTACCGACTTTTTTGTTTATCGACATTTTGTTTATATTTATAGGTTTTAGGTTTAGGGTTTTGGATTTAGGGTTTAGGGTTTCAGGTTTAGGGTTTAGGTAATGTTCTTGCATATGTAGGGAATATTCCTCATTTTTTTTCTTGGATTTATGGCCTATTATAGTACACGGTTTCTATAGACTTTTTTGTTTATCGACATTTTGTTTATATTTATAGGTTTTAGGGTTTAGGGTTTTGGTTTTAGGGTTTAGGGTTTCAGGTTTAGGGTTTAGGTAATGTTCTTGCATATGTAGGGAATATTCCTCATTTTTTTTTCTTGGTTTATGGCCAATAGTACATGGGTTTTACCGACTTTTTTGTTTTTTGACATTTTATTTACATTTGTAGGTTTTACGGTTTAGGGTTTAAGGTTTAAGGTTTAGGTAATGTTCTTGCATATGTAGGGAATATTCCTCATTTTTTTTTCTTGGATTTACGGCCAATAGTACATGGGTTTTACCGACTTTTTTGTTTTTTGACATTTTATTTACATTTGTAGGTTTTAGGGTTTAGGGTTTCAGGTTTAGGGTTTAGGTAATGTTCTTGCATATGTAGGGAATATTCGTCATTTTTTTTTTTCTTGGATTTATGGCCGATAGTACACGGGTTCTATCGACTTTTTTGTTTATCGACATTTTGTTTATATTTATAGGTTTTAGGTTTTAGGTTTAGGGTTTTGGATTTAGGGTTTAGGGTTTCAGGTTTAGGGTTTAGGTAATGTTCTTGCATATGTAGGGAATATTCCTCATTTTTTTTCTTGGATTTATGGCCTATTATAGTACACGGTTTCTACAGACTTTTTTGTTTATCGACATTTTGTTTATATTTATAGGTTTTAGAGTTTAGGGTTTTGTTTTTAGGGTTTAGGGTTTCAGGTTTAGGGTTTAGGTAATGTTCTTGCATATGTAGGGAATATTCCTCATTTTTTTTTCTTGGTTTATGGCCAATAGTACATGGGTTTTACCGACTTTTTTGTTTTTTGACATTTTATTTACATTTGTAGGTTTTACGGTTTAGGGTTTCAGGTTTAGGGTTTAGGTAATGTTCTTGCATATGTAGGGAATATTCCTCATTTTTTTTTCTTGGATTTATGGCCAATAGTACATGGGTTTTACCGACTTTTTTGTTTTTTGACATTTTATTTACATTTGTAGGTTTTAGGGTTTAGGGTTTCAGGTTTAGGGTTTAGGTAATGTTCTTGCATATGTAGGGAATATTCCTCATTTTTTTTCTTGGATTTATGGCCTATAGTACACGGTTTCTAACGACTTTTTTGTTTATCGACATTTTGTTTATATTTATAGGTTTTAGGGTTTAGGGTTTTGGTTTTAGGGTTTAGGGTTTCAGGTTTAGGGTTTAGGCAATGTTCTTGCATATGTAGGGAATATTCTTCATTTTTTTTTCTTGGATTTATGGCCAATAGTACACGGGTTTTACCGACTTTTTAGTTTTTTGACATTTAATTTATATTTGTAGGTTTTAGGGTTTAGGGTTTCAGGTTTAGGTTTTAGGTAATGTTCTTTCATATGTAGGGAATATTCCTTATTTTTTTTCTTGGATTTATAGCCTATAGTACAAGGGTTTTACCGACTTTTTTGTTTTTTGACATTTTATTTATATTTGTATGGTTTAGGGTTTAGGGTTTTGGTTTTAGGGTTTAGGGTTTAGGTAATTTTCTTGCATATGTAGGGAATATTCCTCATTTTTTTTCTTGGATTTATGGCCTATTATAGTACACGGTTTCTACAGACTTTTTTGTTTATCGACATTTTGTTTATATTTATAGGTTTTAGGGTTTAGGGTTCTGGTTTTAGGGTTTAGGGTTTTAGGTTTAGGGTTTAGGTAATGTTCTTGCATATGTAGGGAATATTCCTCATTTTTTTTTCTTGGATTTATGGCCGATAGTACACAGGTTTTACCGACTTTTTTGTTTTTTGACATTTTATTTATATTTATAGGTTTTAGGGTTTAGGGTTTTAGGTTTAGGGTTTAGGTAATGTTCTTGCATATGTAGGGAATATTCCTCATTTTTTTTTCTTGGATTTATGTCCAATAGTACACGGGTTCTACCGACTTTTTTGTTTTCTGACATTTTATTTATATTTGTATGATTTAGGATTTAGGGTTTTGGTGTTAGGGTTTAGGGTTTTAGGTTTAGAGTTTAGGTAATGTTCTTGCATATGTAGGGAATATTCCTCATTTTTTTTCTTGGATTTATGGCCTATTATAGTACACGGTTTCTACAGACTTTTTTGTTTATCGACATTTTGTTTATATTTATAGGTTTTAGGGTTTAGGGTTTTGGTTTTAGGGTTTAGGGTTTCAGGTTTAGGGTTTAGGTAATGTTCTTGCATATGTAGGGAATATTCCTCATTTTTTTTCTTGGATTTATGGCCTATTATAGTACATGGGTTTTACCGAGTTTTTTGTTTTTTGACATTTTATTTACATTTGTAGGTTTTAGCGTTTAGGGTTTCAGGTTTAGGGTTTAGGTAATGTTCTTGCATATGTAGGGAATATTCCTCATTTTTTTTTCTTGGATTTATGGCCAATAGTACATGGGTTTTACCGACTTTTTTGTTTTTTGACATTTTATTTACATTTGTAGGTTTTAGGGTTTAGGGTTTAAGGTTTAGGGTTTAGGTAATGTTCTTGCATATGTAGGGAATATTCCTCATTTTTTTTTCTTGGATTTATGGCCGATAATACACGGGTTCTACCGACTTTTTTGTTTATCGACATTTTGTTTATATTTATAGGTTTTAGGTTTAGGGTTTTGGATTTAGGGTTTAGGGTTTAGGGTTTTAGGTTTAGGGTTTAGGTAATGTTCTTGCATATGTAGGGAATATTCCTCATTTTTTTTCTTGGATTTATGGCCTATTATAGTACACGGTTTCTATAGACTTTTTTGTTTATCCACATTTTGTTTATATTTATAGGTTTTAGGGTTTAGGGTTTTGGTTTTAGGGTTTAGGGTTTCAGGTTTAGGGTTTAGGCAATGTTCTTGCATATGTAGGGAATATTCTTCATTTTTTTTTCTTGGATTTATGGCCAATAGTACACGGGTTTTACCGACTTTTTAGTTTTTTGACATTTTATTTATATTTGTAGGTTTTAGGGTTTAGGGTTTCAGGTTTAGGTTTTAGGTAATGTTCTTTCATATGTAGGGAATATTCCTCATTTTTTTTCTTGGATTTATAGCCTATAGTACAAGGGTTTTACCGACTTTTTTGTTTTTTGACATTTTATTTATATTTGTATGGTTTAGGGTTTAGGGTTTTGGTTTTAGGGTTTAGGGTTTAGGTAATGTTCTTGCATATGTAGGGAATATTCCTCATTTTTTTTTCTTGGATTTATGGCCTATAGTACACGGTTTCTACCGACTTTTTTGTTTATCGACATTTTGTTTATATTAATAGGTTTTAGGGTTTAGGGTTTTGGATTTAGGGTTTAGGGTTTCAGGTTTAGGGTTTAGATAATGTTCTTGCATATGTAGGGAATATTCTTTATTTTTTTTTCTTGGATTTATGGCCGATAGTACACAGGTTTTACCGACTTTTTTGTTTTTTGACATTTTATTTATATTTATAGGTTTTAGGGTTTAGGGTTTTAGGTTTAGGGTTTAGGTAATGTTCTTGCATATGTAGGGAATATTCCTCATTTTTTTTTCTTGGATTTATGTCCAATAGTACACGGGTTTTACCGACTTTTTTGTTTTCTGACATTTTATTTATATTTGTATGATTTAGGATTTAGGGTTTTGGTGTTAGGGTTTAGGGTTTTAGGTTTAGGGTTTAGGTAATGTTCTTGCATATGTAGGGAATATTCCTCATTTTTTTTCTTGGATTTATGCCCTATAGTACACGGGTTTTACCGACTTTTTTGTTTTTTGACATTTTATTTATATTTGTATGGTTTAGGGTTTAGGGTTTAGGGTTTTAGGGTTTAGGGTTTAGGTAACGTTCTTGCATATGTAGGGAATATTCCTCATTTTTTTTCTTGATTTTACGGCCAATAGTACACGGGTTTTACCGAATTTTTTGTTTTTTGACATTTTATTTACATTTGTAGGTTTTAGGGTTTAGGGTTTAGGGTTTAGGGTTTAGGTAATGTTCTTGCATATGTAGAGAATATTCCTCATTTTTTTTCTTGGATTTATGGCCTATTATAGTACATGGTTTCTATCGACTTTTTTGTTTATCGACATTTTGTTTATATTTATAGGTTTTAGGGTTTAGGGTTTTGGATTTAGGGTTTAGGGTTTCAGGTTTAGGGTTTAGGTAATGTTCTTGCATATGTAGGGAATATTCCTCATTTTTTTTTCTTGGATTTATGGCCGATAGTACACGGGTTCTACCGACTTTTTTGTTTATCGACATTTTGTTTATATTTATAGGTTTTAGGTTTAGGGTTTTGGATTTAGGGTTTAGGGTTTCAGGTTTAGGGTTTAGGTAATGTTCTTGCATATGTAGGGAATATTCCTCATTTTTTTTCTTGGATTTATGGCCTATTATAGTACACGGTTTCTATAGACTTTTTTGTTTATCGACATTTTGTTTATATTTATAGGTTTTAGGGTTTAGGGTTTTGGTTTTAGGGTTTAGGGTTTCAGGTTTAGGGTTTAGGTAATGTTCTTGCATATGTAGGGAATATTCCTCATTTTTTTTTCTTGGTTTATGGCCAATAGTACATGGGTTTTACCGACTTTTTTGTTTTTTGACATTTTATTTACATTTGTAGGTTTTACGGTTTAGGGTTTAAGGTTTAAGGTTTAGGTAATGTTCTTGCATATGTAGGGAATATTCCTCATTTTTTTTTCTTGGATTTACGGCCAATAGTACATGGGTTTTACCGACTTTTTTGTTTTTTGACATTTTATTTACATTTGTAGGTTTTAGGGTTTAGGGTTTCAGGTTTAGGGTTTAGGTAATGTTCTTGCATATGTAGGGAATATTCGTCATTTTTTTTTTTCTTGGATTTATGGCCGATAGTACACGGGTTCTATCGACTTTTTTGTTTATCGACATTTTGTTTATATTTATAGGTTTTAGGTTTTAGGTTTAGGGTTTTGGATTTAGGGTTTAGGGTTTCAGGTTTAGGGTTTAGGTAATGTTCTTGCATATGTAGGGAATATTCCTCATTTTTTTTCTTGGATTTATGGCCTATTATAGTACACGGTTTCTACAGACTTTTTTGTTTATCGACATTTTGTTTATATTTATAGGTTTTAGAGTTTAGGGTTTTGTTTTTAGGGTTTAGGGTTTCAGGTTTAGGGTTTAGGTAATGTTCTTGCATATGTAGGGAATATTCCTCATTTTTTTTTCTTGGTTTATGGCCAATAGTACATGGGTTTTACCGACTTTTTTGTTTTTTGACATTTTATTTACATTTGTAGGTTTTACGGTTTAGGGTTTCAGGTTTAGGGTTTAGGTAATGTTCTTGCATATGTAGGGAATATTCCTCATTTTTTTTTCTTGGATTTATGGCCAATAGTACATGGGTTTTACCGACTTTTTTGTTTTTTGACATTTTATTTACATTTGTAGGTTTTAGGGTTTAGGGTTTCAGGTTTAGGGTTTAGGTAATGTTCTTGCATATGTAGGGAATATTCCTCATTTTTTTTCTTGGATTTATGGCCTATAGTACACGGTTTCTAACGACTTTTTTGTTTATCGACATTTTGTTTATATTTATAGGTTTTAGGGTTTAGGGTTTTGGTTTTAGGGTTTAGGGTTTCAGGTTTAGGGTTTAGGCAATGTTCTTGCATATGTAGGGAATATTCTTCATTTTTTTTTCTTGGATTTATGGCCAATAGTACACGGGTTTTACCGACTTTTTAGTTTTTTGACATTTAATTTATATTTGTAGGTTTTAGGGTTTAGGGTTTCAGGTTTAGGTTTTAGGTAATGTTCTTTCATATGTAGGGAATATTCCTTATTTTTTTTCTTGGATTTATAGCCTATAGTACAAGGGTTTTACCGACTTTTTTGTTTTTTGACATTTTATTTATATTTGTATGGTTTAGGGTTTAGGGTTTTGGTTTTAGGGTTTAGGGTTTAGGTAATTTTCTTGCATATGTAGGGAATATTCCTCATTTTTTTTCTTGGATTTATGGCCTATTATAGTACACGGTTTCTACAGACTTTTTTGTTTATCGACATTTTGTTTATATTTATAGGTTTTAGGGTTTAGGGTTCTGGTTTTAGGGTTTAGGGTTTTAGGTTTAGGGTTTAGGTAATGTTCTTGCATATGTAGGGAATATTCCTCATTTTTTTTTCTTGGATTTATGGCCGATAGTACACAGGTTTTACCGACTTTTTTGTTTTTTGACATTTTATTTATATTTATAGGTTTTAGGGTTTAGGGTTTTAGGTTTAGGGTTTAGGTAATGTTCTTGCATATGTAGGGAATATTCCTCATTTTTTTTTCTTGGATTTATGTCCAATAGTACACGGGTTCTACCGACTTTTTTGTTTTCTGACATTTTATTTATATTTGTATGATTTAGGATTTAGGGTTTTGGTGTTAGGGTTTAGGGTTTTAGGTTTAGAGTTTAGGTAATGTTCTTGCATATGTAGGGAATATTCCTCATTTTTTTTCTTGGATTTATGGCCTATTATAGTACACGGTTTCTACAGACTTTTTTGTTTATCGACATTTTGTTTATATTTATAGGTTTTAGGGTTTAGGGTTTTGGTTTTAGGGTTTAGGGTTTCAGGTTTAGGGTTTAGGTAATGTTCTTGCATATGTAGGGAATATTCCTCATTTTTTTTCTTGGATTTATGGCCTATTATAGTACATGGGTTTTACCGAGTTTTTTGTTTTTTGACATTTTATTTACATTTGTAGGTTTTAGCGTTTAGGGTTTCAGGTTTAGGGTTTAGGTAATGTTCTTGCATATGTAGGGAATATTCCTCATTTTTTTTTCTTGGATTTATGGCCAATAGTACATGGGTTTTACCGACTTTTTTGTTTTTTGACATTTTATTTACATTTGTAGGTTTTAGGGTTTAGGGTTTAAGGTTTAGGGTTTAGGTAATGTTCTTGCATATGTAGGGAATATTCCTCATTTTTTTTTCTTGGATTTATGGCCGATAATACACGGGTTCTACCGACTTTTTTGTTTATCGACATTTTGTTTATATTTATAGGTTTTAGGTTTAGGGTTTTGGATTTAGGGTTTAGGGTTTAGGGTTTTAGGTTTAGGGTTTAGGTAATGTTCTTGCATATGTAGGGAATATTCCTCATTTTTTTTCTTGGATTTATGGCCTATTATAGTACACGGTTTCTATAGACTTTTTTGTTTATCCACATTTTGTTTATATTTATAGGTTTTAGGGTTTAGGGTTTTGGTTTTAGGGTTTAGGGTTTCAGGTTTAGGGTTTAGGCAATGTTCTTGCATATGTAGGGAATATTCTTCATTTTTTTTTCTTGGATTTATGGCCAATAGTACACGGGTTTTACCGACTTTTTAGTTTTTTGACATTTTATTTATATTTGTAGGTTTTAGGGTTTAGGGTTTCAGGTTTAGGTTTTAGGTAATGTTCTTTCATATGTAGGGAATATTCCTCATTTTTTTTCTTGGATTTATAGCCTATAGTACAAGGGTTTTACCGACTTTTTTGTTTTTTGACATTTTATTTATATTTGTATGGTTTAGGGTTTAGGGTTTTGGTTTTAGGGTTTAGGGTTTAGGTAATGTTCTTGCATATGTAGGGAATATTCCTCATTTTTTTTTCTTGGATTTATGGCCTATAGTACACGGTTTCTACCGACTTTTTTGTTTATCGACATTTTGTTTATATTAATAGGTTTTAGGGTTTAGGGTTTTGGATTTAGGGTTTAGGGTTTCAGGTTTAGGGTTTAGATAATGTTCTTGCATATGTAGGGAATATTCTTTATTTTTTTTTCTTGGATTTATGGCCGATAGTACACAGGTTTTACCGACTTTTTTGTTTTTTGACATTTTATTTATATTTATAGGTTTTAGGGTTTAGGGTTTTAGGTTTAGGGTTTAGGTAATGTTCTTGCATATGTAGGGAATATTCCTCATTTTTTTTTCTTGGATTTATGTCCAATAGTACACGGGTTTTACCGACTTTTTTGTTTTCTGACATTTTATTTATATTTGTATGATTTAGGATTTAGGGTTTTGGTGTTAGGGTTTAGGGTTTTAGGTTTAGGGTTTAGGTAATGTTCTTGCATATGTAGGGAATATTCCTCATTTTTTTTCTTGGATTTATGCCCTATAGTACACGGGTTTTACCGACTTTTTTGTTTTTTGACATTTTATTTATATTTGTATGGTTTAGGGTTTAGGGTTTAGGGTTTTAGGGTTTAGGGTTTAGGTAACGTTCTTGCATATGTAGGGAATATTCCTCATTTTTTTTCTTGATTTTACGGCCAATAGTACACGGGTTTTACCGAATTTTTTGTTTTTTGACATTTTATTTACATTTGTAGGTTTTAGGGTTTAGGGTTTAGGGTTTAGGGTTTAGGTAATGTTCTTGCATATGTAGAGAATATTCCTCATTTTTTTTCTTGGATTTATGGCCTATTATAGTACATGGTTTCTATCGACTTTTTTGTTTATCGACATTTTGTTTATATTTATAGGTTTTAGGGTTTAGGGTTTTGGATTTAGGGTTTAGGGTTTCAGGTTTAGGGTTTAGGTAATGTTCTTGCATATGTAGGGAATATTCCTCATTTTTTTTCTTGGATTTATGGCCTATTATAGTACACGGTTTCTACCGACTTTTTTGTTTATCGACATTTTGTTTATATTTATAGGTTTTAGGGTTTAGGGTTTTTGTTTTAGCGTTTAGGGTTTCAGGTTTAGGGTTTAGGTAATGTTCTTGAATATGTAGGGAATATTCCTCATTTTTTTTTCTTGGATTTATGGCCAATAGTACATGGGTTTTACCGACTTTTTTGTTTTTTGACATTTTATTTACATTTGTAGGTTTTAGGGTTTAGGGTTTCAGGTTTAGGGTTTAGGTAATGTTCTTGCATATGTAGGGAATATTCCTCATTTTTTTTTCTTGGATTTATGGCCTATTATAGTACACGGTTTCTATAGACTTTTTTGTTTATCGACATTTTGTTTATATTTATAGGTTTTAGGGTTTAGGGTTTTGGTTTTAGGGTTTAGGGTTTAGGCAATGTTCTTGCATATGTAGGGAATATTCTTCATTTTTTTTTCTTGGATTTATGGCCAATAGTACACGGGTTTTACCGACTTTTTAGTTTTTTGACATTTTATTTATATTTGTAGGTTTTAGGGTTTAGGGTTTCAGGTTTAGGTTTTAGGTAATGTTCTTTCATATGTAGGGAATATTCCTCATTTTTTTTCTTGGATTTATAGCCTATAGTACAAGGGTTTAACGACTTTTTTGTTTTTTGACATTTTATTTATATTTGTATGGTTTAGGGTTTAGGGTTTTGGTTTTAGGGTTTAGGGTTTAGGTAATTTTCTTGCATATGTAGGGAATATTCCTCATTTTTTTTCTTGGATTTATGGCCTATTATAGTACACGGTTTCTACAGACTTTTTTGTTTTTCGACATTTTGTTTATATTTATAGGTTTTAGGGTTTAGGGTTTTAGGTTTAGGGTTTAGGTAATGTTCTTGCATATGTAGGGAATATTCCTCATTTTTTTTTCTTGGATTTATGGCCGATAGTACACAGGTTTTACCGACTTTTTTGTTTTTTGACATTTTATTTATATTTATAGGTTTTACGGTTTAGGGTTTTAGGTTTAGGGTTTAGGTAATGTTCTTGCATATGTAGGGAATATTCCTCATTTTTTTTCTTGGATTTATGGCCAATAGTACACGGGTTTTACCGACTTTTTTGTTTTCTGACATTTTATTTATATTTGTATGATTTAGGATTTAGGGTTTTGGTGTTAGGGTTTAGGGTTTTAGGTTTAGGGTTTAGGTAATGTTCTTGCATAAGTAGGGAATATTCCTCATTTTTTTTCTTGGATTTATGGCCTATTATAGTACACGGTTTCTACAGACTTTTTTGTTTATCGACATTTTGTTTATATTTATAGGTTTTAGGGTTTAGGGTTTTGGTTTTAGGGTTTAGGGTTTCAGGTTTAGGGTTTAGGTAATGTTCTTGCATATGTAGGGAATATTCCTCATTTTTTTTCTTGGATTTATGGCCTATTATAGTACATGGGTTTTACCGAGTTTTTTGTTTTTTGACATTTTATTTACATTTGTAGGTTTTAGCGTTTAGGGTTTCAGGTTTAGGGTTTAGGTAATGTTCTTGCATATGTAGGGAATATTCCTCATTTTTTTTTCTTGGATTTATGGCCAATTGTACATGGGTTTTACCGACTTTTTTGTTTTTTGACATTTTATTTACATTTGTAGGTTTTAGGGTTTAGGGTTTAAGGTTTAGGGTTTAGGTAATGTTCTTGCATATGTAGGGAATATTCCTCATTTTTTTTTCTTGGATTTATGGCCGATAGTACACGGGTTCTACCGACTTTTTTGTTTATCGACATTTTGTTTATATTTATAGGTTTTAGGTTTAGGGTTTTGGATTTAGGGTTTAGGGTTTCAGGTTTAGGGTTTAGGTAATGTTCTTGCATATGTAGGGAATATTCCTCATTTTTTTTCTTGGATTTATGGCCTATTATAGTACACGGTTTCTATAGACTTTTTTGTTTATCGACATTTTGTTTATATTTATAGGTTTTAGGATTTAGGGTTTTGGTTTTAGGGTTTAGGGTTTCAGGTTTAGGGTTTAGGCAATGTTCTTGCATATGTAGGGAATATTCTTCATTTTTTTTTCTTGGATTTATGGCCAATAGTACACGGGTTTTACCGACTTTTTAGTTTTTTGACATTTTATTTATATTTGTAGGTTTTAGGGTTTAGGGTTTCAGGTTTAGGTTTTAGGTAATGTTCTTTCATATGTAGGGAATATTCCTTATTTTTTTTCTTGGATTTATAGCCTATAGTACAAGGGTTTTACCGACTTTTTTGTTTTTTGACATTTTATTTATATTTGTATGGTTTAGGGTTTAGGGTTTAGGTAATTTTCTTGCATATGTAGGGAATATTCCTCATTTTTTTTCTTGGATTTATGGCCTATTATAGTACACGGTTTCTACAGACTTTTTTGTTTATCGACATTTTGTTTATATTTATAGGTTTTAGGGTTTAGGGTTCTGGTTTTAGGGTTTAGGGTTTTAGGTTTAGGGTTTAGGTAATGTTCTTGCATATGTAGGGAATATTCCTCATTTTTTTTTCTTGGATTTATGGCCGATAGTACACAGGTTTTACCGACTTTTTTGTTTTTTGACATTTTATTTATATTTATAGGTTTTAGGGTTTAGGGTTTTAGGTTTAGGGTTTAGGTAATGTTCTTGCATATGTAGGGAATATTCCTCATTTTTTTTTCTTGGATTTATGGCCGATAATACACGGGTTCTACCGACTTTTTTGTTTATCGACATTTTGTTTATATTTATAGGTTTTAGGTTTAGGGTTTTGGATTTAGGGTTTAGGGTTTAGGGTTTCAGGTTTAGGGTTTAGGTAATGTTCTTGCATATGTAGGGAATATTCCTCATTTTTTTTCTTGGATTTATGGCCTATTATAGTACACGGTTTCTATAGACTTTTTTGTTTATCGACATTTTGTTTATATTTATAGGTTTTAGGGTTTAGGGTTTTGGTTTTAGGGTTTAGCGTTTCAGGTTTAGGGTTTAGGCAATGTTCTTGCATATGTAGGGAATATTCTTCATTTTTTTTTCTTGGATTTATGGCCAATAGTACACGGGTTTTACCGACTTTTTAGTTTTTTGACATTTTATTTATATTTGTAGGTTTTAGGGTTTAGGGTTTCAGGTTTAGGTTTTAGGTAATGTTCTTTCATATGTAGGGAATATTCCTCATTTTTTTTCTTGGATTTATAGCCTATAGTACAAGGGTTTTACCGACTTTTTTGTTTTTTGACATTTTATTTATATTTGTATGTTTTAGGGTTTAGGGTTTTGGTTTTAGGGTTTAGGGTTTAGGTAATTTTCTTGCATATGTAGGGAATATTCCTCATTTTTTTTCTTGGATTTATGGCCTATTATAGTACACGGTTTCTACAGACTTTTTTGTTTATCGACATTTTGTTTATATTTATAGGTTTTAGGGTTTAGGGTTCTGGTTTTAGGGTTTAGGGTTTTAGGTTTAGGGTTTAGGTAATGTTCTTGCATATGTAGGGAATATTCCTCATTTTTTTTTCTTGGATTTATGGCCGATAGTACACAGGTTTTACCGACTTTTTTGTTTTTTGACATTTTATTTATATTTATAGGTTTTAGGGTTTAGGGTTTTAGGTTTAGGGTTTAGGTAATGTTCTTGCATATGTAGGGAATATTCCTCATTTTTTTTCTTGGATTTATGGCCAATAGTACACGGGTTTTACCGACTTTTTTGTTTTCTGACATTTTATTTATATTTGTATGATTTAGGATTTAGGGTTTTGGTGTTAGGGTTTAGGGTTTTAGGTTTAGGGTTTAGGTAATGATCTTGCATATGTAGGGAATATTCCTCATTTTTTTTCTTGGATTTATGGCCTATTATAGTACACGGTTTCTACAGACTTTTTTGTTTATCGACATTTTGTTTATATTTATAGGTTTTAGGGTTTAGGGTTTTGGTTTTAGGGTTTAGGGTTTCAGGTTTAGGGTTTAGGTAATGTTCTTGCATATGTAGGGAATATTCCTCATTTTTTTTCTTGGATTTATGGCCTATTATAGTACATGGGTTTTACCGAGTTTTTTGTTTTTTGACATTTTATTTACATTTGTAGGTTTTAGCGTTTAGGGTTTCAGGTTTAGGGTTTAGGTAATGTTCTTGCATATGTAGGGAATATTCCTCATTTTTTTTTATTGGATTTATGGCCAATAGTACATGGGTTTTACCGACTTTTTTGTTTTTTGACATTTTATTTACATTTGTAGGTTTTAGGGTTTAGGGTTAAAGGTTTAGGGTTTAGGTAATGTTCTTGCATATGTAGGGAATATTCCTCATTTTTTTTTCTTGGATTTATGGCCAATAGTACATGGGTTTAGGGTTTAGGGTTTCAGGTTTAGGGTTTAGGTAATGTTCTTGCATATGTAGGGAATATTCCTCAATTTTTTTCTTGGATTTATGGCCTATAATACACGGTTTCTACCGACTTTTTTGTTTATCGACATTTTGTTTATATTTATAGGTTTTAGGTTTAGGGTTTTGGATTTAGGGTTTAGGGTTTCAGGTTTAGGGTTTAGGTAATGTTCTTGCATATGTAGGGAATATTCCTCATCTTTTTTTCTTGGATTTATGGCCTATAGTACACGGTTTCTACCGACTTTTTTGTTTATCGACATTTTGTTTATATTAATAGGTTTTAGGGTTTAGGGTTTTGGATTTAGGGTTTAGGGTTTCAGGTTTAGGGTTTAGATAATGTTCTTGCATATGTAGGGAATATTCTTTATTTTTTTTTCTTGGATTTATGGCCAATACTACACGGGTTTTACCGACTTTTTTGTTTTTTGACATTTTATTTATATTTGTAGGTTTTAGGGTTTAGGGTTTCAGGTTTAGGGTTTAGGTAATGTTCTTGCATATGTAAGGAGTATTCCTCATTTTTTTTCTTGGATTTATGGCCAATAGTACACGGGTTTTACCGACTTTTTTGTTTTCTGACATTTTATTTATATTTGTATGATTTAGGGTTTAGGGTTTTGGTGTTAGGGTTTTGGGTTTTAGGTTTAGGGTTTAGGTAATGTTCTTGCATATGTAGGGAATATTCCTCATTTTTTTTCTTGGATTTATGCCCTATAGTACACGGGTTTTACCGACTTTTTTGTTTTTTGACATTTTATTTATATTTGTATGGTTTAGGGTTTAGGGTTTAGGGTTTTAGGGTTTAGGGTTTAGGTAACGTTCTTGCATATGTAGGGAATATTCCTCATTTTTTTTCTTGAATTTACGGCCAATAGTACACGGGTTTTACCGAATTTTTTGTTTTTTGACATTTTATTTACATTTGTAGGTTTTAGGGTTTAGGGTTTAGGGTTTAGGGTTTAGGTAATGTTCTTGCATATGTAGAGAATATTCCTCATTTTTTTTCTTGGATTTATGGCCTATTATAGTACATGGTTTCTATCGACTTTTTTGTTTATCGACATTTTGTTTATATTTATAGGTTTTAGGGTTTAGGGTTTTGGATTTAGGGTTTCAGGTTTAGGGTTTAGGTAATGTTCTTGCATATGTAGGGAATATTCCTCATTTTTTTTCTTGGATTTATGGCCTATTATAGTACACGGTTTCTACCGACTTTTTTGTTTATCGACATTTTGTTTATATTTATAGGTTTTAGGGTTTAGGGTTTTTGTTTTAGCGTTTAGGGTTTCAGGTTTAGGGTTTAGGTAATGTTCTTGAATATGTAGGGAATATTCCTCATTTTTTTTTCTTGGATTTATGGCCAATAGTACATGGGTTTTACCGACTTTTTTGTTTTTTGACATTTTATTTACATTTGTAGGTTTTAGGGTTTAGGGTTTCAGGTTTAGGGTTTAGGTAATGTTCTTGCATATGTAGGGAATATTCCTCATTTTTTTTTCTTGGATTTATGGCCTATTATAGTACACGGTTTCTATAGACTTTTTTGTTTATCGACATTTTGTTTATATTTATAGGTTTTAGGGTTTAGGGTTTTGGTTTTAGGGTTTAGGGTTTCAGGTTTAGGGTTTAGGCAATGTTCTTGCATATGTAGGGAATATTCTTCATTTTTTTTTCTTGGATTTATGGCCAATAGTACACGGGTTTTACCGACTTTTTAGTTTTTTGACATTTTATTTATATTTGTAGGTTTTAGGGTTTAGGGTTTCAGGTTTAGGTTTTAGGTAATGTTCTTTCATATGTAGGGAATATTCCTCATTTTTTTTCTTGGATTTATAGCCTATAGTACAAGGGTTTAACGACTTTTTTGTTTTTTGACATTTTATTTATATTTGTATGGTTTAGGGTTTAGGGTTTTGGTTTTAGGGTTTAGGGTTTAGGTAAGTTTCTTGCATATGTAGGGAATATTCCTCATTTTTTTTCTTGGATTTATGGCCTATTATAGTACACGGTTTCTACAGACTTTTTTGTTTTTCGACATTTTGTTTATATTTATAGGTTTTAGGGTTTAGGGTTTTAGGTTTAGGGTTTAGGTAATGTTCTTGCATATGTAGGGAATATTCCTCATTTTTTTTTCTTGGATTTATGGCCGATAGTACACAGGTTTTACCGACTTTTTTGTTTTTTGACATTTTATTTATATTTATAGGTTTTACGGTTTAGGGTTTTTGGTTTAGGGTTTAGGTAATGTTCTTGCATATGTAGGGAATATTCCTCATTTTTTTTCTTGGATTTATGGCCAATAGTACACGGGTTTTACCGACTTTTTTGTTTTCTGACATTTTATTTATATTTGTATGATTTAGGATTTAGGGTTTTGGTGTTAGGGTTTAGGGTTTTAGGTTTAGGGTTTAGGTAATGTTCTTGCATAAGTAGGGAATATTCCTCATTTTTTTTCTTGGATTTATGGCCTATTATAGTACACGGTTTCTACAGACTTTTTTGTTTATCGACATTTTGTTTATATTTATAGGTTTTAGGGTTTAGGGTTTTGGTTTTAGGGTTTAGGGTTTAGGGTTTCAGGTTTAGGGTTTAGGTAATGTTCTTGCATATGTAGGGAATATTCCTCATTTTTTTTCTTGGATTTATGGCCTATTATAGTACATGGGTTTTACCGAGTTTTTTGTTTTTTGACATTTTATTTACATTTGTAGGTTTTAGCGTTTAGGGTTTCAGGTTTAGGGTTTAGGTAATGTTCTTGCATATGTAGGGAATATTCCTCATTTTTTTTTCTTGGATTTATGGCCAATTGTACATGGGTTTTACCGACTTTTTTGTTTTTTGACATTTTATTTACATTTGTAGGTTTTAGGGTTTAGGGTTTAAGGTTTAGGGTTTAGGTAATGTTCTTGCATATGTAGGGAATATTCCTCATTTTTTTTTCTTGGATTTATGGCCGATAGTACACGGGTTCTACCGACTTTTTTGTTTATCGACATTTTGTTTATATTTATAGGTTTTAGGTTTAGGGTTTTGGATTTAGGGTTTAGGGTTTCAGGTTTAGGGTTTAGGTAATGTTCTTGCATATGTAGGGAATATTCCTCATTTTTTTTCTTGGATTTATGGCCTATTATAGTACACGGTTTCTATAGACTTTTTTGTTTATCGACATTTTGTTTATATTTATAGGTTTTAGGGTTTAGGGTTTTGGTTTTAGGGTTTAGGGTTTCAGGTTTAGGGTTTAGGCAATGTTCTTGCATATGTAGGGAATATTCTTCATTTTTTTTTCTTGGATTTATGGCCAATAGTACACGGGTTTTACCGACTTTTTAGTTTTTTGACATTTTATTTATATTTGTAGGTTTTAGGGTTTAGGGTTTCAGGTTTAGGTTTTAGGTAATGTTCTTTCATATGTAGGGAATATTCCTTATTTTTTTTCTTGGATTTATAGCCTATAGTACAAGGGTTTTACCGACTTTTTTATTTTTTGACATTTTATTTATATTTGTATGGTTTAGGGTTTAGGGTTTAGGTAATTTTCTTGCATATGTAGGGAATATTCCTCATTTTTTTTCTTGGATTTATGGCCTATTATAGTACACGGTTTCTACAGACTTTTTTGTTTATCGACATTTTGTTTATATTTATAGGTTTTAGGGTTTAGGGTTCTGGTTTTAGGGTTTAGGGTTTTAGGTTTAGGGTTTAGGTAATGTTCTTGCATATGTAGGGAATATTCCTCATTTTTTTTTCTTGGATTTATGGCCGATAGTACACAGGTTTTACCGACTTTTTTGTTTTTTGACATTTTATTTATATTTATAGGTTTTAGGGTTTAGGGTTTTAGGTTTAGGGTTTAGGTAATGTTCTTGCATATGTAGGGAATATTCCTCATTTTTTTTCTTGGATTTATGTCCAATAGTACACGGGTTTTACCGACTTTTTTGTTTCTGACATTTTATTTATATTTGTATGATTTAGGATTTAGGGTTTTGGTGTTAGGGTTTAGGGTTTTAGGTTTAGGGTTTAGGTAATGTTCTTGCATATGTAGGGAATATTCCTCATTTTTTTTCTTGGATTTATGGCCTATTATAGTACACGGTTTCTACAGACTTTTTTGTTTATCGACATTTTGTTTATATTTATAGGTTTTAGGGTTTAGGGTTTTGGTTTTAGGGTTTAGGGTTTCAGGTTTAGGGTTTAGGTAATGTTCTTGCATATGTAGGGAATATTCCTCATTTTTTTTCTTGGATTTATGGCCTATTATAGTACATGGGTTTTACCGAGTTTTTTGTTTTTTGATATTTTATTTACATTTGTAGGTTTTAGCGTTTAGGGTTTCAGGTTTAGGGTTTAGGTAATGTTCTTGCATATGTAGGGAATATTCCTCATTTTTTTTTCTTGGATTTATGGCCAATAGTACATGGGTTTTACCGCCTTTTTTGTTTTTTGACATTTTATTTACATTTGTAGGTTTTAGGGTTTAGGGTTTAAGGTTTAGGGTTTAGGTAATGTTCTTGCATATGTAGGGAATATTCCTCATTTTTTTTTCTTGGATTTATGGCCGATAGTACACGGGTTCTACCGACTTTTTTGTTTATCGACATTTTGTTTATATTTATAGGTTTTAGGTTTAGGGTTTTGGATTTAGGGTTTAGGGTTTAGGGTTTCAGGTTTAGGGTTTAGGTAATGTTCTTGCATATGTAGGGAATATTCCTCATTTTTTTTCTTGGATTTATGGCCTATTATAGTACACGGTTTCTATAGACTTTTTTGTTTATCAACATTTTGTTTATATTTATAGGTTTTAGGGTTTAGGGTTTTGGTTTTAGGGTTTAGGGTTTCAGGTTTAGGGTTTAGGCAATGTTCTTGCATATGTAGGGAATATTCTTCATTTTTTTTTCTTGGATTTATGGCCAATAGTACAAGGGTTTTACCGACTTTTTAGTTTTTTGACATTTTATTTATATTTGTAGGTTTTAGGGTTTAGGGTTTCAGGTTTAGGTTTTAGGTAATGTTCTTTCATATGTAGGGAATATTCCTCATTTTTTTTCTTGGATTTATAGCCTATAGTACAAGGGTTTTACCGACTTTTTTGTTTTTTGACATTTTATTTATATTTGTATGATTTAGGGTTTAGGGTTTTGGTTTTAGGGTTTAGGGTTTAGGTAATTTTCTTGCATATGTAGGGAATATTCCTCATTTTTTTTCTTGGATTTATGGCCTATTATAGTACACGGTTTCTACAGACTTTTTTGTTTATCGACATTTTGTTTATATTTATAGGTTTTAGGGTTTAGGGTTCTGGTTTTAGGGTTTAGGGTTTTAGGTTTAGGGTTTAGGTAATGTTCTTGCATATGTAGGGAATATTCCTCATTTTTTTTTCTTGGATTTATGGCCGATAGTACACAGGTTTTACCGACTTTTTTGTTTTTTGACATTTTATTTATATTTATAGGTTTTAGGGTTTAGGGTTTTAGGTTTAGGGTTTAGGTAATGTTCTTGCATATGTAGGGAATATTCCTCATTTTTTTTTCTTGGATTTATGTCCAATAGTACACGGGTTTTACCGACTTTTTTGTTTTCTGACATTTTATTTATATTTGTATGATTTAGGATTTAGGGTTTTGGTGTTAGGGTTTAGGGTTTTAGGTTTAGGTTTTAGGTAATGTTCTTGCATATGTAGGGAATATTCCTCATTTTTTTTCTTGGATTTATGGCCTATTATAGTACACGGTTTCTACAGACTTTTTTGTTTATCGACATTTTGTTTATATTTATAGGTTTTAGGGTTTAGGGTTTTGGTTTTAGGGTTTAGGGTTTAAGGTTTAGGGTTTAGGTAATGTTCTTGCATATGTAGGGAATATTCCTCATTTTTTTTCTTGGATTTATGGCCTATTATAGTACATGGGTTTTACCGAGTTTTTTGTTTTTTGACATTTTATTTACATTTGTAGGTTTTAGCGTTTAGGGTTTCAGGTTTAGGGTTTAGGTAATGTTCTTGCATATGTAGGGAATATTCCTCATTTTTTTTTCTTGGATTTATGGCCAATAGTACATGGGTTTTACCGACTTTTTTGTTTTTTGACATTTTATTTACATTTGTAGGTTTTAGGGTTTAGGGTTTAAGGTTTAGGGTTTAGGTAATGTTCTTGCATATGTAGGGAATATTCCTCATTTTTTTTTCTTGGATTTATGGCCGATAATACACGGGTTCTACCGACTTTTTTGTTTATCGACATTTTGTTTATATTTATAGGTTTTAGGTTTAGGGTTTTGGATTTAGGGTTTAGGGTTTAAGGTTTCAGGTTTAGGGTTTAGGTAATGTTCTTGCATATGTAGGGAATATTCCTCATTTTTTTTCTTGGATTTATGGCCTATTATAGTACACGGTTTCTATAGACTTTTTTGTTTATCGACATTTTGTTTATATTTATAGGTTTTAGGGTTTAGGGTTTTGGTTTTAGGGTTTAGGGTTTCAGGTTTAGGGTTTAGGCAATGTTCTTGCATATGTAGGGAATATTCTTCATTTTTTTTTCTTGGATTTATGGCCAATAGTACACGGGTTTTACCGACTTTTTAGTTTTTTGACATTTTATTTATATTTGTAGGTTTTAGGGTTTAGGGTTTCAGGTTTAGGTTTTAGGTAATGTTCTTTCATATGTAGGGAATATTCCTCATTTTTTTTCTTGGATTTATAGCCTATAGTACAAGGGTTTTACCGACTTTTTTGTTTTTTGACATTTTATTTATATTTGTATGGTTTAGGGTTTAGGGTTTTGGTTTTAGGGTTTAGGGTTTAGGTAATTTTCTTGCATATGTAGGGAATATTCCTCATTTTTTTTCTTGGATTTATGGCCTATTATAGTACACGGTTTCTACAGACTTTTTTGTTTATCGACATTTTGTTTATATTTATAGGTTTTAGGGTTTAGGGTTCTGGTTTTAGGGTTTAGGGTTTTAGGTTTAGGGTTTAGGTAATGTTCTTGCATATGTAGGGAATATTCCTCATTTTTTTTTCTTGGATTTATGGCCGATAGTACACAGGTTTTACCGACTTTTTTGTTTTTTGACATTTTATTTATATTTATAGGTTTTAGGGTTTAGGGTTTTAGGTTTAGGGTTTAGGTAATGTTCTTGCATATGTAGGGAATATTCCTCATTTTTTTTCTTGGATTTATGGCCAATAGTACACGGGTTTTACCGACTTTTTTGTTTTCTGACATTTTATTTATATTTGTATGATTTATGATTTAGGGTTTTGGTGTTAGGGTTTAGGGTTTTAGGTTTAGGGTTTAGGTAATGATCTTGCATATGTAGGGAATATTCCTCATTTTTTTTCTTGGATTTATGGCCTATTATAGTACACGGTTTCTACAGACTTTTTTGTTTATCGACATTTTGTTTATATTTATAGGTTTTAGGGTTTAGGGTTTTGGTTTTAGGGTTTAGGGTTTCAGGTTTAGGGTTTAGGTAATGTTCTTGCATATGTAGGGAATATTCCTCATTTTTTTTCTTGGATTTATGGCCTATTATAGTGCATGGGTTTTACCGAGTTTTTTGTTTTTTGACATTTTATTTACATTTGTAGGTTTTAGCGTTTAGGGTTTCAGGTTTAGGGTTTAGGTAATGTTCTTGCATATGTAGGGAATATTCCTCATTTTTTTTTCTTGGATTTATGGCCAATAGTACATGGGTTTTACCGACTTTTTTGTTTTTTGACATTTTATTTACATTTGTAGGTTTTAGGGTTTAGGGTTTAAGGTTTAGGGTTTAGGTAATGTTCTTGCATATGTAGGGAATATTCCTCATTTTTTTTTCTTGGATTTATGGCCGATAGTACACGGGTTCTACCGACTTTTTTGTTTATCGACATTTTGTTTATATTTATAGGTTTTAGGTTTAGGGTTTTGGATTTAGGGTTTAGGGTTTCAGGTTTAGGGTTTAGGTAATGTTCTTGCATATGTAGGGAATATTCCTCATTTTTTTTCTTGGATTTATGGCCTATTATAGTACACGGTTTCTATAGACTTTTTTGTTTATCGACATTTTGTTTATATTTATAGGTTTTAGGATTTAGGGTTTTGGTTTTAGGGTTTAGGGTTTCAGGTTTAGGGTTTAGGCAATGTTCTTGCATATGTAGGGAATATTCTTCATTTTTTTTTCTTGGATTTATGGCCAATAGTACACGGGTTTTACCGACTTTTTAGTTTTTTGACATTTTATTTATATTTGTAGGTTTTAGGGTTTAGGGTTTCAGGTTTAGGTTTTAGGTAATGTTCTTTCATATGTAGGGAATATTCCTTATTTTTTTTCTTGGATTTATAGCCTATAGTACAAGGGTTTTACCGACTTTTTTGTTTTTTGACATTTTATTTATATTTGTATGGTTTAGGGTTTAGGGTTTAGGTAATTTTCTTGCATATGTAGGGAATATTCCTCATTTTTTTTCTTGGATTTATGGCCTATTATAGTACACGGTTTCTACAGACTTTTTTGTTTATCGACATTTTGTTTATATTTATAGGTTTTAGGGTTTAGGGTTCTGGTTTTAGGGTTTAGGGTTTTAGGTTTAGGGTTTAGGTAATGTTCTTGCATATGTAGGGAATATTCCTCATTTTTTTTTCTTGGATTTATGGCCGATAGTACACAGGTTTTACCGACTTTTTTGTTTTTTGACATTTTATTTATATTTATAGGTTTTAGGGTTTAGGGTTTTAGGTTTAGGGTTTAGGTAATGTTCTTGCATATGTAGGGAATATTCCTCATTTTTTTTTCTTGGATTTATGGCCGATAATACACGGGTTCTACCGACTTTTTTGTTTATCGACATTTTGTTTATATTTATAGGTTTTAGGTTTAGGGTTTTGGATTTAGGGTTTAGGGTTTAGGGTTTCAGGTTTAGGGTTTAGGTAATGTTCTTGCATATGTAGGGAATATTCCTCATTTTTTTTCTTGGATTTATGGCCTATTATAGTACACGGTTTCTATAGACTTTTTTGTTTATGGACATTTTGTTTATATTTATAGGTTTTAGGGTTTAGGGTTTTGGTTTTAGGGTTTAGGGTTTCAGGTTTAGGGTTTAGGCAATGTTCTTGCATATGTAGGGAATATTCTTCATTTTTTTTTCTTGGATTTATGGCCAATAGTACACGGGTTTTACCGACTTTTTAGTTTTTTGACATTTTATTTATATTTGTAGGTTTTAGGGTTTAGGGTTTCAGGTTTAGGTTTTAGGTAATGTTCTTTCATATGTAGGGAATATTCCTCATTTTTTTTCTTGGATTTATAGCCTATAGTACAAGGGTTTTACCGACTTTTTTGTTTTTTGACATTTTATTTATATTTGTATGTTTTAGGGTTTAGGGTTTTGGTTTTAGGGTTTAGGGTTTAGGTAATTTTCTTGCATATGTAGGGAATATTCCTCATTTTTTTTCTTGGATTTATGGCCTATTATAGTACACGGTTTCTACAGACTTTTTTGTTTATCGACATTTTGTTTATATTTATAGGTTTTAGGGTTTAGGGTTCTGGTTTTAGGGTTTAGGGTTTTAGGTTTAGGGTTTAGGTAATGTTCTTGCATATGTAGGGAATATTCCTCATTTTTTTTTCTTGGATTTATGGCCGATAGTACACAGGTTTTACCGACTTTTTTGTTTTTTGACATTTTATTTATATTTATAGGTTTTAGGGTTTAGGGTTTTAGGTTTAGGGTTTAGGTAATGTTCTTGCATATGTAGGGAATATTCCTCATTTTTTTTTCTTGGATTTATGTCCAATAGTACACGGGTTTTACCGACTTTTTTGTTTTCTGACATTTTATTTATATTTGTATGATTTAGGATTTAGGGTTTTGGTGTTAGGGTTTAGGGTTTTAGGTTTAGGGTTTAGGTAATGTTCTTGCATATGTAGGGAATATTCCTCATTTTTTTTCTTGGATTTATGGCCTATTATAGTACACGGTTTCTACAGACTTTTTTGTTTATCGACATTTTGTTTATATTTATAGGTTTTAGGGTTTAGGGTTTTGGTTTTAGGGTTTAGGGTTTCAGGTTTAGGGTTTAGGTAATGTTCTTGCATATGTAGGGAATATTCCTCATTTTTTTTCTTGGATTTATGGCCTATTATAGTACATGGGTTTTACCGAGTTTTTTGTTTTTTGATATTTTATTTACATTTGTAGGTTTTAGCGTTTAGGGTTTCAGGTTTAGGGTTTAGGTAATGTTCTTGCATATGTAGGGAATATTCCTCATTTTTTTTTCTTGGATTTATGGCCAATAGTACATGGGTTTTACCGACTTTTTTGTTTTTTGACATTTTATTTACATTTGTAGGTTTTAGGGTTTAGGGTTTAAGGTTTAGGGTTTAGGTAATGTTCTTGCATATGTAGGGAATATTCCTCATTTTTTTTTCTTGGATTTATGGCCGATAGTACACGGGTTCTACCGACTTTTTTGTTTATCGACATTTTGTTTATATTTATAGGTTTTAGGTTTAGGGTTTTGGATTTAGGGTTTAGGGTTTAGGGTTTCAGGTTTAGGGTTTAGGTAATGTTCTTGCATATGTAGGGAATATTCCTCATTTTTTTTCTTGGATTTATGGCCTATTATAGTACACGGTTTCTATAGACTTTTTTGTTTATCAACATTTTGTTTATATTTATAGGTTTTAGGGTTTAGGGTTTTGGTTTTAGGGTTTAGGGTTTCAGGTTTAGGGTTTAGGCAATGTTCTTGCATATGTAGGGAATATTCTTCATTTTTTTTTCTTGGATTTATGGCCAATAGTACACGGGTTTTACCGACTTTTTAGTTTTTTGACATTTTATTTATATTTGTAGGTTTTAGGGTTTAGGGTTTCAGGTTTAGGTTTTAGGTAATGTTCTTTCATATGTAGGGAATATTCCTCATTTTTTTTCTTGGATTTATAGCCTATAGTACAAGGGTTTTACCGACTTTTTTGTTTTTTGACATTTTATTTATATTTGTATGGTTTAGGGTTTAGGGTTTTGGTTTTAGGGTTTAGGGTTTAGGTAATTTTCTTGCATATGTAGGGAATATTCCTCATTTTTTTTCTTGGATTTATGGCCTATTATAGTACACGGTTTCTACAGACTTTTTTGTTTATCGACATTTTGTTTATATTTATAGGTTTTAGGGTTTAGGGTTCTGGTTTTAGGGTTTAGGGTTTTAGGTTTAGGGTTTAGGTAATGTTCTTGCATATGTAGGGAATATTCCTCATTTTTTTTTCTTGGATTTATGGCCGATAGTACACAGGTTTTACCGACTTTTTTGTTTTTTGACATTTTATTTATATTTATAGGTTTTAGGGTTTAGGGTTTTAGGTTTAGGGTTTAGGTAATGTTCTTGCATATGTAGGGAATATTCCTCATTTTTTTTTCTTGGATTTATGTCCAATAGTACACGGGTTTTACCGACTTTTTTGTTTTCTGACATTTTATTTATATTTGTATGATTTAGGATTTAGGGTTTTGGTGTTAGGGTTTAGGGTTTTAGGTTTAGGGTTTAGGTAATGTTCTTGCATATGTAGGGAATATTCCTCATTTTTTTTCTTGAATTTATGGCCTATTATAGTACACGGTTTCTACAGACTTTTTTGTTTATCGACATTTTGTTTATATTTATAGGTTTTAGGGTTTAGGGTTTTGGTTTTAGGGTTTAGGGTTTAAGGTTTAGGGTTTAGGTAATGTTCTTGCATATGTAGGGAATATTCCTCATTTTTTTTCTTAGATTTATGGCCTATTATAGTACATGGGTTTTACCGAGTTTTTTGTTTTTTGACATTTTATTTACATTTGTAGGTTTTAGCGTTTAGGGTTTCAGGTTTAGGGTTTAGGTAATGTTCTTGCATATGTAGGGAATATTCCTCATTTTTTTTTCTTGGATTTATGGCCAATAGTACATGGGTTTTACCGACTTTTTTGTTTTTTGACATTTTATTTACATTTGTAGGTTTTAGGGTTTAGGGTTTAAGGTTTAGGGTTTAGGTAATGTTCTTGCATATGTAGGGAATATTCCTCATTTTTTTTTCTTGGATTTATGGCCGATAATACACGGGTTCTACCGACTTTTTTGTTTATCGACATTTTGTTTATATTTATAGGTTTTAGGTTTAGGGTTTTGGATTTAGGGTTTAGGGTTTAAGGTTTCAGGTTTAGGGTTTAGGTAATGTTCTTGCATATGTAGGGAATATTCCTCATTTTTTTTCTTGGATTTATGGCCTATTATAGTACACGGTTTCTATAGACTTTTTTGTTTATCGACATTTTGTTTATATTTATAGGTTTTAGGGTTTAGGGTTTTGGTTTTAGGGTTTAGGGTTTCAGGTTTAGGGTTTAGGCAATGTTCTTGCATATGTAGGGAATATTCTTCATTTTTTTTTCTTGTATTTATGGCCAATAGTACACGGGTTTTACCGACTTTTTAGTTTTTTGACATTTTATTTATATTTGTAGGTTTTAGGGTTTAGGGTTTCAGGTTTAGGTTTTAGGTAATGTTCTTTCATATGTAGGGAATATTCCTCATTTTTTTTCTTGGATTTATAGCCTATAGTACAAGGGTTTTACCGACTTTTTTGTTTTTTGACATTTTATTTATATTTGTATGGTTTAGGGTTTAGGGTTTTGGTTTTAGGGTTTAGGGTTTAGGTAATTTTCTTGCATATGTAGGGAATATTCCTCATTTTTTTTCTTGGATTTATGGCCTATTATAGTACACGGTTTCTACAGACTTTTTTGTTTATCGACATTTTGTTTATATTTATAGGTTTTAGGGTTTAGGGTTCTGGTTTTAGGGTTTAGGGTTTTAGGTTTAGGGTTTAGGTAATGTTCTTGCATATGTAGGGAATATTCCTCATTTTTTTTTCTTGGATTTATGGACGATAGTACACAGGTTTTACCGACTTTTTTGTTTTTTGACATTTTATTTATATTTATAGGTTTTAGGGTTTAGGGTTTTAGGTTTAGGGTTTAGGTAATGTTCTTGCATATGTAGGGAATATTCCTCATTTTTTTTCTTGGATTTATGGCCAATAGTACACGGGTTTTACCGACTTTTTTGTTTTCTGACATTTTATTTATATTTGTATGATTTATGATTTAGGGTTTTGGTGTTAGGGTTTAGGGTTTTAGGTTTAGGGTTTAGGTAATGATCTTGCATATGTAGGGAATATTCCTCATTTTTTTTCTTGGATTTATGGCCTATTATAGTACACGGTTTCTACAGACTTTTTTGTTTATCGACATTTTGTTTATATTTATAGGTTTTAGGGTTTAGGGTTTTGGTTTTAGGGTTTAGGGTTTCAGGTTTAGGGTTTAGGTAATGTTCTTGCATATGTAGGGAATATTCCTCATCTTTTTTCTTGGATTTATGGCCTATTATAGTGCATGGGTTTTACCGAGTTTTTTGTTTTTTGACATTTTATTTACATTTGTAGGTTTTAGCGTTTAGGGTTTCAGGTTTAGGGTTTAGGTAATGTTCTTGCATATGTAGGGAATATTCCTCATTTTTTTTTCTTGGATTTATGGCCAATAGTACATGGGTTTTACCGACTTTTTTGTTTTTTGACATTTTATTTACATTTGTAGGTTTTAGGGTTTAGGGTTTAAGGTTTAGGGTTTAGGTAATGTTCTTGCATATGTAGGGAATATTCCTCATTTTTTTTTCTTGGATTTATGGCCGATAGTACACGGGTTCTACCGACTTTTTTGTTTATCGACATTTTGTTTATATTTATAGGTTTTAGGTTTAGGGTTTTGGATTTAGGGTTTAGGGTTTCAGGTTTAGGGTTTAGGTAATGTTCTTGCATATGTAGGGAATATTCCTCATTTTTTTTCTTGGATTTATGGCCTATTATAGTACACGGTTTCTACAGACTTTTTTGTTTATCGACATTTTGTTTATATTTATAGGTTTTAGGGTTTAGGGTTCTGGTTTTAGGGTTTAGGGTTTTAGGTTTAGGGTTTAGGTAATGTTCTTGCATATGTAGGGAATATTCCTCATTTTTTTTTCTTGGATTTATGGCCGATAGTACACAGGTTTTACCGACTTTTTTGTTTTTTGACATTTTATTTATATTTATAGGTTTTAGGGTTTAGGGTTTTAGGTTTAGGGTTTAGGTAATGTTCTTGCATATGTAGGGAATATTCCTCATTTTTTTTTCTTGGATTTATGTCCAATAGTACACGGGTTTTACCGACTTTTTTGTTTTCTGACATTTTATTTATATTTGTATGATTTAGGATTTAGGGTTTTGGTGTTAGGGTTTAGGGTTTTAGGTTTAGGGTTTAGGTAATGTTCTTGCATATGTAGGGAATATTCCTCATTTTTTTTCTTGGATTTATGGCCTATTATAGTACACGGTTTCTACAGACTTTTTTGTTTATCGACATTTTGTTTATATTTATAGGTTTTAGGGTTTAGGGTTTTGGTTTTAGGGTTTAGGGTTTCAGGTTTAGGGTTTAGGTAATGTTCTTGCATATGTAGGGAATATTCCTCATTTTTTTTCTTGGATTTATGGCCTATTATAGTACATGGGTTTTACCGAGTTTTTTGTTTTTTGATATTTTATTTACATTTGTAGGTTTTAGCGTTTAGGGTTTCAGGTTTAGGGTTTAGGTAATGTTCTTGCATATGTAGGGAATATTCCTCATTTTTTTTTCTTGGATTTATGGCCAATAGTACATGGGTTTTACCGACTTTTTTGTTTTTTGACATTTTATTTACATTTGTAGGTTTTAGGGTTTAGGGTTTAAGGTTTAGGGTTTAGGTAATGTTCTTGCATATGTAGGGAATATTCCTCATTTTTTTTTCTTGGATTTATGGCCGATAGTACACGGGTTCTACCGACTTTTTTGTTTATCGACATTTTGTTTATATTTATAGGTTTTAGGTTTAGGGTTTTGGATTTAGGGTTTAGGGTTTAGGGTTTCAGGTTTAGGGTTTAGGTAATGTTCTTGCATATGTAGGGAATATTCCTCATTTTTTTTCTTGGATTTATGGCCTATTATAGTACACGGTTTCTATAGACTTTTTTGTTTATCAACATTTTGTTTATATTTATAGGTTTTAGGGTTTAGGGTTTTGGTTTTAGGGTTTAGGGTTTCAGGTTTAGGGTTTAGGCAATGTTCTTGCATATGTAGGGAATATTCTTCATTTTTTTTTCTTGGATTTATGGCCAATAGTACACGGGTTTTACCGACTTTTTAGTTTTTTGACATTTTATTTATATTTGTAGGTTTTAGGGTTTAGGGTTTCAGGTTTAGGTTTTAGGTAATGTTCTTTCATATGTAGGGAATATTCCTCATTTTTTTTCTTGGATTTATAGCCTATAGTACAAGGGTTTTACCGACTTTTTTGTTTTTTGACATTTTATTTATATTTGTATGGTTTAGGGTTTAGGGTTTTGGTTTTAGGGTTTAGGGTTTAGGTAATTTTCTTGCATATGTAGGGAATATTCCTCATTTTTTTTCTTGGATTTATGGCCTATTATAGTACACGGTTTCTACAGACTTTTTTGTTTATCGACATTTTGTTTATATTTATAGGTTTTAGGGTTTAGGGTTCTGGTTTTAGGGTTTAGGGTTTTAGGTTTAGGGTTTAGGTAATGTTCTTGCATATGTAGGGAATATTCCTCATTTTTTTTTCTTGGATTTATGGCCGATAGTACACAGGTTTTACCGACTTTTTTGTTTTTTGACATTTTATTTATATTTATAGGTTTTAGGGTTTAGGGTTTTAGGTTTAGGGTTTAGGTAATGTTCTTGCATATGTAGGGAATATTCCTCATTTTTTTTTCTTGGATTTATGTCCAATAGTACACGGGTTTTACCGACTTTTTTGTTTTCTGACATTTTATTTATATTTGTATGATTTAGGATTTAGGGTTTTGGTGTTAGGGTTTAGGGTTTTAGGTTTAGGGTTTAGGTAATGTTCTTGCATATGTAGGGAATATTCCTCATTTTTTTTCTTGGATTTATGGCCTATTATAGTACACGGTTTCTACAGACTTTTTTGTTTATCGACATTTTGTTTATATTTATAGGTTTTAGGGTTTAGGGTTTTGGTTTTAGGGTTTAGGGTTTAAGGTTTAGGGTTTAGGTAATGTTCTTGCATATGTAGGGAATATTCCTCATTTTTTTTCTTGGATTTATGGCCTATTATAGTACATGGGTTTTACCGAGTTTTTTGTTTTTTGACATTTTATTTACATTTGTAGGTTTTAGCGTTTAGGGTTTCAGGTTTAGGGTTTAGGTAATGTTCTTGCATATGTAGGGAATATTCCTCATTTTTTTTTCTTGGATTTATGGCCAATAGTACATGGGTTTTACCGACTTTTTTGTTTTTTGACATTTTATTTACATTTGTAGGTTTTAGGGTTTAGGGTTTAAGGTTTAGGGTTTAGGTAATGTTCTTGCATATGTAGGGAATATTCCTCATTTTTTTTTCTTGGATTTATGGCCGATAATACACGGGTTCTACCGACTTTTTTGTTTATCGACATTTTGTTTATATTTATAGGTTTTAGGTTTAGGGTTTTGGATTTAGGGTTTAGGGTTTAAGGTTTCAGGTTTAGGGTTTAGGTAATGTTCTTGCATATGTAGGGAATATTCCTCATTTTTTTTCTTGGATTTATGGCCTATTATAGTACACGGTTTCTATAGACTTTTTTGTTTATCGACATTTTGTTTATATTTATAGGTTTTAGGGTTTAGGGTTTTGGTTTTAGGGTTTAGGGTTTCAGGTTTAGGGTTTAGGCAATGTTCTTGCATATGTAGGGAATATTCTTCATTTTTTTTTCTTGGATTTATGGCCAATAGTACACGGGTTTTACCGACTTTTTAGTTTTTTGACATTTTATTTATATTTGTAGGTTTTAGGGTTTAGGGTTTCAGGTTTAGGTTTTAGGTAATGTTCTTTCATATGTAGGGAATATTCCTCATTTTTTTTCTTGGATTTATAGCCTATAGTACAAGGGTTTTACCGACTTTTTTTTTTTTTGACATTTTATTTATATTTGTATGGTTTAGGGTTTAGGGTTTTGGTTTTAGGGTTTAGGGTTTAGGTAATTTTCTTGCATATGTAGGGAATATTCCTCATTTTTTTTCTTGGATTTATGGCCTATTATAGTACACGGTTTCTACAGACTTTTTTGTTTATCGACATTTTGTTTATATTTATAGGTTTTAGGGTTTAGGGTTCTGGTTTTAGGGTTTAGGGTTTTAGGTTTAGGGTTTAGGTAATGTTCTTGCATATGTAGGGAATATTCCTCATTTTTTTTTCTTGGATTTATGGCCGATAGTACACAGGTTTTACCGACTTTTTTGTTTTTTGACATTTTATTTATATTTATAGGTTTTAGGGTTTAGGGTTTTAGGTTTAGGGTTTAGGTAATGTTCTTGCATATGTAGGGAATATTCCTCATTTTTTTTCTTGGATTTATGGCCAATAGTACACGGGTTTTACCGACTTTTTTGTTTTCTGACATTTTATTTATATTTGTATGATTTATGATTTAGGGTTTTGGTGTTAGGGTTTAGGGTTTTAGGTTTAGGGTTTAGGTAATGATCTTGCATATGTAGGGAATATTCCTCATTTTTTTTCTTGGATTTATGGCCTATTATAGTACACGGTTTCTACAGACTTTTTTGTTTATCGACATTTTGTTTATATTTATAGGTTTTAGGGTTTAGGGTTTTGGTTTTAGGGTTTAGGGTTTCAGGTTTAGGGTTTAGGTAATGTTCTTGCATATGTAGGGAATATTCCTCATTTTTTTTCTTGGATTTATGGCCTATTATAGTGCATGGGTTTTACCGAGTTTTTTGTTTTTTGACATTTTATTTACATTTGTAGGTTTTAGCGTTTAGGGTTTCAGGTTTAGGGTTTAGGTAATGTTCTTGCATATGTAGGGAATATTCCTCATTTTTTTTTCTTGGATTTATGGCCAATAGTACATGGGTTTTACCGACTTTTTTGTTTTTTGACATTTTATTTACATTTGTAGGTTTTAGGGTTTAGGGTTTAAGGTTTAGGGTTTAGGTAATGTTCTTGCATATGTAGGGAATATTCCTCATTTTTTTTTCTTGGATTTATGGCCGATAGTACACGGGTTCTACCGACTTTTTTGTTTATCGACATTTTGTTTATATTTATAGGTTTTAGGTTTAGGGTTTTGGATTTAGGGTTTAGGGTTTCAGGTTTAGGGTTTAGGTAATGTTCTTGCATATGTAGGGAATATTCCTCATATTTTTTCTTGGATTTATGGCCTATTATAGTACACGGTTTCTATAGACTTTTTTGTTTATCGACATTTTGTTTATATTTATAGGTTTTAGGGTTTAGGGTTTTGGTTTTAGGGTTTAGGGTTTCAGGTTTAGGGTTTAGGTAATGTTCTTGCATATGTAGGGAATATTCCTCATTTTCTTTTCTTGGTTTATGGCCAATAGTACATGGGTTTTACCGACTTTTTTGTTTTTTGACATTTTATTTATATTTGTAGGTTTTACGGTTTAGGGTTTCAGGTTTAGGGTTTAGGTAATGTTCTTGCATATGTAGGGAATATTCCTCATTTTTTTTTCTTGGATTTATGGCCAATAGTACATGGGTTTAGGGTTTAGGGTTTCAGGTTTAGGGTTTAGGTAATGTTCTTGCATATGTAGGGAATATTCCTCATTTTTTTTCTTGGATTTATGGCCTATTATAGTACATGGGTTTTACCGAGTGTTTTGTTTTTTGACATTTTATTTACATTTGTAGGTTTTAGCGTTTAGGGTTTCAGGTTTAGGGTTTAGGTAATGTTCTTGCATATGTAGGGAATATTCCTCATTTTTTTTTCTTGGATTTATGGCCAATTGTACATGGGTTTTACCGACTTTTTTGTTTTTTGACATTTTATTTACATTTGTAGGTTTTAGGGTTTAGGGTTTAAGGTTTAGGGTTTAGGTAATGTTCTTGCATATGTAGGGAATATTCCTCATTTTTTTTTCTTGGATTTATGGCCGATAGTACACGGGTTCTACCGACTTTTTTGTTTATCGACATTTTGTTTATATTTATAGGTTTTAGGTTTAGGGTTTTGGATTTAGGGTTTAGGGTTTCAGGTTTAGGGTTTAGGTAATGTTCTTGCATATGTAGGGAATATTCCTCATTTTTTTTCTTGGATTTATGGCCTATTATAGTACACGGTTTCTATAGACTTTTTTGTTTATCGACATTTTGTTTATATTTATAGGTTTTAGGATTTAGGGTTTTGGTTTTAGGGTTTAGGGTTTCAGGTTTAGGGTTTAGGCAATGTTCTTGCATATGTAGGGAATATTCTTCATTTTTTTTTCTTGGATTTATGGCCAATAGTACACGGGTTTTACCGACTTTTTAGTTTTTTGACATTTTATTTATATTTGTAGGTTTTAGGGTTTAGGGTTTCAGGTTTAGGTTTTAGGTAATGTTCTTTCATATGTAGGGAATATTCCTTATTTTTTTTCTTAGATATATAGCCTATAGTACAAGGGTTTTACCGACTTTTTTGTTTTTTGACATTTTATTTATATTTGTATGGTTTAGGGTTTAGGGTTTAGGTAATTTTCTTGCATATGTAGGGAATATTCCTCATTTTTTTTCTTGGATTTATGGCCTATTATAGTACACGGTTTCTACAGACTTTTTTGTTTATCGACATTTTGTTTATATTTATAGGTTTTAGGGTTTAGGGTTCTGGTTTTAGGGTTTAGGGTTTTAGGTTTAGGGTTTAGGTAATGTTCTTGCATATGTAGGGAATATTCCTCATTTTTTTTTCTTGGATTTATGGCCGATAGTACACAGGTTTTACCGACTTTTTTGTTTTTTGACATTTTATTTATATTTATAGGTTTTAGGGTTTAGGGTTTTAGGTTTAGGGTTTAGGTAATGTTCTTGCATATGTAGGGAATATTCCTCATTTTTTTTTCTTGGATTTATGGCCGATAATACACGGGTTCTACCGACTTTTTTGTTTATCGACATTTTGTTTATATTTATAGGTTTTAGGTTTAGGGTTTTGGATTTAGGGTTTAGGGTTTAGGGTTTCAGGTTTAGGGTTTAGGTAATGTTCTTGCATATGTAGGGAATATTCCTCATTTTTTTTCTTGGATTTATGGCCTATTATAGTACACAGTTTCTATAGACTTTTTTGTTTATCGACATTTTGTTTATATTTATAGGTTTTAGGGTTTAGGGTTTTGGTTTTAGGGTTTAGGGTTTCAGGTTTAGGGTTTAGGCAATGTTCTTGCATATGTAGGGAATATTCTTCATTTTTTTTTCTTGGATTTATGGCCAATAGTACACGGGTTTTACCGACTTTTTAGTTTTTTGACATTTTATTTATATTTGTAGGTTTTAGGGTTTAGGGTTTCAGGTTTAGGTTTTAGGTAATGTTCTTTCATATGTAGGGAATATTCTTCATTTTTTTTCTTGGATTTATAGCCTATAGTACAAGGGTTTTACCGACTTTTTTGTTTTTTGACATTTTATTTATATTTGTATGTTTTAGGGTTTAGGGTTTTGGTTTTAGGGTTTAGGGTTTAGGTAATTTTCTTGCATATGTAGGGAATATTCCTCATTTTTTTTCTTGGATTTATGGCCTATTATAGTACACGGTTTCTACAGACTTTTTTGTTTATCGACATTTTGTTTATATTTATAGGTTTTAGGGTTTAGGGTTCTGGTTTTAGGGTTTAGGGTTTTAGGTTTAGGGTTTAGGTAATGTTCTTGCATATGTAGGGAATATTCCTCATTTTTTTTTCTTGGATTTATGGCCGATAGTACACAGGTTTTACCGACTTTTTTGTTTTTTGACATTTTATTTATATTTATAGGTTTTAGGGTTTAGGGTTTTAGGTTTAGGGTTTAGGTAATGTTCTTGCATATGTAGGGAATATTCCTCATTTTTTTTTCTTGGATTTATGTCCAATAGTACACGGGTTTTACCGACTTTTTTGTTTTCTGACATTTTATTTATATTTGTATGATTTAGGATTTAGGGTTTTGGTGTTAGGGTTTAGGGTTTTAGGTTTAGGGTTTAGGTAATGTTCTTGCATATGTAGGGAATATTCCTCATTTTTTTTCTTGGATTTATGGCCTATTATAGTACACGGTTTCTACAGACTTTTTTGTTTATCGACATTTTGTTTATATTTATAGGTTTTAGGGTTTAGGGTTTTGGTTTTAGGGTTTAGGGTTTCAGGTTTAGGGTTTAGGTAATGTTCTTGCATATGTAGGGAATATTCCTCATTTTTTTTCTTGGATTTATGGCCTATTATAGTACATGGGTTTTACCGAGTTTTTTGTTTTTTGATATTTTATTTACATTTGTAGGTTTTAGCGTTTAGGGTTTCAGGTTTAGGGTTTAGGTAATGTTCTTGCATATGTAGGGAATATTCCTCATTTTTTTTTCTTGGATTTATGGCCAATAGTACATGGGTTTTACCGACTTTTTTGTTTTTTGACATTTTATTTACATTTGTAGGTTTTAGGGTTTAGGGTTTAAGGTTTAGGGTTTAGGTAATGTTCTTGCATATGTAGGGAATATTCCTCATTTTTTTTTCTTGGATTTATGGCCGATAGTACACGGGTTCTACCGACTTTTTTGTTTATCGACATTTTGTTTAGATTTATAGGTTTTAGGTTTAGGGTTTTGGATTTAGGGTTTAGGGTTTAGGGTTTCAGGTTTAGGGTTTAGGTAATGTTCTTGCATATGTAGGGAATATTCCTCATTTTTTTTCTTGGATTTATGGCCTATTATAGTACACGGTTTCTATAGACTTTTTTGTTTATCAACATTTTGTTTATATTTATAGGTTTTAGGGTTTAGGGTTTTGGTTTTAGGGTTTAGGGTTTCAGGTTTAGGGTTTAGGCAATGTTCTTGCATATGTAGGGAATATTCTTCATTTTTTTTTCTTGGATTTATGGCCAATAGTACACGGGTTTTACCGACTTTTTAGTTTTTTGACATTTTATTTATATTTGTAGGTTTTAGGGTTTAGGGTTTCAGGTTTAGGTTTTAGGTAATGTTCTTTCATATGTAGGGAATATTCCTCATTTTTTTTCTTGGATTTATAGCCTATAGTACAAGGGTTTTACCGACTTTTTTGTTTTTTGACATTTTATTTATATTTGTATGGTTTAGGGTTTAGGGTTTTGGTTTTAGGGTTTAGGGTTTAGGTAATTTTCTTGCATATGTAGGGAATATTCCTCATTTTTTTTCTTGGATTTATGGCCTATTATAGTACACGGTTTCTACAGACTTTTTTGTTTATCGACATTTTGTTTATATTTATAGGTTTTAGGGTTTAGGGTTCTGGTTTTAGGGTTTAGGGTTTTAGGTTTAGGGTTTAGGTAATGTTCTTGCATATGTAGGGAATATTCCTCATTTTTTTTTCTTGGATTTATGGCCGATAGTACACAGGTTTTACCGACTTTTTTGTTTTTTGACATTTTATTTATATTTATAGGTTTTAGGGTTTAGGGTTTTAGGTTTAGGGTTTAGGTAATGTTCTTGCATATGTAGGGAATATTCCTCATTTTTTTTTCTTGGATTTATGTCCAATAGTACACGGGTTTTACCGACTTTTTTGTTTTCTGACATTTTATTTATATTTGTATGATTTAGGATTTAGGGTTTTGGTGTTAGGGTTTAGGGTTTTAGGTTTAGGGTTTAGGTAATGTTCTTGCATATGTAGGGAATATTCCTCATTTTTTTTCTTGGATTTATGGCCTATTATAGTACACGGTTTCTACAGACTTTTTTGTTTATCGACATTTTGTTTATATTTATAGGTTTTAGGGTTTAGGGTTTTGGTTTTAGGGTTTAGGGTTTAAGGTTTAGGGTTTAGGTAATGTTCTTGCATATGTAGGGAATATTCCTCATTTTTTTTCTTGGATTTATGGCCTATTATAGTACATGGGTTTTACCGAGTTTTTTGTTTTTTGACATTTTATTTACATTTGTAGGTTTTAGCGTTTAGGGTTTCAGGTTTAGGGTTTAGGTAATGTTCTTGCATATGTAGGGAATATTCCTCATTTTTTTTTCTTGGATTTATGGCCAATAGTACATGGGTTTTACCGACTTTTTTGTTTTTTGACATTTTATTTACATTTGTAGGTTTTAGGGTTTAGGGTTTAAGGTTTAGGGTTTAGGTAATGTTCTTGCATATGTAGGGAATATTCCTCATTTTTTTTTCTTGGATTTATGGCCGATAATACACGGGTTCTACCGACTTTTTTGTTTATCGACATTTTGTTTATATTTATAGGTTTTAGGTTTAGGGTTTTGGATTTAGGGTTTAGGGTTTAAGGTTTCAGGTTTAGGGTTTAGGTAATGTTCTTGCATATGTAGGGAATATTCCTCATTTTTTTTCTTGGATTTATGGCCTATTATAGTACACGGTTTCTATAGACTTTTTTGTTTATCGACATTTTGTTTATATTTATAGGTTTTAGGGTTTAGGGTTTTGGTTTTAGGGTTTAGGGTTTCAGGTTTAGGGTTTAGGCAATGTTCTTGCATATGTAGGGAATATTCTTCATTTTTTTTTCTTGGATTTATGGCCAATAGTACACGGGTTTTACCGACTTTTTAGTTTTTTGACATTTTATTTATATTTGTAGGTTTTAGGGTTTAGGGTTTCAGGTTTAGGTTTTAGGTAATGTTCTTTCATATGTAGGGAATATTCCTCATTTTTTTTCTTGGATTTATAGCCTATAGTACAAGGGTTTTACCGACTTTTTTGTTTTTTGACATTTTATTTATATTTGTATGGTTTAGGGTTTAGGGTTTTGGTTTTAGGGTTTAGGGTTTAGGTAATTTTCTTGCATATGCAGGGAATATTCCTCATTTTTTTTCTTGGATTTATGGCCTATTATAGTACACGGTTTCTACAGACTTTTTTGTTTATCGACATTTTGTTTATATTTATAGGTTTTAGGGTTTAGGGTTCTGGTTTTAGGGTTTAGGGTTTTAGGTTTAGGGTTTAGGTAATGTTCTTGCATATGTAGGGAATATTCCTCATTTTTTTTTCTTGGATTTATGGCCGATAGTACACAGGTTTTACCGACTTTTTTGTTTTTTGACATTTTATTTATATTTATAGGTTTTAGGGTTTAGGGTTTTAGGTTTAGGGTTTAGGTAATGTTCTTGCATATGTAGGGAATATTCCTCATTTTTTTTTCTTGGATTTATGTCCAATAGTACACGGGTTTTACCGACTTTTTTGTTTTCTGACATTTTATTTATATTTGTATGATTTAGGATTTAGGGTTTTGGTGTTAGGGTTTAGGGTTTTAGGTTTAGGGTTTAGGTAATGTTCTTGCATATGTAGGGAATATTCCTCATTTTTTTTCTTGGATTTATGGCCTATTATAGTACACGGTTTCTACAGACTTTTTTGTTTATCGACATTTTGTTTATATTTATAGGTTTTAGGGTTTAGGGTTTTGGTTTTAGGGTTTAGGGTTTAAGGTTTAGGGTTTAGGTAATGTTCTTGCATATGTAGGGAATATTCCTCATTTTTTTTCTTGGATTTATGGCCTATTATAGTACATGGGTTTTACCGAGTTTTTTGTTTTTTGACATTTTATTTACATTTGTAGGTTTTAGCGTTTAGGGTTTCAGGTTTAGGGTTTAGGTAATGTTCTTGCATATGTAGGGAATATTCCTCATTTTTTTTTCTTGGATTTATGGCCAATAGTACATGGGTTTTACCGACTTTTTTGTTTTTTGACATTTTATTTACATTTGTAGGTTTTAGGGTTTAGGGTTTAAGGTTTAGGGTTTAGGTAATGTTCTTGCATATGTAGGGAATATTCCTCATTTTTTTTTCTTGGATTTATGGCCGATAATACACGGGTTCTACCGACTTTTTTGTTTATCGACATTTTGTTTATATTTATAGGTTTTAGGTTTAGGGTTTTGGATTTAGGGTTTAGGGTTTAAGGTTTCAGGTTTAGGGTTTAGGTAATGTTCTTGCATATGTAGGGAATATTCCTCATTTTTTTTCTTGGATTTATGGCCTATTATAGTACACGGTTTCTATAGACTTTTTTGTTTATCGACATTTTGTTTATATTTATAGGTTTTAGGGTTTAGGGTTTTGGTTTTAGGGTTTAGGGTTTCAGGTTTAGGGTTTAGGCAATGTTCTTGCATATGTAGGGAATATTCTTCATTTTTTTTTCTTGGATTTATGGCCAATAGTACACGGGTTTTACCGACTTTTTAGTTTTTTGACATTTTATTTATATTTGTAGGTTTTAGGGTTTAGGGTTTCAGGTTTAGGTTTTAGGTAATGTTCTTTCATATGTAGGGAATATTCCTCATTTTTTTTCTTGGATTTATAGCCTATAGTACAAGGGTTTTACCGACTTTTTTGTTTTTTGACATTTTATTTATATTTGTATGGTTTAGGGTTTAGGGTTTTGGTTTTAGGGTTTAGGGTTTAGGTAATTTTCTTGCATATGTAGGGAATATTCCTCATTTTTTTTCTTGGATTTATGGCCTATTATAGTACACGGTTTCTACAGACTTTTTTGTTTATCGACATTTTGTTTATATTTATAGGTTTTAGGGTTTAGGGTTCTGGTTTTAGGGTTTAGGGTTTTAGGTTTAGGGTTTAGGTAATGTTCTTGCATATGTAGGGAATATTCCTCATTTTTTTTTCTTGGATTTATGGCCGATAGTACACAGGTTTTACCGACTTTTTTGTTTTTTGACATTTTATTTATATTTATAGGTTTTAGGGTTTAGGGTTTTAGGTTTAGGGTTTAGGTAATGTTCTTGCATATGTAGGGAATATTCCTCATTTTTTTTCTTGGATTTATGGCCAATAGTACACGGGTTTTACCGACTTTTTTGTTTTCTGACATTTTATTTATATTTGTATGATTTATGATTTAGGGTTTTGGTGTTAGGGTTTAGGGTTTTAGGTTTAGGGTTTAGGTAATGATCTTGCATATGTAGGGAATATTCCTCATTTTTTTTCTTGGATTTATGGCCTATTATAGTACACGGTTTCTACAGACTTTTTTGTTTATCGACATTTTGTTTATATTTATAGGTTTTAGGGTTTAGGGTTTTGGTTTTAGGGTTTAGGGTTTCAGGTTTAGGGTTTAGGTAATGTTCTTGCATATGTAGGGAATATTCCTCATTTTTTTTCTTGGATTTATGGCCTATTATAGTGCATGGGTTTTACCGAGTTTTTTGTTTTTTGACATTTTATTTACATTTGTAGGTTTTAGCGTTTAGGGTTTCAGGTTTAGGGTTTAGGTAATGTTCTTGCATATGTAGGGAATATTCCTCATTTTTTTTCTTGGATTTATGGCCTATTATAGTACATGGGTTTTACCGAGTTTTTTGTTTTTTGACATTTTATTTACATTTGTAGGTTTTAGCGTTTAGGGTTTCAGGTTTAGGGTTTAGGTAATGTTCTTGCATATGTAGGGAATATTCCTCATTTTTTTTTCTTGGATTTATGGCCGATAGTACACGGGTTCTACCGACTTTTTTGTTTATCGACATTTTGTTTATATTTATAGGTTTTAGGTTTAGGGTTTTGGATTTAGGGTTTAGGGTTTCAGGTTTAGGGTTTAGGTAATGTTCTTGCATATGTAGGGAATATTCCTCATTTTTTTTCTTGGATTTATGGCCTATTATAGTACACGGTTTCTATAGACTTTTTTGTTTATCGACATTTTGTTTATATTTATAGGTTTTAGGGTTTAGGGTTTTGGTTTTAGGGTTTAGGGTTTAGGTAATGTTCTTGCATATGTAGGGAATATTCCTCATTTTCTTTTCTTGGTTTATGGCCAATAGTACATGGGTTTTACCGACTTTTTTGTTTTTTGACATTTTATTTATATTTGTAGGTTTTACGGTTTAGGGTTTCAGGTTTAGGGTTTAGGTAATGTTCTTGCATATGTAGGGAATATTCCTCATTTTTTTTTCTTGGATTTATGGCCAATAGTACATGGGTTTAGGGTTTAGGGTTTCAGGTTTAGGGTTTAGGTAATGTTCTTGCATATGTAGGGAATATTCCTCAATTTATTTCTTGGATTTATGGCCTATAGTACACGGTTTCTACCGACTTTTTTGTTTATCGACATTTTGTTTATATTTATAGGTTTTAGGGTTTAGGGTTTTGGATTTAGGGTTTAGGGTTTCAGGTTTAGGGTTTAGGTAATGTTCTTGCATATGTAGGGAATATTCCTCATTTTTTTTTCTTGGATTTATGGCCTATAGTACACGGTTTCTACCGACTTTTTTGTTTATCGACATTTTGTTTATATTAATAGGTTTTAGGGTTTAGGGTTTTGGATTTAGGGTTTAGGGTTTCAGGTTTAGGGTTTAGATAATGTTCTTGCATATGTAGGGAATATTCTTTATTTTTTTTTCTTGGATTTATGGCCAATAGTACACGGGTTTTACCGACTTTTTTGTTTTTTGACATTTTATTTATATTTGTAGGTTTTAGGGTTTAGGGTTTCAGGTTTAGGGTTTAGGTAATGTTCTTGCATATGTAAGGAGTATTCCTCATTTTTTTTCTTGGATTTATGGCCAATAGTACACGGGTTTTACCAACTTTTTTGTTTTCTGACATTTTATTTATATTTGTATGATTTAGGGTTTTGGTGTTAGGGTTTTGGGTTTTAGGTTTAGGGTTTAGGTAATGTTCTTGCATATGTAGGGAATATTCCTCATTTTTTTTCTTGGATTTATGCCCTATAGTACACGGGTTTTACCGACTTTTTTGTTTTTTGACATTTTATTTATATTTGTATGGTTTGGGGTTTAGGGTTTAGGGTTTAGGTAACGTTCTTGCATATGTAGGGAATATTCCTCATTTTTTTTCTTGAATTTACGGCCAATAGTACACGGGTTTTACCGAATTTTTTGTTTTTTGACATTTTATTTACATTTGTAGGTTTTAGGGTTTAGGGTTTAGGGTTTAGGGTTTAGGTAATGTTCTTGCATATGTAGAGAATATTCCTCATTTTTTTTCTTGGATTTATGGCCTATTATAGTACATGGTTTCTATCGACTTTTTTGTTTATCGACATTTTGTTTATATTTATAGGTTTTAGGGTTTAGGGTTTTGGATTTAGGGTTTAGGGTTTCAGGTTTAGGGTTTAGGTAATGTTCTTGCATATGTAGGGAATATTCCTCATTTTTTTTCTTGGATTTATGGCCTATTATAGTACACGGTTTCTACCGACTTTTTTGTTTATCGACATTTTGTTTATATTTATAGGTTTTAGGGTTTAGGGTTTTTGTTTTAGCGTTTAGGGTTTCAGGTTTAGGGTTTAGGTAATGTTCTTGAATATGTAGGGAATATTCCTCATTTTTTTGTCTTGGATTTATGGCCAATAGTACATGGGTTTTACCGACTTTTTTGTTTTTTGACATTTTATTTACATTTGTAGGTTTTAGGGTTTAGGGTTTCAGGTTTAGGGTTTAGGTAATGTTCTTGCATATGTAGGGAATATTCCTCATTTTTTTTTCTTGGATTTATGGCCTATTATAGTACACGGTTTCTATAGACTTTTTTGTTTATCGACATTTTGTTTATATTTATAGGTTTTAGGGTTTAGGGTTTTGGTTTTAGGGTTTAGGGTTTCAGGTTTAGGGTTTAGGCAATGTTCTTGCATATGTAGGGAATATTCTTCATTTTTTTTTCTTGGATTTATGGCCAATAGTACACGGGTTTTACCGACTTTTTAGTTTTTTGACATTTTATTTATATTTGTAGGTTTTAGGGTTTAGGGTTTCAGGTTTAGGTTTTAGGTAATGTTCTTTCATATGTAGGGAATATTCCTCATTTTTTTTCTTGGATTTATAGCCTATAGTACAAGGGTTTTACCGACTTTTTTGTTTTTTGACATTTTATTTATATTTGTATGGTTTAGGCTTTAGGGTTTTGGTTTTAGGGTTTAGGGTTTAGGTAATTTTCTTGCATATGTAGGGAATATTCCTCATTTTTTTTCTTGGATTTATGGCCTATTATAGTACACGGTTTCTACAGACTTTTTTGTTTATCGACATTTTGTTTATATTTATAGGTTTTAGGGTTTAGGGTTCTGGTTTTAGGGTTTAGGGTTTTAGGTTTAGGGTTTAGGTAATGTTCTTGCATATGTAGGGAATATTCCTCATTTTTTTTTTTGGATTTATGGCCGATAGTACACAGGTTTTACCGACTTTTTTGTTTTTTGACATTTTATTTATATTTATAGGTTTTACGGTTTAGGGTTTTAGGTTTAGGGTTTAGGTAATGTTCTTGCATATGTAGGGAATATTCCTCATTTTTTTTCTTGGATTTATGGCCAATAGTACACGGGTTTTACCGACTTTTTTGTTTTCTGACATTTTATTTATATTTGTATGATTTAGGATTTAGGGTTTTGGTGTTAGGGTTTAGGGTTTTAGGTTTAGGGTTTAGGTAATGTTCTTGCATAAGTAGGGAATATTCCTCATTTTTTTTCTTGGATTTATGGCCTATTATAGTACACGGTTTCTACAGACTTTTTTGTTTATCGACATTTTGTTTATATTTATAGGTTTTAGGGTTTAGGGTTTTGGTTTTAGGGTTTAGGGTTTCAGGTTTAGGGTTTAGGTAATGTTCTTGCATATGTAGGGAATATTGCTCATTTTTTTTCTTGGATTTATGGCCTATTATAGTACATGGGTTTTACCGAGTTTTTTGTTTTTTGACATTTTATTTACATTTGTAGGTTTTAGCGTTTAGGGTTTCAGGTTTAGGGTTTAGGTAATGTTCTTGCATATGTAGGGAATATTCCTCATTTTTTTTTCTTGGATTTATGGCCAATAGTACATGGGTTTTACCGACTTTTTTGTTTTTTGACATTTTATTTACATTTGTAGGTTTTAGAGTTTAGGGTTTAAGGTTTAGGGTTTAGGTAATGTTCTTGCATATGTAGGGAATATTCCTCATTTTTTTTTCTTGGATTTATGGCCGATAGTACACGGGTTCTACCGACTTTTTTGTTTATCGACATTTTGTTTATATTTATAGGTTTTAGGTTTAGGGTTTTGGATTTAGGGTTTAGGGTTTCAGGTTTAGGGTTTAGGTAATGTTCTTGCATATGTAGGGAATATTCCTCATTTTTTTTCTTGGATTTATGGCCTATTATAGTACACGGTTTCTATAGACTTTTTTGTTTGTCGACATTTTGTTTATATTTATAGGTTTTAGGGTTTAGGGTTTTGGTTTTAGGGTTTAGGGTTTCAGGTTTAGGGTTTAGGTAATGTTCTTGCATATGTAGGGAATATTCCTCATTTTTTTTTCTTGGTTTATGGCCAATAGTACATGGGTTTTACCGACTTTTTTGTTTTTTGACATTTTATTTATATTTGTAGGTTTTACGGTTTAGGGTTTCAGGTTTAGGGTTTAGGTAATGTTCTTGCATATGTAGGGAATATTCCTCATTTTTTTTTCTTGGATTTATGGCCAATAGTACATGGGTTTAGGGTTTAGGGTTTAGGTAATGTTCTTGCATATGTAGGGAATATTCCTCAATTTTTTTCTTGGATTTATGGCCTATAGTACACGGTTTCTACCGACTTTTTTGTTTATCGACATTTTGTTTATATTTATAGGTTTTAGGTTTAGGGTTTTGGATTTAGGGTTTAAGGTTTCAGGTTTAGGGTTTAGGTAATGTTCTTGCATATGTAGGGAATATTCCTCATTTTTTTTTCTTGGATTTATGGCCTATAGTACACGGTTTCTACCGACTTTTTTGTTTATCGACATTTTGTTTATATTAATAGGTTTTAGGGTTTAGGGTTTTGGATTTAGGGTTTAGGGTTTCAGGTTTAGGGTTTAGATAATGTTCTTGCATATGTAGGGAATATTCTTTATTTTTTTTTCTTGGATTTATGGCCAATAGTACACGGGTTTTACCGACTTTTTTGTTTTTTGACATTTTATTTATATTTGTAGGTTTTAGGGTTTAGGGTTTCAGGTTTAGGGTTTAGGTAATGTTCTTGCATATGTAAGGAGTATTCCTCATTTTTTTTCTTGGATTTATGGCCAATAGTACACGGGTTTTACCGACTTTTTTGTTTTCTGACATTTTATTTATATTTGTATGATTTAGGGTTTAGGGTTTTGGTGTTAGGGTTTTGGGTTTTAGGTTTAGGGTTTAGGTAATGTTCTTGCATATGTAGGGAATATTCCTCATTTTTTTTTCTTGGATTTATGGCCTATTATAGTACACGGTTTCTATAGACTTTTTTGTTTATCGACATTTTGTTTATATTTATAGGTTTTAGGGTTTAGGGTTTTGGTTTTAGGGTTTAGGGTTTCAGGTTTAGGGTTTAGGTAATGTTCTTGCATATGTAGGGAATATTCCTCATTTTTTTTTCTTGGTTTATGGCCAATAGTACATGGGTTTTACCGACTTTTTTGTTTTTTGACATTTTATTTATATTTGTAGGTTTTACGGTTTAGGGTTTCAGGTTTAGGGTTTAGGTAATGTTCTTGCATATGTAGGGAATATTCCTCATTTTTTTTTCTTGGATTTATGGCCAATAGTACATGGGTTTAGGGTTTAGGGTTTCAGGTTTAGGGTTTAGGTAATGTTCTTGCATATGTAGGGAATATTCCTCAATTTTTTTCTTGGATTTATGGCCTATAGTACACGGTTTCTACCGACTTTTTTGTTTATCGACATTTTGTTTATATTTATAGGTTTTAGGTTTAGGGTTTTGGATTTAGGGTTTAAGGTTTCAGGTTTAGGGTTTAGGTAATGTTCTTGCATATGTAGGGAATATTCCTCATTTTTTTTTCTTGGATTTATGGCCTATAGTACACGGTTTCTACCGACTTTTTTGTTTATCGACATTTTGTTTATATTAATAGGTTTTAGGGTTTAGGGTTTTGGATTTAGGGTTTAGGGTTTCAGGTTTAGGGTTTAGATAATGTTCTTGCATATGTAGGGAATATTCTTTATTTTTTTTTCTTGGATTTATGGCCAATAGTACACGGGTTTTACCGACTTTTTTGTTTTTTGACATTTTATTTATATTTGTAGGTTTTAGGGTTTAGGGTTTCAGGTTTAGGGTTTAGGTAATGTTCTTGCATATGTAAGGAGTATTCCTCATTTTTTTTCTTGGATTTATGGCCAATAGTACACGGGTTTTACCGACTTTTTTGTTTTCTGACATTTTATTTATATTTGTATGATTTAGGGTTTAGGGTTTTGGTGTTAGGGTTTTGGGTTTTAGGTTTAGGGTTTAGGTAATGTTCTTGCATATGTAGGGAATATTCCTCATTTTTTTTTCTTGGATTTATGGCCTATTATAGTACACGGTTTCTATAGACTTTTTTGTTTATCGACATTTTGTTTATATTTATAGGTTTTAGGGTTTAGGGTTTTGGTTTTAGGGTTTAGGGTTTCAGGTTTAGGGTTTAGGTAATGTTCTTGCATATGTAGGGAATATTCCTCATTTTTTTTTCTTGGTTTATGGCCAATAGTACATGGGTTTTACCGACTTTTTTGTTTTTTGACATTTTATTTATATTTGTAGGTTTTACGGTTTAGGGTTTCAGGTTTAGGGTTTAGGTAATGTTCTTGCATATGTAGGGAATATTCCTCATTTTTTTTTCTTGGATTTATGGCCAATAGTACATGGGTTTAGGGTTTAGGGTTTCAGGTTTAGGGTTTAGGTAATGTTCTTGCATATGTAGGGAATATTCCTCAATTTTTTTCTTGGATTTATGGCCTATAGTACACGGTTTCTACCGACTTTTTTGTTTATCGACATTTTGTTTATATTTATAGGTTTTAGGTTTAGGGTTTTGGATTTAGGGTTTAAGGTTTCAGGTTTAGGGTTTAGGTAATGTTCTTGCATATGTAGGGAATATTCCTCATTTTTTTTTCTTGGATTTATGGCCTATAGTACACGGTTTCTACCGACTTTTTTGTTTATCGACATTTTGTTTATATTAATAGGTTTTAGGGTTTAGGGTTTTGGATTTAGGGTTTAGGGTTTCAGGTTTAGGGTTTAGATAATGTTCTTGCATATGTAGGGAATATTCTTTATTTTTTTTTCTTGGATTTATGGCCAATAGTACACGGGTTTTACCGACTTTTTTGTTTTTTGACATTTTATTTATATTTGTAGGTTTTAGGGTTTAGGGTTTCAGGTTTAGGGTTTAGGTAATGTTCTTGCATATGTAAGGAGTATTCCTCATTTTTTTTCTTGGATTTATGGCCAATAGTACACGGGTTTTACCGACTTTTTTGTTTTCTGACATTTTATTTATATTTGTATGATTTAGGGTTTAGGGTTTTGGTGTTAGGGTTTTGGGTTTTAGGTTTAGGGTTTAGGTAATGTTCTTGCATATGTAGGGAATATTCCTCATTTTTTTTTCTTGGATTTATGGCCTATTATAGTACACGGTTTCTATAGACTTTTTTGTTTATCGACATTTTGTTTATATTTATAGGTTTTAGGGTTTAGGGTTTTGGTTTTAGGGTTTAGGGTTTCAGGTTTAGGGTTTAGGTAATGTTCTTGCATATGTAGGGAATATTCCTCATTTTTTTTTCTTGGTTTATGGCCAATAGTACATGGGTTTTACCGACTTTTTTGTTTTTTGACATTTTATTTACATTTGTAGGTTTTACGGTTTAGGGTTTCAGGTTTAAGGTTTAGGTAATGTTCTTGCATATGTAGGGAATATTCCTCATTTTTTTTTCTTGGATTTATGGCCAATAGTACATGGGTTTTACCGACTTTTTTGTTTTTTGACATTTTATTTACATTTGTAGGTTTTAGGGTTTAGGGTTTCAGGTTTAGGGTTTAGGTAATGTTCTTGCATATGTAGGGAATATTCGTCATTTTTTTTTTCTTGGATTTATGGCCGATAGTACACGGGTTCTACCGACTTTTTTGTTTATCGACATTTTGTTTATATTTATAGGTTTTAGGTTTAGGGTTTTGGATTTAGGGTTTACGGTTTCAGGTTTAGGGTTTAGGTAATGTTCTTGCATATGTAGGGAATATTCCTCATTTTTTTCTTGGATTTATGGCCTATTATAGTACACGGTTTCTACAGACTTTTTTGTTTATCGACATTTTGTTTATATTTATAGGTTTTAGGGTTTAGGGTTTTGTTTTTAGTGTTTAGGGTTTCAGGTTTAGGGTTTAGGTAATGTTCTTGCATATGTAGGGAATATTCCTCATTTTTTTTCTTGGATTTATGGCCTATTATAGTACATGGGTTTTACCGAGTTTTTTGTTTTTTGACATTTTATTTACATTTGTAGGTTTTAGCGTTTAGGGTTTCAGGTTTAGGGTTTAGGTAATGTTCTTGCATATGTAGGGAATATTCCTCATTTTTTTTTCTTGGATTTATGGCCAATAGTACATGGGTTTTACCGACTTTTTTGTTTTTTGACATTTTATTTACATTTGTAGGTTTTACGGTTTAGGGTTTCAGGTTTAGGGTTTAGGTAATGTTCTTGCATATGTAGGGAATATTCCTCATTTTTTTTTCTTGGATTTATGGCCAATAGTACATGGGTTTTACCGACTTTTTTGTTTTTTGACATTTTATTTACATTTGTAGGTTTTAGGGTTTAGGGTTTCAGGTTTAGGGTTTAGGTAATGTTCTTGCATATGTAGGGAATATTCCTCATTTTTTTTTCTTGGATTTATGGCCGATAGTACACGGGTTCTACCGACTTTTTTGTTTATCGACATTTTGTTTATATTTATAGGTTTTAGGTTTAGGGTTTTGGATTTAGGGTTTAGGGTTTCAGGTTTAGGGTTTAGGTAATGTTCTTGCATATGTAGGGAATATTCCTCATTTTTTTTTCTTGGATTTATGGCCTATTATAGTACACGGTTTCTATAGACTTTTTTGTTTATCGACATTTTGTTTATATTTATAGGTTTTAGGGTTTAGGGTTTTGGTTTTAGGGTTTAGGGTTTCAGGTTTAGGGTTTAGGTAATGTTCTTGCATATGTAGGGAATATTCCTCATTTTTTTTCTTGGATTTATGGCCGATAGTACACAGGTTTTACCGACTTTTTTGTTTTTTGACATTTTATTTATATTTATAGGTTTTAGGGTTTAGGGTTTTAGGTTTAGGGTTTAGGTAATGTTCTTGCATATGTAGGGAATATTCCTCATTTTTTTTCTTGGATTTATGGCCAATAGTACACGGGTTTTACCGACTTTTTTGTTTTCTGACATTTTATTTATATTTGTATGATTTAGGATTTAGGGTTTTGGTGTTAGGGTTTAGGGTTTTAGGTTTAGGGTTTAGGTAATGTTCTTGCATATGTAGGGAATATTCCTCATTTTTTTTCTTGGATTTATGGCCTATTATAGTACACGGTTTCTACAGACTTTTTTGTTTATCGACATTTTGTTTATATTTATAGGTTTTAGGGTTTAGGGTTTTGGTTTTAGGGTTTAGGGTTTCAGGTTTAGGGTTTAGGTAATGTTCTTGCATATGTAGGGAATATTCCTCATTTTTTTTCTTGGATTTATGGCCTATTATAGTACATGGGTTTTACCGAGTTTTTTGTTTTTTGACATTTTATTTACATTTGTAGGTTTTAGCGTTTAGGGTTTCAGGTTTAGGGTTTAGGTAATGTTCTTGCATATGTAGGGAATATTCCTCATTTTTTTTTCTTGGATTTATGGCCAATAGTACATGGGTTTTACCGACTTTTTTGTTTTTTGACATTTTATTTACATTTGTAGGTTTTAGGGTTTAGGGTTTAAGGTTTAGGGTTTAGGTAATGTTCTTGCATATGTAGGGAATATTCCTCATTTTTTTTCTTGGATTTATGGCCGATAGTACACGGGTTCTACCGACTTTTTTGTTTATCGACATTTTGTTTATATTTATAGGTTTTAGGTTTAGGGTTTTGGATTTAGGGTTTAGGGTTTCAGGTTTAGGGTTTAGGTAATGTTCTTGCATATGTAGGGAATATTCCTCATTTTTTTTCTTGGATTTATGGCCTATTATAGTACACGGTTTCTATAGACTTTTTTGTTTATCGACATTTTGTTTATATTTATAGGTTTTAGGGTTTAGGGTTTTGGTTTTAGGGTTTAGGGTTTCAGGTTTAGGGTTTAGGTAATGTTCTTGCATATGTAGGGAATATTCCTCATTTTTTTTTCTTGGTTTATGGCCAATAGTACATGGGTTTTACCGACTTTTTTGTTTTTTGACATTTTATTTATATTTGTAGGTTTTACGGTTTAGGGTTTCAGGTTTAGGGTTTAGGTAATGTTCTTGCATATGTAGGGAATATTCCTCATTTTTTTTTTCTTGGATTTATGGCCAATAGTACATGGGTTTTACCGACTTTTTTGTTTTTTGACATTTTATTTACATTTGTAGGTTTTAGGGTTTAGGGTTTCAGGTTTAGGGTTTAGGTAATGTTCTTGCATATGTAGGGAATATTCCTCAATTTTGTTCTTGGATTTATGGCCTATAGTACACGGTTTCTACCGACTTTTTTGTTTATCGACATTTTGTTTATATTTATAGGTTTTAGGTTTAGGGTTTTGGATTTAGGGTTTAGGGTTTCAGGTTTAGGGTTTAGGTAATGTTCTTGCATATGTAGGGAATATTCATCATTTTTTTTCTTGGATTTATAGCCTATTATAGTACACGGTTTCTACAGACTTTTTTGTTTATCGACATTTTGTTTATATTTATAGGTTTTAGGGTTTATGGTTTTGGTTTTAGGGTTTAGGGTTTCAGGTTTAGGGTTTAGGTAATGTTCTTGCATATGTAGGGAATATTCCTCATTTTTTTTTCTTGGATTTATGGCCGATAGTACACGGGTTTTACCGACTTTTTTGTTTTTTGACATTTTATTTATATTTGTAGGTTTAGGGTTTAGGGTTTCAGGTTTAGGGTTTAGGTAATGTTCTTGCATATGTAGGGAATATTCCTCATTTTTTTTCTTGGATTTATGGCCTATAGTACACGGTTTCTACCGACTTTTTTGTTTATCGACATTTTGTTTATATTAATAGGTTTTAGGGTTTAGGGTTTTGGATTTAGGGTTTAGGGTTTCAGGTTTAGGGTTTAGATAATGTTCTTGCATATGTAGGGAATATTCTTTATTTTTTTTTCTTGGATTTATGGCCAATAGTACACGGGTTTTACCGACTTTTTTGTTTTTTGACATTTTATTTATATTTGTAGGTTTTAGGGTTTAGGGTTTCAGGTTTAGGTAATGTTCTTGCATATGTAAGGAGTATTCCTCATTTTTTTTCTTGGATTTATGGCCAATAGTACACGGGTTTTACCGACTTTTTTGTTTTCTGACATTTTATTTATATTTGTATGATTTAGGGTTTAGGGTTTTGGTGTTAGGGTTTTGGGTTTTAGGTTTAGGGTTTAGGTAATGTTCTTGCATATGTAGGGAATATTCCTCATTTTTTTTCTTGGATTTATGCCCTATAGTACACGGGTTTTACCGACTTTTTTGTTTTTTGACATTTTATTTATATTTGTACGGTTTAGGGTTTAGGGTTTAGGGTTTTAGGGTTTAGGGTTTAGGTAACGTTCTTGCATATGTAGGGAATATTCCTCATTTTTTTTCTTGGATTTACGGCCAATAGTACACGGGTTTTACCGAATTTTTTGTTTTTTGACATTTTATTTACATTTGTAGGTTTTAGGGTTTAGGGTTTAGGGTTTAGGGTTTAGGTAATGTTCTTGCATATGTAGGGAATATTCCTCATTTTTTTTCTTGGATTTATGGCCTATTATAGTACATGGTTTCTATCGACTTTTTTGTTTATCGACATTTTGTTTATATTTATAGGTTTTAGGGTTTAGGGTTTTGGATTTAGGGTTTAGGGTTTCAGGTTTAGGGTTTAGGTAATGTTCTTGCATATGTAGGGAATATTCCTCATTTTTTTTCTTGGATTTATGGCCTATTATGGTACACGGTTTCTACCGACTTTTTTGTTTATCGACATTTTGTTTATATTTATAGGTTTTAGGGTTTAGGGTTTTTGTTTTAGCGTTTAGGTTTTCAGGTTTAGGGTTTAGGTAATGTTCTTGAATATGTAGGGAATATTCCTCATTTTTTTTTCTTGGATTTATGGCCAATAGTACATGGGTTTTACCGACTTTTTTGTTTTTTGACATTTTATTTACATTTGTAGGTTTTAGGGTTTAGGGTTTCAGGTTTAGGGTTTAGGTAATGTTCTTGCATATGTAGGGAATATTCCTCATTTTTTTTTCTTGGATTTATGGCCGATAGTACACGGGTTCTACCGACTTTTTTGTTTATCGACATTTTGTTTATATTTATAGGTTTTAGGTTTAGGGTTTTGGATTTAGGGTTTAGGGTTTCAGGTTTAGGGTTTAGGTAATGTTCTTGCATATGTAGGGAATATTCCTCATTTTTTTTTCTTGGATTTATGGCCTATTATAGTACACGGTTTCTATAGACTTTTTTGTTTATCGACATTTTGTTTATATTTATAGGTTTTAGGGTTTAGGGTTTTGGTTTTAGGGTTTAGGGTTTCAGGTTTAGGGTTTAGGCAATGTTCTTGCATATGTAGGGAATATTCTTCATTTTTTTTTCTTGGATTTATGGCCAATAGTACACGGGTTTTACCGACTTTTTAGTTTTTTGACATTTTATTTATATTTGTAGGTTTTAGGGTTTAGGGTTTCAGGTTTAGGTTTTAGGTAATGTTCTTTCATATGTAGGGAATATTCCTCATTTTTTTTCTTGGATTTATAGCCTATAGTACAAGGGTTTTACCGACTTTTTTGTTTTTTGACATTTTATTTATATTTGTATGGTTTAGGGTTTAGGGTTTTGGTTTTAGGGTTTAGGGTTTAGGTAATTTTCTTGCATATGTAGGGAATATTCCTCATTTTTTTTCTTGGATTTATGGCCTATTATAGTACACGGTTTCTACAGACTTTTTTGTTTATCGACATTTTGTTTATATTTATAGGTTTTAGGGTTTAGGGTTCTGGTTTTAGGGTTTAGGGTTTTAGGTTTAGGGTTTAGGTAATGTTCTTGCATATGTAGGGAATATTCCTCATTTTTTTTCTTGGATTTATGGCCGATAGTACACAGGTTTTACCGACTTTTTTGTTTTTTGACATTTTATTTATATTTATAGGTTTTAGGGTTTAGGGTTTTAGGTTTAGGGTTTAGGTAATGTTCTTGCATATGTAGGGAATATTCCTCATTTTTTTTCTTGGATTTATGGCCAATAGTACACGGGTTTTACCGACTTTTTTGTTTTCTGACATTTTATTTATATTTGTATGATTTAGGATTTAGGGTTTTGGTGTTAGGGTTTAGGGTTTTAGGTTTAGGGTTTAGGTAATGTTCTTGCATATGTAGGGAATATTCCTCATTTTTTTTCTTGGATTTATGGCCTATTATAGTACACGGTTTCTACAGACTTTTTTGTTTATCGACATTTTGTTTATATTTATAGGTTTTAGGGTTTAGGGTTTTGGTTTTAGGGTTTAGGGTTTCAGGTGTAGGGTTTAGGTAATGTTCTTGCATATGTAGGGAATATTCCTCATTTTTTTTCTTGGATTTATGGCCTATTATAGTACATGGGTTTTACCGAGTTTTTTGTTTTTTGACATTTTATTTACATTTGTAGGTTTTAGCGTTTAGGGTTTCAGGTTTAGGGTTTAGGTAATGTTCTTGCATATGTAGGGAATATTCCTCATTTTTTTTTCTTGGATTTATGGCCAATAGTACATGGGTTTTACCGACTTTTTTGTTTTTTGACATTTTATTTACATTTGTAGGTTTTAGGGTTTAGGGTTTAAGGTTTAGGGTTTAGGTAATGTTCTTGCATATGTAGGGAATATTCCTCATTTTTTTTTCTTGGATTTATGGCCGATAGTACACGGGTTCTACCGACTTTTTTGTTTATCGATATTTTGTTTATATTTATAGGTTTTAGGTTTAGGGTTTTGGATTTAGGGTTTAGGGTTTCAGGTTTAGGGTTTAGATAATGTTCTTGCATATGTAGGGAATATTCTTTATTTTTTTTTTCTTGGATTTATGGCCAATAGTACACGGGTTTTACCGACTTTTTTGTTTTTGGACATTTTATTTATATTTGTAGGTTTTAGGGTTTAGGGTTTCAGGTTTAGGGTTTAGGTAATGTTCTTGCATATGTAAGGAGTATTCCTCATTTTTTTTCTTGGATTTATGGCCAATAGTACACGGGTTTTACCGACTTTTTTGTTTTCTGACATTTTATTTATATTTGTATGATTTAGGGTTTAGGGTTTTGGTGTTACGGTTTTGGGTTTTAGGTTTAGGGTTTAGGTAATGTTCTTGCATATGTAGGGAATATTCCTCATTTTTTTTCTTGGATTTATGCCCTATAGTACACGGGTTTTACCGACTTTTTTGTTTTTTGACATTTTATTTATATTTGTACGGTTTAGGGTTTAGGGTTTAGGGTTTTAGGGTTTAGGGTTTAGGTAACGTTCTTGCATATGTAGGGAATATTCCTCATTTTTTTTCTTGGATTTACGGCCAATAGTACACGGGTTTTACCGAATTTTTTGTTTTTTGACATTTTATTTACATTTGTAGGTTTTAGGGTTTAGGGTTTAGGGTTTAGGGTTTAGGTAATGTTCTTGCATATGTAGGGAATATTCCTCATTTTTTTTCTTAGATTTATGGCCTATTATAGTACATGGTTTCTATCGAATTTTTTGTTTATCGACATTTTGTTTATATTTATAGGTTTTAGGGTTTAGGGTTTTGGATTTAGGGTTTAGGGTTTCAGGTTTAGGGTTTAGGTAATGTTCTTGCATATGTAGGGAATATTCCTCATTTTTTTTCTTGGATTTATGGCCTATTATAGTACACGGTTTCTACCGACTTTTTTGTTTATCGACATTTTGTTTATATTTATAGGTTTTAGGGTTTAGGGTTTTTGTTTTAGCGTTTAGGGTTTCAGGTTTAGGGTTTAGGTAATGTTCTTGAATATGTAGGGAATATTCCTCATTTTTTTTTATTGGATTTATGGCCAATAGTACATGGGTTTTACCGACTTTTTTGTTTTTTGACATTTTATTTACATTTGTAGGTTTTAGGGTTTAGGGTTTCAGGTTTAGGGTTTAGGTAATGTTCTTGCATATGTAGGGAATATTCCTCATTTTTTTTTCTTGGATTTATGGCCGATAGTACACGGGTTCTACCGACTTTTTTGTTTATCGACATTTTGTTTATATTTATAGGTTTTAGGTTTAGGGTTTTGGATTTAGGGTTTAGGGTTTCAGGTTTAGGGTTTAGGTAATGTTCTTGCATATGTAGGGAATATTCCTCATTTTTTTTTCTTGGATTTATGGCCTATTATAGTACACGGTTTCTATAGACTTTTTTGTTTATCGACATTTTGTTTATATTTATAGGTTTTAGGGTTTAGGGTTTTGGTTTTAGGGTTTAGGGTTTCAGGTTTAGGGTTTAGGCAATGTTCTTGCATATGTAGGGAATATTCTTCATTTTTTTTTCTTGGATTTATGGCCAATAGTACACGGGTTTTACCGACTTTTTAGTTTTTTGACATTTTATTTATATTTGTAGGTTTTAGGGTTTAGGGTTTCAGGTTTAGGTTTTAGGTAATGTTCTTTCATATGTAGGGAATATTCCTCATTTTTTTTCTTGGATTTATAGCCTATAGTACAAGGGTTTTACCGACTTTTTTGTTTTTTGACATTTTATTTATATTTGTATGGTTTAGGGTTTAGGGTTTTGGTTTTAGGGTTTAGGGTTTAGGTAATTTTCTCGCATATGTAGGGAATATTCCTCATTTTTTTTCTTGGATTTATGGCCTATTATAGTACACGGTTTCTACAGACTTTTTTGTTTATCGACATTTTGTTTATATTTATAGGTTTTAGGGTTTAGGGTTCTGGTTTTAGGGTTTAGGGTTTTAGGTTTAGGGTTTAGGTAATGTTCTTGCATATGTAGGGAATATTCCTCATTTTTTTTCTTGGATTTATGGCCTATAGTACACGGTTTCTACCGACTTTTTTGTTTATCGACATTTTGTTTATATTAATAGGGTTTAGGGTTTAAGGTTTAGGGTTTAGGTAATGTTCTTGCATATGTAGGGAATATTCCTCATTTTTTTTTCTTGGATTTATGGCCGATAGTACACGGGTTCTACCGACTTTTTTGTTTATCGACATTTTGTTTATATTTATAGGTTTTAGGTTTAGGGTTTTGGATTTAGGGTTTAGGGTTTCAGGTTTAGGGTTTAGGTAATGTTCTTGCATATGTAGGGAATATTCCTCATTTTTTTTCTTGGATTTATGGCCTATTATAGTACACGGTTTCTATAGACTTTTTTGTTTATCGACATTTTGTTTATATTTATAGGTTTTAGGGTTTAGGGTTTTGGTTTTAGGGTTTAGGGTTTCAGGTTTAGGGTTTAGGTAATGTTCTTGCATATGTAGGGAATATTCCTCATTTTTTTTTCTTGGTTTATGGCCAATAGTACATGGGTTTTACCGACTTTTTTGTTTTTTGACATTTTATTTATATTTGTAGGTTTTACGGTTTAGGGTTTCAGGTTTAGGGTTTAGGTAATGTTCTTGCATATGTAGGGAATATTCCTCAATTTTTTTCTTGGATTTATGGCCTATAGTACACGGTTTCTACCGACTTTTTTGTTTATCGACATTTTGTTTATATTTATAGGTTTTAGGTTTAGGGTTTTGGATTTAGGGTTTAGGGTTTCAGGTTTAGGGTTTAGGTAATGTTCTTGCATATGTAGGGAATATTCATCATTTTTTTTCTTGGATTTATAGCCTATTATAGTACACGGTTTCTACAGACTTTTTTGTTTATCAACATTTTGTTTATATTTATAGGTTTTAGGGTTTATGGTTTTGGTTTTAGGGTTTAGGGTTTCAGGTTTAGGGTTTAGGTAATGTTCTTGCATATGTAGGGAATATTCCTCATTTTTTTTTCTTGGATTTATGGCCGATAGTACACGGGTTTTACCGACTTTTTTGTTTTTTGACATTTTATTTATATTTGTAGGTTTAGGGTTTAGGGTTTCAGGTTTAGGGTTTAGGTAATGTTCTTGCATATGTAGGGAATATTCCTCATTTTTTTTCTTGGATTTATGGCCTATTATAGTACATGGTTTCTATCGACTTTTTTGTTTATCGACATTTTGTTTATATTTATAGGTTTTAGGGTTTAGGGTTTTGGATTTAGGGTTTAGGGTTTCAGGTTTAGGGTTTAGGTAATGTTCTTGCATATGTAGGGAATATTCCTCATTTTTTTTCTTGGATTTATGGCCTATTATAGTACACGGTTTCTACCGACTTTTTTGTTTATCGACATTTTGTTTATATTTATAGGTTTTAGGGTTTAGGGTTTTTGTTTTAGCGTTTAGGGTTTCAGGTTTAGGGTTTAGGTAATGTTCTTGAATATGTAGGGAATATTCCTCATTTTTTTTTCTTGGATTTATGGCCAATAGTACATGGGTTTTACCGACTTTTTTGTTTTTTGACATTTTATTTACATTTGTAGGTTTTAGGGTTTAGGGTTTCAGGTTTAGGGTTTAGGTAATGTTCTTGCATATGTAGGGAATATTCCTCATTTTTTTTTCTTGGATTTATGGCCAATAGTACATGGGTTTTACCGACTTTTTTGTTTTTTGACATTTTATTTACATTTGTAGGTTTTAGGGTTTAGGGTTTCAGGTTTAGGGTTTAGGTAATGTTCTTGCATATGTAGGGAATATTCCTCATTTTTTTTCTTGGATTTATGGCCTATTATAGTACACGGTTTCTATAGACTTTTTTGTTTATCGACATTTTGTTTATATTTATAGGTTTTAGGGTTTAGGGTTTTGGTTTTAGGGTTTAGGGTTTCAGGTTTAGGGTTTAGGCAATGTTCTTGCATATGTAGGGAATATTCTTCATTTTTTTTTCTTGGATTTATGGCCAATAGTACACGGGTTTTACCGACTTTTTAGTTTTTTGACATTTTATTTATATTTGTAGGTTTTAGGGTTTAGGGTTTCAGGTTTAGGTTTTAGGTAATGTTCTTTCATATGTAGGGAATATTCCTCATTTTTTTTCTTGGATTTATAGCCTATAGTACAAGGGTTTTACCGACTTTTTTTTTTTTTGACATTTTATTTATATTTGTATGGTTTAGGGTTTAGGGTTTTGGTTTTAGGGTTTAGGGTTTAGGTAATTTTCTTGCATATGTAGGGAATATTCCTCATTTTTTTTCTTGGATTTATGGCCTATTATAGTACACGGTTTCTACAGACTTTTTTGTTTATCGACATTTTGTTTATATTTATAGGTTTTAGGGTTTAGGGTTCTGGTTTTAGGGTTTAGGGTTTTAGGTTTAGGGTTTAGGTAATGTTCTTGCATATGTAGGGAATATTCCTCATTTTTTTTTCTTGGATTTATGGCCGATAGTACACAGGTTTTACCGACTTTTTTGTTTTTTGACATTTTATTTATATTTATAGGTTTTAGGGTTTAGGGTTTTAGGTTTAGGGTTTAGGTAATGTTCTTGCATATGTAGGGAATATTCCTCATTTTTTTTCTTGGATTTATGGCCAATAGTACACGGGTTTTACCGACTTTTTTGTTTTCTGACATTTTATTTATATTTGTATGATTTATGATTTAGGGTTTTGGTGTTAGGGTTTAGGGTTTTAGGTTTAGGGTTTAGGTAATGATCTTGCATATGTAGGGAATATTCCTCATTTTTTTTCTTGGATTTATGGCCTATTATAGTACACGGTTTCTACAGACTTTTTTGTTTATCGACATTTTGTTTATATTTATAGGTTTTAGGGTTTAGGGTTTTGGTTTTAGGGTTTAGGGTTTCAGGTTTAGGGTTTAGGTAATGTTCTTGCATATGTAGGGAATATTCCTCATTTTTTTTCTTGGATTTATGGCCTATTATAGTGCATGGGTTTTACCGAGTTTTTTGTTTTTTGACATTTTATTTACATTTGTAGGTTTTAGCGTTTAGGGTTTCAGGTTTAGGGTTTAGGTAATGTTCTTGCATATGTAGGGAATATTCCTCATTTTTTTTTCTTGGATTTATGGCCAATAGTACATGGGTTTTACCGACTTTTTTGTTTTTTGACATTTTATTTACATTTGTAGGTTTTAGGGTTTAGGGTTTAAGGTTTAGGGTTTAGGTAATGTTCTTGCATATGTAGGGAATATTCCTCATTTTTTTTTCTTGGATTTATGGCCGATAGTACACGGGTTCTACCGACTTTTTTGTTTATCGACATTTTGTTTATATTTATAGGTTTTAGGTTTAGGGTTTTGGATTTAGGGTTTAGGGTTTCAGGTTTAGGGTTTAGGTAATGTTCTTGCATATGTAGGGAATATTCCTCATATTTTTTCTTGGATTTATGGCCTATTATAGTACACGGTTTCTATAGACTTTTTTGTTTATCGACATTTTGTTTATATTTATAGGTTTTAGGGTTTAGGGTTTTGGTTTTAGGGTTTAGGGTTTCAGGTTTAGGGTTTAGGTAATGTTCTTGCATATGTAGGGAATATTCCTCATTTTCTTTTCTTGGTTTATGGCCAATAGTACATGGGTTTTACCGACTTTTTTGTTTTTTGACATTTTATTTATATTTGTAGGTTTTACGGTTTAGGGTTTCAGGTTTAGGGTTTAGGTAATGTTCTTGCATATGTAGGGAATATTCCTCATTTTTTTTTCTTGGATTTATGGCCAATAGTACATGGGTTTAGGGTTTAGGGTTTCAGGTTTAGGGTTTAGGTAATGTTCTTGCATATGTAGGGAATATTCCTCATTTTTTTTCTTGGATTTATGGCCTATTATAGTACATGGGTTTTACCGAGTTTTTTGTTTTTTGACATTTTATTTACATTTGTAGGTTTTAGCGTTTAGGGTTTCAGGTTTAGGGTTTAGGTAATGTTCTTGCATATGTAGGGAATATTCCTCATTTTTTTTTCTTGGATTTATGGCCAATTGTACATGGGTTTTACCGACTTTTTTGTTTTTTGACATTTTATTTACATTTATAGGTTTTAGGGTTTAGGGTTTAAGGTTTAGGGTTTAGGTAATGTTCTTGCATATGTAGGGAATATTCCTCATTTTTTTTTCTTGGATTTATGGCCGATAGTACACGGGTTCTACCGACTTTTTTGTTTATCGACATTTTGTTTATATTTATAGGTTTTAGGTTTAGGGTTTTGGATTTAGGGTTTAGGGTTTCAGGTTTAGGGTTTAGGTAATGTTCTTGCATATGTAGGGAATATTCCTCATTTTTTTTCTTGGATTTATGGCCTATTATAGTACACGGTTTCTATAGACTTTTTTGTTTATCGACATTTTGTTTATATTTATAGGTTTTAGGATTTAGGGTTTTGGTTTTAGGGTTTAGGGTTTCAGGTTTAGGGTTTAGGCAATGTTCTTGCATATGTAGGGAATATTCTTCATTTTTTTTTCTTGGATTTATGGCCAATAGTACACGGGTTTTACCGACTTTTTAGTTTTTTGACATTTTATTTATATTTGTAGGTTTTAGGGTTTAGGGTTTCAGGTTTAGGTTTTAGGTAATGTTCTTTCATATGTAGGGAATATTCCTTATTTTTTTTCTTAGATTTATAGCCTATAGTACAAGGGTTTTACCGACTTTTTTGTTTTTTGACATTTTATTTATATTTGTATGGTTTAGGGTTTAGGGTTTAGGTAATTTTCTTGCATATGTAGGGAATATTCCTCATTTTTTTTCTTGGATTTATGGCCTATTATAGTACACGGTTTCTACAGACTTTTTTGTTTATCGACATTTTGTTTATATTTATAGGTTTTAGGGTTTAGGGTTCTGGTTTTAGGGTTTAGGGTTTTAGGTTTAGGGTTTAGGTAATGTTCTTGCATATGTAGGGAATATTCCTCATTTTTTTTTCTTGGATTTATGGCCGATAGTACACAGGTTTTACCGACTTTTTTGTTTTTTGACATTTTATTTATATTTATAGGTTTTAGGGTTTAGGGTTTTAGGTTTAGGGTTTAGGTAATGTTCTTGCATATGTAGGGAATATTCCTCATTTTTTTTTCTTGGATTTATGGCCGATAATACACGGGTTCTACCGACTTTTTTGTTTATCGACATTTTGTTTATATTTATAGGTTTTAGGTTTAGGGTTTTGGATTTAGGGTTTAGGGTTTAGGGTTTCAGGTTTAGGGTTTAGGTAATGTTCTTGCATATGTAGGGAATATTCCTCATTTTTTTTCTTGGATTTATGGCCTATTATAGTACACAGTTTCTATAGACTTTTTTGTTTATCGACATTTTGTTTATATTTATAGGTTTTAGGGTTTAGGGTTTTGGTTTTAGGGTTTAGGGTTTCAGGTTTAGGGTTTAGGCAATGTTCTTGCATATGTAGGGAATATTCTTCATTTTTTTTTCTTGGATTTATGGCCAATAGTACACGGGTTTTACCGACTTTTTAGTTTTTTGACATTTTATTTATATTTGTAGGTTTTAGGGTTTAGGGTTTCAGGTTTAGGTTTTAGGTAATGTTCTTTCATATGTAGGGAATATTCCTCATTTTTTTTCTTGGATTTATAGCCTATAGTACAAGGGTTTTACCGACTTTTTTGTTTTTTGACATTTTATTTATATTTGTATGTTTTAGGGTTTAGGGTTTTGGTTTTAGGGTTTAGGGTTTAGGTAATTTTCTTGCATATGTAGGGAATATTCCTCATTTTTTTTCTTGGATTTATGGCCTATTATAGTACACGGTTTCTACAGACTTTTTTGTTTATCGACATTTTGTTTATATTTATAGGTTTTAGGGTTTAGGGTTCTGGTTTTAGGGTTTAGGGTTTTAGGTTTAGGGTTTAGGTAATGTTCTTGCATATGTAGGGAATATTCCTCATTTTTTTTTCTTGGATTTATGGCCGATAGTACACAGGTTTTACCGACTTTTTTGTTTTTTGACATTTTATTTATATTTATAGGTTTTAGGGTTTAGGGTTTTAGGTTTAGGGTTTAGGTAATGTTCTTGCATATGTAGGGAATATTCCTCATTTTTTTTTCTTGGATTTATGTCCAATAGTACACGGGTTTTACCGACTTTTTTGTTTTCTGACATTTTATTTATATTTGTATGATTTAGGATTTAGGGTTTTGGTGTTAGGGTTTAGGGTTTTAGGTTTAGGGTTTAGGTAATGTTCTTGCATATGTAGGGAATATTCCTCATTTTTTTTCTTGGATTTATGGCCTATTATAGTACACGGTTTCTACAGACTTTTTTGTTTATCGACTTTTTGTTTATATTTATAGGTTTTAGGGTTTAGGGTTTTGGTTTTAGGGTTTAGGGTTTCAGGTTTAGGGTTTAGGTAATGTTCTTGCATATGTAGGGAATATTCCTCATTTTTTTTCTTGGATTTATGGCCTATTATAGTACATGGGTTTTACCGAGTTTTCTGTTTTTTGATATTTTATTTACATTTGTAGGTTTTAGCGTTTAGGGTTTCAGGTTTAGGGTTTAGGTAATGTTCTTGCATATGTAGGGAATATTCCTCATTTTTTTTTCTTGGATTTATGGCCAATAGTACATGGGTTTTACCGACTTTTTTGTTTTTTGACATTTTATTTACATTTGTAGGTTTTAGGGTTTAGGGTTTAAGGTTTAGGGTTTAGGTAATGTTCTTGCATATGTAGGGAATATTCCTCATTTTTTTTTCTTGGATTTATGGCCGATAGTACACGGGTTCTACCGACTTTTTTGTTTATCGACATTTTGTTTATATTTATAGGTTTTAGGTTTAGGGTTTTGGATTTAGGGTTTAGGGTTTAGGGTTTCAGGTTTAGGGTTTAGGTAATGTTCTTGCATATGTAGGGAATATTCCTCATTTTTTTTCTTGGATTTATGGCCTATTATAGTACACGGTTTCTATAGACTTTTTTGTTTATCAACATTTTGTTTATATTTATAGGTTTTAGGGTTTAGGGTTTTGGTTTTAGGGTTTAGGGTTTCAGGTTTAGGGTTTAGGCAATGTTCTTGCATATGTAGGGAATATTCTTCATTTTTTTTTCTTGGATTTATGGCCAATAGTACACGGGTTTTACCGACTTTTTAGTTTTTTGACATTTTATTTATATTTGTAGGTTTTAGGGTTTAGGGTTTCAGGTTTAGGTTTTAGGTAATGTTCTTTCATATGTAGGGAATATTCCTCATTTTTTTTCTTGGATTTATAGCCTATAGTACAAGGGTTTTACCGACTTTTTTGTTTTTTGACATTTTATTTATATTTGTATGGTTTAGGGTTTAGGGTTTTGGTTTTAGGGTTTAGGGTTTAGGTAATTTTCTTGCATATGTAGGGAATATTCCTCATTTTTTTTCTTGGATTTATGGCCTATTATAGTACACGGTTTCTACAGACTTTTTTGTTTATCGACATTTTGTTTATATTTATAGGTTTTAGGGTTTAGGGTTCTGGTTTTAGGGTTTAGGGTTTTAGGTTTAGGGTTTAGGTAATGTTCTTGCATATGTAGGGAATATTCCTCATTTTTTTTTCTTGGATTTATGGCCGATAGTACACAGGTTTTACCGACTTTTTTGTTTTTTGACATTTTATTTATATTTATAGGTTTTAGGGTTTAGGGTTTTAGGTTTAGGGTTTAGGTAATGTTCTTGCATATGTAGGGAATATTCCTCATTTTTTTTTCTTGGATTTATGTCCAATAGTACACGGGTTTTACCGACTTTTTTGTTTTCTGACATTTTATTTATATTTGTATGATTTAGGATTTAGGGTTTTGGTGTTAGGGTTTAGGGTTTTAGGTTTAGGGTTTAGGTAATGTTCTTGCATATGTAGGGAATATTCCTCATTTTTTTTCTTGGATTTATGGCCTATTATAGTACACGGTTTCTACAGACTTTTTTGTTTATCGACATTTTGTTTATATTTATAGGTTTTAGGGTTTAGGGTTTTGGTTTTAGGGTTTAGGGTTTAAGGTTTAGGGTTTAGGTAATGTTCTTGCATATGTAGGGAATATTCCTCATTTTTTTTCTTGGATTTATGGCCTATTATAGTACATGGGTTTTACCGAGTTTTTTGTTTTTTGACATTTTATTTACATTTGTAGGTTTTAGCGTTTAGGGTTTCAGGTTTAGGGTTTAGGTAATGTTCTTGCATATGTAGGGAATATTCCTCATTTTTTTTTCTTGGATTTATGGCCAATAGTACATGGGTTTTACCGACTTTTTTGTTTTTTGACATTTTATTTACATTTGTAGGTTTTAGGGTTTAGGGTTTAAGGTTTAGGGTTTAGGTAATGTTCTTGCATATGTAGGGAATATTCCTCATTTTTTTTTCTTGGATTTATGGCCGATAATACACGGGTTCTACCGACTTTTTTGTTTATCGACATTTTGTTTATATTTATAGGTTTTAGGTTTAGGGTTTTGGATTTAGGGTTTAGGGTTTAAGGTTTCAGGTTTAGGGTTTAGGTAATGTTCTTGCATATGTAGGGAATATTCCTCATTTTTTTTCTTGGATTTATGGCCTATTATAGTACACGGTTTCTATAGACTTTTTTGTTTATCGACATTTTGTTTATATTTATAGGTTTTAGGGTTTAGGGTTTTGGTTTTAGGGTTTAGGGTTTCAGGTTTAGGGTTTAGGCAATGTTCTTGCATATGTAGGGAATATTCTTCATTTTTTTTTCTTGGATTTATGGCCAATAGTACACGGGTTTTACCGACTTTTTAGTTTTTTGACATTTTATTTATATTTGTAGGTTTTAGGGTTTAGGGTTTCAGGTTTAGGTTTTAGGTAATGTTCTTTCATATGTAGGGAATATTCCTCATTTTTTTTCTTGGATTTATAGCCTATAGTACAAGGGTTTTACCGACTTTTTTGTTTTTTGACATTTTATTTATATTTGTATGGTTTAGGGTTTAGGGTTTTGGTTTTAGGGTTTAGGGTTTAGGTAATTTTCTTGCATATGTAGGGAATATTCCTCATTTTTTTTCTTGGATTTATGGCCTATTATAGTACACGGTTTCTACAGACTTTTTTGTTTATCGACATTTTGTTTATATTTATAGGTTTTAGGGTTTAGGGTTCTGGTTTTAGGGTTTATGGTTTTAGGTTTAGGGTTTAGGTAATGTTCTTGCATATGTAGGGAATATTCCTCATTTTTTTTTCTTGGATTTATGGCCGATAGTACACAGGTTTTACCGACTTTTTTGTTTTTTGACATTTTATTTATATTTATAGGTTTTAGGGTTTAGGGTTTTAGGTTTAGGGTTTAGGTAATGTTCTTGCATATGTAGGGAATATTCCTCATTTTTTTTTCTTGGATTTATGTCCAATAGTACACGGGTTTTACCGACTTTTTTGTTTTCTGACATTTTATTTATATTTGTATGATTTAGGATTTAGGGTTTTGGTGTTAGGGTTTAGGGTTTTAGGTTTAGGGTTTAGGTAATGTTCTTGCATATGTAGGGAATATTCCTCATTTTTTTTCTTGGATTTATGGCCTATTATAGTACACGGTTTCTACAGACTTTTTTGTTTATCGACATTTTGTTTATATTTATAGGTTTTAGGGTTTAGGGTTTTGGTTTTAGGGTTTAGGGTTTAAGGTTTAGGGTTTAGGTAATGTTCTTGCATATGTAGGGAATATTCCTCATTTTTTTTCTTGGATTTATGGCCTATTATAGTACATGGGTTTTACCGAGTTTTTTGTTTTTTGACATTTTATTTACATTTGTAGGTTTTAGCGTTTAGGGTTTCAGGTTTAGGGTTTAGGTAATGTTCTTGCATATGTAGGGAATATTCCTCATTTTTTTTTCTTGGATTTATGGCCAATAGTACATGGGTTTTACCGACTTTTTTGTTTTTTGACATTTTATTTACATTTGTAGGTTTTAGGGTTTAGGGTTTAAGGTTTAGGGTTTAGGTAATGTTCTTGCATATGTAGGGAATATTCCTCATTTTTTTTTCTTGGATTTATGGCCGATAATACACGGGTTCTACCGACTTTTTTGTTTATCGACATTTTGTTTATATTTATAGGTTTTAGGTTTAGGGTTTTGGATTTAGGGTTTAGGGTTTAAGGTTTCAGGTTTAGGGTTTAGGTAATGTTCTTGCATATGTAGGGAATATTCCTCATTTTTTTTCTTGGATTTATGGCCTATTATAGTACACGGTTTCTATAGACTTTTTTGTTTATCGACATTTTGTTTATATTTATAGGTTTTAGGGTTTAGGGTTTTGGTTTTAGGGTTTAGGGTTTCAGGTTTAGGGTTTAGGCAATGTTCTTGCATATGTAGGGAATATTCTTCATTTTTTTTTCTTGGATTTATGGCCAATAGTACACGGGTTTTACCGACTTTTTAGTTTTTTGACATTTTATTTATATTTGTAGGTTTTAGGGTTTAGGGTTTCAGGTTTAGGTTTTAGGTAATGTTCTTTCATATGTAGGGAATATTCCTCATTTTTTTTCTTGGATTTATAGCCTATAGTACAAGGGTTTTACCGACTTTTTTGTTTTTTGACATTTTATTTATATTTGTATGGTTTAGGGTTTAGGGTTTTGGTTTTAGGGTTTAGGGTTTAGGTAATTTTCTTGCATATGTAGGGAATATTCCTCATTTTTTTTCTTGGATTTATGGCCTATTATAGTACACGGTTTCTACAGACTTTTTTGTTTATCGACATTTTGTTTATATTTATAGGTTTTAGGGTTTAGGGTTCTGGTTTTAGGGTTTAGGGTTTTAGGTTTAGGGTTTAGGTAATGTTCTTGCATATGTAGGGAATATTCCTCATTTTTTTTTCTTGGATTTATGGCCGATAGTACACAGGTTTTACCGACTTTTTTGTTTTTTGACATTTTATTTATATTTATAGGTTTTAGGGTTTAGGGTTTTAGGTTTAGGGTTTAGGTAATGTTCTTGCATATGTAGGGAATATTCCTCATTTTTTTTCTTGGATTTATGGCCAATAGTACACGGGTTTTACCGACTTTTTTGTTTTCTGACATTTTATTTATATTTGTATGATTTATGATTTAGGGTTTTGGTGTTAGGGTTTAGGGTTTTAGGTTTAGGGTTTAGGTAATGATCTTGCATATGTAGGGAATATTCCTCATTTTTTTTCTTGGATTTATGGCCTATTATAGTACACGGTTTCTACAGACTTTTTTGTTTATCGACATTTTGTTTATATTTATAGGTTTTAGGGTTTAGGGTTTTGGTTTTAGGGTTTAGGGTTTCAGGTTTAGGGTTTAGGTAATGTTCTTGCATATGTAGGGAATATTCCTCATTTTTTTTCTTGGATTTATGGCCTATTATAGTGCATGGGTTTTACCGAGTTTTTTGTTTTTTGACATTTTATTTACATTTGTAGGTTTTAGCGTTTAGGGTTTCAGGTTTAGGGTTTAGGTAATGTTCTTGCATATGTAGGGAATATTCCTCATTTTTTTTTCTTGGATTTATGGCCAATAGTACATGGGTTTTACCGACTTTTTTGTTTTTTGACATTTTATTTACATTTGTAGGTTTTAGGGTTTAGGGTTTAAGGTTTAGGGTTTAGGTAATGTTCTTGCATATGTAGGGAATATTCCTCATTTTTTTTTCTTGGATTTATGGCCGATAGTACACGGGTTCTACCGACTTTTTTGTTTATCGACATTTTGTTTATATTTATAGGTTTTAGGTTTAGGGTTTTGGATTTAGGGTTTAGGGTTTCAGGTTTAGGGTTTAGGTAATGTTCTTGCATATGTAGGGAATATTCCTCATTTTTTTTCTTGGATTTATGGCCTATTATAGTACACGGTTTCTATAGACTTTTTTGTTTATCGACATTTTGTTTATATTTATAGGTTTTAGGGTTTAGGGTTTTGGTTTTAGGGTTTAGGGTTTAGGTAATGTTCTTGCATATGTAGGGAATATTCCTCATTTTCTTTTCTTGGTTTATGGCCAATAGTACATGGGTTTTACCGACTTTTTTGTTTTTTGACATTTTATTTATATTTGTAGGTTTTACGGTTTAGGGTTTCAGGTTTAGGGTTTAGGTAATGTTCTTGCATATGTAGGGAATATTCCTCATTTTTTTTTCTTGGATTTATGGCCAATAGTACATGGGTTTAGGGTTTAGGGTTTCAGGTTTAGGGTTTAGGTAATGTTCTTGCATATGTAGGGAATATTCCTCAATTTTTTTCTTGGATTTATGGCCTATAGTACACGGTTTCTACCGACTTTTTTGTTTATCGACATTTTGTTTATATTTATAGGTTTTAGGTTTAGGGTTTTGGATTTAGGGTTTAGGGTTTCAGGTTTAGGGTTTAGGTAATGTTCTTGCATATGTAGGGAATATTCCTCATTTTTTTTTCTTGGATTTATGGCCTATAGTACACGGTTTCTACCGACTTTTTTGTTTATCGACATTTTGTTTATATTAATAGGTTTTAGGGTTTAGGGTTTTGGATTTAGGGTTTAGGGTTTCAGGTTTAGGGTTTAGATAATGTTCTTGCATATGTAGGGAATATTCTTTATTTTTTTTTCTTGGATTTATGGCCAATAGTACACGGGTTTTACCGACTTTTTTGTTTTTTGACATTTTATTTATATTTGTAGGTTTTAGGGTTTAGGGTTTCAGGTTTAGGGTTTAGGTAATGTTCTTGCATATGTAAGGAGTATTCCTCATTTTTTTTCTTGGATTTATGGCCAATAGTACACGGGTTTTACCGACTTTTTTGTTTTCTGACATTTTATTTATATTTGTATGATTTAGGGTTTTGGTGTTAGGGTTTTGGGTTTTAGGTTTAGGGTTTAGGTAATGTTCTTGCATATGTAGGGAATATTCCTCATTTTTTTTCTTGGATTTATGCCCTATAGTACACGGGTTTTACCGACTTTTTTGTTTTTTGACATTTTATTTATATTTGTATGGTTTGGGGTTTAGGGTTTAGGGTTTTAGGGTTTAGGGTTTAGGTAACGTTCTTGCATATGTAGGGAATATTCCTCATTTTTTTTCTTGAATTTACGGCCAATAGTACACGGGTTTTACCGAATTTTTTGTTTTTTGACATTTTATTTACATTTGTAGGTTTTAGGGTTTAGGGTTTAGGGTTTAGGGTTTAGGTAATGTTCTTGCATATGTAGAGAATATTCCTCATTTTTTTTCTTGGATTTATGGCCTATTATAGTACATGGTTTCTATCGACTTTTTTGTTTATCGACATTTTGTTTATATTTATAGGTTTTAGGGTTTAGGGTTTTGGATTTAGGGTTTAGGGTTTCAGGTTTAGGGTTTAGGTAATGTTCTTGCATATGTAGGGAATATTCCTCATTTTTTTTCTTGGATTTATGGCCTATTATAGTACACGGTTTCTACCGACTTTTTTGTTTATCGACATTTTGTTTATATTTATAGGTTTTAGGGTTTAGGGTTTTTGTTTTAGCGTTTAGGGTTTCAGGTTTAGGGTTTAGGTAATGTTCTTGAATATGTAGGGAATATTCCTCATTTTTTTGTCTTGGATTTATGGCCAATAGTACATGGGTTTTACCGACTTTTTTGTTTTTTGACATTTTATTTACATTTGTAGGTTTTAGGGTTTAGGGTTTCAGGTTTAGGGTTTAGGTAATGTTCTTGCATATGTAGGGAATATTCCTCATTTTTTTTTCTTGGATTTATGGCCTATTATAGTACACGGTTTCTATAGACTTTTTTGTTTATCGACATTTTGTTTATATTTATAGGTTTTAGGGTTTTGGGTTTTGGTTTTAGGGTTTAGGGTTTCAGGTTTAGGGTTTAGGCAATGTTCTTGCATATGTAGGGAATATTCTTCATTTTTTTTTCTTGGATTTATGGCCAATAGTACACGGGTTTTACCGACTTTTTAGTTTTTTGACATTTTATTTATATTTGTAGGTTTTAGGGTTTAGGGTTTCAGGTTTAGGTTTTAGGTAATGTTCTTTCATATGTAGGGAATATTCCTCATTTTTTTTCTTGGATTTATAGCCTATAGTACAAGGGTTTTACCGACTTTTTTGTTTTTTGACATTTTATTTATATTTGTATGGTTTAGGGTTTAGGGTTTTGGTTTTAGGGTTTAGGGTTTAGGTAATTTTCTTGCATATGTAGGGAATATTCCTCATTTTTTTTCTTGGATTTATGGCCTATTATAGTACACGGTTTCTACAGACTTTTTTGTTTATCGACATTTTGTTTATATTTATAGGTTTTAGGGTTTAGGGTTCTGGTTTTAGGGTTTAGGGTTTTAGGTTTAGGGTTTAGGTAATGTTCTTGCATATGTAGGGAATATTCCTCATTTTTTTTTTGGATTTATGGCCGATAGTACACAGGTTTTACCGACTTTTTTGTTTTTTGACATTTTATTTATATTTATAGGTTTTACGGTTTAGGGTTTTAGGTTTAGGGTTTAGGTAATGTTCTTGCATATGTAGGGAATATTCCTCATTTTTTTTCTTGGATTTATGGCCAATAGTACACGGGTTTTACCGACTTTTTTGTTTTCTGACATTTTATTTATATTTGTATGATTTAGGATTTAGGGTTTTGGTGTTAGGGTTTAGGGTTTTAGGTTTAGGGTTTAGGTAATGTTCTTGCATAAGTAGGGAATATTCCTCATTTTTTTTCTTGGATTTATGGCCTATTATAGTACACGGTTTCTACAGACTTTTTTGTTTATCGACATTTTGTTTATATTTATAGGTTTTAGGGTTTAGGGTTTTGGTTTTAGGGTTTAGGGTTTCAGGTTTAGGGTTTAGGTAATGTTCTTGCATATGTAGGGAATATTGCTCATTTTTTTTCTTGGATTTATGGCCTATTATAGTACATGGGTTTTACCGAGTTTTTTGTTTTTTGACATTTTATTTACATTTGTAGGTTTTAGCGTTTAGGGTTTCAGGTTTAGGGTTTAGGTAATGTTCTTGCATATGTAGGGAATATTCCTCATTTTTTTTTCTTGGATTTATGGCCAATAGTACATGGGTTTTACCGACTTTTTTGTTTTTTGACATTTTATTTACATTTGTAGGTTTTAGAGTTTAGGGTTTAAGGTTTAGGGTTTAGGTAATGTTCTTGCATATGTAGGGAATATTCCTCATTTTTTTTCTTGGATTTATGGCCGATAGTACACGGGTTCTACCGACTTTTTTGTTTATCGACATTTTGTTTATATTTATAGGTTTTAGGTTTAGGGTTTTGGATTTAGGGTTTAGGGTTTCAGGTTTAGGGTTTAGGTAATGTTCTTGCATATGTAGGGAATATTCCTCATTTTTTTTCTTGGATTTATGGCCTATTATAGTACACGGTTTCTATAGACTTTTTTGTTTATCGACATTTTGTTTATATTTATAGGTTTTAGGGTTTAGGGTTTTGGTTTTAGGGTTTAGGGTTTCAGGTTTAGGGTTTAGGTAATGTTCTTGCATATGTAGGGAATATTCCTCATTTTTTTTTCTTGGTTTATGGCCAATAGTACATGGGTTTTACCGACTTTTTTGTTTTTTGACATTTTATTTATATTTGTAGGTTTTACGGTTTAGGGTTTCAGGTTTAGGGTTTAGGTAATGTTCTTGCATATGTAGGGAATATTCCTCATTTTTTTTTCTTGGATTTATGGCCAATAGTACATGGGTTTAGGGTTTAGGGTTTAGGTAATGTTCTTGCATATGTAGGGAATATTCCTCAATTTTTTTCTTGGATTTATGGCCTATAGTACACGGTTTCTACCGACTTTTTTGTTTATCGACATTTTGTTTATATTTATAGGTTTTAGGTTTAGGGTTTTGGATTTAGGGTTTAAGGTTTCAGGTTTAGGGTTTAGGTAATGTTCTTGCATATGTAGGGAATATTCCTCATTTTTTTTTCTTGGATTTATGGCCTATAGTACACGGTTTCTACCGACTTTTTTGTTTATCGACATTTTGTTTATATTAATAGGTTTTAGGGTTTAGGGTTTTGGATTTAGGGTTTAGGGTTTCAGGTTTAGGGTTTAGATAATGTTCTTGCATATGTAGGGAATATTCTTTATTTTTTTTTCTTGGATTTATGGCCAATAGTACACGGGTTTTACCGACTTTTTTGTTTTTTGACATTTTATTTATATTTGTAGGTTTTAGGGTTTAGGGTTTCAGGTTTAGGGTTTAGGTAATGTTCTTGCATATGTAAGGAGTATTCCTCATTTTTTTTCTTGGATTTATGGCCAATAGTACACGGGTTTTACCGACTTTTTTGTTTTCTGACATTTTATTTATATTTGTATGATTTAGGGTTTAGGGTTTTGGTGTTAGGGTTTTGGGTTTTAGGTTTAGGGTTTAGGTAATGTTCTTGCATATGTAGGGAATATTCCTCATTTTTTTTTCTTGGATTTATGGCCTATTATAGTACACGGTTTCTATAGACTTTTTTGTTTATCGACATTTTGTTTATATTTATAGGTTTTAGGGTTTAGGGTTTTGGTTTTAGGGTTTAGGGTTTCAGGTTTAGGGTTTAGGTAATGTTCTTGCATATGTAGGGAATATTCCTCATTTTTTTTTCTTGGTTTATGGCCAATAGTACATGGGTTTTACCGACTTTTTTGTTTTTTGACATTTTATTTATATTTGTAGGTTTTACGGTTTAGGGTTTCAGGTTTAGGGTTTAGGTAATGTTCTTGCATATGTAGGGAATATTCCTCATTTTTTTTTCTTGGATTTATGGCCAATAGTACATGGGTTTAGGGTTTAGGGTTTCAGGTTTAGGGTTTAGGTAATGTTCTTGCATATGTAGGGAATATTCCTCAATTTTTTTCTTGGATTTATGGCCTATAGTACACGGTTTCTACCGACTTTTTTGTTTATCGACATTTTGTTTATATTTATAGGTTTTAGGTTTAGGGTTTTGGATTTAGGGTTTAAGGTTTCAGGTTTAGGGTTTAGGTAATGTTCTTGCATATGTAGGGAATATTCCTCATTTTTTTTTCTTGGATTTATGGCCTATAGTACACGGTTTCTACCGACTTTTTTGTTTATCGACATTTTGTTTATATTAATAGGTTTTAGGGTTTAGGGTTTTGGATTTAGGGTTTAGGGTTTCAGGTTTAGGGTTTAGATAATGTTCTTGCATATGTAGGGAATATTCTTTATTTTTTTTTCTTGGATTTATGGCCAATAGTACACGGGTTTTACCGACTTTTTTGTTTTTTGACATTTTATTTATATTTGTAGGTTTTAGGGTTTAGGGTTTCAGGTTTAGGGTTTAGGTAATGTTCTTGCATATGTAAGGAGTATTCCTCATTTTTTTTCTTGGATTTATGGCCAATAGTACACGGGTTTTACCGACTTTTTTGTTTTCTGACATTTTATTTATATTTGTATGATTTAGGGTTTAGGGTTTTGGTGTTAGGGTTTTGGGTTTTAGGTTTAGGGTTTAGGTAATGTTCTTGCATATGTAGGGAATATTCCTCATTTTTTTTTCTTGGATTTATGGCCTATTATAGTACACGGTTTCTATAGACTTTTTTGTTTATCGACATTTTGTTTATATTTATAGGTTATAGGGTTTAGGGTTTTGGTTTTAGGGTTTAGGGTTTCAGGTTTAGGGTTTAGGTAATGTTCTTGCATATGTAGGGAATATTCCTCATTTTTTTTTCTTGGTTTATGGCCAATAGTACATGGGTTTTACCGACTTTTTTGTTTTTTGACATTTTATTTACATTTGTAGGTTTTACGGTTTAGGGTTTCAGGTTTAAGGTTTAGGTAATGTTCTTGCATATGTAGGGAATATTCCTCATTTTTTTTTCTTGGATTTATGGCCAATAGTACATGGGTTTTACCGACTTTTTTGTTTTTTGACATTTTATTTACATTTGTAGGTTTTAGGGTTTAGGGTTTCAGGTTTAGGGTTTAGGTAATGTTCTTGCATATGTAGGGAATATTCGTCATTTTTTTTTTCTTGGATTTATGGCCGATAGTACACGGGTTCTACCGACTTTTTTGTTTATCGACATTTTGTTTATATTTATAGGTTTTAGGTTTAGGGTTTTGGATTTAGGGTTTACGGTTTCAGGTTTAGGGTTTAGGTAATGTTCTTGCATATGTAGGGAATATTCCTCATTTTTTTCTTGGATTTATGGCCTATTATAGTACACGGTTTCTACAGACTTTTTTGTTTATCGACATTTTGTTTATATTTATAGGTTTTAGGGTTTAGGGTTTTGTTTTTAGTGTTTAGGGTTTCAGGTTTAGGGTTTAGGTAATGTTCTTGCATATGTAGGGAATATTCCTCATTTTTTTTCTTGGATTTATGGCCTATTATAGTACATGGGTTTTACCGAGTTTTTTGTTTTTTGACATTTTATTTACATTTGTAGGTTTTAGCGTTTAGGGTTTCAGGTTTAGGGTTTAGGTAATGTTCTTGCATATGTAGGGAATATTCCTCATTTTTTTTTCTTGGATTTATGGCCAATAGTACATGGGTTTTACCGACTTTTTTGTTTTTTGACATTTTATTTACATTTGTAGGTTTTACGGTTTAGGGTTTCAGGTTTAGGGTTTAGGTAATGTTCTTGCATATGTAGGGAATATTCCTCATTTTTTTTTCTTGGATTTATGGCCAATAGTACATGGGTTTTACCGACTTTTTTGTTTTTTGACATTTTATTTACATTTGTAGGTTTTAGGGTTTAGGGTTTCAGGTTTAGGGTTTAGGTAATGTTCTTGCATATGTAGGGAATATTCCTCATTTTTTTTTCTTGGATTTATGGCCGATAGTACACGGGTTCTACCGACTTTTTTGTTTATCGACATTTTGTTTATATTTATAGGTTTTAGGTTTAGGGTTTTGGATTTAGGGTTTAGGGTTTCAGGTTTAGGGTTTAGGTAATGTTCTTGCATATGTAGGGAATATTCCTCATTTTTTTTTCTTGGATTTATGGCCTATTATAGTACACGGTTTCTATAGACTTTTTTGTTTATCGACATTTTGTTTATATTTATAGGTTTTAGGGTTTAGGGTTTTGGTTTTAGGGTTTAGGGTTTCAGGTTTAGGGTTTAGGTAATGTTCTTGCATATGTAGGGAATATTCCTCATTTTTTTTCTTGGATTTATGGCCGATAGTACACAGGTTTTACCGACTTTTTTGTTTTTTGACATTTTATTTATATTTATAGGTTTTAGGGTTTAGGGTTTTAGGTTTAGGGTTTAGGTAATGTTCTTGCATATGTAGGGAATATTCCTCATTTTTTTTCTTGGATTTATGGCCAATAGTACACGGGTTTTACCGACTTTTTTGTTTTCTGACATTTTATTTATATTTGTATGATTTAGGATTTAGGGTTTTGGTGTTAGGGTTTAGGGTTTTAGGTTTAGGGTTTAGGTAATGTTCTTGCATATGTAGGGAATATTCCTCATTTTTTTTCTTGGATTTATGGCCTATTATAGTACACGGTTTCTACAGACTTTTTTGTTTATCGACATTTTGTTTATATTTATAGGTTTTAGGGTTTAGGGTTTTGGTTTTAGGGTTTAGGGTTTCAGGTTTAGGGTTTAGGTAATGTTCTTGCATATGTAGGGAATATTCCTCATTTTTTTTCTTGGATTTATGGCCTATTATAGTACATGGGTTTTACCGAGTTTTTTGTTTTTTGACATTTTATTTACATTTGTAGGTTTTAGCGTTTAGGGTTTCAGGTTTAGGGTTTAGGTAATGTTCTTGCATATGTAGGGAATATTCCTCATTTTTTTTTCTTGGATTTATGGCCAATAGTACATGGGTTTTACCGACTTTTTTGTTTTTTGACATTTTATTTACATTTGTAGGTTTTAGGGTTTAGGGTTTAAGGTTTAGGGTTTAGGTAATGTTCTTGCATATGTAGGGAATATTCCTCATTTTTTTTCTTGGATTTATGGCCGATAGTACACGGGTTCTACCGACTTTTTTGTTTATCGACATTTTGTTTATATTTATAGGTTTTAGGTTTAGGGTTTTGGATTTAGGGTTTAGGGTTTCAGGTTTAGGGTTTAGGTAATGTTCTTGCATATGTAGGGAATATTCCTCATTTTTTTTCTTGGATTTATGGCCTATTATAGTACACGGTTTCTATAGACTTTTTTGTTTATCGACATTTTGTTTATATTTATAGGTTTTAGGGTTTAGGGTTTTGGTTTTAGGGTTTAGGGTTTCAGGTTTAGGGTTTAGGTAATGTTCTTGCATATGTAGGGAATATTCCTCATTTTTTTTTCTTGGTTTATGGCCAATAGTACATGGGTTTTACCGACTTTTTTGTTTTTTGACATTTTATTTATATTTGTAGGTTTTACGGTTTAGGGTTTCAGGTTTAGGGTTTAGGTAATGTTCTTGCATATGTAGGGAATATTCCTCATTTTTTTTTCTTGGATTTATGGCCAATAGTACATGGGTTTTACCGACTTTTTTGTTTTTTGACATTTTATTTACATTTGTAGGTTTTAGGGTTTAGGGTTTCAGGTTTAGGGTTTAGGTAATGTTCTTGCATATGTAGGGAATATTCCTCAATTTTGTTCTTGGATTTATGGCCTATAGTACACGGTTTCTACCGACTTTTTTGTTTATCGACATTTTGTTTATATTTATAGGTTTTAGGTTTAGGGTTTTGGATTTAGGGTTTAGGGTTTCAGGTTTAGGGTTTAGGTAATGTTCTTGCATATGTAGGGAATATTCATCATTTTTTTTCTTGGATTTATAGCCTATTATAGTACACGGTTTCTACAGACTTTTTTGTTTATCGACATTTTGTTTATATTTATAGGTTTTAGGGTTTATGGTTTTGGTTTTAGGGTTTAGGGTTTCAGGTTTAGGGTTTAGGTAATGTTCTTGCATATGTAGGGAATATTCCTCATTTTTTTTTCTTGGATTTATGGCCGATAGTACACGGGTTTTACCGACTTTTTTGTTTTTTGACATTTTATTTATATTTGTAGGTTTAGGGTTTAGGGTTTCAGGTTTAGGGTTTAGGTAATGTTCTTGCATATGTAGGGAATATTCCTCATTTTTTTTCTTGGATTTATGGCCTATAGTACACGGTTTCTACCGACTTTTTTGTTTATCGACATTTTGTTTATATTAATAGGTTTTAGGGTTTAGGGTTTTGGATTTAGGGTTTAGGGTTTCAGGTTTAGGGTTTAGATAATGTTCTTGCATATGTAGGGAATATTCTTTATTTTTTTTTCTTGGATTTATGGCCAATAGTACACGGGTTTTACCGACTTTTTTGTTTTTTGACATTTTATTTATATTTGTAGGTTTTAGGGTTTAGGGTTTCAGGTTTAGGTAATGTTCTTGCATATGTAAGGAGTATTCCTCATTTTTTTTCTTGGATTTATGGCCAATAGTACACGGGTTTTACCGACTTTTTTGTTTTCTGACATTTTATTTATATTTGTATGATTTAGGGTTTAGGGTTTTGGTGTTAGGGTTTTGGGTTTTAGGTTTAGGGTTTAGGTAATGTTCTTGCATATGTAGGGAATATTCCTCATTTTTTTTCTTGGATTTATGCCCTATAGTACACGGGTTTTACCGACTTTTTTGTTTTTTGACATTTTATTTATATTTGTACGGTTTAGGGTTTAGGGTTTAGGGTTTTAGGGTTTAGGGTTTAGGTAACGTTCTTGCATATGTAGGGAATATTCCTCATTTTTTTTCTTGGATTTACGGCCAATAGTACACGGGTTTTACCGAATTTTTTGTTTTTTGACATTTTATTTACATTTGTAGGTTTTAGGGTTTAGGGTTTAGGGTTTAGGGTTTAGGTAATGTTCTTGCATATGTAGGGAATATTCCTCATTTTTTTTCTTGGATTTATGGCCTATTATAGTACATGGTTTCTATCGACTTTTTTGTTTATCGACATTTTGTTTATATTTATAGGTTTTAGGGTTTAGGGTTTTGGATTTAGGGTTTAGGGTTTCAGGTTTAGGGTTTAGGTAATGTTCTTGCATATGTAGGGAATATTCCTCATTTTTTTTCTTGGATTTATGGCCTATTATGGTACACGGTTTCTACCGACTTTTTTGTTTATCGACATTTTGTTTATATTTATAGGTTTTAGGGTTTAGGGTTTTTGTTTTAGCGTTTAGGTTTTCAGGTTTAGGGTTTAGGTAATGTTCTTGAATATGTAGGGAATATTCCTCATTTTTTTTTCTTGGATTTATGGCCAATAGTACATGGGTTTTACCGACTTTTTTGTTTTTTGACATTTTATTTACATTTGTAGGTTTTAGGGTTTAGGGTTTCAGGTTTAGGGTTTAGGTAATGTTCTTGCATATGTAGGGAATATTCCTCATTTTTTTTTCTTGGATTTATGGCCGATAGTACACGGGTTCTACCGACTTTTTTGTTTATCGACATTTTGTTTATATTTATAGGTTTTAGGTTTAGGGTTTTGGATTTAGGGTTTAGGGTTTCAGGTTTAGGGTTTAGGTAATGTTCTTGCATATGTAGGGAATATTCCTCATTTTTTTTTCTTGGATTTATGGCCTATTATAGTACACGGTTTCTATAGACTTTTTTGTTTATCGACATTTTGTTTATATTTATAGGTTTTAGGGTTTAGGGTTTTGGTTTTAGGGTTTAGGGTTTCAGGTTTAGGGTTTAGGCAATGTTCTTGCATATGTAGGGAATATTCTTCATTTTTTTTTCTTGGATTTATGGCCAATAGTACACGGGTTTTACCGACTTTTTAGTTTTTTGACATTTTATTTATATTTGTAGGTTTTAGGGTTTAGGGTTTCAGGTTTAGGTTTTAGGTAATGTTCTTTCATATGTAGGGAATATTCCTCATTTTTTTTCTTGGATTTATAGCCTATAGTACAAGGGTTTTACCGACTTTTTTGTTTTTTGACATTTTATTTATATTTGTATGGTTTAGGGTTTAGGGTTTTGGTTTTAGGGTTTAGGGTTTAGGTAATTTTCTTGCATATGTAGGGAATATTCCTCATTTTTTTTCTTGGATTTATGGCCTATTATAGTACACGGTTTCTACAGACTTTTTTGTTTATCGACATTTTGTTTATATTTATAGGTTTTAGGGTTTAGGGTTCTGGTTTTAGGGTTTAGGGTTTTAGGTTTAGGGTTTAGGTAATGTTCTTGCATATGTAGGGAATATTCCTCATTTTTTTTCTTGGATTTATGGCCGATAGTACACAGGTTTTACCGACTTTTTTGTTTTTTGACATTTTATTTATATTTATAGGTTTTAGGGTTTAGGGTTTTAGGTTTAGGGTTTAGGTAATGTTCTTGCATATGTAGGGAATATTCCTCATTTTTTTTCTTGGATTTATGGCCAATAGTACACGGGTTTTACCGACTTTTTTGTTTTCTGACATTTTATTTATATTTGTATGATTTAGGATTTAGGGTTTTGGTGTTAGGGTTTAGGGTTTTAGGTTTAGGGTTTAGGTAATGTTCTTGCATATGTAGGGAATATTCCTCATTTTTTTTCTTGGATTTATGGCCTATTATAGTACACGGTTTCTACAGACTTTTTTGTTTATCGACATTTTGTTTATATTTATAGGTTTTAGGGTTTAGGGTTTTGGTTTTAGGGTTTAGGGTTTCAGGTGTAGGGTTTAGGTAATGTTCTTGCATATGTAGGGAATATTCCTCATTTTTTTTCTTGGATTTATGGCCTATTATAGTACATGGGTTTTACCGAGTTTTTTGTTTTTTGACATTTTATTTACATTTGTAGGTTTTAGCGTTTAGGGTTTCAGGTTTAGGGTTTAGGTAATGTTCTTGCATATGTAGGGAATATTCCTCATTTTTTTTTCTTGGATTTATGGCCAATAGTACATGGGTTTTACCGACTTTTTTGTTTTTTGACATTTTATTTACATTTGTAGGTTTTAGGGTTTAGGGTTTAAGGTTTAGGGTTTAGGTAATGTTCTTGCATATGTAGGGAATATTCCTCATTTTTTTTTCTTGGATTTATGGCCGATAGTACACGGGTTCTACCGACTTTTTTGTTTATCGATATTTTGTTTATATTTATAGGTTTTAGGTTTAGGGTTTTGGATTTAGGGTTTAGGGTTTCAGGTTTAGGGTTTAGATAATGTTCTTGCATATGTAGGGAATATTCTTTATTTTTTTTTTCTTGGATTTATGGCCAATAGTACACGGGTTTTACCGACTTTTTTGTTTTTGGACATTTTATTTATATTTGTAGGTTTTAGGGTTTAGGGTTTCAGGTTTAGGGTTTAGGTAATGTTCTTGCATATGTAAGGAGTATTCCTCATTTTTTTTCTTGGATTTATGGCCAATAGTACACGGGTTTTACCGACTTTTTTGTTTTCTGACATTTTATTTATATTTGTATGATTTAGGGTTTAGGGTTTTGGTGTTAGGGTTTTGGGTTTTAGGTTTAGGGTTTAGGTAATGTTCTTGCATATGTAGGGAATATTCCTCATTTTTTTTCTTGGATTTATGCCCTATAGTACACGGGTTTTACCGACTTTTTTGTTTTTTGACATTTTATTTATATTTGTACGGTTTAGGGTTTAGGGTTTAGGGTTTTAGGGTTTAGGGTTTAGGTAACGTTCTTGCATATGTAGGGAATATTCCTCATTTTTTTTCTTGGATTTACGGCCAATAGTACACGGGTTTTACCGAATTTTTTGTTTTTTGACATTTTATTTACATTTGTAGGTTTTAGGGTTTAGGGTTTAGGGTTTAGGGTTTAGGTAATGTTCTTGCATATGTAGGGAATATTCCTCATTTTTTTTCTTGGATTTATGGCCTATTATAGTACATGGTTTCTATCGAATTTTTTGTTTATCGACATTTTGTTTATATTTATAGGTTTTAGGGTTTAGGGTTTTGGATTTAGGGTTTAGGGTTTCAGGTTTAGGGTTTAGGTAATGTTCTTGCATATGTAGGGAATATTCCTCATTTTTTTTCTTGGATTTATGGCCTATTATAGTACACGGTTTCTACCGACTTTTTTGTTTATCGACATTTTGTTTATATTTATAGGTTTTAGGGTTTAGGGTTTTTGTTTTAGCGTTTAGGGTTTCAGGTTTAGGGTTTAGGTAATGTTCTTGAATATGTAGGGAATATTCCTCATTTTTTTTTATTGGATTTATGGCCAATAGTACATGGGTTTTACCGACTTTTTTGTTTTTTGACATTTTATTTACATTTGTAGGTTTTAGGGTTTAGGGTTTCAGGTTTAGGGTTTAGGTAATGTTCTTGCATATGTAGGGAATATTCCTCATTTTTTTTTCTTGGATTTATGGCCGATAGTACACGGGTTCTACCGACTTTTTTGTTTATCGACATTTTGTTTATATTTATAGGTTTTAGGTTTAGGGTTTTGGATTTAGGGTTTAGGGTTTCAGGTTTAGGGTTTAGGTAATGTTCTTGCATATGTAGGGAATATTCCTCATTTTTTTTTCTTGGATTTATGGCCTATTATAGTACACGGTTTCTATAGACTTTTTTGTTTATCGACATTTTGTTTATATTTATAGGTTTTAGGGTTTAGGGTTTTGGTTTTAGGGTTTAGGGTTTCAGGTTTAGGGTTTAGGCAATGTTCTTGCATATGTAGGGAATATTCTTCATTTTTTTTTCTTGGATTTATGGCCAATAGTACACGGGTTTTACCGACTTTTTAGTTTTTTGACATTTTATTTATATTTGTAGGTTTTAGGGTTTAGGGTTTCAGGTTTAGGTTTTAGGTAATGTTCTTTCATATGTAGGGAATATTCCTCATTTTTTTTCTTGGATTTATAGCCTATAGTACAAGGGTTTTACCGACTTTTTTGTTTTTTGACATTTTATTTATATTTGTATGGTTTAGGGTTTAGGGTTTTGGTTTTAGGGTTTAGGGTTTAGGTAATTTTCTTGCATATGTAGGGAATATTCCTCATTTTTTTTCTTGGATTTATGGCCTATTATAGTACACGGTTTCTACAGACTTTTTTGTTTATCGACATTTTGTTTATATTTATAGGTTTTAGGGTTTAGGGTTCTGGTTTTAGGGTTTAGGGTTTTAGGTCTAGGGTTTAGGTAATGTTCTTGCATATGTAGGGAATATTCCTCATTTTTTTTCTTGGATTTATGGCCTATAGTACACGGTTTCTACCGACTTTTTTGTTTATCGACATTTTGTTTATATTAATAGGGTTTAGGGTTTAAGGTTTAGGGTTTAGGTAATGTTCTTGCATATGTAGGGAATATTCCTCATTTTTTTTTCTTGGATTTATGGCCGATAGTACACGGGTTCTACCGACTTTTTTGTTTATCGACATTTTGTTTATATTTATAGGTTTTAGGTTTAGGGTTTTGGATTTAGGGTTTAGGGTTTCAGGTTTAGGGTTTAGGTAATGTTCTTGCATATGTAGGGAATATTCCTCATTTTTTTTCTTGGATTTATGGCCTATTATAGTACACGGTTTCTATAGACTTTTTTGTTTATCGACATTTTGTTTATATTTATAGGTTTTAGGGTTTAGGGTTTTGGTTTTAGGGTTTAGGGTTTCAGGTTTAGGGTTTAGGTAATGTTCTTGCATATGTAGGGAATATTCCTCATTTTTTTTTCTTGGTTTATGGCCAATAGTACATGGGTTTTACCGACTTTTTTGTTTTTTGACATTTTATTTATATTTGTAGGTTTTACGGTTTAGGGTTTCAGGTTTAGGGTTTAGGTAATGTTCTTGCATATGTAGGGAATATTCCTCAATTTTTTTCTTGGATTTATGGCCTATAGTACACGGTTTCTACCGACTTTTTTGTTTATCGACATTTTGTTTATATTTATAGGTTTTAGGTTTAGGGTTTTGGATTTAGGGTTTAGGGTTTCAGGTTTAGGGTTTAGGTAATGTTCTTGCATATGTAGGGAATATTCATCATTTTTTTTCTTGGATTTATAGCCTATTATAGTACACGGTTTCTACAGACTTTTTTGTTTATCAACATTTTGTTTATATTTATAGGTTTTAGGGTTTATGGTTTTGGTTTTAGGGTTTAGGGTTTCAGGTTTAGGGTTTAGGTAATGTTCTTGCATATGTAGGGAATATTCCTCATTTTTTTTTCTTGGATTTATGGCCGATAGTACACGGGTTTTACCGACTTTTTTGTTTTTTGACATTTTATTTATATTTGTAGGTTTAGGGTTTAGGGTTTCAGGTTTAGGGTTTAGGTAATGTTCTTGCATATGTAGGGAATATTCCTCATTTTTTTTCTTGGATTTATGGCCTATTATAGTACATGGTTTCTATCGACTTTTTTGTTTATCGACATTTTGTTTATATTTATAGGTTTTAGGGTTTAGGGTTTTGGATTTAGGGTTTAGGGTTTCAGGTTTAGGGTTTAGGTAATGTTCTTGCATATGTAGGGAATATTCCTCATTTTTTTTCTTGGATTTATGGCCTATTATAGTACACGGTTTCTACCGACTTTTTTGTTTATCGACATTTTGTTTATATTTATAGGTTTTAGGGTTTAGGGTTTTTGTTTTAGCGTTTAGGGTTTCAGGTTTAGGGTTTAGGTAATGTTCTTGAATATGTAGGGAATATTCCTCATTTTTTTTTCTTGGATTTATGGCCAATAGTACATGGGTTTTACCGACTTTTTTGTTTTTTGACATTTTATTTACATTTGTAGGTTTTAGGGTTTAGGGTTTCAGGTTTAGGGTTTAGGTAATGTTCTTGCATATGTAGGGAATATTCCTCATTTTTTTTTCTTGGATTTATGGCCAATAGTACATGGGTTTTACCGACTTTTTTGTTTTTTGACATTTTATTTACATTTGTAGGTTTTAGGGTTTAGGGTTTCAGGTTTAGGGTTTAGGTAATGTTCTTGCATATGTAGGGAATATTCCTCAATTTTTTTCTTGGATTTATGGCCTATAGTACACGGTTTCTACCGACTTTTTTGTTTATCGACATTTTGTTTATATTTATAGGTTTTAGGTTTAGGGTTTTGGATTTAGGGTTTAGGGTTTCAGGTTTAGGGTTTAGGTAATGTTCTTGCATATGTAGGGAATATTCATCATTTTTTTTCTTGGATTTATAGCCTATTATAGTACACGGTTTCTACAGACTTTTTTGTTTATCAACATTTTGTTTATATTTATAGGTTTTAGGGTTTATGGTTTTGGTTTTAGGGTTTAGGGTTTCAGGTTTAGGGTTTAGGTAATGTTCTTGCATATGTAGGGAATATTCCTCATTTTTTTTTCTTGGATTTATGGCCGATAGTACACGGGTTTTACCGACTTTTTTGTTTTTTGACATTTTATTTATATTTGTAGGTTTAGGGTTTAGGGTTTCAGGTTTAGGGTTTAGGTAATGTTCTTGCATATGTAGGGAATATTCCTCATTTTTTTTCTTGGATTTATGGCCTATTATAGTACATGGTTTCTATCGACTTTTTTGTTTATCGACATTTTGTTTATATTTATAGGTTTTAGGGTTTAGGGTTTTGGATTTAGGGTTTAGGGTTTCAGGTTTAGGGTTTAGGTAATGTTCTTGCATATGTAGGGAATATTCCTCATTTTTTTTCTTGGATTTATGGCCTATTATAGTACACGGTTTCTACCGACTTTTTTGTTTATCGACATTTTGTTTATATTTATAGGTTTTAGGGTTTAGGGTTTTTGTTTTAGCGTTTAGGGTTTCAGGTTTAGGGTTTAGGTAATGTTCTTGAATATGTAGGGAATATTCCTCATTTTTTTTTCTTGGATTTATGGCCAATAGTACATGGGTTTTACCGACTTTTTTGTTTTTTGACATTTTATTTACATTTGTAGGTTTTAGGGTTTAGGGTTTCAGGTTTAGGGTTTAGGTAATGTTCTTGCATATGTAGGGAATATTCCTCATTTTTTTTTCTTGGATTTATGGCCGATAGTACACGGGTTCTACCGACTTTTTTGTTTATCGACATTTTGTTTATATTTATAGGTTTTAGGTTTAGTGTTTTGGATTTAGGGTTTAGGGTTTCAGGTTTAGGGTTTAGGTAATGTTCTTGCATATGTAGGGAATATTCCTCATTTTTTTTTCTTGGATTTATGGCCTATTATAGTACACGGTTTCTATAGACTTTTTTGTTTATCGACATTTTGTTTATATTTATAGGTTTTAGGGTTTAGGGTTTTGGTTTTAGGGTTTAGGGTTTCAGGTTTAGGGTTTAGGCAATGTTCTTGCATATGTAGGGAATATTCTTCATTTTTTTTTCTTGGATTTATGGCCAATAGTACACGGGTTTTACCGACTTTTTAGTTTTTTGACATTTTATTTATATTTGTAGGTTTTAGGGTTTAGGGTTTCAGGTTTAGGTTTTAGGTAATGTTCTTTCATATGTAGGGAATATTCCTCATTTTTTTTCTTGGATTTATAGCCTATAGTACAAGGGTTTTACCGACTTTTTTGTTTTTTGACATTTTATTTATATTTGTATGGTTTAGGGTTTAGGGTTTTGGTTTTAGGGTTTAGGGTTTAGGTAATTTTCTTGCATATGTAGGGAATATTCCTCATTTTTTTTCTTGGATTTATGGCCTATTATAGTACACGGTTTCTACAGACTTTTTTGTTTATCGACATTTTGTTTATATTTATAGGTTTTAGGGTTTAGGGTTCTGGTTTTAGGGTTTAGGGTTTTAGGTTTAGGGTTTAGGTAATGTTCTTGCATATGTAGGGAATATTCCTCATTTTTTTTCTTGGATTTATGGCCGATAGTACACAGGTTTTACCGACTTTTTTGTTTTTTGACATTTTATTTATATTTATAGGTTTTAGGGTTTAGGGTTTTAGGTTTAGGGTTTAGGTAATGTTCTTGCATATGTAGGGAATATTCCTCATTTTTTTTCTTGGATTTGTGGCCAATAGTACACGGGTTTTACCGACTTTTTTGTTTTCTGACATTTTATTTATATTTGTATGATTTAGGATTTAGGGTTTTGGTGTTAGGGTTTAGGGTTTTAGGTTTAGGGTTTAGGTAATGTTCTTGCATATGTAGGGAATATTCCTCATTTTTTTTCTTGGATTTATGGCCTATTATAGTACACGGTTTCTACAGACTTTTTTGTTTATCGACATTTTGTTTATATTTATAGGTTTTAGGGTTTAGGGTTTTGGTTTTAGGGTTTAGGGTTTCAGGTTTAGGGTTTAGGTAATGTTCTTGCATATGTAGGGAATATTCCTCATTTTTTTTCTTGGATTTATGGCCTATTATAGTACATGGGTTTTACCGAGTTTTTTGTTTTTTGACATTTTATTTACATTTGTAGGTTTTAGCGTTTAGGGTTTCAGGTTTAGGGTTTAGGTAATGTTCTTGCATATGTAGGGAATATTCCTCATTTTTTTTTCTTGGATTTATGGCCAATAGTACATGGGTTTTACCGACTTTTTTGTTTTTTGACATTTTATTTACATTTGTAGGTTTTAGGGTTTAGGGTTTCAGGTTTAGGGTTTAGGTAATGTTCTTGCATATGTAGGGAATATTCCTCATTTTTTTTTCTTGGATTTATGGCCGATAGTACACGGGTTCTACCGACTTTTTTGTTTATCGACATTTTGTTTATATTTATAGGTTTTAGGTTTAGGGTTTTGGATTTAGGGTTTAGGGTTTCAGGTTTAGGGCTTAGGTAATGTTCTTGCATATGTAGGGAATATTCCTCATTTTTTTTTCTTGGATTTATGGCCTATTATAGTACACGGTTTCTATAGACTTTTTTGTTTATCGACATTTTGTTTATATTTATAGGTTTTAGGGTTTAGGGTTTTGGTTTTAGGGTTTAGGGTTTCAGGTTTAGGGTTTAGGTAATGTTCTTGCATATGTAGGGAATATTCCTCATTTTTTTTTCTTGGTTTATGGCCAATAGTACATGGGTTTTACCGACTTTTTTGTTTTTTGACATTTTATTTACATTTGTAGGTTTTACGGTTTAGGGTTTCAGGTTTAAGGTTTAGGTAACGTTCTTGCATATGTAGGGAATATTCCTCATTTTTTTTTCTTGGATTTATGGCCAATAGTACATGGGTTTTACCGACTTTTTTGTTTTTTGACATTTTATTTACATTTGTAGGTTTTAGGGTTTATGGTTTCAGGTTTAGGGTTTAGGTAATGTTCTTGCATATGTAGGGAATATTCGTCATTTTTTTTTTCTTGGATTTATGGCCGATAGTACACGGGTTCTACCTACTTTTTTGTTTATCGACATTTTGTTTATATTTATAGGTTTTAGGTTTAGGGTTTTGGATTTAGGGTTTAGGGTTTCAGGTTTAGGGTTTAGGTAATGTTCTTGCATATGTAGGGAATATTCCTCATTTTTTTTCTTGGATTTATGGCCTATTATAGTACACGGTTTCTACAGACTTTTTTGTTTATCGACATTTTGTTTATATTTATAGGTTTTAGGGTTTAGGGTTTTGTTTTTAGTGTTTAGGGTTTCAGGTTTAGGGTTTAGGTAATGTTCTTGCATATGTAGGGAATATTCCTCATTTTTTTTTCTTGGTTTATGGCCAATAGTACATGGGTTTTACCGACTTTTTTGTTTTTTGACATTTTATTTACATTTGTAGGTTTTACGGTTTAGGGTTTCAGGTTTAGGGTTTAGGTAATGTTCTTGCATATGTAGGGAATATTCCTCATTTTTTTTTCTTGGATTTATGGCCAATAGTACATGGGTTTTACCGACTTTTTTGTTTTTTGACATTTTATTTACATTTGTAGGTTTTAGGGTTTAGGGTTTCAGGTTTAGGGTTTAGGTAATGTTCTTGCATATGTAGGGAATATTCCTCATTTTTTTTCTTGGATTTATGGCCTATAGTACACGGTTTCTAACGACTTTTTTGTTTATCGACATTTTGTTTATATTTATAGGTTTTAGGGTTTAGGGTTTCAGGTTTAGGGTTTAGGCAATGTTCTTGCATATGTAGGGAATATTCTACATTTTTTTTTCTTGGATTTATGGCCAATAGTACACGGGTTTTACCGACTTTTTAGTTTTTTGACATTTTATTTATATTTGTAGGTTTTAGGGTTTCGGGTTTCAAGTTTTGGTTTTAGGTAATGTTCTTTCATATGTAGGGAATATTCCTCATTTTTTTTCTTGGATTTATAGCCTATAGTACAAGGGTTTTACCGACTTTTTTGTTTTTTGACATTTTATTTATATTTGTATGGTTTAGGGTTTAGGGTTTTGGTTTTAGGGTTTAGGGTTTAGGTAATTTTCTTGCATATGTAGGGAATATTCCTCATTTTTTTTCTTGGATTTATGGCCTATAGTACACGGTTTCTACCGACTTTTTTGTTTATCAACATTTTGTTTATATTTATAGGGTTTAGGGTTTTGGATTTAGGGTTTAGGGTTTTAGGTTTAGGGTTTAGGTAATGTTCTTGCATATGTAGGGAATATTCCTCATTTTTTTTTCTTGGATTTATGGCCTATTATAGTACACGGTTTCTACAGACTTTTTTGTTTATCGACATTTTGTTTATATTTATAGGTTTTAGGGTTTAGGGTTCTGGTTTTAGGGTTTAGGGTTTTAGGTTTAGGGTTTAGGTAATGTTCTTGCATATGTAGGGAATATTCCTCATTTTTTTTTCTTGGATTTATGGCCGATAGTACACAGGTTTTACCGACTTTTTTGTTTTTTGACATTTTATTTATATTTATAGGTTTTAGGGTTTAGGGTTTTAGGTTTAGGGTTTAGGTAATGTTCTTGCATATGTAGGGAATATTCCTCATTTTTTTTCTTGGATTTATGGCCTATAGTACACGGTTTCTACCGACTTTTTTGTTTATCGACATTTTGTTTATATTAATAGGTTTTAGGGTTTAGGGTTTTGGATTTAGGGTTTAGGGTTTCAGGTTTAGGGTTTAGATAATGTTCTTGCATATGTAGGGAATATTCTTTATTTTTTTTTTCTTGGATTTATGGCCAATAGTACACGGGTTTTACCGACTTTTTTGTTTTTGGACATTTTATTTATATTTGTAGGTTTTAGGGTTTAGGGTTTCAGGTTTAGGGTTTAGGTAATGTTCTTGCATATGTAAGGAGTATTCCTCATTTTTTTTCTTGGATTTATGGCCAATAGTACACGGGTTTTACCGACTTTTTTGTTTTCTGACATTTTATTTATATTTGTATGATTTAGGGTTTAGGGTTTTGGTGTTAGGGTTTTGGGTTTTAGGTTTAGGGTTTAGGTAATGTTCTAGCATATGTAGGGAATATTCCTCATTTTTTTTCTTGGATTTATGCCCTATAGTACACGGGTTTTACCGACTTTTTTGTTTTTTGACATTTTATTTATATTTGTACGGTTTAGGGTTTAGGGTTTAGGGTTTTAGGGTTTAGGGTTTAGGTAACGTTCTTGCATATGTAGGGAATATTCCTCATTTTTTTTCTTGGATTTACGGCCAATAGTACACGGGTTTTACCGAATTTTTTGTTTTTTGACATTTTATTTACATTTGTAGGTTTTAGGGTTTAGGGTTTAGGGTTTAGGGTTTAGGTAATGTTCTTGCATATGTAGGGAATATTCCTCATTTTTTTTCTTGGATTTATGGCTTATTATAGTACATGGTTTCTATCGACTTTTTTGTTTATCGACATTTTGTTTATATTTATAGGTTTTATGGTTTAGGGTTTTGGATTTAGGGTTTAGGGTTTCAGGTTTAGGGTTTAGGTAATGTTCTTGCATATATAGGGAATATTCCTCATTTTTTTTCTTGGATTTATGGCCTATTATAGTACACGGTTTCTACCGACTTTTTTGTTTATCGACATTTTGTTTATATTTATAGGTTTTAGGGTTTAGGGTTTTTGTTTTAGCGTTTAGGGTTTCAGGTTTAGGGTTTAGGTAATGTTCTTGAATATGTAGGGAATATTCCTCATTTTTTTTTCTTGGATTTATGGCCAATAGTACATGGGTTTTACCGACTTTTTTGTTTTTTGACATTTTATTTACATTTGTAGGTTTTAGGGTTTAGGGTTTCAGGTTTAGGGTTTAGGTAATGTTCTTGCATATGTAGGGAATATTCCTCATTTTTTTTTCTTGGATTTATGGCCGATAGTACACGGGTTCTACCGACTTTTTTGTTTATCGACATTTTGTTTATATTTATAGGTTTTAGGTTTAGGGTTTTGGATTTAGGGTTTAGGGTTTCAGGTTTAGGGTTTAGGTAATGTTCTTGCATATGTAGGGAATATTCCTCATTTTTTTTTCTTGGATTTATGGCCTATTATAGTACACGGTTTCTATAGACTTTTTTGTTTATCGACATTTTGTTTATATTTATAGGTTTTAGGGTTTAGGGTTTTGGTTTTAGGGTTTAGGGTTTCAGGTTTAGGGTTTAGGCAATGTTCTTGCATATGTAGGGAATATTCTTCATTTTTTTTTCTTGGATTTATGGCCAATAGTACACGGGTTTTACCGACTTTTTAGTTTTTTGACATTTTATTTATATTTGTAGGTTTTAGGGTTTAGGGTTTCAGGTTTAGGTTTTAGGTAATGTTCTTTCATATGTAGGGAATATTCCTCATTTTTTTCCTTGGATTTATAGCCTATAGTACAAGGGTTTTACCGACTTTTTTGTTTTTTGACATTTTATTTATATTTGTATGGTTTAGGGTTTAGGGTTTTGGTTTTAGGGTTTAGGGTTTAGGTAATTTTCTTGCATATGTAGGGAATATTCCTCATTTTTTTTCTTGGATTTATGGCCTATTATAGTACACGGTTTCTACAGACTTTTTTGTTTATCGACATTTTGTTTATATTTATAGGTTTTAGGGTTTAGGGTTCTGGTTTTAGGGTTTAGGGTTTTAGGTTTAGGGTTTAGGTAATGTTCTTGCATATGTAGGGAATATTCCTCATTTTTTTTCTTGGATTTATGGCCGATAGTACACAGGTTTTACCGACTTTTTTGTTTTTTGACATTTTATTTATATTTATAGGTTTTAGGGTTTAGGGTTTTAGGTTTAGGGTTTAGGTAATGTTCTTGCATATGTAGGGAATATTCCTCATTTTTTTTCTTGGATTTATGGCCAATAGTACACGGGTTTTACCGACTTTTTTGTTTTCTGACATTTTATTTATATTTGTATGATTTAGGATTTAGGGTTTTGGTGTTAGGGTTTAGGGTTTTAGGTTTAGGGTTTAGGTAATGTTCTTGCATATGTAGGGAATATTCCTCATTTTTTTTCTTGGATTTATGGCCTATTATAGTACACGGTTTCTACAGACTTTTTTGTTTATCGACATTTTGTTTATATTTATAGGTTTTAGGGTTTAGGGTTTTGGTTTTAGGGTTTAGGGTTTCAGGTTTAGGGTTTAGGTAATGTTCTTGCATATGTAGGGAATATTCCTCATTTTTTTTCTTGGATTTATGGCCTATTATAGTACATGGGTTTTACCGAGTTTTTTGTTTTTTGACATTTTATTTACATTTGTAGGTTTTAGCGTTTAGGGTTTCAGGTTTAGGGTTTAGGTAATGTTCTTGCATATGTAGGGAATATTCCTCATTTTTTTTTCTTGGATTTATGGCCAATAGTACATGGGTTTTACCGACTTTTTTGTTTTTTGACATTTTATTTACATTTGTAGGTTTTAGGGTTTAGGGTTTCAGGTTTAGGGTTTAGGTAATGTTCTTGCATATGTAGGGAATATTCCTCATTTTTTTTTCTTGGATTTATGGCCGATAGTACACGGGTTCTACCGACTTTTTTGTTTATCGACATTTTGTTTATATTTATAGGTTTTAGGTTTAGGGTTTTGGATTTAGGGTTTAGGGTTTCAGGTTTAGGGCTTAGGTAATGTTCTTGCATATGTAGGGAATATTCCTCATTTTTTTTTCTTGGATTTATGGCCTATTATAGTACACGGTTTCTATAGACTTTTTTGTTTATCGACATTTTGTTTATATTTATAGGTTTTAGGGTTTAGGGTTTTGGTTTTAGGGTTTAGGGTTTCAGGTTTAGGGTTTAGGTAATGTTCTTGCATATGTAGGGAATATTCCTCATTTTTTTTTCTTGGTTTATGGCCAATAGTACATGGGTTTTACCGACTTTTTTGTTTTTTGACATTTTATTTACATTTGTAGGTTTTACGGTTTAGGGTTTCAGGTTTAAGGTTTAGGTAACGTTCTTGCATATGTAGGGAATATTCCTCATTTTTTTTTCTTGGATTTATGGCCAATAGTACATGGGTTTTACCGACTTTTTTGTTTTTTGACATTTTATTTACATTTGTAGGTTTTAGGGTTTATGGTTTCAGGTTTAGGGTTTAGGTAATGTTCTTGCATATGTAGGGAATATTCGTCATTTTTTTTTTCTTGGATTTATGGCCGATAGTACACGGGTTCTACCTACTTTTTTGTTTATCGACATTTTGTTTATATTTATAGGTTTTAGGTTTAGTGTTTTGGATTTAGGGTTTAGGGTTTCAGGTTTAGGGTTTAGGTAATGTTCTTGCATATGTAGGGAATATTCCTCATTTTTTTTCTTGGATTTATGGCCTATTATAGTACACGGTTTCTACAGACTTTTTTGTTTATCGACATTTTGTTTATATTTATAGGTTTTAGGGTTTAGGGTTTTGTTTTTAGTGTTTAGGGTTTCAGGTTTAGGGTTTAGGTAATGTTCTTGCATATGTAGGGAATATTCCTCATTTTTTTTTCTTGGTTTATGGCCAATAGTACATGGGTTTTACCGACTTTTTTGTTTTTTGACATTTTATTTACATTTGTAGGTTTTACGGTTTAGGGTTTCAGGTTTAGGGTTTAGGTAATGTTCTTGCATATGTAGGGAATATTCCTCATTTTTTTTTCTTGGATTTATGGCCAATAGTACATGGGTTTTACCGACTTTTTTGTTTTTTGACATTTTATTTACATTTGTAGGTTTTAGGGTTTAGGGTTTCAGGTTTAGGGTTTAGGTAATGTTCTTGCATATGTAGGGAATATTCCTCATTTTTTTTCTTGGATTTATGGCCTATAGTACACGGTTTCTAACGACTTTTTTGTTTATCGACATTTTGTTTATATTTATAGGTTTTAGGGTTTAGGGTTTCAGGTTTAGGGTTTAGGCAATGTTCTTGCATATGTAGGGAATATTCTACATTTTTTTTTCTTGGATTTATGGCCAATAGTACACGGGTTTTACCGACTTTTTAGTTTTTTGACATTTTATTTATATTTGTAGGTTTTAGGGTTTCGGGTTTCAAGTTTTGGTTTTAGGTAATGTTCTTTCATATGTAGGGAATATTCCTCATTTTTTTTCTTGGATTTATAGCCTATAGTACAAGGGTTTTACCGACTTTTTTGTTTTTTGACATTTTATTTATATTTGTATGGTTTAGGGTTTAGGGTTTTGGTTTTAGGGTTTAGGGTTTAGGTAATTTTCTTGCATATGTAGGGAATATTCCTCATTTTTTTTCTTGGATTTATGGCCTATAGTACACGGTTTCTACCGACTTTTTTGTTTATCAACATTTTGTTTATATTTATAGGGTTTAGGGTTTTGGATTTAGGGTTTAGGGTTTTAGGTTTAGGGTTTAGGTAATGTTCTTGCATATGTAGGGAATATTCCTCATTTTTTTTTCTTGGATTTATGGCCTATTATAGTACACGGTTTCTACAGACTTTTTTGTTTATCGACATTTTGTTTATATTTATAGGTTTTAGGGTTTAGGGTTCTGGTTTTAGGGTTTAGGGTTTTAGGTTTAGGGTTTAGGTAATGTTCTTGCATATGTAGGGAATATTCCTCATTTTTTTTTCTTGGATTTATGGCCAATAGTACACGGGTTTTACCGACTTTTTTGTTTTTTGACATTTTATTTACATTTGTAGGTTTTAGGGTTTAGGGTTTAGGGTTTAGGTAATGTTCTTGCATATGTAGGGAATATTCCTCATTTTTTTTCTTGGATTTATAGCCTATAGTACAAGGGTTTTACCGACTTTTTTGTTTTTTGACATTTTATTTATATTTGTATGGTTTAGGGTTTAAGGTTTTGGTTTTAGGGTTTAGGGTTTAGGTAATTTTCTTGCATATGTAGGGAATATTCCTCATTTTTTTTCTTGGATTTATGGCCTATTATAGTACACGGTTTCTACAGACTTTTTTGTTTATCGACATTTTGTTTATATTTATAGGTTTTAGGGTTTAGGGTTCTGGTTTTAGGGTTTAGGGTTTTAGGTTTAGGGTTTAGGTAATGTTCTTGCATATGTAGGGAATATTCCTCATTTTTTTTCTTGGATTTATGGCCGATAGTACACAGGTTTTACCGACTTTTTTGTTTTTTGACATTTTATTTATATTTATAGGTTTTAGGGTTTAGGTAATGTTCTTGCATATGTAGGGAATATTCCTCATTTTTTTTCTTGGATTTATGGCCAATAGTACACGGGTTTTACCGACTTTTTTGTTTTCTGACATTTTATTTATATTTGTATGATTTAGGATTTAGGGTTTTGGTGTTAGGGTTTAGGGTTTTAGGTTTAGGGTTTAGGTAATGTTCTTGCATATGTAGGGAATATTCCTCATTTTTTTTCTTGGATTTATGGCCTATTATAGTACACGGTTTCTACAGACTTTTTTGTTTATCGACATTTTGTTTATATTTATAGGTTTTAGGGTTTAGGGTTTTGGTTTTAGGGTTTAGGGTTTCAGGTTTAGGGTTTAGGTAATGTTCTTGCATATGTAGGGAATATTCCTCATTTTTTTTCTTGGATTTATGGCCTATTATAGTACATGGGTTTTACCGAGTTTTTTGTTTTTTGACATTTTATTTACATTTGTAGGTTTTAGCGTTTAGGGTTTCAGGTTTAGGGTTTAGGTAATGTTCTTGCATATGTAGGGAATATTCCTCATTTTTTTTTCTTGGATTTATGGCCAATAGTACATGGGTTTTACCGACTTTTTTGTTTTTTGACATTTTATTTATATTTGTAGGTTTTAGGGTTTAGGGTTTCAGGTTTAGGGTTTAGGTAATGTTCTTGCATATGTAGGGAATATTCCTCATTTTTTTTTCTTGGATTTATGGCCGATAGTACACGGGTTCTACCGACTTTTTTGTTTATCGACATTTTGTTTATATTTATAGGTTTTAGGTTTAGGGTTTTGGATTTAGGGTTTAGGGTTTCAGGTTTAGGGCTTAGGTAATGTTCTTGCATATGTAGGGAATATTCCTCATTTTTTTTTCTTGGATTTATGGCCTATTATAGTACACGGTTTCTATAGACTTTTTTGTTTATCGACATTTTGTTTATATTTATAGGTTTTAGGGTTTAGGGTTTTGGTTTTAGGGTTTAGGGTTTCAGGTTTAGGGTTTAGGTAATGTTCTTGCATATGTAGGGAATATTCCTCATTTTTTTTTCTTGGATTTATGGCCAATAGTACATGGGTTTTACCGACTTTTTTGTTTTTTGACATTTTATTTACATTTGTAGGTTTTAGGGTTTAGGGTTTCAGGTTTAGGGTTTAGGTAATGTTCTTGCATATGTAGGGAATATTCCTCATTTTTTTTTCTTGGATTTATGGCCGATAGTACACGGGTTCTACCGACTTTTTTGTTTATCGACATTTTGTTTATATTTATAGGTTTTAGGTTTAGGGTTTTGGATTTAGGGTTTAGGGTTTCAGGTTTAGGGCTTAGGTAATGTTCTTGCATATGTAGGGAATATTCCTCATTTTTTTTTCTTGGATTTATGGCCTATTATAGTACACGGTTTCTATAGACTTTTTTGTTTATCGACATTTTGTTTATATTTATAGGTTTTAGGGTTTAGGGTTTTGGTTTTAGGGTTTAGGGTTTCAGGTTTAGGGTTTAGGTAATGTTCTTGCATATGTAGGGAATATTCCTCATTTTTTTTTCTTGGTTTATGGCCAATAGTACATGGGTTTTACCGACTTTTTTGTTTTTTGACATTTTATTTACATTTGTAGGTTTTACGGTTTAGGGTTTCAGGTTTAAGGTTTAGGTAACGTTCTTGCATATGTAGGGAATATTCCTCATTTTTTTTTCTTGGATTTATGGCCAATAGTACATGGGTTTTACCGACTTTTTTGTTTTTTGACATTTTATTTACATTTGTAGGTTTTAGGGTTTATGGTTTCAGGTTTAGGGTTTAGGTAATGTTCTTGCATATGTAGGGAATATTCGTCATTTTTTTTTTCTTGGATTTATGGCCGATAGTACACGGGTTCTACCTACTTTTTTGTTTATCGACATTTTGTTTATATTTATAGGTTTTAGGTTTAGTGTTTTGGATTTAGGGTTTAGGGTTTCAGGTTTAGGGTTTAGGTAATGTTCTTGCATATGTAGGGAATATTCCTCATTTTTTTTTCTTGGATTTATGGCCAATAGTACATGGGTTTTACCGACTTTTTTGTTTTTTGACATTTTATTTATATTTGTAGGTTTAGGGTTTAGGGTTTCAGGTTTACGGTTTAGGTAATGTTCTTGCATATGTAGGGAATATTCCCCATTTTTTTTCTTGGATTTATGGCCTATAGTACACGGTTTCTACCGACTTTTTTGTTTATCGACATTTTGTTTATATTAATAGGTTTTAGGGTTTAGGGTTTTGGATTTAGGGTTTAGGGTTTCAGGTTTAGGGTTTAGATAATGTTCTTGCATATGTAGGGAATATTCTTTATTTTTTTTTCTTGGATTTATGGCCAATAGTACACGGGTTTTACCGACTTTTTTGTTTTTTGACATTTTATTTATATTTGTAGGTTTTAGGGTTTAGGGTTTAGGTAATGTTCTTGCATATGTAAGGAGTATTCCTCATTTTTTTTCTTGGATTTATGGCCAATAGTACACGGGTTTTACCGACTTTTTTGTTTTCTGACATTTTATTTATATTTGTATGATTTAGGGTTTAGGGTTTTGGGTTTTAGGTTTAGGGTTTAGGTAATGTTCTTGCATATGTAGGGAATATTCCTCATTTTTTTTCTTGGATTTATGCCCTATAGTACACGGGTTTTACCGACTTTTTTGTTTTTTGACATTTTATTTATATTTGTACGGTTTAGGGTTTAGGGTTTAGGGTTTTAGGGTTTAGGGTTTAGGTAACGTTCTTGCATATGTAGGGAATATTCCTCATTTTTTTTCTTGGATTTACGGCCAATAGTACACGGGTTTTACCGAATTTTTTGTTTTTTGACATTTTATTTACATTTGTAGGTTTTAGGGTTTAGGGTTTAGGGTTTAGGGTTTAGGTAATGTTCTTGCATATGTAGGGAATATTCCTCATTTTTTTTCTTGGATTTATGGCCTATTATAGTACATGGTTTCTATCGACTTTTTTGTTTATCGACATTTTGTTTATATTTATAGGTTTTAGGGTTTAGGGTTTTGGATTTAGGGTTTAGGGTTTCAGGTTTAGGGTTTAGGTAATGTTCTTGCATATGTAGGGAATATTCCTCATTTTTTTTCTTGGATTTATGGCCTATTATAGTACACGGTTTCTACCGACTTTTTTGTTTATCGACATTTTGTTTATATTTATAGGTTTTAGGGTTTAGGGTTTTTGTTTTAGCGTTTAGGGTTTCAGGTTTAGGGTTTAGGTAATGTTCTTGAATATGTAGGGAATATTCCTCATTTTTTTTTCTTGGATTTATGGCCAATAGTACATGGGTTTTACCGACTTTTTTGTTTTTTGACATTTTATTTACATTTGTAGGTTTTAGGGTTTAGGGTTTCAGGTTTAGGGTTTAGGTAATGTTCTTGCATATGTAGGGAATATTCCTCATTTTTTTTTCTTGGATTTATGGCCGATAGTACACGGGTTCTACCGACTTTTTTGTTTATCGACATTTTGTTTATATTTATAGGTTTTAGGTTTAGGGTTTTGGATTTAGGGTTTAGGGTTTCAGGTTTAGGGTTTAGGTAATGTTCTTGCATATGTAGGGAATATTCCTCATTTTTTTTTCTTGGATTTATGGCCTATTATAGTACACGGTTTCTATAGACTTTTTTGTTTATCGACATTTTGTTTATATTTATAGGTTTTAGGGTTTAGGGTTTTGGTTTTAGGGTTTAGGGTTTCAGGTTTAGGGTTTAGGTAATGTTCTTGCATATGTAGGGAATATTCCTCATTTTTTTTTCTTGGTTTATGGCCAATAGTACATGGGTTTTACCGACTTTTTTGTTTTTTGACCTTTTATTTACATTTGTAGGTTTTACGGTTTAGGGTTTCAGGTTTAAGGTTTAGGTAACGTTCTTGCATATGTAGGGAATATTCCTCATTTTTTTTTCTTGGATTTATGGCCAATAGTACATGGGTTTTACCGACTTTTTTGTTTTTTGACATTTTATTTACATTTGTAGGTTTTAGGGTTTATGGTTTCAGGTTTAGGGTTTAGGTAATGTTCTTGCATATGTAGGGAATATTCGTCATTTTTTTTTTCTTGGATTTATGGCCGATAGTACACGGGTTCTACCTACTTTTTTGTTTATCGACATTTTGTTTATATTTATAGGTTTTAGGTTTAGGGTTTTGGATTTAGGGTTTAGGGTTTCAGGTTTAGGGTTTAGGTAATGTTCTTGCATATGTAGGGAATATTCCTCATTTTTTTTCTTGGATTTATGGCCTATTATAGTACACGGTTTCTACAGAATTTTTTGTTTATCGACATTTTGTTTATATTTATAGGTTTTAGGGTTTAGGGTTTTGTTTTTAGTGTTTAGGGTTTCAGGTTTAGGGTTTAGGTAATGTTCTTGCATATGTAGGGAATATTCCTCTTTTTTTTTTCTTGGTTTATGGCCAATAGTACATGGGTTTTACCGACTTTTTTGTTTTTTGACATTTTATTTACATTTGTAGGTTTTACGGTTTAGGGTTTCAGGTTTAGGGTTTAGGTAATGTTCTTGCATATGTAGGGAATATTCCTCATTTTTTTTTCTTGGATTTATGGCCAATAGTACATGGGTTTTACCGACTTTTTTGTTTTTTGACATTTTATTTACATTTGTAGGTTTTAGGGTTTAGGGTTTCAGGTTTAGGGTTTAGGTAATGTTCTTGCATATGTAGGGAATATTCCTCATTTTTTTTCTTGGATTTATGGCCTATAGTACACGGTTTCTAACGACTTTTTTGTTTATCGACATTTTGTTTATATTTATAGGTTTTAGGGTTTAGGGTTTCAGGTTTAGGGTTTAGGCAATGTTCTTGCATATGTAGGGAATATTCTACATTTTTTTTTCTTGGATTTATGGCCAATAGTACACGGGTTTTACCGACTTTTTAGTTTTTTGACATTTTATTTATATTTGTAGGTTTTAGGGTTTAGGGTTTCAAGTTTTGGTTTTAGGTAATGTTCTTTCATATGTAGGGAATATTCCTCATTTTTTTTCTTGGATTTATAGCCTATAGTACAAGGGTTTTACCGACTTTTTTGTTTTTTGACATTTTATTTATATTTGTATGGTTTAGGGTTTAGGGTTTAGGGTTTTGGTTTTAGGGTTTAGGTAATTTTCTTGCATATGTAGGGAATATTCCTCATTTTTTTTCTTGGATTTATGGCCTATAGTACACGGTTTCTACCGACTTTTTTGTTTATCAACATTTTGTTTATATTTATAGGGTTTAGGGTTTTGGATTTAGGGTTTAGGGTTTCAGGTTTACGGTTTAGGTAATGTTCTTGCATATGTAGGGAATATTCCCCATTTTTTTTCTTGGATTTATGGCCTATAGTACACGGTTTCTACCGACTTTTTTGTTTATCGACATTTTGTTTATATTAATAGGTTTTAGGGTTTAGGGTTTTGGATTTAGGGTTTAGGGTTTCAGGTTTAGGGTTTAGATAATGTTCTTGCATATGTAGGGAATATTCTTTATTTTTTTTTCTTGGATTTATGGCCAATAGTACACGGGTTTTACCGACTTTTTTGTTTTTTGACATTTTATTTATATTTGTAGGTTTTAGGGTTTAGGGTTTAGGTAATGTTCTTGCATATGTAAGGAGTATTCCTCATTTTTTTTCTTGGATTTATGGCCAATAGTACACGGGTTTTACCGACTTTTTTGTTTTCTGACATTTTATTTATATTTGTATGATTTAGGGTTTAGGGTTTTGGGTTTTAGGTTTAGGGTTTAGGTAATGTTCTTGCATATGTAGGGAATATTCCTCATTTTTTTTCTTGGATTTATGCCCTATAGTACACGGGTTTTACCGACTTTTTTGTTTTTTGACATTTTATTTATATTTGTACGGTTTAGGGTTTAGGGTTTAGGGTTTTAGGGTTTAGGGTTTAGGTAACGTTCTTGCATATGTAGGGAATATTCCTCATTTTTTTTCTTGGATTTACGGCCAATAGTACACGGGTTTTACCGAATTTTTTGTTTTTTGACATTTTATTTACATTTGTAGGTTTTAGGGTTTAGGGTTTAGGGTTTAGGGTTTAGGTAATGTTCTTGCATATGTAGGGAATATTCCTCATTTTTTTTCTTGGATTTATGGCCTATTATAGTACATGGTTTCTATCGACTTTTTTGTTTATCGACATTTTGTTTATATTTATAGGTTTTAGGGTTTAGGGTTTTGGATTTAGGGTTTAGGGTTTCAGGTTTAGGGTTTAGGTAATGTTCTTGCATATGTAGGGAATATTCCTCATTTTTTTTCTTGGATTTATGGCCTATTATAGTACACGGTTTCTACCGACTTTTTTGTTTATCGACATTTTGTTTATATTTATAGGTTTTAGGGTTTAGGGTTTTTGTTTTAGCGTTTAGGGTTTCAGGTTTAGGGTTTAGGTAATGTTCTTGAATATGTAGGGAATATTCCTCATTTTTTTTTCTTGGATTTATGGCCAATAGTACATGGGTTTTACCGACTTTTTTGTTTTTTGACATTTTATTTACATTTGTAGGTTTTAGGGTTTAGGGTTTCAGGTTTAGGGTTTAGGTAATGTTCTTGCATATGTAGGGAATATTCCTCATTTTTTTTTCTTGGATTTATGGCCGATAGTACACGGGTTCTACCGACTTTTTTGTTTATCGACATTTTGTTTATATTTATAGGTTTTAGGTTTAGGGTTTTGGATTTAGGGTTTAGGGTTTCAGGTTTAGGGTTTAGGTAATGTTCTTGCATATGTAGGGAATATTCCTCATTTTTTTTTCTTGGATTTATGGCCTATTATAGTACACGGTTTCTATAGACTTTTTTGTTTATCGACATTTTGTTTATATTTATAGGTTTTAGGGTTTAGGGTTTTGGTTTTAGGGTTTAGGGTTTCAGGTTTAGGGTTTAGGTAATGTTCTTGCATATGTAGGGAATATTCCTCATTTTTTTTTCTTGGTTTATGGCCAATAGTACATGGGTTTTACCGACTTTTTTGTTTTTTGACCTTTTATTTACATTTGTAGGTTTTACGGTTTAGGGTTTCAGGTTTAAGGTTTAGGTAACGTTCTTGCATATGTAGGGAATATTCCTCATTTTTTTTTCTTGGATTTATGGCCAATAGTACATGGGTTTTACCGACTTTTTTGTTTTTTGACATTTTATTTACATTTGTAGGTTTTAGGGTTTATGGTTTCAGGTTTAGGGTTTAGGTAATGTTCTTGCATATGTAGGGAATATTCGTCATTTTTTTTTTCTTGGATTTATGGCCGATAGTACACGGGTTCTACCTACTTTTTTGTTTATCGACATTTTGTTTATATTTATAGGTTTTAGGTTTAGGGTTTTGGATTTAGGGTTTAGGGTTTCAGGTTTAGGGTTTAGGTAATGTTCTTGCATATGTAGGGAATATTCCTCATTTTTTTTCTTGGATTTATGGCCTATTATAGTACACGGTTTCTACAGAATTTTTTGTTTATCGACATTTTGTTTATATTTATAGGTTTTAGGGTTTAGGGTTTTGTTTTTAGTGTTTAGGGTTTCAGGTTTAGGGTTTAGGTAATGTTCTTGCATATGTAGGGAATATTCCTCTTTTTTTTTTCTTGGTTTATGGCCAATAGTACATGGGTTTTACCGACTTTTTTGTTTTTTGACATTTTATTTACATTTGTAGGTTTTACGGTTTAGGGTTTCAGGTTTAGGGTTTAGGTAATGTTCTTGCATATGTAGGGAATATTCCTCATTTTTTTTTCTTGGATTTATGGCCAATAGTACATGGGTTTTACCGACTTTTTTGTTTTTTGACATTTTATTTACATTTGTAGGTTTTAGGGTTTAGGGTTTCAGGTTTAGGGTTTAGGTAATGTTCTTGCATATGTAGGGAATATTCCTCATTTTTTTTCTTGGATTTATGGCCTATAGTACACGGTTTCTAACGACTTTTTTGTTTATCGACATTTTGTTTATATTTATAGGTTTTAGGGTTTAGGGTTTCAGGTTTAGGGTTTAGGCAATGTTCTTGCATATGTAGGGAATATTCTACATTTTTTTTTCTTGGATTTATGGCCAATAGTACACGGGTTTTACCGACTTTTTAGTTTTTTGACATTTTATTTATATTTGTAGGTTTTAGGGTTTAGGGTTTCAAGTTTTGGTTTTAGGTAATGTTCTTTCATATGTAGGGAATATTCCTCATTTTTTTTCTTGGATTTATAGCCTATAGTACAAGGGTTTTACCGACTTTTTTGTTTTTTGACATTTTATTTATATTTGTATGGTTTAGGGTTTAGGGTTTAGGGTTTTGGTTTTAGGGTTTAGGTAATTTTCTTGCATATGTAGGGAATATTCCTCATTTTTTTTCTTGGATTTATGGCCTATAGTACACGGTTTCTACCGACTTTTTTGTTTATCAACATTTTGTTTATATTTATAGGGTTTAGGGTTTTGGATTTAGGGTTTAGGGTTTTAGGTTTAGGGATTAGGTAATGTTCTTGCATATGTAGGGAATATTCCTCATTTTTTTTCTTGGATTTATGGCCTATTATAGTACACAGTTTCTACAGACTTTTTTGTTTATCGACATTTTGTTTATATTTATAGGTTTTAGGGTTTAGGGTTCTGGTTTTAGGGTTTAGGGTTTTAGGTTTAGGGTTTAGGTAATGTTCTTGCATATGTAGGGAATATTCCTCATTTTTTTTTCTTGGATTTATGGCCAATAGTACACGGGTTTTACCGACTTTTTTGTTTTTTGACATTTTATTTACATTTGTAGGTTTTAGGGTTTAGGGTTTAGGGTTTAGGTAATGTTCTTGCATATGTAGGGAATATTCCTCATTTTTTTTCTTGGATTTATGGCCTATTATAGTACACGGTTTCTACCGACTTTTTTGTTTATCGACATTTTGTTTATATTTATAGGTTTTAGGGTTTAGGGTTTTTGTTTTAGCGTTTAGGGTTCAGGTTTAGGGTTTAGGTAATGTTCTTGCATATGTAGGGAATATTCCTCATTTTTTTTTCTTGGATTTATGGCCTATTATAGTACACGGTTTCTACCGACTTTTTTGTTTATCGACATTTTGTTTATATTTATAGGTTTTAGGGTTTAGGGTTTTTGTTTTAGCGTTTAGGGTTTCAGGTTTAGGGTTTAGGTAATGTTCTTGAATATGTAGGGAATATTCCTCATTTTTTTTTCTTGGATTTATGGCCAAAATAGTACATGGGTTTTACCGACTTTTTTGTTTTTTGACATTTTATTTACATTTGTAGGTTTTAGGGTTTAGGGTTTCAGGTTTAGGGTTTAGGTAATGTTCTTGCATATGTAGGGAATATTCCTCATTTTTTTTTCTTGGATTTATGGCCGATAGTACACGGGTTCTACCGACTTTTTTGTTTATCGACATTTTATTTATATTTATAGGTTTTAGGTTTAGGGTTTTGGATTTAGGGTTTAGGGTTTCAGGTTTAGGGTTTAGGTAATGTTCTTTCATATGTAGGGAATATACCTCATTTTTTTTTCTTGGATTTATGGCCAATAGTACATGGGTTTTACCGACTTTTTTGTTTTTTGACATTTTATTTACATTTGTAGGTTTTAGGGTTTAGGGTTTCAGGTTTAGGGTTTAGGTAATGTTCTTGCATATGTAGGGAATATTCCTCAATTTTTTTCTTGGATTTATGGCCTATAGTACACGGTTTCTACCGACTTTTTTGTTTATCGACATTTTGTTTATATTTATAGGTTTTAGGTTTAGGGTTTTGGATTTAGGGTTTAGGGTTTCAGGTTTAGGGTTTAGGTAATGTTCTTGCATATTTAGGGAATATTCCTCATTTTTTTTCTTGGATTTATGGCCTATTATAGTACACGGTTTCTACAGACTTTTTTGTTTATCGACATTTTGTTTATATTTATAGGTTTTAGGGTTTATGGTTTTGGTTTTAGGGTTTAGGGTTTCAGGTTTAGGGTTTAGGTAATGTTCTTGCATATGTAGGGAATATTCCTCATTTTTTTTTCTTGGATTTATGGCCGATAGTACACGGGTTTTACCGACTTTTTTGTTTTTTGACATTTTATTTATATTTGTAGGTTTAGGGTTTAGGGTTTCAGGTTTAGGGTTTAGGTAATGTTCTTGCATATGTAGGGAATATTCCTCATTTTTTTTCTTGGATTTATGGCCTATAGTACACGGTTTCTACCGACTTTTTTGTTTATCGACATTTTGTTTATATTAATAGGTTTTAGGGTTTAGGGTTTTGGATTTAGGGTTTAGGGTTTCAGGTTTAGGGTTTAGATAATGTTCTTGCATATGTAGAGAATATTCTTTATTTTTTTTTCTTGGATTTATGGCCAATAGTACACGGGTTTTACCGACTTTTTTGTTTTTTGACATTTTATTTATATTTGTAGGTTTTAGGGTTTAGGGTTTCAGGTTTAGGGTTTAGGTAATGTTCTTGCATATGTAAGGAGTATTTCTCATTTTTTTTCTTGGATTTATGGCCAATAGTACACGGGTTTTACCGACTTTTTTGTTTTCTGACATTTTATTTATATTTGTATGATTTAGGGTTTAGGGTTTTGGTGTTAGGGTTTTGGGTTTTAGGTTTAGGGTTTTGGTAATGTTCTTGCATATGTAGGGAATATTCCTCATTTTTTTTCTTGGATTTATGCCCTATAGTACACGGGTTTTACCGACTTTTTTGTTTTTTGACATTTTATTTATATTTGTATGGTTTAGGGTTTAGGGTTTAGTGTTTTAGGGTTTAGGGTTTAGGTAACGTTCTTGCATATGTAGGGAATATTCCTCATTTTTTTTCTTGGATTTACGGCCAATAGTACACGGGTTTTACCGAATTTTTTGTTTTTTGACATTTTATTTACATTTGTAGGTTTTAGGGTTTAGGGTTTAGGGTTTAGGGTTTAGGTAATGTTCTTGCATATGTAGGGAATATTCCTCATTTTTTTTCTTGGATTTATGGCCTATTATAGTACATGGTTTCTACCGACTTTTTTGTTTATCGACATTTTGTTTATATTTATAGGTTTTAGGGTTTAGGGTTTTGGATTTAGGGTTTAGGGTTTCAGGTTTAGGGTTTAGGTAATGTTCTTGCATATGTAGGGAATATTCCTCATTTTTTTTCTTGGATTTATGGCCTATTATAGTACACGGTTTCTACCGACTTTTTTGTTTATCGACATTTTGTTTATATTTATAGGTTTTAGGGTTTAGGGTTTTTGTTTTAGCGTTTAGGGTTTCAGGTTTAGGGTTTAGGTAATGTTCTTGAATATGTAGGGAATATTCCTCATTTTTTTTTCTTGGATTTATGGCCAATAGTACATGGGTTTTACCGACTTTTTTGTTTTTTGACATTTTATTTACATTTGTAGGTTTTAGGGTTTAGGGTTTCAGGTTTAGGGTTTAGGTAATGTTCTTGCATATGTAGGGAATATTCCTTTTTTTTTTTTCTTGGATTTATGGCCGATAGTACACGGGTTCTACCGACTTTTTTGTTTATCGACATTTTGTTTATATTTATAGGTTTTAGGTTTAGGGTTTTGGATTTAGGGTTTAGGGTTTCAGGTTTAGGGTTTAGGTAATGTTCTTGCATATGTAGGGAATATTCCTCATTTTTTTTTCTTGGATTTATGGCCTATTATAGTACACGGTTTCTACAGACTTTTTTGTTTATCGACATTTTGTTTATATTTATAGGTTTTAGGGTTTAGGGTTTTGTTTTTAGGGTTTAGGGTTTCAGGTTTAGGGTTTAGATAATGTTCTTGCATATGTAGGGAATATTCCTCATTTTTTTTCTTGGTTTATGGCCAATAGTACATGGGTTTTACCGACTTTTTTGTTTTTTGACATTTTATTTACATTTGTAGGTTTTACGGTTTAGGGTTTCAGGTTTAGGGTTTAGGTAATGTTCTTGCATATGTAGGGAATATTCCTCATTTTTTTTTCTTGGATTTATGGCCAATAGTACATGGGTTTTACCGACTTTTTTGTTTTTTGACATTTTATTTACATTTGTAGGTTTTAGGGTTTAGGGTTTCAGGTTTAGGGTTTAGGTAATGTTCTTGCATATGTAGGGAATATTCCTCATTTTTTTTCTTGGATTTATGGCCTATAGTACACGGTTTCTAACGACTTTTTTGTTTATCGACATTTTGTTTATATTTATAGGTTTTAGGGTTTAGGGTTTCAGGTTTAGGGTTTAGGCAATGTTCTTGCATATGTAGGGAATATTCTTCATTTTTTTTTCTTGGATTTATGGCCAATAGTACACGGGTTTTACCGACTTTTTAGTTTTTTGACATTTTATTTATATTTGTAGGTTTTAGGGTTTAGGGTTTCAGGTTTAGGTTTTAGGTAATGTTCTTTCATTTGTAGGGAATATTCCTCATTTTTTTTCTTGGATTTATAGCCTATAGTACAAGGGTTTTACCGACTTTTTTTGTTTTTTGACATTTTATTTATATTTGTATGGTTTAGGGTTTAGGGTTTTGGTTTTAGGGTTTAGGGTTTAGGTAATTTTCTTGCATATGTAGGGAATATTCCTCATTTTTTTCTTGGATTTATGGCCTATAGTACACGGTTTCTACCGACTTTTTTGTTTATCGACATTTTGTTTATATTTATAGGGTTTAGGGTTTTGGATTTAGGGTTTAGGGTTTTAGGTTTAGGGTTTAGGTAATGTTCTTGCATATGTAGAGAATATTCCTCATTTTTTTTCTTGGATTTATAGCCTATTAGTACACGGTTTCTACAGACTTTTTTGTTTATCGACATTTTGTTTATATTTATAGGTTTTAGGGTTTAGGGTTCTGGTTTTAGGGTTTAGGGTTTTAGGTTTAGGGTTTAGGTAATGTTCTTGCATATGTAGGGAATATTCCTCATTTTTTTTTCTTGGATTTATGGCCAATAGTACACGGGTTTTACCGACTTTTTTGTTTTTTGACATTTTATTTACATTTGTAGGTTTTAGGGTTTAGGGTTTAGGGTTTAGGGTTTAGGGTTTAGGGTTTAGGTAATGTTCTTGCATATGTATGGAATATTCCTCATTTTTTTTCTTGAATTTATGGCCTATTATAGTACACGGTTTTACCGACTTTTTTGTTTATCGACATTTTGTTTATATTTATAGGTTTTAGGGTTTAGGGTTCTGGTTTTAGGGTTTAGGGTTTTAGGTTTAGGGTTTTAGGTTTAGGGTTTAGGGTTTAGGGTTTAGGGTTTAGGTAATGTTCTTGCATATGTATGGAATATTCCTCATTTTTTTTCTTGAATTTATGGCCTATTATAGTACACGGTTTCTACCGACTTTTTTGTTTATCGACATTTTGTTTATATTTATAGGTTTTAGGGTTTAGGGTTTTGGATTTAGGGTTTAGGGTTTCAGGTTTAGGGTTTAGGTAATGTTCTTGCATATGTAGGGAATATTCCTCATTTTTTTTCTTGGATTTATGGTCTATTATAGTACACGGTTTCTACCGACTTTTTTGTTTATCGACATTTTGTTTATATTTATAGGTTTTAGGGTTTAGGGTTTTTGTTTTAGCGTTTAGGGTTTAGGTAATGTTCTTGAATATGTAGGGAATATTCCTCATTTTTTTTTCTTGGATTTATGGCCAATAGTACATGGGTTTTACCGACTTTTTTGTTTTTTGACATTTTATTTACATTTGTAGGTTTTACGGTTTAGGGTTTCAGGTTTAAGGTTTAGGTAATGTTCTTGCATATGTAGGGAATATTCCTCAGTTTTTTTTCTTGGATTTATGGCCAATAGTACATGGGTTTTACCGACTTTTTTGTTTTTTGACATTTTATTTACATTTGTAGGTTTTACGGTTTAGGGTTTCAGGTTTAGGGTTTAGGTAATGTTCTTGCATATGTAGGGAATATTCGTCATTTTTTTTTCTTGGATTTATGGCCGATAGTACACGGGTTCTACCGACTTTTTTGTTTATCGACATTTTGTTTATATTTATAGGTTTTAGGTTTAGGGATTTGGATTTAGGGTATAGGGTTTTAGGTTTAGGGTTTAGGTAATGTTCTTGCATATGTAGGGAATATTCCTCATTTTTTTTTCTTGGATTTATGGCCTATTATAGTACACGGTTTCTATAGACTTTTTTGTTTATCGACATTTTGTTTATATTTATAGGTTTTAGGGTTTAGGGTTCTGGTTTTAGGGTTTAGGGTTTTAGGTTTAGGGTTTAGGTAATGTTCTTGCATATGTAGGGAATATTCCTCATTTTTTTTTCTTGGATTTATGGCCAATAGTACACGGGTTTTACCGACTTTTTTGTTTTTTGACATTTTATTTACATTTGTAGGTTTTAGGGTTTAGGGTTTAGGGTTTAGGGTTTAGGTAATGTTCTTGCATATGTATGGAATATTCCTCATTTTTTTTCTTGAATTTATGGCCTATTATAGTACACGGTTTCTACCGACTTTTTTGTTTATCGACATTTTGTTTATATTTATAGGTTTTAGGGTTTAGGGTTTTGGATTTAGGGTTTAGGGTTTCAGGTTTAGGGTTTAGGTAATGTTCTTGCATATGTAGGGAATATTCCTCATTTTTTTTCTTGGATTTATGGTCTATTATAGTACACGGTTTCTACCGACTTTTTTGTTTATCGACATTTTGTTTATATTTATAGGTTTTAGGGTTTAGGATTTTTGTTTTAGCGTTTAGGGTTTCAGGTTTAGGGTTTAGGTAATGTTCTTGAATATGTAGGGAATATTCCTCATTTTTTTTTCTTGGATTTATGGCCAATAGTACATGGGTTTTACCGACTTTTTTGTTTTTTGACATTTTATTTACATTTGTAGGTTTTACGATTTAGGGTTTCAGGTTTAAGGTTTAGGTAATGTTCTTGCATATGTAGGGAATATTCCTCATTTTTTTTTCTTGGATTTATGGCCGATAGTACACGGGTTCTACCGACTTTTTTGTTTATCGACATTTTGTTTATATTTATAGGTTTTAGGTTTAGGGTTTTGGATTTAGGGTTTAGGGTTTCAGGTTTAGGGTTTAGGTAATGTTCTTGCATATGTAGGGAATATTCCTCATTTTTTTTCTTGGATTTATGGCCTATTATAGTACACGGTTTCTACAGAGTTTTTTGTTTATCGACATTTTGTTTATATTTATAGGTTTTAGGGTTTAGGGTTTTGTTTTTAGGGTTTAGGGTTTCAGGTTTAGGGTTTAGGTAATGTTCTTGCATATGTATGGAATATTCCTCATTTTTTTTTCTTGGATTTATGGCCGATAGTACACGGGTTCTACCGACTTTTTTGTTTATCGACATTTTGTTTATATTTATAGGTTTTAGGTTTAGGGTTTTGGATTTAGGGTTTAGGGTTTCAGGTTTAGGGTTTAGGTAATGTTCTTGCATATGTAGGGAATATTCCTCATTTTTTTTTCTTGGATTTATGGCCTATTATAGTACACGGTTTCTATAGACTTTTTTGTTTATCGACATTTTGTTTATATTTATAGGTTTTAGGGTTTAGGGTTTTGGTTTTAGGGTTTAGGGTTTAGGGTTTCAGGTTTAGGGTTTAGGTAATGTTCTTGCATATGTAGGGAATATTCCTCATTTTTTTTCTTGGATTTATGGCCTATTATAGTACACGGTTTCTACAGACTTTTTTGTTTATCGACATTTTGTTTATATTTATAGGTTTTAGGGTTTATGGTTTTGGTTTTAGGGTTTAGGGTTTCAGGTTTAGGGTTTAGGTAATGTTCTTGCATATGTAGGGAATATTCCTCATTTTTTTTTCTTGGATTTATGGCCGATAGTACACAGGTTTTACCGACTTTTTTGTTTTTTGACATTTTATTTATATTTATAGGTTTTAGGGTTTAGGGTTTTAGGTTTAGGGTTTAGGTAATGTTCTTGCATATGTAGGGAATATTCCTCATTTTTTTTCTTGGATTTATGGCCTATTATAGTACACAGTTTCTACAGACTTTTTTGTTTATCGACATTTTGTTTATATTTATAGGTTTTAGGGTTTAGGGTTTTGGTTTTAGGGTTTAGGGTTTCAGGTTTAGGGTTTAGGTAATGTTCTTGCATATGTAGGGAATATTCCTCATTTTTTTTCTTGGATTTATGGCCTATTATAGTACATGGGTTTTACCGAGTTTTTTGTTTTTTGACATTTTATTTACATTTGTAGGTTTTAGCGTTTAGGGTTTCAGGTTTAGGGTTTAGGTAATGTTCTTGCATATGTAGGGAATATTCCTCATTTTTTTTCTTGGATTTATGGCCAATAGTACATGGGTTTTACCGACTTTTTTGTTTTTTGACATTTTATTTACATTTGTAGGTTTTAAGGTTTAGGGTTTAAGGTTTAGGGTTTAGGTAATGTTCTTGCATATGTAGGGAATATTCCTCATTTTTTTTTCTTGGATTTATGGCCGATAATACACGGGTTCTACCGACTTTTTTGTTTATCGACATTTTGTTTATATTTATAGGTTTTAGGTTTAGGATTTTGGATTTAGGGTTTAGGGTTTAGGGTTTCAAGTTTAGGGTTTAGGTAATGTTCTTGCATATGTAGGGAATATTCCTCATTTTTTTTCTTGGATTTATGGCCTATTATAGTACACGGTTTCTATAGACTTTTTTGTTTATCGACATTTTGTTTATATTTATAGGTTTTAGGGTTTAGGGTTTTGGTTTTAGGGTTTAGGGTTTCAGGTTTAGGGTTTAGGCAATGTTCTTGCATATGTATTGAATATTCTTCATTTTTTTTTCTTGGATTTATGGCCAATAGTACACGGGTTTTACCGACTTTTTAGTTTTTTGACATTTTATTTATATTTGTAGGTTTTAGGGTTTAGGGTTTCAGGTTTAGGTTTTAGGTAATGTTCTTTCATATGTAGGGAATATTCCTCATTTTTTTTCTTGGATTTATAGCCTATAGTACAAGGGTTTTACCGACTTTTTTGTTTTTTGACATTTTATTTATATTTGTATGATTTAGGATTTAGGGTTTTGGTGTTAGGGTTTAGGGTTTTAGGTTTAGGGTTTAGGTAATGTTCTTGCATATGTAGGGAATATTCCTCATTTTTTTTCTTGGATTTATGGCCTATTATAGTACACGGTTTCTACAGACTTTTTTGTTTATCGACATTTTGTTTATATTTATAGGTTTTAGGGTTTAGGGTTTTGGTTTTAGGGTTTAGGGTTTCAGGTTTAGGGTTTAGGTAATGTTCTTGCATATGTAGGGAATATTCCTCATTTTTTTTCTTGGATTTATGGCCTATTATAGTACATGGGTTTTACCGAGTTTTTTGTTTTTTGACATTTTATTTACATTTGTAGGTTTTAGCGTTTAGGGTTTCAGGTTTAGGGTTTAGGTAATGTTCTTGCATATGTAGGGAATATTCCTCATTTTTTTTTCTTGGATTTATGGCCTATTATAGTACATGGGTTTTACCGAGTTTTTTGTTTTTTGACATTTTATTTACATTTGTAGGTTTTAGCGTTTAGGGTTTCAGGTTTAGGGTTTAGGTAATGTTCTTGCATATGTAGGGAATATTCCTCATTTTTTTTTCTTGGATTTATGGCCAATAGTACATGGGTTTTACCGACTTTTTTGTTTTTTGACATTTTATTTACATTTGTAGGTTTTAAGGTTTAGGGTTTAAGGTTTAGGGTTTAGGTAATGTTCTTGCATATGTAGGGAATATTCCTCATTTTTTTTTCTTGGATTTATGGCCGATAATACACGGGTTCTACCGACTTTTTTGTTTATCGACATTTTGTTTATATTTATAGGTTTTAGGTTTAGGATTTTGGATTTAGGGTTTAGGGTTTAGGGTTTCAAGTTTAGGGTTTAGGTAATGTTCTTGCATATGTAGGGAATATTCCTCATTTTTTTTCTTGGATTTATGGCCTATTATAGTACACGGTTTCTATAGACTTTTTTGTTTATCGACATTTTGTTTATATTTATAGGTTTTAGGGTTTAGGGTTTTGGTTTTAGGGTTTAGGGTTTCAGGTTTAGGGTTTAGGCAATGTTCTTGCATATGTATTGAATATTCTTCATTTTTTTTTCTTGGATTTATGGCCAATAGTACACGGGTTTTACCGACTTTTTAGTTTTTTGACATTTTATTTATATTTGTAGGTTTTAGGGTTTAGGGTTTCAGGTTTAGGTTTTAGGTAATGTTCTTTCATATGTATTGAATATTCCTCATTTTTTTTCTTGGATTTATAGCCTATAGTACAAGGGTTTTACCGACTTTTTTGTTTTTTGACATTTTATTTATATTTGTATGATTTAGGATTTAGGGTTTTGGTGTTAGGGTTTAGGGTTTTAGGTTTAGGGTTTAGGTAATGTTCTTTCATATGTAGGGAATATTCCTCATTTTTTTTCTTGGATTTATGGCCTATTATAGTACACGGTTTCTACAGACTTTTTTGTTTATCGACATTTTGTTTATATTTATAGGTTTTAGGGTTTAGGGTTTTGGTTTTAGGGTTTAGGGTTTCAGGTTTAGGGTTTAGGTAATGTTCTTGCATATGTAGGGAATATTCCTCATTTTTTTTCTTGGATTTATGGCCTATTATAGTACATGGGTTTTACCGAGTTTTTTGTTTTTTGACATTTTATTTACATTTGTAGGTTTTAGCGTTTAGGGTTTCAGGTTTAGGGTTTAGGTAATGTTCTTGCATATGTAGGGAATATTCCTCATTTTTTTTTCTTGGATTTATGGCCAATAGTACATGGGTTTTACCGACTTTTTTGTTTTTTGACATTTTATTTACATTTGTAGGTTTTAGGGTTTAGGGTTTAAGGTTTAGGGTTTAGGTAATGTTCTTGCATATGTAGGGAATATTCCTCATTTTTTTTTCTTGGATTTATGGCCGATAGTACACGGGTTCTACCGACTTTTTTGTTTATCGACATTTTGTTTATATTTATAGGTTTTAGGTTTAGGGTTTTGGATTTAGGGTTTAGGGTTTCAGGTTTAGGGTTTAGGTAATGTTCTTGCATATGTAGGGAATATTCCTCATTTTTTTTCTTGGATTTACGGCCTATTATAGTACACGGTTTCTATAGACTTTTTTGTTTATCGACATTTTGTTTATATTTATAGGTTTTAGGGTTTAGGGTTTTGGTTTTAGGGTTTAGGGTTTCAGGTTTAGGGTTTAGGTAATGTTCTTGCATATGTAGGGAATATTCCTCATTTTTTTTTCTTGGTTTATGGCCAATAGTACATGGGTTTTACCGACTTTTTTGTTTTTTGACATTTTATTTATATTTGTAGGTTTTACGGTTTAGGGTTTCAGGTTTAGGGTTTAGGTAATGTTCTTGCATATGTAGGGAATATTCCTCATTTTTTTTTCTTGGATTTATGGCCAATAGTACATGGGTTTAGGGTTTAGGGTTTCAGGTTTAGGGTTTAGGTAATGTTCTTGCATATGTAGGGAATATTCCTCAATTTTTTTCTTGGATTTATGGCCTATAGTACACGGTTTCTACTGACTTTTTTGTTTATCGACATTTTGTTTATATTTATAGGTTTTAGGGTTAGGGTTTTGGATTTAGGGTTTAGGGTTTCAGGTTTAGGGTTTAGGTAATGTTCTTGCATATGTAGGGAATATTCCTCATTTTTTTTCTTGAATTAATGGCCTATTATAGTACACGGTTTCTACAGACTTTTTTGTTTATCGACATTTTGTTTATATTTATAGGTTTTAGGGTTTATGGTTTTGGTTTTAGGGTTTAGGGTTTCAGGTTTAGGGTTTAGGTAATGTTCTTGCATATGTAGGGAATATTCCTCATTTTTTTTTCTTGGATTTATGGCCGATAGTACACGGGTTTTACCGACTTTTTTGTTTTCTGACATTTTATTTATATTTGTAGGTTTAGGGTTTAGGCTTTCAGGTTTAGGGTTTAGGTAATGTTCTTGCATATGTAGGGAATATTCCTCATTTTTTTTTCTTGGATTTATGGCCGATAGTACACAGGTTTTACCGACTTTTTTGTTTTTTGACATTTTATTTATATTTATAGGTTTTAGGGTTTAGGGTTTTAGGTTTAGGGTTTAGGTAATGTTCTTGCATATGTAGGGAATATTCCTCATTTTTTTTCTTGGATTTATGTCCAATAGTACACGGGTTTTACCGACTTTTTTGTTTTCTGACATTTTATTTATATTTGTATGATTTAGGATTTAGGGTTTTGGTGTTAGGGTTTAGGATTTTAGGTTTAGGGTTTAGGTAATGTTCTTGCATATGTAGGGAATATTCCTCATTTTTTTTCTTGGATTTATGGCCTATTATAGTACACGGTTTCTACAGACTTTTTTGTTTATCGACATTTTGTTTATATTTATAGGTTTTAGGGTTTAGGGTTTTGGTTTTAGGGTTTAGGGTTTCAGGTTTAGGGTTTAGGTAATGTTCTTGCATATGTAGGGAATATTCCTCATTTTTTTTCTTGGATTTATGGCCTATTATAGTACATGGGTTTTACCGAGTTTTTTGTTTTTTGACATTTTATTTACATTTGTAGGTTTTAGCGTTTAGGGTTTCAGGTTTAGGGTTTAGGTAATGTTCTTGCATATGTAGGGAATATTCCTCATTTTTTTTTCTTGGATTTATGGCCAATAGTACATGGGTTTTACCGACTTTTTTGTTTTTTGACATTTTATTTACATTTGTAGGTTTTAGGGTTTAGGGTTTAAGGTTTAGGGTTTAGGTAATGTTCTTGCATATGTAGGGAATATTCCTCATTTTTTTTTCTTGGATTTATGGCCGATAGTACACGGGTTCTACCGACTTTTTTGTTTATCGACATTTTGTTTATATTTATAGGTTTTAGGTTTAGGGTTTTGGATTTAGGGTTTAGGGTTTCAGGTTTAGGGTTTAGGTAATGTTCTTGCATATGTAGGGAATATTCCTCATTTTTTTTCTTGGATTTACGGCCTATTATAGTACACGGTTTCTATAGACTTTTTTGTTTATCGACATTTTGTTTATATTTATAGGTTTTAGGGTTTAGGGTTTTGGTTTTAGGGTTTAGGGTTTCAGGTTTAGGGTTTAGGTAATGTTCTTGCATATGTAGGGAATATTCCTCATTTTTTTTTCTTGGTTTATGGCCAATAGTACATGGGTTTTACCGACTTTTTTGTTTTTTGACATTTTATTTATATTTGTAGGTTTTACGGTTTAGGGTTTCAGGTTTAGGGTTTAGGTAATGTTCTTGCATATGTAGGGAATATTCCTCATTTTTTTTTCTTGGATTTATGGCCAATAGTACATGGGTTTAGGGTTTAGGGTTTCAGGTTTAGGGTTTAGGTAATGTTCTTGCATATGTAGGGAATATTCCTCATTTTTTTTCTTGGATTTATGGCCGATAGTACACAGGTTTTACCGACTTTTTTGTTTTCTGACATTTTATTTATATTTGTAGGTTTAGGGTTTAGGGTTTCAGGTTTAGGGTTTAGGTAATGTTCTTGCATATGTAGGGAATATTCCTCATTTTTTTTTCTTGGATTTATGGCCGATAGTACACAGGTTTTACCGACTTTTTTGTTTTTTGACATTTTATTTATATTTATAGGTTTTAGGGTTTAGGGTTTTAGGTTTAGGGTTTAGGTAATGTTCTTGCATATGTAGGGAATATTCCTCATTTTTTTTCTTGGATTTATGTCCAATAGTACACGGGTTTTACCGACTTTTTTGTTTTCTGACATTTTATTTATATTTGTATGATTTAGGATTTAGGGTTTTGGTGTTAGGGTTTAGGATTTTAGGTTTAGGGTTTAGGTAATGTTCTTGCATATGTAGGGAATATTCCTCATTTTTTTTCTTGGATTTATGGCCTATTATAGTACACGGTTTCTACAGACTTTTTTGTTTATCGACATTTTGTTTATATTTATAGGTTTTAGGGTTTAGGGTTTTGGTTTTAGGGTTTAGGGTTTCAGGTTTAGGGTTTAGGTAATGTTCTTGCATATGTAGGGAATATTCCTCATTTTTTTTCTTGGATTTATGGCCTATTATAGTACATGGGTTTTACCGAGTTTTTTGTTTTTTGACATTTTATTTACATTTGTAGGTTTTAGCGTTTAGGGTTTCAGGTTTAGGGTTTAGGTAATGTTCTTGCATATGTAGGGAATATTCCTCATTTTTTTTTCTTGGATTTATGGCCAATAGTACATGGGTTTTACCGACTTTTTTGTTTTTTGACATTTTATTTACATTTGTAGGTTTTAAGGTATAGGGTTTAAGGTTTAGGGTTTAGGTAATGTTCTTGCATATGTAGGGAATATTCCTCATTTTTTTTTCTTGGATTTATGGCCGATAATACACGGGTTCTACCGACTTTTTTGTTTATCGACATTTTGTTTATATTTATAGGTTTTAGGTTTAGGATTTTGGATTTAGGGTTTAGGGTTTAGGGTTTCAGGTTTAGGGTTTAGGTAATGTTCTTGCATATGTAGGGAATATTCCTCATTTTTTTTCTTGGATTTATGGCCTATTATAGTACACGGTTTCTATAGACTTTTTTGTTTATCGACATTTTGTTTATATTTATAGGTTTTAGGGTTTAGGGTTTTGGTTTTAGGGTTTAGGGTTTCAGGTTTAGGGTTTAGGCAATGTTCTTGCATATGTATTGAATATTCTTCATTTTTTTTTCTTGGATTTATGGCCAATAGTACACGGGTTTTACCGACTTTTTAGTTTTTTGACATTTTATTTATATTTGTAGGTTTTAGGGTTTAGGGTTTCAGGTTTAGGTTTTAGGTAATGTTCTTTCATATGTAGGGAATATTCCTCATTTTTTTTCTTGGATTTATAGCCTATAGTACAAGGGTTTTACCGACTTTTTTGTTTTTTGACATTTTATTTATATTTGTATGATTTAGGATTTAGGGTTTTGGTGTTAGGGTTTAGGGTTTTAGGTTTAGGGTTTAGGTAATGTTCTTGCATATGTAGGGAATATTCCTCATTTTTTTTCTTGGATTTATGGCCTATTATAGTACACGGTTTCTACAGACTTTTTTGTTTATCGACATTTTGTTTATATTTATAGGTTTTAGGGTTTAGGGTTTTGGTTTTAGGGTTTAGGGTTTCAGGTTTAGGGTTTAGGTAATGTTCTTGCATATGTAGGGAATATTCCTCATTTTTTTTCTTGGATTTATGGCCTATTATAGTACATGGGTTTTACCGAGTTTTTTGTTTTTTGACATTTTATTTACATTTGTAGGTTTTAGCGTTTAGGGTTTCAGGTTTAGGGTTTAGGTAATGTTCTTGCATATGTAGGGAATATTCCTCATTTTTTTTTCTTGGATTTATGGCCAATAGTACATGGGTTTTACCGACTTTTTTGTTTTTTGACATTTTATTTACATTTGTAGGTTTTAGGGTTTAGGGTTTAAGGTTTAGGGTTTAGGTAATGTTCTTGCATATGTAGGGAATATTCCTCATTTTTTTTTCTTGGATTTATGGCCGATAGTACACGGGTTCTACCGACTTTTTTGTTTATCGACATTTTGTTTATATTTATAGGTTTTAGGTTTCGGGTTTTGGATTTAGGGTTTAGGGTTTCAGGTTTAGGGTTTAGGTAATGTTCTTGCATATGTAGGGAATATTCCTCATTTTTTTTCTTGGATTTATGGCCTATTATAGTACACGGTTTCTATAGACTTTTTTGTTTATCGACATTTTGTTTATATTTATAGGTTTTAGGGTTTAGGGTTTTGGTTTTAGGGTTTAGGGTTTCAGGTTTAGGGTTTAGGTAATGTTCTTGCATATGTAGGGAATATTCCTCATTTTTTTTTCTTGGTTTATGGCCAATAGTACATGGGTTTTACCGACTTTTTTGTTTTTTGACATTTTATTTATATTTGTAGGTTTTACGGTTTAGGGTTTCAGGTTTAGGGTTTAGGTAATGTTCTTGCATATGTAGGGAATATTCCTCATTTTTTTTTCTTGGATTTATGGCCAATAGTACATGGGTTTAGGGTTTAGGGTTTCAGGTTTAGGGTTTAGGTAATGTTCTTGCATATGTAGGGAATATTCCTCAATTTTTTTCTTGGATTTATGGCCTATAGTACACGGTTTCTACCGACTTTTTTGTTTATCGACATTTTGTTTATATTTATAGGTTTTAGGTTTAGGGTTTTGGATTTAGGGTTTAGGGTTTCAGGTTTAGGGTTTAGGTAATGTTCTTGCATATGTAGGGAATATTCCTCATTTTTTTTCTTGGATTAATGGCCTATTATAGTACACGGTTTCTACAGACTTTTTTGTTTATCGACATTTTGTTTATATTTATAGGTTTTAGGGTTTATGGTTTTGGTTTTAGGGTTTAGGGTTTCAGGTTTAGGGTTTAGGTAATGTTCTTGCATATGTAGGGAATATTCCTCATTTTTTTTTCTTGGATTTATGGCCAATAGTACATGGGTTTTACCGACTTTTTTGTTTTTTGACATTTTATTTACATTTGTAGGTTTTAGGGTTTAGGGTTTAAGGTTTAGGGTTTAGGTAATGTTCTTGCATATGTAGGGAATATTCCTCATTTTTTTTTCTTGGATTTATGGCCGATAGTACACGGGTTCTACCGACTTTTTTGTTTATCGACATTTTGTTTATATTTATAGGTTTTAGGTTTCGGGTTTTGGATTTAGGGTTTAGGGTTTCAGGTTTAGGGTTTAGGTAATGTTCTTGCATATGTAGGGAATATTCCTCATTTTTTTTCTTGGATTTATGGCCTATTATAGTACACGGTTTCTACAGACTTTTTTGTTTATCGACATTTTGTTTATATTTATAGGTTTTAGGGTTTAGGGTTTTGGTTTTAGGGTTTAGGGTTTCAGGTTTAGGGTTTAGGTAATGTTCTTGCATATGTAGGGAATATTCCTCATTTTTTTTCTTGGATTTATGGCCTATTATAGTACATGGGTTTTACCGAGTTTTTTGTTTTTTGACATTTTATTTACATTTGTAGGTTTTAGCGTTTAGGGTTTCAGGTTTAGGGTTTAGGTAATGTTCTTGCATATGTAGGGAATATTCCTCATTTTTTTTTCTTGGATTTATGGCCAATAGTACATGGGTTTTACCGACTTTTTTGTTTTTTGACATTTTATTTACATTTGTAGGTTTTAAGGTATAGGGTTTAAGGTTTAGGGTTTAGGTAATGTTCTTGCATATGTAGGGAATATTCCTCATTTTTTTTTCTTGGATTTATGGCCGATAATACACGGGTTCTACCGACTTTTTTGTTTATCGACATTTTGTTTATATTTATAGGTTTTAGGTTTAGGATTTTGGATTTAGGGTTTAGGGTTTAGGGTTTCAGGTTTAGGGTTTAGGTAATGTTCTTGCATATGTAGGGAATATTCCTCATTTTTTTTCTTGGATTTATGGCCTATTATAGTACACGGTTTCTATAGACTTTTTTGTTTATCGACATTTTGTTTATATTTATAGGTTTTAGGGTTTAGGGTTTTGGTTTTAGGGTTTAGGGTTTCAGGTTTAGGGTTTAGGCAATGTTCTTGCATATGTATTGAATATTCTTCATTTTTTTTTCTTGGATTTATGGCCAATAGTACACGGGTTTTACCGACTTTTTAGTTTTTTGACATTTTATTTATATTTGTAGGTTTTAGGGTTTAGGGTTTCAGGTTTAGGTTTTAGGTAATGTTCTTTCATATGTAGGGAATATTCCTCATTTTTTTTCTTGGATTTATAGCCTATAGTACAAGGGTTTTACCGACTTTTTTGTTTTTTGACATTTTATTTATATTTGTATGATTTAGGATTTAGGGTTTTGGTGTTAGGGTTTAGGGTTTTAGGTTTAGGGTTTAGGTAATGTTCTTGCATATGTAGGGAATATTCCTCATTTTTTTTCTTGGATTTATGGCCTATTATAGTACACGGTTTCTACAGACTTTTTTGTTTATCGACATTTTGTTTATATTTATAGGTTTTAGGGTTTAGGGTTTTGGTTTTAGGGTTTAGGGTTTCAGGTTTAGGGTTTAGGTAATGTTCTTGCATATGTAGGGAATATTCCTCATTTTTTTTCTTGGATTTATGGCCTATTATAGTACATGGGTTTTACCGAGTTTTTTGTTTTTTGACATTTTATTTACATTTGTAGGTTTTAGCGTTTAGGGTTTCAGGTTTAGGGTTTAGGTAATGTTCTTGCATATGTAGGGAATATTCCTCATTTTTTTTTCTTGGATTTATGGCCAATAGTACATGGGTTTTACCGACTTTTTTGTTTTTTGACATTTTATTTACATTTGTAGGTTTTAGGGTTTAGGGTTTAAGGTTTAGGGTTTAGGTAATGTTCTTGCATATGTAGGGAATATTCCTCATTTTTTTTTCTTGGATTTATGGCCGATAGTACACGGGTTCTACCGACTTTTTTGTTTATCGACATTTTGTTTATATTTATAGGTTTTAGGTTTCGGGTTTTGGATTTAGGGTTTAGGGTTTCAGGTTTAGGGTTTAGGTAATGTTCTTGCATATGTAGGGAATATTCCTCATTTTTTTTCTTGGATTTATGGCCTATTATAGTACACGGTTTCTATAGACTTTTTTGTTTATCGACATTTTGTTTATATTTATAGGTTTTAGGGTTTAGGGTTTTGGTTTTAGGGTTTAGGGTTTCAGGTTTAGGGTTTAGGTAATGTTCTTGCATATGTAGGGAATATTCCTCATTTTTTTTTCTTGGTTTATGGCCAATAGTACATGGGTTTTACCGACTTTTTTGTTTTTTGACATTTTATTTATATTTGTAGGTTTTACGGTTTAGGGTTTCAGGTTTAGGGTTTAGGTAATGTTCTTGCATATGTAGGGAATATTCCTCATTTTTTTTTCTTGGATTTATGGCCAATAGTACATGGGTTTAGGGTTTAGGGTTTCAGGTTTAGGGTTTAGGTAATGTTCTTGCATATGTAGGGAATATTCCTCAATTTTTTTCTTGGATTTATGGCCTATAGTACACGGTTTCTACCGACTTTTTTGTTTATCGACATTTTGTTTATATTTATAGGTTTTAGGTTTAGGGTTTTGGATTTAGGGTTTAGGGTTTCAGGTTTAGGGTTTAGGTAATGTTCTTGCATATGTAGGGAATATTCCTCATTTTTTTTCTTGGATTAATGGCCTATTATAGTACACGGTTTCTACAGACTTTTTTGTTTATCGACATTTTGTTTATATTTATAGGTTTTAGGGTTTATGGTTTTGGTTTTAGGGTTTAGGGTTTCAGGTTTAGGGTTTAGGTAATGTTCTTGCATATGTAGGGAATATTCCTCATTTTTTTTTCTTGGATTTATGGCCAATAGTACATGGGTTTTACCGACTTTTTTGTTTTTTGACATTTTATTTACATTTGTAGGTTTTAGGGTTTAGGGTTTAAGGTTTAGGGTTTAGGTAATGTTCTTGCATATGTAGGGAATATTCCTCATTTTTTTTTCTTGGATTTATGGCCGATAGTACACGGGTTCTACCGACTTTTTTGTTTATCGACATTTTGTTTATATTTATAGGTTTTAGGTTTCGGGTTTTGGATTTAGGGTTTAGGGTTTCAGGTTTAGGGTTTAGGTAATGTTCTTGCATATGTAGGGAATATTCCTCATTTTTTTTCTTGGATTTATGGCCTATTATAGTACACGGTTTCTATAGACTTTTTTGTTTATCGACATTTTGTTTATATTTATAGGTTTTAGGGTTTAGGGTTTTGGTTTTAGGGTTTAGGGTTTCAGGTTTAGGGTTTAGGTAATGTTCTTGCATATGTAGGGAATATTCCTCATTTTTTTTCTTGGATTTATGGCCTATTATAGTACATGGGTTTTACCGAGTTTTTTGTTTTTTGACATTTTATTTACATTTGTAGGTTTTAGCGTTTAGGGTTTCAGGTTTAGGGTTTAGGTAATGTTCTTGCATATGTAGGGAATATTCCTCATTTTTTTTTCTTGGATTTATGGCCAATAGTACATGGGTTTAGGGTTTAGGGTTTCAGGTTTAGGGTTTAGGTAATGTTCTTGCATATGTAGGGAATATTCCTCAATTTTTTTCTTGGATTTATGGCCTATAGTACACGGTTTCTACCGACTTTTTTGTTTATCGACATTTTGTTTATATTTATAGGTTTTAGGTTTAGGGTTTTGGATTTAGGGTTTAGGGTTTCAGGTTTAGGGTTTAGGTAATGTTCTTGCATATGTAGGGAATATTCCTCATTTTTTTTCTTGGATTAATGGCCTATTATAGTACACGGTTTCTACAGACTTTTTTGTTTATCGACATTTTGTTTATATTTATAGGTTTTAGGGTTTATGGTTTTGGTTTTAGGGTTTAGGGTTTCAGGTTTAGGGTTTAGGTAATGTTCTTGCATATGTAGGGAATATTCCTCATTTTTTTTTCTTGGATTTATGGCCGATAGTACACGGGTTTTACCGACTTTTTTGTTTTTTGACATTTTATTTATATTTGTAGGTTTAGGGTTTAGGGTTTCAGGTTTAGGGTTTAGGTAATGTTCTTGCATATGTAGGGAATATTCCTCATTTTTTTTCTTGGATTTATGGCCTATAGTACACGGTTTCTACCGACTTTTTTGTTTATCGACATTTTGTTTATATTAATAGGTTTTAGGGTTTAGGGTTTTGGATTTAGGGTTTAGGGTTTCAGGTTTAGGGTTTAGATAATGTTCTTGCATATGTAGGGAATATTCTTTATTTTTTTTTCTTGGATTTATGGCCAATAGTACACGGGTTTTACCGACTTTTTTGTTTTTTGACATTTTATTTATATTTGTAGGTTTTAGGGTTTAGGGTTTCAGGTTTAGGGTTTAGGTAATGTTCTTGCATATGTAAGGAGTATTCCTCATTTTTTTTCTTGGATTTATGGCCAATAGTACACGGGTTTTACCGACTTTTTTGTTTTCTGACATTTTATTTATATTTGTATGATTTAGGGTTTAGGGTTTTGGTGTTAGGGTTTTGGGTTTTAGGTTTAGGGTTTAGGTAATGTTCTTGCATATGTAGGGAATATTCCTCATTTTTTTTCTTGGATTTATGCCCTATAGTACACGGGTTTTACAGACTTTTTTGTTTTTTGACATTTTATTTATATTTGTATGGTTTAGGGTTTAGGGTTTAGGGTTTTAGGGTTTAGGGTTTAGGTAACGTTCTTGCATATGTAGGGAATATTCCTCATTTTTTTTCTTGGATTTATGGCCAATAGTACACGGGTTTTACCGAATTTTTTGTTTTTTGACATTTTATTTACATTTGTAGGTTTTAGGGTTTAGGGTTTAGGGTTTAGGGTTTAGGGTTTAGGTAATAGTACATGGGTTTTACCGAATTTTTTGTTTTTTGGCATTTTATTTACATTTGTAGGTTTTAGGGTTTAGGGTTTAGGGTTTAGGGTTTAGGTAATGTTCTTGCATATGTAGGGAATATTCCTCATTTTTTTTCTTGGATTTATGTCCAATAGTACACGGGTTTTACCGAATTTTTTGTTTTTTGACATTTTATTTACATTTGTAGGTTTTAGGGTTTAGGGTTTAGGGTTTAGGGTTTAGGTAATGTTCTTGCATATGTAGGGAATATTCCTCATTTTTTTCTTGGATTTATGGCCTATTATAGTACACGGTTTCTACCGACTTTTTTGTTTATCGACATTTTGTTTATATTTATAGGTTTTAGGGTTTAGGGTTTTGGATTTAGGGTTTAGGGTTTCAGGTTTAGGGTTTAGGTAATGTTCTTGCATATGTAGGGAATATTCCACATTTTTTTTCTTGGATTTATGGCCTATTATAGTACACGGTTTCTACCGACTTTTTTGTTTATCGACATTTTGTTTATATTTATAGGTTTTAGGGTTTAGGGTTTTTGTTTTAGCGTTTAGGGTTTCAGGTTTAGGGTTTAGGTAATGTTCTTGAATATGTAGGGAATATTCCTCATTTTTTTTTCTTGGATTTATGGCCAATAGTACATGGGTTTTACCGACTTTTTTGTTTTTTGACATTTTATTTACATTTGTAGGTTTTAGGGTTTAGGGTTTCAGGTTTAGGGTTTAGGTAATGTTCTTGCATATGTAGAGAATATTCCTCATTTTTTTTCTTGGATTTATGGCCTATAGTACACGGTTTCTAACGACTTTTTTGTTTATCGACATTTTGTTTATATTTATAGGTTTTAGGGTTTAGGGTTTTGGTTTTAGGGTTTAGGGTTTCAGGTTTAGGGTTTAGGCAATGTTCTTGCATATGTAGGGAATATTCTTCATTTTTTTTTCTTGGATTTATGGCCAATAGTACACGGGTTTTACCGACTTTTTAGTTTTTTGACATTTTATTTATATTTGTAGGTTTTAGGGTTTAGGGTTTCAGGTTTAGGTTTTAGGTAATGTTCTTTCATATGTAGGGAATATTCCTTATTTTTTTTCTTGGATTTATAGCCTATAGTACAAGGGTTTTACCGACTTTTTTGTTTTTTGACATTTTATTTATATTTGTATGGTTTAGGGTTTAGGGTTTTGGTTTTAGGGTTTAGGGTTTAGGTAATTTTCTGGCATATGTAGGGAATATTCCTCATTTTTTTTCTTGGATTTATGGCCTATTATAGTACACGGTTTCTACAGACTTTTTTGTTTATCGACATTTTGTTTATATTTATAGGTTTTAGGGTTTAGGGTTCTGGATTTAGGGTTTAGGGTTTTAGCTTTAGGGTTTAGGTAATGTTCTTGCATATGTAGGGAATATTCCTCATTTTTTTTTCTTGGATTTATGGCCGATAGTACACAGGTTTTTACCGACTTTTTTGTTTTTTGACATTTTATTTATATTTATAGGTTTTAGGGTTTAGGGTTTTAGGTTTAGGGTTTAGGTAATGTTCTTGCATATGTAGGGAATATTCCTCATTTTTTTTCTTGGATTTATGTCCAATAGTACACGGGTTTTACCGAATTTTTTGTTTTTTGACATTTTATTTACATTTGTAGGTTTTAGGGTTTAGGGTTTAGGGTTTAGGGTTTAGGTAATGTTCTTGCATATGTAGGGAATATTCCTCATTTTTTTCTTGGATTTATGGCCTATTATAGTACACGGTTTCTACCGACTTTTTTGTTTATCGACATTTTGTTTATATTTATAGGTTTTAGGGTTTAGGGTTTTGGATTTAGGGTTTAGGGTTTCAGGTTTAGGGTTTAGGTAATGTTCTTGCATATGTAGGGAATATTCCACATTTTTTTTCTTGGATTTATGGCCTATTATAGTACACGGTTTCTACCGACTTTTTTGTTTATCGACATTTTGTTTATATTTATAGGTTTTAGGGTTTAGGGTTTTTGTTTTAGCGTTTAGGGTTTCAGGTTTAGGGTTTAGGTAATGTTCTTGAATATGTAGGGAATATTCCTCATTTTTTTTTCTTGGATTTATGGCCAATAGTACATGGGTTTTACCGACATTTTTGTTTTTTGACATTTTATTTACATTTGTAGGTTTTAGGGTTTAGGGTTTCAGGTTTAGGGTTTAGGTAATGTTCTTGCATATGTAGGGAATATTCCTCATTTTTTTTTCTTGGATTTATGGCCGATAGTACACGGGTTCTACCGACTTTTTTGTTTATCGACATTTTGTTTATATTTATAGGTTTTAGGTTTTGGGTTTTGGATTTAGGGTTTAGGGTTTCAGGTTTAGGGTTTAGGTAATGTTCTTGCATATGTAGGGAATATTCCTCATTTTTTTTTCTTGGATTTATGGCCTATTATAGTACACGGTTTCTATAGACTTTTTTGTTTATCGACATTTTGTTTATATTTATAGGTTTTAGGGTTTAGGGTTTTGGTTTTAGGGTTTAGGGTTTTAGGTTTAGGGTTTAGGTAATGTTCTTGCATATGTAGGGAATATTCCTCATTTTTTTTTCTTGGTTTATGGCCAATAGTACATGGGTTTTACCGACTTTTTTGTTTTTTGACATTTTATTTACATTTGTAGATTTTACGGTTTAGGGTTTCAGGTTTAAGGTTTAGGTAATGTTCTTGCATATGTAGGGAATATTCCTCATTTTTTTTTCTTGGATTTATGGCCAATAGTACATGGGTTTTACCGACTTTTTTGTTTTTTGACATTTTATTTACATTTGTAGGTTTTAGGGTTTAGGGTTTCAGGTTTAGGGTTTAGGTAATGTTCTTGCATATGTAGGGAATATTCGTCATTTTTTTTTTCTTGGATTTATGGCCGATAGTACACGGGTTCTACCGACTTTTTTGTTTATCGACATTTTGTTTATATTTATAGGTTTTAGGTTTAGGGTTTTGGATTTAGGGTTTAGGGTTTCAGGTTTAGGGTTTAGGTAATGTTCTTGCATATGTAGGGAATATTCCTCATTTTTTTTCTTGGATTTATGGCCTATTATAGTACACAGTTTCTACAGACTTTTTTGTTTATCGACATTTTGTTTATATTTATAGGTTTTAGAGTTTAGGGTTTTGTTTTTAGGGTTTAGGGTTTCAGGTTTAGGGTTTAGGTAATGTTCTTGCATATGTAGGGAATATTCCTCATTTTTTTTTCTTGTATTTATGGCCAATAGTACATGGGTTTTACCGACTTTTTTGTTTTTTGACATTTTATTTACATTTGTAGGTTTTAGGGTTTAGGGTTTCAGGTTTAGGGTTTAGGTAATGTTCTTGCATATGTAGGGAATATTCCTCATTTTTTTTCTTGGATTTATGGCCTATAGTACACGGTTTCTAACGACTTTTTTGTTTATCGATATATTGTTTATATTTATAGGTTTTAGGGTTTAGGGTTTTGGTTTTAGGGTTTAGGGTTTAGGCAATGTTCTTGCATATGTAGGGAATATTCTTCATTTTTTTTTCTTGGATTTATGGCCAATAGTACACGGGTTTTACCGACTTTTTAGTTTTTTGACATTTTATTTATATTTGTAGGTTTTAGGGTTTAGGGTTTCAGGTTTAGGTTTTAGGTAATGTTCTTTCATATGTAGGGAATATTCCTTATTTTTTTCTTGGATTTATAGCCTATAGTACAAGGGTTTTACCGACTTTTTTGTTTTTTGACATTTTATTTATATTTGTATGGTTTAGGGTTTAGGGTTTTGGTTTTAGGGTTTAGGGTTTAGGTAATTTTCTTGCATATGTAGGGAATATTCCTCATTTTTTTTCTTGGATTTATGGCCTATTATAGGGTTTAGGGTTTCAGGTTTAGGGTTTAGGCAATGTTCTTGCATATGTAGGGAATATTCTTCATTTTTTTTTCTTGGATTTATGGCCAATAGTACACGGGTTTTACCGACTTTTTAGTTTTTTGACATTTTATTTATATTTGTAGGTTTTAGGGTTTAGGGTTTCAGGTTTAGGTTTTAGGTAATGTTCTTTCATATGTAGGGAATATTCCTTATTTTTTTCTTGGATTTATAGCCTATAGTACAAGGGTTTTACCGACTTTTTTGTTTTTTGACATTTTATTTATATTTGTATGGTTTAGGGTTTAGGGTTTTGGTTTTAGGGTTTAGGGTTTAGGTAATTTTCTGGCATATGTAGGGAATATTTCTCATTTTTTTTCTTGGATTTATGGCCTATTATAGTACACGGTTTCTACAGACTTTTTTGTTTATCGACATTTTGTTTATATTTATAGGTTTTAGGGTTTAGGGTTCTGGATTTAGGGTTTAGGGTTTTAGGTTTAGGGTTTAGGTAATGTTCTTGCATATGTAGGGAATATTCCTCATTTTTTTTTCTTGGATTTATGGCCGATAGTACACAGGTTTTTACCGACTTTTTTGTTTTTTGACATTTTATTTATATTTATAGGTTTTAGGGTTTAGGGTTTTAGGTTTAGGGTTTAGGTAATGTTCTTGCATATGTAGGGAATATTCCTCATTTTTTTTCTTGGATTTATGTCCAATAGTACACGGGTTTTACCGAATTTTTTGTTTTTTGACATTTTATTTACATTTGTAGGTTTTAGGGTTTAGGGTTTAGGGTTTAGGGTTTAGGTAATGTTCTTGCATATGTAGGGAATATTCCTCATTTTTTTCTTGGATTTATGGCCTATTATAGTACACGGTTTCTACCGACTTTTTTGTTTATCGACATTTTGTTTATATTTATAGGTTTTAGGGTTTAGGGTTTTGGATTTAGGGTTTAGGGTTTCAGGTTTAGGGTTTAGGTAATGTTCTTGCATATGTAGGGAATATTCCTCATTTTTTTTCTTGGATTTATGGCCTATTATAGTACACGGTTTCTACCGACTTTTTTGTTTATCGACATTTTGTTTATATTTATAGGTTTTAGGGTTTAGGGTTTTTGTTTTAGCGTTTAGGGTTTCAGGTTTAGGGTTTAGGTAATGTTCTTGAATATGTAGGGAATATTCCTCATTTTTTTTTCTTGGATTTATGGCCAATAGTACATGGGTTTTACCGACTTTTTTGTTTTTTGACATTTTATTTACATTTGTAGGTTTTACGGTTTAGGGTTTCAGGTTTAGGGTTTAGGTAATGTTCTTGCATATGTAGGGAATATTCCTCATTTTTTTTTCTTGGATTTATGGCCGATAGTACACGGGTTCTACCGACTTTTTTGTTTATCGACATTTTGTTTATATTTATAGGTTTTAGGTTTTGGGTTTTGGATTTAGGGTTTAGGGTTTCAGGTTTAGGGTTTAGGTAATGTTCTTGCATATGTAGGGAATATTCCTCATTTTTTTTTCTTGGATTTATGGCCTATTATAGTACACGGTTTCTATAGACTTTTTTGTTTATCGACATTTTGTTTATATTTATAGGTTTTAGGGTTTAGGGTTTTGGTTTTAGGGTTTAGGGTTTCAGGTTTAGGGTTTAGGTAATGTTCTTGCATATGTAGGGAATATTCCTCATTTTTTTTTCTTGGTTTATGGCCAATAGTACATGGGTTTTACCGACTTTTTTGTTTTTTGACATTTTATTTACATTTGTAGGTTTTACGGTTTAGGGTTTCAGGTTTAAGGTTTAGGTAATGTTCTTGCATATGTAGGGAATATTCCTCATTTTTTTTTCTTGGATTTATGGCCAATAGTACATGGGTTTTACCGACTTTTTTGTTTTTTGACATTTTATTTACATTTGTAGGTTTTAGGGTTTAGGGTTTCAGGTTTAGGGTTTAGGTAATGTTCTTGCATATGTAGGGAATATTCCTCATTTTTTTTTTCTTGGATTTATGGCCGATAGTACACGTGTTCTACCGACTTTTTTGTTTATCGACATTTTGTTTATATTTATAGGTTTTAGGTTTAGGGTTTTGGATTTAGGGTTTAGGGTTTCAGGTTTAGGGTTTAGGTAATGTTCTTGCATATGTAGGGAATATTCCTCATTTTTTTTCTTGGATTTATGGCCTATTATAGTACACGGTTTCTACAGACTTTTTTGTTTATCGACATTTTGTTTATATTTATAGGTTTTAGAGTTTAGGGTTTTGTTTTTAGGGTTTAGGGTTTCAGGTTTAGGGTTTAGGTAATGTTCTTGCATATGTAGGGAATATTCCTCATTTTTTTTTCTTGTATTTATGGCCAATAGTACATGGGTTTTACCGACTTTTTTGTTTTTTGACATTTTATTTACATTTGTAGGTTTTAGGGTTTAGGGTTTCAGGTTTAGGGTTTAGGTAATGTTCTTGCATATGTAGGGAATATTCCTCATTTTTTTTCTTGGATTTATGGCCTATAGTACACGGTTTCTAACGACTTTTTTGTTTATCGATATTTTGTTTATATTTATAGGTTTTAGGGTTTAGGGTTTTGGTTTTAGGGTTTAGGGTTTAGGCAATGTTCTTGCATATGTAGGGAATATTCTTCATTTTTTTTTCTTGGATTTATGGCCAATAGTACACGGGTTTTACCGACTTTTTAGTTTTTTGACATTTTATTTATATTTGTAGGTTTTAGGGTTTAGGGTTTCAGGTTTAGGTTTTAGGTAATGTTCTTTCATATGTAGGGAATATTCCTTATTTTTTTCTTGGATTTATAGCCTATAGTACAAGGGTTTTACCGACTTTTTTGTTTTTTTGACATTTTATTTATATTTGTATGGTTTAGGGTTTAGGGTTTTGGTTTTAGGGTTTAGGGTTTAGGTAATTTTCTTGCATATGTAGGGAATATTCCTCATTTTTTTTCTTGGATTTATGGCCTATTATAGTACACGGTTTCTACAGACTTTTTTGTTTATCGACATTTTGTTTATATTTATAGGTTTTAGGGTTTAGGGTTCTGGATTTAGGGTTTAGGGTTTTAGGTTTAGGGTTTAGGTAATGTTCTTGCATATGTAGGGAATATTCCTCATTTTTTTTTCTTGGATTTATGGCCGATAGTACACAGGTTTTACCGACTTTTTTGTTTTTTGACATTTTATTTATATTTATAGGTTTTAGGGTTTAGGGTTTTAGGTTTAGGGTTTAGGTAATGTTCTTGCATATGTAGGGAATATTCCTCATTTTTTTTCTTGGATTTATGTCCAATAGTACATGGGTTTTACCGACTTTTTTGTTTTCTGACATTTTATTTATATTTGTATGATTTAGGATTTAGGGTTTTGGTGTTAGGGTTTAGGGTTTTAGGTTTAGGGTTTAGGTAATGTTCTTGCATATGTAGGGAATATTCCTCATTTTTTTTCTTGGATTTATGGCCAATAGTACACGGGTTTTACCGAATTTTTTGTTTTTTGACATTTTATTTACATTTGTAGGTTTTAGGGTTTAGGGTTTAGGGTTTAGGTAATTTTCTTGCATATGTAGGGAATATTCCTCATTTTTTTCTTGGATTTATGGCCTATTATAGTACACGGTTTCTACCGACTTTTTTGTTTATCGACATTTTGTTTATATTTATAGGTTTTAGGGTTTAGGGTTTTGGATTTAGGGTTTAGGGTTTCAGGTTTAGGGTTTAGGTAATGTTCTTGCATATGTAGGGAATATTCCTCATTTTTTTTCTTGGATTTATGGCCTATTATAGTACACGGTTTCTACCGACTTTTTTGTTTATCGACATTTTGTTTATATTTATAGGTTTTAGGGTTTAGGGTTTTTGTTTTAGCGTTTAGGGTTTCAGGTTTAGGGTTTAGGTAATGTTCTTGAATATGTAGGGAATATTCCTCATTTTTTTTTCTTGGATTTATGGCCAATAGTACATGGGTTTTACCGACTTTTTTGTTTTTTGACATTTTATTTACATTTGTAGGTTTTAGGGTTTAGGGTTTCAGGTTTAGGGTTTAGGTAATGTTCTTGCATATGTAGGGAATATTCCTCATTTTTTTTTCTTGGATTTATGGCCAATAGTACATGGGTTTTACCGACTTTTTTGTTTTTTGACATTTTATTTACATTTGTAGGTTTTAGGGTTTAGGGTTTCAGGTTTAGGGTTTAGGTAATGTTCTTGCATATGTAGGGAATATTCGTCATTTTTTTTTTCTTGGATTTATGGCCGATAGTACACGGGTTCTACCGACTTTTTTGTTTATCGACATTTTGTTTATATTTATAGGTTTTAGGTTTAGGGTTTTGGATTTAGGGTTTAGGGTTTCAGGTTTAGGGTTTAGGTAATGTTCTTGCATATGTAGGGAATATTCCTCATTTTTTTTCTTGGATTTATGGCCTATTATAGTACACGGTTTCTACAGACTTTTTTGTTTATCGACATTTTGTTTATATTTAAAGGTTTTAGAGTTTAGGGTTTTGTTTTTAGGGTTTAGGGTTTCAGGTTTAGGGTTTAGGTAATGTTCTTGCATATGTAGGGAATATTCCTCATTTTTTTTTCTTGGATTTATGGCCAATAGTACATGGGTTTTACCGACTTTTTTGTTTTTTGACATTTTATTTACATTTGTAGGTTTTAGGGTTTAGGGTTTCAGGTTTAGGGTTTAGGTAATGTTCTTGCATATGTAGGGAATATTCCTCATTTTTTTTCTTGGATTTATGGCCTATAGTACACGGTTTCTAACGACTTTTTTGTTTATCGACATTTTGTTTATATTTATAGGTTTTAGGGTTTAGGGTTTTGGCTTTAGGGTTTAGGGTTTCAGGTTTAGGGTTTAGGCAATGTTCTTGCATATGTAGGGAATATTCTTCATTTTTTTTCTTGGATTTATGGCCAATAGTACACGGGTTTTACCGACTTTTTAGTTTTTTGACATTTTATTTATATTTGTAGGTTTTAGGGTTTAGGGTTTCAGGTTTAGGTTTTAGGTAATGTTCTTTCATATGTAGGGAATATTCCTTATTTTTTTTCTTGGATTTATAGCCTATAGTACAAGGGTTTTACCGACTTTTTTGTTTTTTGACATTTTATTTATATTTGTATGGTTTAGGGTTTAGGGTTTTGGTTTTAGGGTTTAGGGTTTAGGTAATTTTCATGCATATGTAGGGAATATTCCTCATTTTTTTTCTTGGATTTATGGCCTATTATAGTACACGGTTTCTACAGACTTTTTTGTTTATCGACATTTTGTTTATATTTATAGGTTTTAGGGTTTAGGGTTCTGGATTTAGGGTTTAGGGTTTTAGGTTTAGGGTTTAGGTAATGTTCTTGCATATGTAGGGAATATTCCTCATTTTTTTTTCTTCGATTTATGGCCGATAGTACACAGGTTTTACCGACTTTTTTGTTTTTCGACATTTTATTTATATTTATAGGTTTTAGGGTTTAGGGTTTTAGGTTTAGGGTTTAGGTAATGTTCTTGCATATGTAGGGAATATTCCTCATTTTTTTTCTTGGATTTATGTCCAATAGTACAAGGGTTTTACCGACTTTTTTGTTTTCTGACATTTTATTTATATTTGTATGATTTAGGATTTAGGGTTTTGGTGTTAGGGTTTAGGGTTTTAGGTTTAGGGTTTAGGTAATGTTCTTGCATATGTAGGGAATATTCCTCATTTTTTTTCTTGGATTTATGGCCAATAGTACACGGGTTTTACCGAATTTATTGTTTTTTGACATTTTATTTACATTTGTAGGTTTTAGGGTTTAGGGTTTAGGGTTTAGGGTTTAGGTAATGTTCTTGCATATGTAGGAAATATTCCTCATTTTTTTTTCTTGGATTTATGGCCGATAGTACACAGGTTTTTACCGACTTTTTTGTTTTTTGACATTTTATTTATATTTATAGGTTTTAGGGTTTAGGGTTTTAGGTTTAGGGTTTAGGTAATGTTCTTGCATATGTAGGGAATATTCCTCATTTTTTTTCTTGGATTTATGTCCAATAGTACACGGGTTTTACCGACTTTTTTGTTTTTTGACATTTTATTTACATTTGTAGGTTTTAGGGTTTAGGGTTTCAGGTTTAGGGTTTAGGTAATGTTCTTGAATATGTAGGGAATATTCCTCATTTTTTTTTCTTGGATTTATGGCCAATAGTACATGGGTTTTACCGACTTTTTTGTTTTTTGACATTTTATTTACATTTGTAGGTTTTAGGGTTTAGGGTTTCAGGTTTAGGGTTTAGGTAATGTTCTTGCATATGTAGGGAATATTCCTCATTTTTTTTCTTGGATTTATGTCCAATAGTACACGGGTTTTACCGACTTTTTTGTTTTCTGACATTTTATTTATATTTGTATGATTTAGGATTTAGGGTTTTGGTGTTAGGGTTTAGGGTTTTAGGTTTAGGGTTTAGGTAATGTTCTTGCATATGTAGGGAATATTCCTCATTTTTTTTCTTGGATTTATGGCCAATAGTACACGGGTTTTACCGAATTTTTTGTTTTTTGACATTTTATTTACATTTGTAGGTTTTAGGGTTTAGGGTTTAGGTAATGTTCTTGCATATGTAGGGAATATTCCTCATTTTTTTTCTTGGATTTATGGCCTATTATAGTACACGGTTTCTACCGACTTTTTTGTTTATCGACATTTTGTTTATATTTATAGGTTTTAGGGTTTAGGGTTTTGGATTTAGGGTTTAGGGTTTCAGGTTTAGGGTTTAGGTAATGTTCTTGCATATGTAGGGAATATTCCTCATTTTTTTTCTTGGATTTATGGCCTATTATAGTACACGGTTTCTACCGACTTTTTTGTTTATCGACATTTTGTTTATATTTATAGGTTTTAGGGTTTAGGGTTTTTGTTTTAGCGTTTAGGGTTTCAGGTTTAGGGTTTAGGTAATGTTCTTGAATATGTAGGGAATATTCCTCATTTTTTTTTCTTGGAATTATGGCCAATAGTACATGGGTTTTACCGACTTTTTTGTTTTTTGACATTTTATTTACATTTGTAGGTTTTAGGGTTTAGGGCTTCAGGTTTAGGGTTTAGGTAATGTTCTTGCATATGTAGGGAATATTCCTCATTTTTTTTTCTTGGATTTATGGCCGATAGTACACGGGTTCTACCGACTTTTTTGTTTATCGACATTTTGTTTATATTTATAGGTTTTAGGATTTGGGTTTTGGATTTAGGGTTTAGGGTTTCAGGTTTAGGGTTTAGGTAATGTTCTTGCATATGTAGGGAATATTCCTCATTTTTTTTTCTTGGATTTATGGCCTATTATAGTACACGGTTTCTATAGACTTTTTTGTTTATCGACATTTTGTTTATTTTTATAGGTTTTAGGGTTTAGGGTTTTGGTTTTAGGGTATAGGGTTTCAGGTTTAGGGTTTAGGTAATGTTCTTGCATATGTAGGGAATATTCCTCATTTTTTTTTCTTGGTTTATGGCCAATAGTACATGGGTTTTACCGACTTTTTTGTTTTTTGACATTTTATTTACATTTGTAGGTTTTACGGTTTAGGGTTTCAGGTTTAAGGTTTAGGTAATGTTCTTGCATATGTAGGGAATATTCCTCATTTTTTTTTCTTGGATTTATGGCCAATAGTACATAGGTTTTACCGACTTTTTTGTTTTTTGACATTTTATTTACATTTGTAGGTTTTAGGGTTTAGGGTTTCAGGTTTAGGGTTTAGGTAATGTTCTTGCATATGTAGGGAATATTCGTCATTTTTTTTTTCTTGGATTTATGGCCGATAGTACACGGGTTCTACCGACTTTTTTGTTTATCGACATTTTGTTTATATTTATAGGTTTTAGGTTTAGGGTTTTGGATTTAGGGTTTAGGGTTCCAGGTTTAGGGTTTAGGTAATGTTCTTGCATATGTAGGGAATATTCCTCATTTTTTTTCTTGGATTTATGGCCTATTATAGTACACGGTTTCTACAGACTTTTTTGTTTATCGACATTTTGTTTATATTTATAGGTTTTAGGGTTTAGGGTTTTGGTTTTAGGGTTTAGGGTTTCAGGTTTAGGGTTTAGGTAATGTTCTTGCATATGTAGGGAATATTCCTCATTTTTTTTTCTTGGTTTATGGCCAATAGTACATGGGTTTTACCGACTTTTTTGTTTTTTGACATTTTATTTACATTTGTAGGTTTTACGGTTTAGGGTTTCAGGTTTAGGGTTTAGGTAATGTTCTTGCATATGTAGGGAATATTCCTCATTTTTTTTTCTTGGATTTATGGCCAATAGTACATGGGTTTTACCGACTTTTTTGTTTTTTGACATTTTATTTACATTTGTAGGTTTTAGGGTTTAGGGTTTCAGGTTTAGGGTTTAGGTAATGTTCTTGCATATGTAGGGAATATTCCTCATTTTTTTTCTTGGATTTATGGCCTATAGTACACGGTTTCTAACGACTTTTTTGTTTATCGACATTTTGTTTATATTTATAGGTTTTAGGGTTTAGGGTTTTGGTTTTAGGGTTTAGGGTTTCAGGTTTAGGGTTTAGGCAATGTTCTTGCATATGTAGGGAATATTCTTCATTTTTTTTTCTTGGATTTATGGCCAATAGTACACGGGTTTTACCGACTTTTTAGTTTTTTGACATTTTATTTATATTTGTAGGTTTTAGGGTTTAGGGTTTCAGGTTTAGGTTTTAGGTAATGTTCTTTCATATGTAGGGAATATTCCTTATTTTTTTTCTTGGATTTATAGCCTATAGTACAAGGGTTTTACCGACTTTTTTGTTTTTTGACATTTTATTTATATTTGTATGGTTTAGGGTTTAGGGTTTTGGTTTTAGGGTTTAGGGTTTAGGTAATTTTCTTGCATATGTAGGGAATATTCCTCATTTTTTTTCTTGGATTTATGGCCTATTATAGTACACGGTTTCTACAGACTTTTTTGTTTATCGACATTTTGTTTATATTTATAGGTTTTAGGGTTTAGGGTTCTGGTTTTAGGGTTTAGGGTTTTAGGTTTAGGGTTTAGGTAATGTTCTTGCATATGTAGGGAATATTCCTCATTTTTTTTTCTTGGATTTATGGCCGATAGTACACAGGTTTTACCGACTTTTTTGTTTTTTGACATTTTATTTATATTTATAGGTTTTAGGGTTTAGGGTTTTAGGTTTAGGGTTTAGGTAATGTTCTTGCATATGTAGGGAATATTCCTCATTTTTTTTTCTTGGATTTATGTCCAATAGTACACGGGTTTTACCGACTTTTTTGTTTTCTGACATTTTATTTATATTTGTATGATTTAGGATTTAGGGTTTTGGTGTTAGGGTTTAGGGTTTTAGGTTTATGGTTTAGGTAATGTTCTTGCATATGTAGGGAATATTCCTCATTTTTTTTCTTGGATTTATGGCCTATTATAGTACACGGTTTCTACAGACTTTTTTGTTTATCGACATTTTGTTTATATTTATAGGTTTTAGGGTTTTGGTTTTAGGGTTTAGGGTTTCAGGTTTAGGGTTTAGGTAATGTTCTTGCATATGTAGGGAATATTCCTCATTTTTTTTCTTGGATTTATGGCCTATTATAGTACATGGGTTTTACCGAGTTTTTTGTTTTTTGACATTTTATTTACATTTGTAGGTTTTAGCGTTTAGGGTTTCAGGTTTAGGGTTTAGGTAATGTTCTTGCATATGTAGGGAATATTCCTCATTTTTTTTATTGGATTTATGGCCAATAGTACATGGGTTTTACCGACTTTTTTGTTTTTTGACATTTTATTTACATTTGTAGGTTTTAGGGTTTAGGGTTTAAGGTTTAGGGTTTAGGTAATGTTCTTGCATATGTAGGGAATATTCCTCATTTTTTTTTCTTGGATTTATGGCCGATAGTACACGGGTTCTACCGACTTTTTTGTTTATCGACATTTTGTTTATATTTATAGGTTTTAGGTTTAGGGTTTTGGATTTAGGGTTTAGGGTTTCAGGTTTAGGGTTTAGGTAATGTTCTTGCATATGTAGGGAATATTCCTCATTTTTTTTCTTGGATTTATGGCCTATTATAGTACACGGTTTCTATAGACTTTTTTGTTTATCGACATTTTGTTTATATTTATAGGTTTTAGGGTTTAGGGTTTTGGTTTTAGGGTTTAGGGTTTCAGGTTTAGGGTTTAGGCAATGTTCTTGCATATGTAGGGAATATTCTTCATTTTTTTTTCTTGGATTTATGGCCAATAGTACACGGGTTTTACCGACTTTTTAGTTTTTTGACATTTTATTTATATTTGTAGGTTTTAGGGTTTAGGGTTTCAGGTTTAGGTTTTAGGTAATGTTCTTTCATATGTAGGGAATATTCCTTTTTTTTTTTCTTGGATTTATAGCCTATAGTACAAGGGTTTTACCGACTTTTTTGTTTTTTGACATTTTATTTATATTTGTATGGTTTAGGGTTTAGGGTTTAGGTAATTTTCTTGCATATGTAGGGAATATTCCTCATTTTTTTTCTTGGATTTATGGCCTATTATAGTACACGGTTTCTACAGACTTTTTTCTTTATCGACATTTTGTTTATATTTAAAGGTTTTAGGGTTTAGGGTTCTGGTTTTAGGGTTTAGGGTTTTAGGTTTAGGGTTTAGGTAATGTTCTTGCATATGTAGGGAATATTCCTCATTTTTTTTTCTTGGATTTATGGCCGATAGTACACAGGTTTTACCGACTTTTTTGTTTTTTGACATTTTATTTATATTTATAGGTTTTAGGGTTTAGGGTTTTAGGTTTAGGGTTTAGGTAATGTTCTTGCATATGTAGGGAATATTCCTCATTTTTTTTTCTTGGATTTATGTCCAATAGTACACGGGTTTTACCGACTTTTTTGTTTTCTGACATTTTATTTATATTTGTATGATTTAGGATTTAGGGTTTTGGTGCTAGGGTTTAGGGTTTTAGGTTTAGGGTTTAGGTAATGTTCTTGCATATGTAGGGAATATTCCTCATTTTTTTTCTTGGATTTATGGCCTATTATAGTACACGGTTTCTACAGACTTTTTTGTTTATCGACATTTTGTTTATATTTATAGGTTTTAGGGTTTAGGGTTTTGGTTTTAGGGTTTAGGGTTTCAGGTTTAGGGTTTAGGTAATGTTCTTGCATATGTAGGGAATATTCCTCATTTTTTTTCTTGGATTTATGGCCTATTATAGTACATGGGTTTTACCGAGTTTTTTGTTTTTTGACATTTTATTTACATTTGTAGGTTTTAGCGTTTAGGGTTTCAGGTTTAGGGTTTAGGTAATGTTCTTGCATATGTAGGGAATATTCCTCATTTTTTTTTCTTGGATTTATGGCCAATAGTACATGGGTTTTACCGACTTTTTTGTTTTTTGACATTTTATTTACATTTGTAGGTTTAGGGTTTAGGGTTTAAGGTTTAGGGTTTAGATAATGTTCTTGCATATGTAGGGAATATTCCTCATTTTTTTTTCTTGGATTTATGGCCGATAATACACGGGTTCTACCGACTTTTTTGTTTATCGACATTTTGTTTATATTTATAGGTTTTAGGTTTAGGGTTTTGGATTTAGGGTTTAGGGTTTAGGGTTTCAGGTTTAGGGTTTAGGTAATGTTCTTGCATATGTAGGGAATATTCCTCATTTTTTTTCTTGGATTTATGGCCTATTATAGTACACGGTTTCTATAGACTTTTTTGTTTATCAACATTTTGTTTATATTTATAGGTTTTAGGGTTTAGGGTTTTGGTTTTAGGGTTTAGGGTTTCAGGTTTAGGGTTTAGGCAATGTTCTTGCATATGTAGGGAATATTCTTCATTTTTTTTTCTTGGATTTATGGCCAATAGTACACGGGTTTTACCGACTTTTTAGTTTTTTGACATTTTATTTATATTTGTAGGTTTTAGGGTTTAGGGTTTCAGGTTTAGGTTTTAGGTAATGTTCTTTCATATGTAGGGAATATTCCTCATTTTTTTTCTTGGATTTATAGCCTATAGTACAAGGGTTTTACCGACTTTTTTGTTTTTTGACATTTTATTTATATTTGTATGGTTTAGGGTTTAGGGTTTTGGTTTTAGGGTTTAGGGTTTAGGTAATTTTCTTGCATATGTAGGGAATATTCCTCATTTTTTTTCTTGGATTTATGGCCTATTATAGTACACGGTTTCTACAGACTTTTTTGTTTATCGACATTTTGTTTATATTTATAGGTTTTAGGGTTTAGGGTTCTGGTTTTAGGGTTTAGGGTTTTAGGTTTAGGGTTTAGGTAATGTTCTTGCATATGTAGGGAATATTCCTCATTTTTTTTTCTTGGATTTATGGCCGATAGTACACAGGTTTTACCGACTTTTTTGTTTTTTGACATTTTATTTATATTTATAGGTTTTAGGGTTTAGGGTTTTAGGTTTAGGGTTTAGGTAATGTTCTTGCATATGTAGGGAATATTCCTCATTTTTTTTTCTTGGATTTATGTCCAATAGTACACGGGTTTTACCGACTTTTTTGTTTTCTGACATTTTATTTATATTTGTATGATTTAGGATTTAGGGTTTTGGTGTTAGGGTTTAGGGTTTTAGGTTTAGGGTTTAGGTAATGTTCTTGCATATGTAGGGAATATTCCTCATTTTTTTTCTTGGATTTATGGCCTATTATAGTACACGGTTTCTACAGACTTTTTTGTTTATCGACATTTTGTTTATATTTATAGGTTTTAGGGTTTAGGGTTTTGGTTTTAGGGTTTAGGGTTTCAGGTTTAGGGTTTAGGTAATGTTCTTGCATATGTAGGGAATATTCCTCATTTTTTTTCTTGGATTTATGGCCTATTATAGTACATGGGTTTTACCGAGTTTTTTGTTTTTTGACATTTTATTTACATTTGTAGGTTTTAGCGTTTAGGGTCTCAGGTTTAGGGTTTAGGTAATGTTCTTCCATATGTAGGGAATATTCCTCATTTTTTTTTCTTGGATTTATGGCCAATAGTACATGGGTTTTACCGACTTTTTTGTTTTTTGACATTTTATTTACATTTGTAGGTTTTAGGGTTTAGGGTTTAAGGTTTAGGGTTTAGGTAATGTTCTTGCATATGTAGGGAATATTCCTCATTTTTTTTTCTTGGATTTATGGCCGATAGTACACGGGTTCTACCGACTTTTTTGTTTATCGACATTTTGTTTATATTTATAGGTTTTAGGTTTAGGGTTTTGGATTTAGGGTTTAGGGTTTCAGGTTTAGGGTTTAGGTAATGTTCTTGCATATGTAGGGAATATTCCTCATTTTTTTTCTTGGATTTATGGCCTATTATAGTACACGGTTTCTATAGACTTTTTTGTTTATCGACATTTTGTTTATATTTATAGGTTTTAGGGTTTAGGGTTTTGGTTTTAGGGTTTAGGGTTTCAGGTTTAGGGTTTAGGCAATGTTCTTGCATATGTAGGGAATATTCTTCATTTTTTTTTCTTGGATTTATGGCCAATAGTACACGGGTTTTACCGACTTTTTAGTTTTTTGACATTTTATTTATATTTGTAGGTTTTAGGGTTTAGGGTTTCAGGTTTAGGTTTTAGGTAATGTTCTTTCATATGTAGGGAATATTCCTTATTTTTTTTCTTGGATTTATAGCCTATAGTACAAGGGTTTTACCGACTTTTTTGTTTTTTGACATTTTATTTATATTTGTATGGTTTAGGGTTTATGGTTTAGGTAATTTTCTTGCATATGTAGGGAATATTCCTCATTTTTTTTCTTGGATTTATGGCCTATTATAGTACACGGTTTCTACAGACTTTTTTGTTTATCGACATTTTGTTTATATTTATAGGTTTTAGGGTTTAGGGTTCTGGTTTTAGGGTTTAGGGTTTTAGGTTTAGGGTTTAGGTAATGTCCTTGCATATGTAGGGAATATTCCTCATTTTTTTTTCTTGGATTTATGGCCGATAGTACACAGGTTTTACCGACTTTTTTGTTTTTTGACATTTTATTTATATTTATAGGTTTTAGGGTTTAGGGTTTTAGGTTTAGGGTTTAGGTAATGTTCTTGCATATGTAGGGAATATTCCTCATTTTTTTTTCTTGGATTTATGTCCAATAGTACACGGGTTTTACCGACTTTTTTGTTTTCAGACATTTTATTTATATTTGTATGATTTAGGATTTAGGGTTTTGGTGTTAGGGTTTAGGGTTTTAGGTTTAGGGTTTAGGTAATGTTCTTGCATAAGTAGGGAATATTCCTCATTTTTTTTCTTGGATTTATGGCCTATTATAGTACACGGTTTCTACAGACTTTTTTGTTTATCGACATTTTGTTTATATTTATAGGTTTTAGGGTTTAGGGTTTTGGTTTTAGGGTTTAGGGTTTCAGGTTTAGGGTTTAGGGTTTAGGTAATGTTCTTGCATATGTAGGGAATATTCCTCATTTTTTTTCTTGGATTTATGGCCTATTATAGTACATGGGTTTTACCGAGTTTTTTGTTTTTTGACATTTTATTTACATTTGTAGGTTTTAGCGTTTAGGGTTTAGGTAATGTTCTTGCATATGTAGGGAATATTCCTCATTTTTTTTTCTTGGATTTATGGCCAATAGTACATGGGTTTTACCGACTTTTTTGTTTTTTGACATTTTATTTACATTTGTAGGTTTTAGGGTTTAGGGTTTAAGGTTTAGGGTTTAGGTAATGTTCTTGCATATGTAGGGAATATTCCTCATTTTTTTTTCTTGGATTTATGTCCAATAGTACACGGGTTTTACCGACTTTTTTGTTTTCTGACATTTTATTTATATTTGTATGATTTAGGATTTAGGGTTTTGGTGTTAGGGTTTAGGGTTTTAGGTTTAGGGTTTAGGTAATGTTCTTGCATATGTAGGGAATATTCCTCATTTTTTTTCTTGGATTTATGGCCTATTATAGTACACGGTTTCTACAGACTTTTTTGTTTATCGACATTTTGTTTATATTTATAGGTTTTAGGGTTTAGGGTTCTGGTTTTAGGGTTTAGGGTTTTAGGTTTAGGGTTTAGGTAATGTTCTTGCATATGTAGGGAATATTCCTCATTTTTTTTTCTTGGATTTATGGCCGATAGTACACAGGTTTTACCGACTTTTTTGTTTTTTGACATTTTATTTATATTTATAGGTTTTAGGGTTTAGGGTTTTAGGTTTAGGGTTTAGGTAATGTTCTTGCATATGTAGGGAATATTCCTCATTTTTTTTTCTTGGATTTATGTCCAATAGTACACGGGTTTTACCGACTTTTTTGTTTTCTGACATTTTATTTATATTTGTATGATTTAGGATTTAGGGTTTTGGTGTTAGGGTTTAGGGTTTTAGGTTTAGGGTTTAGGTAATGTTCTTGCATATGTAGGGAATATTCCTCATTTTTTTTCTTGGATTTATGGCCTATTATAGTACACGGTTTCTACAGACTTTTTTGTTTATCGACATTTTGTTTATATTTATAGGTTTTAGGGTTTAGGGTTTTGGTTTTAGGGTTTAGGGTTTCAGGTTTAGGGTTTAGGTAATGTTCTTGCATATGTAGGGAATATTCCTCATTTTTTTTCTTGGATTTATGGCCTATTATAGTACATGGGTTTTACCGAGTTTTTTGTTTTTTGACATTTTATTTACATTTGTAGGTTTTAGCGTTTAGGGTCTCAGGTTTAGGGTTTAGGTAATGTTCTTGCATATGTAGGGAATATTCCTCATTTTTTTTTCTTGGATTTATGGCCAATAGTACATGGGTTTTACCGACTTTTTTGTTTTTTGACATTTTATTTACATTTGTAGGTTTTAGGGTTTAGGGTTTAAGGTTTAGGGTTTAGGTAATGTTCTTGCATATGTAGGGAATATTCCTCATTTTTTTTTCTTGGATTTATGGCCGATAGTACACGGGTTCTACCGACTTTTTTGTTTATCGACATTTTGTTTATATTTATAGGTTTTAGGTTTAGGGTTTTGGATTTAGGGTTTAGGGTTTCAGGTTTAGGGTTTAGGTAATGTTCTTGCATATGTAGGGAATATTCCTCATTTTTTTTCTTGGATTTATGGCCTATTATAGTACACGGTTTCTATAGACTTTTTTGTTTATCGACATTTTGTTTATATTTATAGGTTTTAGGGTTTAGGGTTTTGGTTTTAGGGTTTAGGGTTTCAGGTTTAGGGTTTAGGCAATGTTCTTGCATATGTAGGGAATATTCTTCATTTTTTTTTCTTGGATTTATGGCCAATAGTACACGGGTTTTACCGACTTTTTAGTTTTTTGACATTTTATTTATATTTGTAGGTTTTAGGGTTTAGGGTTTCAGGTTTAGGTTTTAGGTAATGTTCTTTCATATGTAGGGAATATTCCTTATTTTTTTTCTTGGATTTATAGCCTATAGTACAAGGGTTTTACCGACTTTTTTGTTTTTTGACATTTTATTTATATTTGTATGGTTTAGGGTTTATGGTTTAGGTAATTTTCTTGCATATGTAGGGAATATTCCTCATTTTTTTTCTTGGATTTATGGCCTATTATAGTACACGGTTTCTACAGACTTTTTTGTTTATCGACATTTTGTTTATATTTATAGGTTTTAGGGTTTAGGGTTCTGGTTTTAGGGTTTAGGGTTTCAGGTTTAGGGTTTAGGTAATGTTCTTGCATATGTAGGGAATATTCCTCATTTTTTTTCTTGGATTTATGGCCTATTATAGTACACGGTTTCTATAGACTTTTTTGTTTATCGACATTTTGTTTATATTTATAGGTTTTAGGGTTTAGGGTTTTGGTTTTAGGGTTTAGGGTTTCAGGTTTAGGGTTTAGGTAATGTTCTTGCATATGTAAGGAATATTCCTCATTTTTTTTCTTGGTTTATGGCCAATAGTACATGGGTTTTACCGACTTTTTTGTTTTTTGACATTTTATTTATATTTGTAGGTTTTACGGTTTAGGGTTTAGGTAATGTTCTTGCATATGTAGGGAATATTCCTCATTTTTTTTTCTTGGATTTATGGCCAATAGTACATGGGTTTTACCGACTTTTTTGTTTTTTGACATTTTATTTACATTTGTAGGTTTTAGGGTTTAGGGTTTCAGGTTTAGGGTTTAGGTAATGTTCTTGCATATGTAGGGAATATTCCTCAATTTTTTTCTTGGATTTATGGCCTATAGTACACGGTTTCTACCGACTTTTTTGTTTATCGACATTTTGTTTATATTTATAGGTTTTAGGTTTAGGGTTTTGGATTTAGGGTTTAGGGTTTCAGGTTTAGGGTTTAGGTAATGTTCTTGCATATGTAGGGAATATTCATCATTTTTTTTCTTGGATTTATAGCCTATTATAGTACACGGTTTCTACAGACTTTTTTGTTTATCGACATTTTGTTTATATTTATAGGTTTTAGGGTTTATGGTTTTGGTTTTAGGGTTTAGGGTTTCAGGTTTAGGGTTTAGGTAATGTTCTTTCATATGTAGGGAATATTCCTCATTTTTTTTTCTTGGATTTATGGCCGATAGTACACGGGTTTTACCGACTTTTTTGTTTTTTGACATTTTATTTATATTTGTAGGTTTAGGGTTTAGGGTTTCAGGTTTAGGGTTTAGGTAATGTTCTTGCATATGTAGGGAATATTCCTCATTTTTTTTCTTGGATTTATGGCCTATAGTACACGGTTTCTACCGACTTTTTTGTTTATCGACATTTTGTTTATATTAATAGGTTTTAGGGTTTAGGGTTTTGGATTTAGGGTTTAGGGTTTCAGGTTTAGGGTTTAGATAATGTTCTTGCATATGTAGGGAATATTCTTTATTTTTTTTTCTTGGATTTATGGCCAATAGTACACGGGTTTTACCGACTTTTTTGTTTTTTGACATTTTATTTATATTTGTAGGTTTTAGGGTTTAGGGTTTCAGGTTTAGGGTTTAGGTAATGTTCTTGCATATGTAAGGAGTATTCCTCATTTTTTTTCTTGGATTTATGGCCAATAGTACACGGGTTTTACCGACTTTTTTGTTTTCTGACATTTTATTTATATTTGTATGATTTAGGGTTTAGGGTTTTGGTGTTAGGGTTTTGGGTTTTAGGTTTAGGGTTTAGGTAATGTTCTTGCATATGTAGGGAATATTCCTCATTTTTTTTCTTGGATTTATGCCCTATAGTACACGGGTTTTAGCGACTTTTTTGTTTTTTGACATTTTATTTATATTTGTACGGTTTAGGGTTTAGGGTTTAGGGTTTTAGGGTTTAGGGTTTAGGTAACGTTCTTGCATATGTAGGGAATATTCCTCATTTTTTTTCTTGGATTTACGGCCAATAGTACACGGGTTTTACCGAATTTTTTGTTTTTTGACATTTTATTTACATTTGTAGGTTTTAGGGTTTAGGGTTTAGGGTTTAGGGTTTAGGTAATGTTCTTGCATATGTAGGGAATATTCCTCATTTTTTTTCTTGGATTTATGGCCTATTATAGTACATGGTTTCTATCGACTTTTTTGTTTATCGACATTTTGTTTATATTTATAGGTTTTAGGGTTTAGGGTTTTGGATTTAGGGTTTAGGGTTTCAGGTTTAGGGTTTAGGTAATGTTCTTGCATATGTAGGGAATATTCCTCATTTTTTTTCTTGGATTTATGGCCTATTATAGTACACGGTTTCTACCGACTTTTTTGTTTATCGACATTTTGTTTATATTTATAGGTTTTAGGGTTTAGGGTTTTTGTTTTAGCGTTTAGGGTTTCAGGTTTAGGGTTTAGGTAATGTTCTTGAATATGTAGGGAATATTCCTCATTTTTTTTTCTTGGATTTATGGCCAATAGTACATGGGTTTTACCGACTTTTTTGTTTTTTGACATTTTATTTACATTTGTAGGTTTTAGGGTTTAGGGTTTCAGGTTTAGGGTTTAGGTAATGTTCTTGCATATGTAGGGAATATTCCTCATTTTTTTTTCTTGGATTTATGGCCGATAGTACACGGGTTCTACCGACTTTTTTGTTTATCGACATTTTGTTTATATTTATAGGTTTTAGGTTTAGGGTTTTGGATTTAGGGTTTAGGGTTTCAGGTTTAGGGTTTCAGGTTTAGGGTTTAGGTAATGTTCTTGCATATGTAGGGAATATTCCTCATTTTTTTTTCTTGGATTTATGGCCTATTATAGTACACGGTTTCTATAGACTTTTTTGTTTATCGACATTTTGTTTATATTTATAGGTTTTAGGGTTTAGGGTTTTGGTTTTAGGGTTTAGGGTTTCAGGTTTAGGGTTTAGGCAATGTTCTTGCATATGTAGGGAATATTCTTCATTTTTTTTTCTTGGATTTATGGCCAATAGTACACGGGTTTTACCCACTTTTTAGTTTTTTGACATTTTATTTATATTTGTAGGTTTTAGGGTTTAGGGTTTCAGGTTTAGGTTTTAGGTAATGTTCTTTCATATGTAGGGAATATTCCTCATTTTTTTTCTTGGATTTATAGCCTATAGTACAAGGGTTTTACCGACTTTTTTGTTTTTTGACATTTTATTTATATTTGTATGGTTTAGGGTTTAGGGTTTTGGTTTTAGGGTTTAGGGTTTAGGTAATTTTCTTGCATATGTAGGGAATATTCCTCATTTTTTTTCTTGGATTTATGGCCTATTATAGTACACGGTTTCTACAGACGTTTTTGTTTATCGACATTTTGTTTATATTTATAGGTTTTAGGGTTTAGGGTTCTGGTTTTAGGGTTTAGGGTTTAGGTAATGTTCTTGCATATGTAGGGAATATTCCTCATTTTTTTTCTTGGATTTATGGCCGATAGTACACAGGTTTTACCGACTTTTTTGTTTTTTGACATTTTATTTATATTTTTAGGTTTTAGGGTTTAGGGTTTTAGGTTTAGGGTTTAGGTAATGTTCTTGCATATGTAGGGAATATTCCTCATTTTTTTTCTTGGATTTATGGCCAATAGTACACGGGTTTTACCGACTTTTTTGTTTTCTGACATTTTATTTATATTTGTATGATTTAGGATTTAGGGTTTTGGTGTTAGGGTTTAGGGTTTTAGGTTTAGGGTTTAGGTAATGTTCTTGCATATGTAGGGAATATTCCTCATTTTTTTTCTTGGATTTATGGCCTATTATAGTACACGGTTTCTACAGACTTTTTTGTTTATCGACATTTTTTTTATATTTATAGGTTTTAGGGTTTAGGGTTTTGGTTTTAGGGTTTAGGGTTTCAGGTTTAGGGTTTAGGTAATGTTCTTGCATATGTAGGGAATATTCCTCATTTTTTTTCTTGGATTTATGGCCTATTATAGTACATGGGTTTTACCGAGTTTTTTGTTTTTTGACATTTTATTTACATTTGTAGGTTTTAGCGTTTAGGGTTTCAGGTTTAGGGTTTAGGTAATGTTCTTGCATATGTAGGGAATATTCCTCATTTTTTTTTCTTGGATTTATGGCCAATAGTACATGGGTTTTACCGACTTTTTTGTTTTTTGACATTTTATTTACATTTGTAGGTTTTAGGGTTTAGGGTTTAAGGTTTAGGGTTTAGGTAATGTTCTTGCATATGTAGGGAATATTCCTCATTTTTTTTTCTTGGATTTATGGCCGATAGTACACGGGTTCTACCGACTTTTTTGTTTATCGACATTTTGTTTATATTTATAGGTTTTAGGTTTAGGGTTTTGGATTTAGGGTTTAGGGTTTCAGGTTTAGGGTTTAGGTAATGTTCTTGCATATGTAGGGAATATTCCTCATTTTTTTTCTTGGATTTATGGCCTATTATAGTACACGGTTTCTATAGACTTTTTTGTTTATCGACATTTTGTTTATATTTATAGGTTTTAGGGTTTAGGGTTTTGGTTTTAGGGTTTAGGGTTTCAGGTTTAGGGTTTAGGTAATGTTCTTGCATATGTAGGGAATATTCCTCATTTTTTTTCTTGGTTTATGGCCAATAGTACATGGGTTTTACCGACTTTTTTGTTTTTTGACATTTTATTTATATTTGTAGGTTTTACGGTTTAGGGTTTAGGTAATGTTCTTGCATATGTAGGGAATATTCCTCATTTTTTTTTCTTGGATTTATGGCCAATAGTACATGGGTTTTACCGACTTTTTTGTTTTTTGACATTTTATTTACATTTGTAGGTTTTAGGGTTTAGGGTTTCAGGTTTAGGGTTTAGGTAATGTTCTTGCATATGTAGGGAATATTCCTCAATTTTTTTCTTGGATTTATGGCCTATAGTACACGGTTTCTACCGACTTTTTTGTTTATCGACATTTTGTTTATATTTATAGGTTTTAGGTTTAGGGTTTTGGATTTAGGGTTTAGGGTTTCAGGTTTAGGGTTTAGGTAATGTTCTTGCATATGTAGGGAATATTCATCATTTTTTTTCTTGGATTTATAGCCTATTATAGTACACGGTTTCTACAGACTTTTTTGTTTATCGACATTTTGTTTATATTTATAGGTTTTAGGGTTTATGGTTTTGGTTTTAGGGTTTAGGGTTTCAGGTTTAGGGTTTAGGTAATGTTCTTTCATATGTAGGGAATATTCCTCATTTTTTTTTCTTGGATTTATGGCCGATAGTACACGGGTTTTACCGACTTTTTTGTTTTTTGACATTTTATTTATATTTGTAGGTTTAGGGTTTAGGGTTTCAGGTTTAGGGTTTAGGTAATGTTCTTGCATATGTAGGGAATATTCCTCATTTTTTTTCTTGGATTTATGGCCTATAGTACACGGTTTCTACCGACTTTTTTGTTTATCGACATTTTGTTTATATTAATAGGTTTTAGGGTTTAGGGTTTTGGATTTAGGGTTTAGGGTTTCAGGTTTAGGGTTTAGATAATGTTCTTGCATATGTAGGGAATATTCTTTATTTTTTTTTCTTGGATTTATGGCCAATAGTACACGGGTTTTACCGACTTTTTTGTTTTTTGACATTTTATTTATATTTGTAGGTTTTAGGGTTTAGGGTTTCAGGTTTAGGGTTTAGGTAATGTTCTTGCATATGTAAGGAGTATTCCTCATTTTTTTTCTTGGATTTATGGCCAATAGTACACGGGTTTTACCGACTTTTTTGTTTTCTGACATTTTATTTATATTTGTATGATTTAGGGTTTAGGGTTTTGGTGTTAGGGTTTTGGGTTTTAGGTTTAGGGTTTAGGTAATGTTCTTGCATATGTAGGGAATATTCCTCATTTTTTTTCTTGGATTTATGCCCTATAGTACACGGGTTTTACCGACTTTTTTGTTTTTTGACATTTTATTTATATTTGTACGGTTTAGGGTTTAGGGTTTAGGGTTTTAGGGTTTAGGGTTTAGGTAACGTTCTTGCATATGTAGGGAATATTCCTCATTTTTTTTCTTGGATTTACGGCCAATAGTACACGGGTTTTACCGAATTTTTTGTTTTTTGACATTTTATTTACATTTGTAGGTTTTAGGGTTTAGGGTTTAGGGTTTAGGGTTTAGGTAATGTTCTTGCATATGTAGGGAATATTCCTCATTTTTTTTCTTGGATTTATGGCCTATTATAGTACATGGTTTCTATCGACTTTTTTGTTTATCGACATTTTGTTTATATTTATAGGTTTTAGGGTTTAGGGTTTTGGATTTAGGGTTTAGGGTTTCAGGTTTAGGGTTTAGGTAATGTTCTTGCATATGTAGGGAATATTCCTCATTTTTTTTTCTTGGATTTATGGCCAATAGTACATGGGTTTTACCGACTTTTTTGTTTTTTGACATTTTATTTACATTTGTAGGTTTTAGGGTTTAGGGTTTCAGGTTTAGGGTTTAGGTAATGTTCTTGCATATGTAGGGAATATTCCTCATTTTTTTTTCTTGGATTTATGGCCGATAGTACACGGGTTCTACCGACTTTTTTGTTTATCGACATTTTGTTTATATTTATAGGTTTTAGGTTTAGGGTTTTGGATTTAGGGTTTAGGGTTTCAGGTTTAGGGTTTAGGTAATGTTCTTGCATATGTAGGGAATATTCCTCATTTTTTTTTCTTGGATTTATGGCCTATTATAGTACACGGTTTCTATAGACTTTTTTGTTTATCGACATTTTGTTTATATTTATAGGTTTTAGGGTTTAGGGTTTTGGTTTTAGGGTTTAGGGTTTCAGGTTTAGGGTTTAGGTAATGTTCTTGCATATGTAGGGAATATTCCTCATTTTTTTTTCTTGGTTTATGGCCAATAGTACATGGGTTTTACCGACTTTTTTGTATTTTGACATTTTATTTACATTTGTAGGTTTTACGGTTTAGGGTTTCAGGTTTAAGGTTTAGGTAACGTTCTTGCATATGTAGGGAATATTCCTCATTTTTTTTTCTTGGATTTATGGCCAATAGTACATGGGTTTTACCGACTTTTTTGTTTTTTGACATTTTATTTACATTTGTAGGTTTTAGGGTTTATGGTTTCAGGTTTAGGGTTTAGGTAATGTTCTTGCATATGTAGGGAATATTCGTCATTTTTTTTTTCTTGGATTTATGGCCGATAGTACACGGGTTCTACCTACTTTTTTGTTTATCGACATTTTGTTTATATTTATAGGTTTTAGGGTTTAGGGTTTTGTTTTTAGTGTTTAGGGTTTCAGGTTTAGGGTTTAGGTAATGTTCTTGCATATGTAGGGAATATTCCTCATTTTTTTTTCTTGGTTTATGGCCAATAGTACATGGGTTTTACCGACTTTTTTGTTTTTTGACATTTTATTTACATTTGTAGGTTTTACGGTTTAGGGTTTCAGGTTTAGGGTTTAGGTAATGTTCTTGCATATGTAGGGAATATTCCTCATTTTTTTTTCTTGGATTTATGGCCAATAGTACATGGGTTTAGGGTTTAGGGTTTCAGGTTTAGGGTTTAGGTAATGTTCTTGCATATGTAGGGAATATTCCTCATTTTTTTTCTTGGATTTATGGCCTATAGTACACGGTTTCTAACGACTTTTTTGTTTATCGACATTTTGTTTATATTTATAGGTTTTAGGGTTTAGGGTTTCAGGTTTAGGGTTTAGGCAATGTTCTTGCATATGTAGGGAATATTCTACATTTTTTTTTCTTGGATTTATGGCCAATAGTACACGGATTTTACCGACTTTTTAGTTTTTTGACATTTTATTTATATTTGTAGGTTTTAGGGTTTAGGGTTTCAAGTTTTGGTTTTAGGTAATGTTCTTTCATATGTAGGGAATATTCCTCATTTTTTTTCTTGGATTTATAGCCTATAGTACAAGGGTTTTACCGACTTTTTTGTTTTTTGACATTTTATTTATATTTGTATGGTTTAGGGTTTAGGGTTTTGGTTTTAGGGTTTAGGGTTTAGGTAATTTTCTTGCATATGTAGGGAATATTCCTCATTTTTTTTCTTGGATTTATGGCCTATAGTACACGGTTTCTACCGACTTTTTTGTTTATCAACATTTTGTTTATATTTATAGGGTTTAGGGTTTTGGATTTAGGGTTTAGGGTTTTAGGTTTAGGGTTTAGGTAATGTTCTTGCATATGTAGGGAATATTCCTCATTTTTTTTCTTGGATTTATGGCCTATTATAGTACACGGTTTCTACAGACTTTTTTGTTTATCGACATTTTGTTTATATTTATAGGTTTTAGGGTTTAGGGTTCTGGTTTTAGGGTTTAGGGTTTAGGTAATGTTCTTGCATATGTAGGGAATATTCCTCTTTTTTTTTTTCTTGGATTTATGGCCAATAGTACACGGGTTTTACCGACTTTTTTGTTTTTTGACATTTTATTTACATTTGTAGGTTTTAGGGTTTAGGGTTTAGGGTTTAGGTAATGTTCTTGCATATGTAGGGAATATTCCTCATTTTTTTTCTTGGATTTATAGCCTATAGTACAAGGGTTTTACCGACTTTTTTGTTTTTTGACATTTTATTTATATTTGTATGGTTTAGGGTTTAAGGTTTTGGTTTTAGGGTTTAGGGTTTAGGTAATTTTCTTGCATATGTAGGGAATATTCCTCATTTTTTTTCTTGGATTTATGGCCTATTATAGTACACGGTTTCTACAGACTTTTTTGTTTATCGACATTTTGTTTATATTTATAGGTTTTAGGGTTTAGGGTTCTGGTTTTAGGGTTTAGGGTTTTAGGTTTAGGGTTTAGGTAATGTTCTTGCATATGTAGGGAATATTCCTCATTTTTTTTCTTGGATTTATGGCCGATAGTACACAGGTTTTACCGACTTTTTTGTTTTTTGACATTTTATTTATATTTATAGGTTTTAGGGTTTAGGGTTTTAGGTTTAGGGTTTAGGTAATGTTCTTGCATATGTAGGGAATATTCCTCATTTTTTTTCTTGGATTTATGGCCAATAGTACACGGGTTTTACCGACTTTTTTGTTTTCTGACATTTTATTTATATTTGTATGATTTAGGATTTAGGGTTTTGGTGTTAGGGTTTAGGGTTTTAGGTTTAGGGTTTAGGTAATGTTCTTGCATATGTAGGGAATATTCCTCATTTTTTTTCTTGGATTTATGGCCTATTATAGTACACGGTTTCTACAGACTTTTTTGTTTATCGACATTTTGTTTATATTTATAGGTTTTAGGGTTTAGGGTTTTGGTTTTAGGGTTTAGGGTTTCAGGTTTAGGGTTTAGGTAATGTTCTTGCATATGTAGGGAATATTCCTCATTTTTTTTCTTGGATTTATGGCCTATTATAGTACATGGGTTTTACCGAGTTTTTTGTTTTTTGACATTTTATTTACATTTGTAGGTTTTAGCGTTTAGGGTTTCAGGTTTAGGGTTTAGGTAATGTTCTTGCATATGTAGGGAATATTCCTCATTTTTTTTTCTTGGATTTATGGCCAATAGTACATGGGTTTTACCGACTTTTTTGTTTTTTGACATTTTATTTACATTTGTAGGTTTTAGGGTTTAGGGTTTAAGGTTTAGGGTTTAGGTAATGTTCTTGCATATGTAGGGAATATTCCTCATTTTTTTTTCTTGGATTTATGGCCGATAGTACACGGGTTCTACCGACTTTTTTGTTTATCGACATTTTGTTTATATTTATAGGTTTTAGGTTTAGGGTTTTGGATTTAGGGTTTAGGGTTTCAGGTTTAGGGTTTAGGTAATGTTCTTGCATATGTAGGGAATATTCCTCATTTTTTTTCTTGGATTTATGGCCTATTATAGTACACGGTTTCTATAGACTTTTTTGTTTATCGACATTTTGTTTATATTTATAGGTTTTAGGGTTTAGGGTTTTGGTTTTAGGGTTTAGGGTTTCAGGTTTAGGGTTTAGGTAATGTTCTTGCATATGTAGGGAATATTCCTCATTTTTTTTTCTTGGTTTATGGCCGTACATGGGTTTTACCGACTTTTTTGTTTTTTGACATTTTATTTATATTTGTAGGTTTTACGGTTTAGGGTTTCAGGTTTAGGGTTTAGGTAATGTTCTTGCATATGTAGGGAATATTCCTCATTTTTTTTTCTTGGATTTATGGCCAATAGTACATGGGTTTTACCGACTTTTTTGTTTTTTGACATTTTATTTACATTTGTAGGTTTTAGGGTTTAGGGTTTCAGGTTTAGGGTTTAGGTAATGTTCTTGCATATGTAGGGAATATTCCTCAATTTTTTTCTTGGATTTATGGCCTATAGTACACGGTTTCTACCGACTTTTTTGTTTATCGACATTTTGTTTATATTTATAGGTTTTAGGTTTAGGGTTTTGGATTTAGGGTTTAGGGTTTCAGGTTTAGGGTTTAGGTAATGTTCTTGCATATGTAGGGAATATTCATCATTTTTTTTCTTGGATTTATAGCCTATTATAGTACACGGTTTCTACAGACTTTTTTGTTTATCGACATTTTGTTTATATTTATAGGTTTTAGGGTTTATGGTTTTGGTTTTAGGGTTTAGGGTTTCAGGTTTAGGGTTTAGGTAATGTTCTTGCATATGTAGGGAATATTCCTCATTTTTTTTTCTTGGATTTATGGCCGATAGTACACGGGTTTTACCGACTTTTTTGTTTTTTGACATTTTATTTATATTTGTAGGTTTAGGGTTTAGGGTTTCAGGTTTAGGGTTTAGGTAATGTTCTTGCATATGTAGGGAATATTCCTCATTTTTTTTCTTGGATTTATGGCCTATAGTACACGGTTTCTACCGACTTTTTTGTTTATCGACATTTTGTTTATATTAATAGGTTTTAGGGTTTAGGGTTTTGGATTTAGGGTTTAGGGTTTCAGGTTTAGGGTTTAGATAATGTTCTTGCATATGTAGGGAATATTCTTTATTTTTTTTTCTTGGATTTATGGCCAATAGTACACGGGTTTTACCGACTTTTTTGTTTTTTGACATTTTATTTATATTTGTAGGTTTTAGGGTTTAGGGTTTAGGTAATGTTCTTGCATATGTAAGGAGTATTCCTCATTTTTTTTCTTGGATTTATGGCCAATAGTACACGGGTTTTACCGACTTTTTTGTTTTCTGACATTTTATTTATATTTGTATGATTTAGGGTTTAGGGTTTTGGTGTTAGGGTTTTGGGTTTTAGGTTTAGGGTTTAGGTAATGTTCTTGCATATGTAGGGAATATTCCTCATTTTTTTTCTTGGATTTATGCCCTATAGTACACGGGTTTTACCGACTTTTTTGTTTTTTGACATTTTATTTATATTTGTAGGGTTTAGGGTTTTAGGGTTTAGGGTTTAGGTAACGTTCTTGCATATGTAGGGAATATTCCTCATTTTTTTTCTTGGATTTATGGCCTATTATAGTACATGGGTTTTACCGAGTTTTTTGTTTTTTGACATTTTATTTACATTTGTAGGTTTTAGCGTTTAGGGTTTCAGGTTTAGGGTTTAGGTAATGTTCTTGCATATGTAGGGAATATTCCTCATTTTTTTTTCTTGGATTTATGGCCAATAGTACATGGGTTTTACCGACTTTTTTGTTTTTTGACATTTTATTTACATTTGTAGGTTTTAGGGTTTAGGGTTTAAGGTTTAGGGTTTAGGTAATGTTCTTGCATATGTAGGGAATATTCCTCATTTTTTTTTCTTGGATTTATGGCCGATAGTACACGGGTTCTACCGACTTTTTTGTTTATCGACATTTTGTTTATATTTATAGGTTTTAGGTTTAGGGTTTTGGATTTAGGGTTTAGGGTTTCAGGTTTAGGGTTTAGGTAATGTTCTTGCATATGTAGGGAATATTCCTCATTTTTTTTCTTGGATTTATGGCCTATTATAGTACACGGTTTCTATAGACTTTTTTGTTTATCGACATTTTGTTTATATTTATAGGTTTTAGGGTTTAGGGTTTTGGTTTTAGGGTTTAGGGTTTCAGGTTTAGGGTTTAGGTAATGTTCTTGCATATGTAGGGAATATTCCTCATTTTTTTTTCTTGGTTTATGGCCGTACATGGGTTTTACCGACTTTTTTGTTTTTTGACATTTTATTTATATTTGTAGGTTTTACGGTTTAGGGTTTCAGGTTTAGGGTTTAGGTAATGTTCTTGCATATGTAGGGAATATTCCTCATTTTTTTTTCTTGGATTTATGGCCAATAGTACATGGGTTTTACCGACTTTTTTGTTTTTTGACATTTTATTTACATTTGTAGGTTTTAGGGTTTAGGGTTTCAGGTTTAGGGTTTAGGTAATGTTCTTGCATATGTAGGGAATATTCCTCAATTTTTTTCTTGGATTTATGGCCTATAGTACACGGTTTCTACCGACTTTTTTGTTTATCGACATTTTGTTTATATTTATAGGTTTTAGGTTTAGGGTTTTGGATTTAGGGTTTAGGGTTTCAGGTTTAGGGTTTAGGTAATGTTCTTGCATATGTAGGGAATATTCATCATTTTTTTTCTTGGATTTATAGCCTATTATAGTACACGGTTTCTACAGACTTTTTTGTTTATCGACATTTTGTTTATATTTATAGGTTTTAGGGTTTATGGTTTTGGTTTTAGGGTTTAGGGTTTCAGGTTTAGGGTTTAGGTAATGTTCTTGCATATGTAGGGAATATTCCTCATTTTTTTTTCTTGGATTTATGGCCGATAGTACACGGGTTTTACCGACTTTTTTGTTTTTTGACATTTTATTTATATTTGTAGGTTTAGGGTTTAGGGTTTCAGGTTTAGGGTTTAGGTAATGTTCTTGCATATGTAGGGAATATTCCTCATTTTTTTTCTTGGATTTATGGCCTATAGTACACGGTTTCTACCGACTTTTTTGTTTATCGACATTTTGTTTATATTAATAGGTTTTAGGGTTTAGGGTTTTGGATTTAGGGTTTAGGGTTTCAGGTTTAGGGTTTAGATAATGTTCTTGCATATGTAGGGAATATTCTTTATTTTTTTTTCTTGGATTTATGGCCAATAGTACACGGGTTTTACCGACTTTTTTGTTTTTTGACATTTTATTTATATTTGTAGGTTTTAGGGTTTAGGGTTTAGGTAATGTTCTTGCATATGTAAGGAGTATTCCTCATTTTTTTTCTTGGATTTATGGCCAATAGTACACGGGTTTTACCGACTTTTTTGTTTTCTGACATTTTATTTATATTTGTATGATTTAGGGTTTAGGGTTTTGGTGTTAGGGTTTTGGGTTTTAGGTTTAGGGTTTAGGTAATGTTCTTGCATATGTAGGGAATATTCCTCATTTTTTTTCTTGGATTTATGCCCTATAGTACACGGGTTTTACCGACTTTTTTGTTTTTTGACATTTTATTTATATTTGTAGGGTTTAGGGTTTTAGGGTTTAGGGTTTAGGTAACGTTCTTGCATATGTAGGGAATATTCCTCATTTTTTTTCTTGGATTTACGGCCAATAGTACACGGGTTTTACCGAATTTTTTGTTTTTTGACATTTTATTTACATTTGTAGGTTTTAGGGTTTAGGGTTTAGGGTTTAGGGTTTAGGTAATGTTCTTGCATATGTAGGGAATATTCCTCATTTTTTTTCTTGGATTTATGGCCTATTATAGTACATGGTTTCTATCGACTTTTTTGTTTATCGACATTTTGTTTATATTTATAGGTTTTAGGGTTTAGGGTTTTGGATTTAGGGTTTAGGGTTTCAGGTTTAGGGTTTAGGTAATGTTCTTGCATATGTAGGGAATATTCCTCATTTTTTTTCTTGGATTTATGGCCTATTATAGTACACGGTTTCTACCGACTTTTTTGTTTATCGACATTTTGTTTATATTTATAGGTTTTAGGGTTTAGGGTTTTTGTTTTAGCGTTTAGGGTTTCAGGTTTAGGGTTTAGGTAATGTTCTTGAATATGTAGGGAATATTCCTCATTTTTTTTTCTTGGATTTATGGCCAATAGTACATGGGTTTTACCGACTTTTTTGTTTTTTGACATTTTATTTACATTTGTAGGTTTTAGGGTTTAGTGTTTCAGGTTTAGGGTTTAGGTAATGTTCTTGCATATGTAGGGAATATTCCTCATTTTTTTTTCTTGGATTTATGGCCGATAGTACACGGGTTCTACCGACTTTTTTGTTTATCGACATTTTGTTTATATTTATAGGTTTTAGGTTTAGGGTTTTGGATTTAGGGTTTAGGGTTTCAGGTTTAGGGTTTAGGTAATGTTCTTGCATATGTAGGGAATATTCCTCATTTTTTTTTCATGGATTTATGGCCTATTATAGTACACGGTTTCTATAGACTTTTTTGTTTATCGACATTTTGTTTATATTTATAGGTTTTAGGGTTTAGGGTTTTGGTTTTAGGGTTTAGGGTTTCAGGTTTAGGGTTTAGGTAATGTTCTTGCATATGTAGGGAATATTCCTCATTTTTTTTTCTTGGTTTATGGCCAATAGTACATGGGTTTTACCGACTTTTTTGTATTTTGACATTTTATTTACATTTGTAGGTTTTACGGTTTAGGGTTTCAGGTTTAAGGTTTAGGTAACGTTCTTGCATATGTAGGGAATATTCCTCATTTTTTTTTCTTGGATTTATGGCCAATAGTACATGGGTTTTACCGACTTTTTTGTTTTTTGACATTTTATTTACATTTGTAGGTTTTAGAGTTTATGGTTTCAGGTTTAGGGTTTAGGTAATGTTCTTGCATATGTAGGGAATATTCGTCATTTTTTTTTTCTTGGATTTATGGCCGATAGTACACGGGTTCTACCTACTTTTTTGTTTATCGACATTTTGTTTATATTTATAGGTTTTAGGTTTAGGGTTTTGGATTTAGGGTTTAGGGTTTCAGGTTTAGGGTTTAGGTAATGTTCTTGCATATGTAGGGAATATTCCTCATTTTTTTTCTTGGATTTATGGCCTATTATAGTACACGGTTTCTACAGACTTTTTTGTTTATCGACATTTTGTTTATATTTATAGGTTTTAGGGTTTAGGGTTTTGTTTTTAGTGTTTAGGGTTTCAGGTTTAGGGTTTAGGTAATGTTCTTGCATATGTAGGGAATATTCCTCATTTTTTTTTCTTGGTTTATGGCCAATAGTACATGGGTTTTACCGACTTTTTTGTTTTTCGTCATTTTATTTACATTTGTAGGTTTTACGGTTTAGGGTTTCAGGTTTAGGGTTTAGGTAATGTTCTTGCATATGTAGGGAATATTCCTCATTTTTTTTTCTTGGATTTATGGCCAATAGTACATGGGTTTAGGGTTTAGGGTTTCAGGTTTAGGGTTTAGGTAATGTTCTTGCATATGTAGGGAATATTCCTCATTTTTTTTCTTGGATTTATGGCCTATAGTACACGGTTTCTAACGACTTTTTTGTTTATCGACATTTTGTTTATATTTATAGGTTTTAGGGTTTAGGGTTTCAGGTTTAGGGTTTAGGCAATGTTCTTGCATATGTAGGGAATATTCTACATTTTTTTTTCTTGGATTTATGGCCAATAGTACACGGGTTTTACCGACTTTTTAGTTTTTTGACATTTTATTTATATTTGTAGGTTTTAGGGTTTAGGGTTTCAAGTTTTGGTTTTAGGTAATGTTCTTTCATATGTAGGGAATATTCCTCATTTTTTTTCTTGGATTTATAGCCTATAGTACAAGGGTTTTACCGACTTTTTTGTTTTTTGACATTTTATTTATATTTGTATGGTTTAGGGTTTAGGGTTTTGGTTTTAGGGTTTAGGGTTTAGGTAATTTTCTTGCATATGTAGGGAATATTCCTCATTTTTTTTCTTGGATTTATGGCCTATAGTACACGGTTTCTACCGACTTTTTTGTTTATCAACATTTTGTTTATATTTATAGGGTTTAGGGTTTTGGATTTAGGGTTTAGGGTTTTAGGTTTAGGGTTTAGGTAATGTTCTTGCATATGTAGGGAATATTCCTCATTTTTTTTCTTGGATTTATGGCCTATTATAGTACACGGTTTCTACAGACTTTTTTGTTTATCGACATTTTGTTTATATTTATAGGTTTTAGGGTTTAGGGTTCTGGTTTTAGGGTTTAGGGTTTTAGGTTTAGGGTTTAGGTAATGTTCTTGCATATGTAGGGAATATTCCTCATTTTTTTTTCTTGGATTTATGGCCAATAGTACACGGGTTTTACCGACTTTTTTGTTTTTTGACATTTTATTTACATTTGTAGGTTTTAGGGTTTAGGGTTTAGGGTTTAGGTAATGTTCTTGCATATGTAGGGAATATTTCTCATTTTTTTTCTTGGATTTATAGCCTATAGTACAAGGGTTTTACCGACTTTTTTGTTTTTTGACATTTTATTTATATTTGTATGGTTTAGGGTTTAAGGTTTTGGTTTTAGGGTTTAGGGTTTAGGTAATTTTCTTGCATATGTAGGGAATATTCCTCATTTTTTTTCTTGGATTTATGGCCTATTATAGTACACGGTTTCTACAGACTTTTTTGTTTATCGACATTTTGTTTATATTTATAGGTTTTAGGGTTTAGGGTTCTGGTTTTAGGGTTTAGGGTTTTAGGTTTAGGGTTTAGGTAATGTTCTTGCATATGTAGGGAATATTCCTCATTTTTTTTCTTGGATTTATGGCCGATAGTACACAGGTTTTACCGACTTTTTTGTTTTTTGACATTTTATTTATATTTATAGGTTTTAGGGTTTAGGGTTTTAGGTTTAGGGTTTAGGTAATGTTCTTGCATATGTAGGGAATATTCCTCATTTTTTTTCTTGGATTTATGGCCAATAGTACACGGGTTTTACCGACTTTTTTGTTTTCTGACATTTTATTTATATTTGTATGATTTAGGATTTAGGGTTTTGGTGTTAGGGTTTAGGGTTTTAGGTTTAGGGTTTAGGTAATGTTCTTGCATATGTAGGGAATATTCCTCATTTTTTTTCTTGGATTTATGGCCTATTATAGTACATGGGTTTTACCGAGTTTTTTGTTTTTTGACATTTTATTTACATTTGTAGGTTTTAGCGTTTAGGGTTTCAGGTTTAGGGTTTAGGTAATGTTCTTGCATATGTAGGGAATATTCCTCATTTTTTTTTCTTGGATTTATGGCCAATAGTACATGGGTTTTACCGACTTTTTTGTTTTTTGACATTTTATTTACATTTGTAGGTTTTAGGGTTTAGGGTTTAAGGTTTAGGGTTTAGGTAATGTTCTTGCATATGTAGGGAATATTCCTCATTTTTTTTTCTTGGATTTATGGCCGATAGTACACGGGTTCTACCGACTTTTTTGTTTATCGACATTTTGTTTATATTTATAGGTTTTAGGTTTAGGGTTTTGGATTTAGGGTTTAGGGTTTCAGGTTTAGGGTTTAGGTAATGTTCTTGCATATGTAGGGAATATTCCTCATTTTTTTTCTTGGATTTATGGCCTATTATAGTACACGGTTTCTATAGACTTTTTTGTTTATCGACATTTTGTTTATATTTATAGGTTTTAGGGTTTAGGGTTTTGGTTTTAGGGTTTAGGGTTTCAGGTTTAGGGTTTAGGTAATGTTCTTGCATATGTAGGGAATATTCCTCATTTTTTTTTCTTGGTTTATGGCCAATAGTACATGGGTTTTACCGACTTTTTTGTTTTTTGACATTTTATTTATATTTGTAGGTTTTACGGTTTAGGGTTTCAGGTTTAGGGTTTAGGTAATGTTCTTGCATATGTAGGGAATATTCCTCATTTTTTTTTCTTGGATTTATGGCCAATAGTACATGGGTTTTACCGACTTTTTTGTTTTTTGACATTTTATTTACATTTGTAGGTTTTAGGGTTTAGGGTTTCAGGTTTAGGGTTTAGGTAATGTTCTTGCATATGTAGGGAATATTCCTCAATTTTTTTCTTGGATTTATGGCCTATAGTACACGGTTTCTACCGACTTTTTTGTTTATCGACATTTTGTTTATATTTATAGGTTTTAGGTTTAGGGTTTTGGATTTAGGGTTTAGGGTTTCAGGTTTAGGGTTTAGGTAATGTTCTTGCATATGTAGGGAATATTCATCATTTTTTTTCTTGGATTTATAGCCTATTATAGTATACGGTTTCTACCGACTTTTTTGTTTATCGACATTTTGTTTATATTAATAGGTTTTAGGGTTTAGGGTTTTGGATTTAGGGTTTAGGGTTTCAGGTTTAGGGTTTATATAATGTTCTTGCATATGTAGGGAATATTCTTAATTTTTTTTTCTTGGATTTATGGCCAATAGTACACGGGTTTTACCGACTTTTTTGTTTTTTGACATTTTATTTATATTTGTAGGTTTTAGGGTTTAGGGTTTAGGTAATGTTCTTGCATATGTAAGGAGTATTCCTCATTTTTTTTCTTGGATTTATGGCCAATAGTACATGGGTTTTACCGACTTTTTTGTTTTCTGACATTTTATTTATATTTGTATGATTTAGGGTTTAGGGTTTTGGTGTTAGGGTTTTGGGTTTTAGGTTTAGGGTTTAGGTAATGTTCTTGCATATGTAGGGAATATTCCTCATTTTTTTTCTTGGATTTATGCCCTATAGTACACGGGTTTTACCGACTTTTTTGTTTTTTGACATTTTATTTATATTTGTACGGTTTAGGGTTTAGGGTTTAGGTAACGTTCTTGCATATGTAGGGAATATTCCTCATTTTTTTTCTTGGATTTACGGCCAATAGTACACGGGTTTTACCGAATTTTTTGTTTTTTGACATTTTATTTATATTTGTAGGTTTTAGGGTTTAGGGTTTAGGGTTTAGGTAATGTTCTTGCATATGTAGGGAATATTCCTCATTTTTTTTCTTGGATTTATGGCCTATTATAGTACATGGTTTCTATCGACTTTTTTGTTTATCGACATTTTGTTTATATTTATAGGTTTTAGGGTTTAGGGTTTTGGATTTAGGGTTTAGGGTTTCAGGTTTAGGGTTTAGGTAATGTTCTTGCATATGTAGGGAATATTCCTCATTTTTTTTCTTGGATTTATGGCCTATTATAGTACACGGTTTCTACAGACTTTTTTGTTTATCGACATTTTGTTTATATTTATAGGTTTTAGGGTTTAGGGTTTTTGTTTTAGCGTTTAGGGTTTCAGGTTAATGTTCTTGAATATGTAGGGAATATTCCTCATTTTTTTTTCTTGGATTTATGGCCAATAGTACATGGGTTTTACCGACTTTTTTGTTTTTTGACATTTTATTTACATTTGTAGGTTTTAGGGTTTAGGGTTTCAGGTTTAGGGTTTAGGTAATGTTCTTGCATATGTAGGGAATATTCCTCATTTTTTTTTCTTGGATTTATGGCCGATAGTACACGGGTTCTACCGACTTTTTTGTTTATCGACATTTTGTTTATATTTATAGGTTTTAGGTTTAGGGTTTTGGATTTAGGGTTTAGGGTTTCAGGTTTAGGGTTTAGGTAATGTTCTTGCATATGTAGGGAATATTCCTCATTTTTTTTTCTTGGATTTATGGCCTATTATAGTACACGGTTTCTATAGACTTTTTTGTTTATCGACATTTTGTTTATATTTATAGGTTTTAGGGTTTAGGGTTTTGGTTTTAGGGTTTAGGGTTTCAGGTTTAGGGTTTAGGTAATGTTCTTGCATATGTAGGGAATATTCCTCATTTTTTTTTCTTGGTTTATGGCCAATAGTACATGGGTTTTACCGACTTTTTTGTTTTTTGACCTTTTATTTACATTTGTAGGTTTTACGGTTTAGGGTTTCAGGTTTAAGGTTTAGGTAACGTTCTTGCATATGTAGGGAATATTCCTCATTTTTTTTTCTTGGATTTATGGCCAATAGTACATGGGTTTTACCGACTTTTTTGTTTTTTGACATTTTATTTACATTTGTAGGTTTTAGGGTTTATGGTTTCAGGTTTAGGGTTTAGGTAATGTTCTTGCATATGTAGGGAATATTCGTCATTTTTTTTTTCTTGGATTTATGGCCGATAGTACACGGGTTCTACCTACTTTTTTGTTTATCGACATTTTGTTTATATTTATAGGTTTTAGGTTTAGGGTTTTGGATTTAGGGTTTAGGGTTTCAGGTTTAGGGTTTAGGTAATGTTCTTGCATATGTAGGGAATATTCCTCATTTTTTTTCTTGGATTTATGGCCTATTATAGTACACGGTTTCTACAGACTTTTTTGTTTATCGACATTTTGTTTATATTTATAGGTTTTAGGGTTTAGGGTTTTGTTTTTAGTGTTTAGGGTTTCAGGTTTAGGGTTTAGGTAATGTTCTTGCATATGTAGGGAATATTCCTCTTTTTTTTTTCTTGGTTTATGGCCAATAGTACATGGGTTTTACCGACTTTTTTGTTTTTTGACATTTTATTTACATTTGTAGGTTTTACGGTTTAGGGTTTCAGGTTTAGGGTTTAGGTAATGTTCTTGCATATGTAGGGAATATTCCTCATTTTTTTTTCTTGGATTTATGGCCAATAGTACATGGGTTTTACCGACTTTTTTGTTTTTTGACATTTTATTTACATTTGTAGGTTTTAGGGTTTAGGGTTTCAGGTTTAGGGTTTAGGTAATGTTCTTGCATATGTAGGGAATATTCCTCATTTTTTTTCTTGGATTTATGGCCTATAGTACACGGTTTCTAACAACTTTTTTGTTTATCGACATTTTGTTTATATTTATAGGTTTTAGGGTTTAGGGTTTCAGGTTTAGGGTTTAGGCAATGTTCTTGCATATGTAGGGAATATTCTACATTTTTTTTTCTTGGATTTATGGCCAATAGTACACGGGTTTTACCGACTTTTTAGTTTTTTGACATTTTATTTATATTTGTAGGTTTTAGGGTTTAGGGTTTCAAGTTTTGGTTTTAGGTAATGTTCTTTCATATGTAGGGAATATTCCTCATTTTTTTTCTTGGATTTATAGCCTATAGTACAAGGGTTTTACCGACTTTTTTGTTTTTTGACATTTTATTTATATTTGTATGGTTTAGGGTTTAGGGTTTTGGTTTTAGGGTTTAGGGTTTAGGTAATTTTCTTGCATATGTAGGGAATATTCCTCACTTTTTTTCTTGGATTTATGGCCTATAGTACACGGTTTCTACCGACTTTTTTGTTTATCAACATTTTGTTTATATTTATAGGGTTTAGGGTTTTGGATTTAGGGTTTAGGGTTTTAGGTTTAGGGTTTAGGTAATGTTCTTGCATATGTAGGGAATATTCCTCATTTTTTTTCTTGGATTTATGGCCTATTATAGTACACGGTTTCTACAGACTTTTTTGTTTATCGACATTTTGTTTATATTTATAGGTTTTAGGGTTTAGGGTTCTGGTTTTAGGGTTTAGGGTTTTAGGTTTAGGGTTTAGGTAATGTTCTTGCATATGTAGGGAATATTCCTCATTTTTTTTTCTTGGATTTATGGCCAATAGTACACGGGTTTTACCGACTTTTTTGTTTTTTGACATTTTATTTACATTTGTAGGTTTTAGGGTTTAGGGTTTAGGGTTTAGGTAATGTTCTTGCATATGTAGGGAATATTCCTCATTTTTTTTCTTGGATTTATGGCCTATTATAGTACACGGTTTCTACCGACTTTTTTGTTTATCGACATTTTGTTTATATTTATAGGTTTTAGGGTTTAGGGTTTTTGTTTTAGCGTTTAGGGTTTCAGGTTTAGGGTTTAGGTAATGTTCTTGAATATGTAGGGAATATTCCTCATTTTTTTTTCTTGGATTTATGGCCAATAGTACATGGGTTTTACCGACTTTTTTGTTTTTTGACATTTTATTTACATTTGTAGGTTTTAGGGTTTAGGGTTTCAGGTTTAGGGTTTAGGTAATGTTCTTGCATATGTAGGGAATATTCCTCATTTTTTTTTCTTGGATTTATGGCCGATAGTACACGGGTTCTACCGACTTTTTTGTTTATCGACATTTTGTTTATATTTATAGGTTTTAGGTTTAGGGTTTTGGATTTAGGGTTTAGGGTTTCAGGTTTAGGGTTTAGGTAATGTTCTTTCATATGTAGGGAATATACCTCATTTTTTTTTCTTGGATTTATGGCCAATAGTACATGGGTTTTACCGACTTTTTTGTTTTTTGACATTTTATTTACATTTGTAGGTTTTAGGGTTTAGGGTTTCAGGTTTAGGGTTTAGGTAATGTTCTTGCATATGTAGGGAATATTCCTCAATTTTTTTCTTGGATTTATGGCCTATAGTACACGGTTTCTACCGACTTTTTTGTTTATCGACATTTTGTTTATATTTATAGGTTTTAGGTTTAGGGTTTTGGATTTAGGGTTTAGGGTTTCAGGTTTAGGGTTTAGGTAATGTTCTTGCATATTTAGGGAATATTCCTCATTTTTTTTCTTGGATTTATGGCCTATTATAGTACACGGTTTCTACAGACTTTTTTGTTTATCGACATTTTGTTTATATTTATAGGTTTTAGGGTTTATGGTTTTGGTTTTAGGGTTTAGGGTTTCAGGTTTAGGGTTTAGGTAATGTTCTTGCATATGTAGGGAATATTCCTCATTTTTTTTTCTTGGATTTATGGCCGATAGTACACGGGTTTTACCGACTTTTTTGTTTTTTGACATTTTATTTATATTTGTAGGTTTAGGGTTTAGGGTTTCAGGTTTAGGGTTTAGGTAATGTTCTTGCATATGTAGGGAATATTCCTCATTTTTTTTCTTGGATTTATGGCCTATAGTACACGGTTTCTACCGACTTTTTTGTTTATCGACATTTTGTTTATATTAATAGGTTTTAGGGTTTAGGGTTTTGGATTTAGGGTTTAGGGTTTCAGGTTTAGGGTTTAGATAATGTTCTTGCATATGTAGGGAATATTCTTTATTTTTTTTTCTTGGATTTATGGCCAATAGTACACGGGTTTTACCGACTTTTTTGTTTTTTGACATTTTATTTATATTTGTAGGTTTTAGGGTTTAGGGTTTCAGGTTTAGGGTTTAGGTAATGTTCTTGCATATGTAAGGAGTATTCCTCATTTTTTTTCTTGGATTTATGGCCAATAGTACACGGGTTTTACCGACTTTTTTGTTTTCTGACATTTTATTTATATTTGTATGATTTAGGGTTTAGGGTTTTGGTGTTAGGGTTTTGGGTTTTAGGTTTAGGGTTTTGGTAATGTTCTTGCATATGTAGGGAATATTCCTCATTTTTTTTCTTGGATTTATGCCCTATAGTACACGGGTTTTACCGACTTTTTTGTTTTTTGACATTTTATTTATATTTGTATGGTTTAGGGTTTAGGGTTTAGTGTTTTAGGGTTTAGGGTTTAGGTAACGTTCTTGCATATGTAGGGAATATTCCACATTTTTTTTCTTGGATTTACGGCCAATAGTACACGGGTTTTACCGAATTTTTTGTTTTTTGACATTTTATTTACATTTGTAGGTTTTAGGGTTTAGGGTTTAGGGTTTAGGGTTTAGGTAATGTTCTTGCATATGTAGGGAATATTCCTCATTTTTTTTCTTGGATTTATGGCCTATTATAGTACATGGTTTCTACCGACTTTTTTGTTTATCGACATTTTGTTTATTTTTATAGGTTTTAGGGTTTAGGGTTTTGGATTTAGGGTTTAGGGTTTCAGGTTTAGGGTTTAGGTAATGTTCTTGCATATGTAGGGAATATTCCTCATTTTTTTTCTTGGATTTATGGCCTATTATAGTACACGGTTTCTACCGACTTTTTTGTTTATCGACATTTTGTTTATATTTATAGGTTTTAGGGTTTAGGGTTTTTGTTTTAGCGTTTAGGGTTTCAGGTTTAGGGTTTAGGTAATGTTCTTGAATATGTAGGGAATATTCCTCATTTTTTTTTCTTGGATTTATGGCCAATAGTACATGGGTTTTACCGACTTTTTTGTTTTTTGACATTTTATTTACATTTGTAGGTTTTAGGGTTTAGGGTTTCAGGTTTAGGGTTTAGGTAATGTTCTTGCATATCTAGGGAATATTCCTCATTTTTTTTTCTTGGATTTATGGCCGATAGTACACGGGTTCTACCGACTTTTTTGTTTATCGACATTTTGTTTATATTTATAGGTTTTAGGTTTAGGGTTTTGGATTTAGGGTTTAGGGTTTCAGGTTTAGGGTTTAGGTAATGTTCTTGCATATGTAGGGTGTATTCCTCATTTTTTTTTCTTGGATTTATGGCCTATTATAGTACACGGTTTCTACAGACTTTTTTGTTTATCGACATTTTGTTTATATTTATAGGTTTTAGGGTTTAGGGTTTTGTTTTTAGGGTTTAGGGTTTCAGGTTTAGGGTTTAGGTAATGTTCTTGCATATGTAGGGAATATTCCTCATTTTTTTTCTTGGTTTATGGCCAATAGTACATGGGTTTTACCGACTTTTTTGTTTTTTGACATTTTATTTACATTTGTAGGTTTTACGGTTTAGGGTTTCAGGTTTAGGGTTTAGGTAATGTTCTTGCATATGTAGGGAATATTCCTCATTTTTTTTTCTTGGATTTATGGCCAATAGTACATGGGTTTTACCGACTTTTTTGTTTTTTGACATTTTATTTACATTTGTAGGTTTTAGGGTTTAGGGTTTCAGGTTTAGGGTTTAGGTAATGTTCTTGCATATGTAGGGAATATTCCTCATTTTTTTTCTTGGATTTATGGCCTATAGTACACGGTTTCTAACGACTTTTTTGTTTATCGACATTTTGTTTATATTTATAGGTTTTAGGGTTTAGGGTTTCAGGTTTAGGGTTTAGGCAATGTTCTTGCATATGTAGGGAATATTCTTCATTTTTTTTTCTTGGATTTATGGCCAATAGTACACGGGTTTTACCGACTTTTTAGTTTTTTGACATTTTATTTATATTTGTAGGTTTTAGGGTTTAGGGTTTCAGGTTTAGGTTTTAGGTAATGTTCTTTCATTTGTAGGGAATATTCCTCATTTTTTTTCTTGGATTTATAGCCTATAGTACAAGGGTTTTACCGACTTTTTTGTTTTTTGACATTTTATTTATATTTGTATGGTTTAGGGTTTAGGGTTTAGGTAATTTTCTTGCATATGTAGGGAATATTCCTCATTTTTTTCTTGGATTTATGGCCTATAGTACACGGTTTCTACCGACTTTTTTGTTTATCGACATTTTGTTTATATTTATAGGGTTTAGGGTTTTGGATTTAGGGTTTAGGGTTTTAGGTTTAGGGTTTAGGTAATGTTCTTGCATATGTAGAGAATATTCCTCATTTTTTTTCTTGGATTTATGGCCTATTATAGTACACGGTTTCTACAGACTTTTTTGTTTATCGACATTTTGTTTATATTTATAGGTTTTAGGGTTTAGGGTTCTGGTTTTAGGGTTTAGGGTTTTAGGTTTAGGGTTTAGGTAATGTTCTTGCATATGTAGGGAATATTCCTCATTTTTTTTTCTTGGATTTATGGCCAATAGTACACGGGTTTTACCGACTTTTTTGTTTTTTGACATTTTATTTACATTTGTAGGTTTTAGGGTTTAGGGTTTAGGGTTTAGGGTTTATGGTTTAGGTAATGTTCTTGCATATGTATGGAATATTCCTCATTTTTTTTCTTGAATTTATGGCCTATTATAGTACACGGTATTACCGACTTTTTTGTTTATCGACATTTTGTTTATATTTATAGGTTTTAGGGTTTAGGGTTCTGGTTTTAGGGTTTAGGGTTTTAGGTTTAGGGTTTAGGTAATGTTCTTGCATATGTAGGGAATATTCCTCATTTTTTTTTCTTGGATTTATGGCCAATAGTACACGGGTTTTACCGACTTTTTTGTTTTTTGACATTTTATTTACATTTGTAGGTTTTAGGGTTTAGGGTTTAGGGTTTAGGGTTTAGGGTTTAGGGTTTAGGGTTTAGGTAATGTTCTTGCATATGTATGGAATATTCCTCATTTTTTTTCTTGAATCTATGGCCTATTATAGTACACGGTTTCTACCGACTTTTTTGTTTATCGACATTTTGTTTATATTTATAGGTTTTAGGGTTTAGGGTTTTGGATTTAGGGTTTAGGGTTTCAGGTTTAGGGTTTAGGTAATGTTCTTGCATATGTAGGGAATATTCCTCATTTTTTTTTCTTGGATTTATGGCCGATAGTACACGGGTTCTACCGACTTTTTTGTTTATCGACATTTTGTTTATATTTATAGGTTTTAGGTTTAGGGTTTTGGATTTAGGGTTTAGGGTTTCAGGTTTAGGGTTTAGGTAATGTTCTTTCATATGTAGGGAATATACCTCATTTTTTTTTCTTGGATTTATGGCCAATAGTACATGGGTTTTACCGACTTTTTTGTTTTTTGACATTTTATTTACATTTGTAGGTTTTAGGGTTTAGGGTTTCAGGTTTAGGGTTTAGGTAATGTTCTTGCATATGTAGGGAATATTCCTCAATTTTTTTCTTGGATTTATGGCCTATAGTACACGGTTTCTACCGACTTTTTTGTTTATCGACATTTTGTTTATATTTATAGGTTTTAGGTTTAGGGTTTTGGATTTAGGGTTTAGGGTTTCAGGTTTAGGGTTTAGGTAATGTTCTTGCATATTTAGGGAATATTCCTCATTTTTTTTCTTGGATTTATGGCCTATTATAGTACACGGTTTCTACAGACTTTTTTGTTTATCGACATTTTGTTTATATTTATAGGTTTTAGGGTTTATGGTTTTGGTTTTAGGGTTTAGGGTTTCAGGTTTAGGGTTTAGGTAATGTTCTTGCATATGTAGGGAATATTCCTCATTTTTTTTTCTTGGATTTATGGCCGATAGTACACGGGTTTTACCGACTTTTTTGTTTTTTGACATTTTATTTATATTTGTAGGTTTAGGGTTTAGGGTTTCAGGTTTAGGGTTTAGGTAATGTTCTTGCATATGTAGGGAATATTCCTCATTTTTTTTCTTGGATTTATGGCCTATAGTACACGGTTTCTACCGACTTTTTTGTTTATCGACATTTTGTTTATATTAATAGGTTTTAGGGTTTAGGGTTTTGGATTTAGGGTTTAGGGTTTCAGGTTTAGGGTTTAGATAATGTTCTTGCATATGTAGGGAATATTCTTTATTTTTTTTTCTTGGATTTATGGCCAATAGTACACGGGTTTTACCGACTTTTTTGTTTTTTGACATTTTATTTATATTTGTAGGTTTTAGGGTTTAGGGTTTCAGGTTTAGGGTTTAGGTAATGTTCTTGCATATGTAAGGAGTATTCCTCATTTTTTTTCTTGGATTTATGGCCAATAGTACACGGGTTTTACCGACTTTTTTGTTTTCTGACATTTTATTTATATTTGTATGATTTAGGGTTTAGGGTTTTGGTGTTAGGGTTTTGGGTTTTAGGTTTAGGGTTTTGGTAATGTTCTTGCATATGTAGGGAATATTCCTCATTTTTTTTCTTGGATTTATGCCCTATAGTACACGGGTTTTACCGACTTTTTTGTTTTTTGACATTTTATTTATATTTGTATGGTTTAGGGTTTAGGGTTTAGTGTTTTAGGGTTTAGGGTTTAGGTAACGTTCTTGCATATGTAGGGAATATTCCACATTTTTTTTCTTGGATTTACGGCCAATAGTACACGGGTTTTACCGAATTTTTTGTTTTTTGACATTTTATTTACATTTGTAGGTTTTAGGGTTTAGGGTTTAGGGTTTAGGGTTTAGGTAATGTTCTTGCATATGTAGGGAATATTCCTCATTTTTTTTCTTGGATTTATGGCCTATTATAGTACATGGTTTCTACCGACTTTTTTGTTTATCGACATTTTGTTTATTTTTATAGGTTTTAGGGTTTAGGGTTTTGGATTTAGGGTTTAGGGTTTAGGGTTTCAGGTTTAGGGTTTAGGTAATGTTCTTGCATATGTAGGGAATATTCCTCATTTTTTTTCTTGGATTTATGGCCTATTATAGTACACGGTTTCTACCGACTTTTTTGTTTATCGACATTTTGTTTATATTTATAGGTTTTAGGGTTTAGGGTTTTTGTTTTAGCGTTTAGGGTTTCAGGTTTAGGGTTTAGGTAATGTTCTTGAATATGTAGGGAATATTCCTCATTTTTTTTTCTTGGATTTATGGCCAATAGTACATGGGTTTTACCGACTTTTTTGTTTTTTGACATTTTATTTACATTTGTAGGTTTTAGGGTTTAGGGTTTCAGGTTTAGGGTTTAGGTAATGTTCTTGCATATCTAGGGAATATTCCTCATTTTTTTTTCTTGGATTTATGGCCGATAGTACACGGGTTCTACCGACTTTTTTGTTTATCGACATTTTGTTTATATTTATAGGTTTTAGGTTTAGGGTTTTGGATTTAGGGTTTAGGGTTTCAGGTTTAGGGTTTAGGTAATGTTCTTGCATATGTAGGGTGTATTCCTCATTTTTTTTTCTTGGATTTATGGCCTATTATAGTACACGGTTTCTACAGACTTTTTTGTTTATCGACATTTTGTTTATATTTATAGGTTTTAGGGTTTAGGGTTTTGTTTTTAGGGTTTAGGGTTTCAGGTTTAGGGTTTAGGTAATGTTCTTGCATATGTAGGGAATATTCCTCATTTTTTTTCTTGGTTTATGGCCAATAGTACATGGGTTTTACCGACTTTTTTGTTTTTTGACATTTTATTTACATTTGTAGGTTTTACGGTTTAGGGTTTCAGGTTTAGGGTTTAGGTAATGTTCTTGCATATGTAGGGAATATTCCTCATTTTTTTTTCTTGGATTTATGGCCAATAGTACATGGGTTTTACCGACTTTTTTGTTTTTTGACATTTTATTTACATTTGTAGGTTTTAGGGTTTAGGGTTTCAGGTTTAGGGTTTAGGTAATGTTCTTGCATATGTAGGGAATATTCCTCATTTTTTTTCTTGGATTTATGGCCTATAGTACACGGTTTCTAACGACTTTTTTGTTTATCGACATTTTGTTTATATTTATAGGTTTTAGGGTTTAGGGTTTCAGGTTTAGGGTTTAGGCAATGTTCTTGCATATGTAGGGAATATTCTTCATTTTTTTTTCTTGGATTTATGGCCAATAGTACACGGGTTTTACCGACTTTTTAGTTTTTTGACATTTTATTTATATTTGTAGGTTTTAGGGTTTAGGGTTTCAGGTTTAGGTTTTAGGTAATGTTCTTTCATTTGTAGGGAATATTCCTCATTTTTTTTCTTGGATTTATAGCCTATAGTACAAGGGTTTTACCGACTTTTTTGTTTTTTGACATTTTATTTATATTTGTATGGTTTAGGGTTTAGGGTTTAGGTAATTTTCTTGCATATGTAGGGAATATTCCTCATTTTTTTCTTGGATTTATGGCCTATAGTACACGGTTTCTACCGACTTTTTTGTTTATCGACATTTTGTTTATATTTATAGGGTTTAGGGTTTTGGATTTAGGGTTTAGGGTTTTAGGTTTAGGGTTTAGGTAATGTTCTTGCATATGTAGAGAATATTCCTCATTTTTTTTCTTGGATTTATGGCCTATTATAGTACACGGTTTCTACAGACTTTTTTGTTTATCGACATTTTGTTTATATTTATAGGTTTTAGGGTTTAGGGTTCTGGTTTTAGGGTTTAGGGTTTTAGGTTTAGGGTTTAGGTAATGTTCTTGCATATGTAGGGAATATTCCTCATTTTTTTTTCTTGGATTTATGGCCAATAGTACACGGGTTTTACCGACTTTTTTGTTTTTTGACATTTTATTTACATTTGTAGGTTTTAGGGTTTAGGGTTTAGGGTTTAGGGTTTATGGTTTAGGTAATGTTCTTGCATATGTATGGAATATTCCTCATTTTTTTTCTTGAATTTATGGCCTATTATAGTACACGGTATTACCGACTTTTTTGTTTATCGACATTTTGTTTATATTTATAGGTTTTAGGGTTTAGGGTTCTGGTTTTAGGGTTTAGGGTTTTAGGTTTAGGGTTTAGGTAATGTTCTTGCATATGTAGGGAATATTCCTCATTTTTTTTTCTTGGATTTATGGCCAATAGTACACGGGTTTTACCGACTTTTTTGTTTTTTGACATTTTATTTACATTTGTAGGTTTTAGGGTTTAGGGTTTAGGGTTTAGGGTTTAGGGTTTAGGGTTTAGGGTTTAGGTAATGTTCTTGCATATGTATGGAATATTCCTCATTTTTTTTCTTGAATCTATGGCCTATTATAGTACACGGTTTCTACCGACTTTTTTGTTTATCGACATTTTGTTTATATTTATAGGTTTTAGGGTTTAGGGTTTTGGATTTAGGGTTTAGGGTTTCAGGTTTAGGGTTTAGGTAATGTTCTTGCATATGTAGGGAATATTCCTCATTTTTTTTCTTGGATTTATGGTCTATTATAGTACACGGTTTCTACCGACTTTTTTGTTTATCGACATTTTGTTTATATTTATAGGTTTTAGGGTTTAGGGTTTTTGTTTTAGCGTTTAGGGTTTAGGTAATGTTCTTGAATATGTAGGGAATATTCCTCATTTTTTTTTCTTGGATTTATGGCCAATAGTACATGGGTTTTACCGACTTTTTTGTTTTTTGACATTTTATTTACATTTGTAGGTTTTACGGTTTAGGGTTTCAGGTTTAAGGTTTAGGTAATGTTCTTGCATATGTAGGGAATATTCCTCAGTTTTTTTTCTTGGATTTATGGCCAATAGTACATGGGTTTTACCGACTTTTTTGTTTTTTGACATTTTATTTACATTTGTAGGTTTTACGGTTTAGGGTTTCAGGTTTAGGGTTTAGGTAATGTTCTTGCATATGTAGGGAATATTCGTCATTTTTTTTTCTTGGATTTATGGCCGATAGTACACGGGTTCTACCGACTTTTTTGTTTATCGACATTTTGTTTATATTTATAGGTTTTAGGTTTAGGGTTTTGGATTTAGGGTTTAGGGTTTCAGGTTTAGGGTTTAGGTAATGTTCTTGCATATGTAGGGAATATTCCTCATTTTTTTTCTTGGATTTATGGCCTATTATAGTACACGGTTTCTACAGAGTTTTTTGTTTATCGACATTTTGTTTATATTTATAGGTTTTAGGGTTTAGGGTTTTGTTTTTAGGGTTTAGGGTTTAGGTAATGTTCATGAATATGTAGGGAATATTCCTCATTTTTTTTTCTTGGATTTATGGCCTATTATAGTACACGGTTTCTATAGACTTTTTTGTTTATCGACATTTTGTTTATATTTATAGGTTTTAGGGTTTAGGGTTTTGGTTTTAGGGTTTAGGGTTTCAGGTTTAGGGTTTAGGTAATGTTCTTGCATATGTAGGGAATATTCGTCATTTTTTTTCTTGGTTTATGGCCAATAGTACATGGGTTTTACCGACTTTTTTGTTTTTTGACATTTTATTTACATTTGTAGGTTTTACGGTTTAGGGTTTCAGGTTTAAGGTTTAGGTAATGTTCTTGCATATGTAGGGAATATTCCTCAGTTTTTTTTCTTGGATTTATGGCCAATAGTACATGGGTTTTACCGACTTTTTTGTTTTTTGACATTTTATTTACATTTGTAGGTTTTACGGTTTAGGGTTTCAGGTTTAGGGTTTAGGTAATGTTCTTGCATATGTAGGGAATATTCGTCATTTTTTTTTCTTGGATTTATGGCCGATAGTACACGGGTTCTACCGACTTTTTTGTTTATCGACATTTTGTTTATATTTATAGGTTTTAGGTTTAGGGTTTTGGATTTAGGGTTTAGGGTTTCAGGTTTAGGGTTTAGGTAATGTTCTTGCATATGTAGGGAATATTCCTCATTTTTTTTCTTGGATTTATGGCCTATTATAGTACACGGTTTCTACAGAGTTTTTTGTTTATCGACATTTTGTTTATATTTATAGGTTTTAGGGTTTAGGGTTTTGTTTTTAGGGTTTAGGGTTTAGGTAATGTTCTTGCATATGTAGGGAATATTCCTCATTTTTTTTTCTTGGATTTATGGCCGATAGTACACGGGTTCTACCGACTTTTTTGTTTATCGACATTTTGTTTATATTTATAGGTTTTAGGTTTAGGGTTTTGGATTTAGGGTTTAGGGTTTCAGGTTTAGGGTTTAGGTAATGTTCTTGCATATGTAGGGAATATTCCTCATTTTTTTTTCTTGGATTTATGGCCTATTATAGTACACGGTTTCTATAGACTTTTTTGTTTATCGACATTTTGTTTATATTTATAGGTTTTAGGGTTTAGGGTTTTGGTTTTAGGGTTTAGGGTTTCAGGTTTAGGGTTTAGGTAATGTTCTTGCATATGTAGGGAATATTCCTCATTTTTTTTTCTTGGTTTATGGCCAATAGTACATGGGTTTTACCGACTTTTTTGTTTTTTGACATTTTATTTACATTTGTAGGTTTTACGGTTTAGGGTTTCAGGTTTAAGGTTTAGGTAATGTTCTTGCATATGTAGGGAATATTCCTCAGTTTTTTTTCTTGGATTTATGGCCAATAGTACATGGGTTTTACCGACTTTTTTGTTTTTTGACATTTTATTTACATTTGTAGGTTTTAGGGTTTAGGGTTTCAGGTTTAGGGTTTAGGTAATGTTCTTGCATATGTAGGGAATATTCCTCAGTTTTTTTTCTTGGATTTATGGCCAATAGTACATGGGTTTTACCGACTTTTTTGTTTTTTGACATTTTATTTACATTTGTAGGTTTTACGGTTTAGGGTTTCAGGTTTAAGGTTTAGGTAATGTTCTTGCATATGTAGGGAATATTCCTCAGTTTTTTTTCTTGGATTTATGGCCAATAGTACATGGGTTTTACCGACTTTTTTGTTTTTTGACATTTTATTTACATTTGTAGGTTTTACGGTTTAGGGTTTCAGGTTTAGGGTTTAGGTAATGTTCTTGCATATGTAGGGAATATTCGTCATTTTTTTTTCTTGGATTTATGGCCGATAGTACACGGGTTCTACCGACTTTTTTGTTTATCGACATTTTGTTTATATTTATAGGTTTTAGGTTTAGGGATTTGGATTTAGGGTTTAGGGTTTTAGGTTTAGGGTTTAGGTAATGTTCTTGCATATGTAGGGAATATTCCTCATTTTTTTTCTTGGATTTATGGCCTATTATAGTACACGGTTTCTATAGACTTTTTTGTTTATCGACATTTTGTTTATATTTATAGGTTTTAGGGTTTAGGGTTCTGGTTTTAGGGTTTAGGGTTTTAGGTTTAGGGTTTAGGTAATGTTCTTGCATATGTAGGGAATATTCCTCATTTTTTTTTCTTGGATTTATGGCCAATAGTACACGGGTTTTACCGACTTTTTTGTTTTTTGACATTTTATTTACATTTGTAGGTTTTAGGGTTTAGGGTTTAGGGTTTAGGGTTTAGGGTTTAGGTAATGTTCTTGCATATGTATGGAATATTCCTCATTTTTTTTCTTGAATTTATGGCCTATTATAGTACACGGTTTCTACCGACTTTTTTGTTTATCGACATTTTGTTTATATTTATAGGTTTTAGGGTTTAGGGTTTTGGATTTAGGGTTTAGGGTTTCAGGTTTAGGGTTTAGGTAATGTTCTTGCATATGTAGGGAATATTCCTCATTTTTTTTCTTGGATTTATGGTCTATTATAGTACACGGTTTCTACCGACTTTTTTGTTTATCGACATTTTGTTTATATTTATAGGTTTTAGGGTTTAGGGTTTTTGTTTTAGCGTTTAGGGTTTCAGGTTTAGGGTTTAGGTAATGTTCTTGAATATGTAGGGAATATTCCTCATTTTTTTTTCTTGGATTTATGGCCAATAGTACATGGGTTTTACCGACTTTTTTGTTTTTTGACATTTTATTTACATTTGTAGGTTTTACGATTTAGGGTTTCAGGTTTAAGGTTTAGGTAATGTTCTTGCATATGTAGGGAATATTCCTCATTTTTTTTTCTCGGATTTATGGCCGATAGTACACGGGTTCTACCGACTTTTTTGTTTATCGACATTTTGTTTATATTTATAGGTTTTAGGTTTAGGGTTTTGGATTTAGGGTTTAGGGTTTCAGGTTTAGGGTTTAGGTAATGTTCTTGCATATGTAGGGAATATTCCTCATTTTTTTTCTTGGATTTATGGCCTATTATAGTACACGGTTTCTACAGAGTTTTTTGTTTATCGACATTTTGTTTATATTTATAGGTTTTAGGGTTTAGGGTTTTGTTTTTAGGGTTTAGGGTTTCAGGTTTAGGGTTTAGGTAATGTTCTTGCATATGTAGGGAATATTCCTCATTTTTTTTTCTTGGATTTATGGCCGATAGTACACGGGTTCTACCGACTTTTTTGTTTATCGACATTTTGTTTATATTTATAGGTTTTAGGTTTAGGGTTTTGGATTTAGGGTTTAGGGTTTCAGGTTTAGGGTTTAGGTAATGTTCTTGCATATGTAGGGAATATTCCTCATTTTTTTTTCTTGGATTTATGGCCTATTATAGTACACGGTTTCTATAGACTTTTTTGTTTATCGACATTTTGTTTATATTTATAGGTTTTAGGGTTTAGGGTTTTGGTTTTAGGGTTTAGGGTTTCAGGTTTAGGGTTTAGGTAATGTTCTTGCATATGTAGGGAATATTCCTCATTTTTTTTCTTGGTTTATGGCCAATAGTACATGGGTTTTACCGACTTTTTTGTTTTTTGACATTTTATTTACATTTGTAGGTTTTACGGTTTAAGGTTTCAGGTTTAAGGTTTAGGTAATGTTCTTGCATATGTAGGGAATATTCCTCAGTTTTTTTTCTTGGATTTATGGACAATAGTACATGGGTTTTACCGACTTTTTTGTTTTTTGACATTTTATTTACATTTGTAGGTTTTACGGTTTAGGGTTTCAGGTTTAGGGTTTAGGTAATGTTCTTGCATATGTAGGGAATATTCGTCATTTTTTTTTCTTGGATTTATGGCCGATAGTACACGGGTTCTACCGACTTTTTTGTTTATCGACATTTTGTTTATATTTATAGGTTTTAGGTTTAGGGTTTTGGATTTAGGGTTTAGGGTTTCAGGTTTAGGGTTTAGGTAATGTTCTTGCATATGTAGGGAATATTCCTCATTTTTTTTCTTGGATTTATGGCCTATTATAGTACACGGTTTCTACAGAGTTTTTTGTTTATCGACATTTTGTTTATATTTATAGGTTTTAGGGTTTAGGGTTTTGTTTTTAGGGTTTAGGGTTTAGGTAATGTTCTTGCATATGTAGGGAATATTCCTCATTTTTTTTTCTTGAATTTATGGCCGATAGTACACGGGTTCTACCGACTTTTTTGTTTATCGACATTTTGTTTATATTTATAGGTTTTAGGTTTAGGGTTTTGGATTTAGGGTTTAGGGTTTCAGGTTTAGGGTTTAGGTAATGTTCTTGCATATGTAGGGAATATTCCTCATTTTTTTTTTCTTGGATTTATGGCCTATTATAGTACACGGTTTCTATAGACTTTTTTGTTTATCGACATTTTGTTTATATTTATAGGTTTTAGGGTTTAGGGTTTTGGTTTTAGGGTTTAGGGTTTCAGGTTTAGGGTTTAGGTAATGTTCTTGCATATGTAGGGAATATTCCTCATTTTTTTTTCTTGGTTTATGGCCAATAGTACATGGGTTTTACCGACTTTTTTGTTTTTTGACATTTTATTTACATTTGTAGGTTTTACGGTTTAGGGTTTCAGGTTTAAGGTTTAGGTAATGTTCTTGCATATGTAGGAAATATTCCTCAGTTTTTTTTCTTGGATTTATGGCCAATAGTACATGGGTTTTACCGACTTTTTTGTTTTTTGACATTTTATTTACATTTGTAGGTTTTAGGGTTTAGGGTTTCAGGTTTAGGGTTTAGGTAATGTTCTTGCATATGTAGGGAATATTCCTCAGTTTTTTTTCTTGGATTTATGGCCAATAGTACATGGGTTTTACCGACTTTTTTATTTTTTGACATTTTATTTACATTTGTAGGTTTTACGGTTTAGGGTTTCAGGTTTAAGGTTTAGGTAATGTTCTTGCATATGTAGGGAATATTCCTCAGTTTTTTTTCTTGGATTTATGGCCAATAGTACATGGGTTTTACCGACTTTTTTGTTTTTTGACATTTTATTTACATTTGTAGGTTTTACGGTTTAGGGTTTCAGGTTTAGGGTTTAGGTAATGTTCTTGCATATGTAGGGAATATTCGTCATTTTTTTTTCTTGGATTTATGGCCGATAGTACACGGGTTCTACCGACTTTTTTGTTTATCGACATTTTGTTTATATTTATAGGTTTTAGGTTTAGGGATTTGGATTTAGGGTTTAGGGTTTTAGGTTTAGGGTTTAGGTAATGTTCTTGCATATGTAGGGAATATTCCTCATTTTTTTTTCTTGGATTTATGGCCTATTATAGTACACGGTTTCTATAGACTTTTTTGTTTATCGACATTTTGTTTATATTTATAGGTTTTAGGGTTTAGGGTTCTGGTTTTAGGGTTTAGGGTTTTAGGTTTAGGGTTTAGGTAATGTTCTTGCATATGTAGGGAATATTCCTCATTTTTTTTTCTTGGATTTATGGCCAATAGTACACGGGTTTTACCGACTTTTTTGTTTTTTGACATTTTATTTACATTTGTAGGTTTTAGGGTTTAGGGTTTAGGGTTTAGGGTTTAGGGTTTAGGTAATGTTCTTGCATATGTATGGAATATTCCTCATTTTTTTTCTTGAATTTATGGCCTATTATAGTACACGGTTTCTACCGACTTTTTTGTTTATCGACATTTTGTTTATATTTATAGGTTTTAGGGTTTAGGGTTTTGGATTTAGGGTTTAGGGTTTCAGGTTTAGGGTTTAGGTAATGTTCTTGCATATGTAGGGAATATTCCTCATTTTTTTTTCTTGGATTTATGGTCTATTTAGTACACGGTTTCTACCGACTTTTTTGTTTATCGACATTTTGTTTATATTTATAGGTTTTAGGGTTTAGGGTTTTTGTTTTAGCGTTTAGGGTTTCAGGTTTAGGGTTTAGGTAATGTTCTTGAATATGTAGGGAATATTCCTCATTTTTTTTTCTTGGATTTATGGCCAATAGTACATGGGTTTTACCGACTTTTTTGTTTTTTGACATTTTATTTACATTTGTAGGTTTTACGATTTAGGGTTTCAGGTTTAAGGTTTAGGTAATGTTCTTGCATATGTAGGGAATATTCCTCATTTTTTTTTCTTGGATTTATGGCCGATAGTACACGGGTTCTACCGACTTTTTTGTTTATCGACATTTTGTTTATATTTATAGGTTTTAGGTTTAGGGTTTTGGATTTAGGGTTTAGGGTTTCAGGTTTAGGGTTTAGGTAATGTTCTTGCATTTGTAGGGAATATTCCTCATTTTTTTTCTTGGATTTATGGCCTATTATAGTACACGGTTTCTACAGAGTTTTTTGTTTATCGACATTTTGTTTATATTTATAGGTTTTAGGGTTTAGGGTTTTGTTTTTAGGGTTTAGGGTTTCAGGTTTAGGGTTTAGGTAATGTTCTTGCATATGTAGGGAATATTCCTCATTTTTTTTTCTTGGATTTATGGCCGATAGTACACGGGTTCTACCGACTTTTTTGTTTATCGACATTTTGTTTATATTTATAGGTTTTAGGTTTAGGGTTTTGGATTTAGGGTTTAGGGTTTCAGGTTTAGGGTTTAGGTAATGTTCTTGCATATGTAGGGAATATTCCTCATTTTTTTTTCTTGGATTTATGGCCTATTATAGTACACGGTTTCTATAGACTTTTTTGTTTATCGACATTTTGTTTATATTTATAGGTTTTAGGGTTTAGGGTTTTGGTTTTAGGGTTTAGGGTTTCAGGTTTAGGGTTTAGGTAATGTTCTTGCATATGTAGGGAATATTCCTCAGTTTTTTTTCTTGGATTTATGGCCAATAGTACATGGGTTTTACCGACTTTTTTGTTTTTTGACATTTTATTTACATTTGTAGGTTTTACGGTTTAGGGTTTCAGGTTTAGGGTTTAGGTAATGTTCTTGCATATGTAGGGAATATTCGTCATTTTTTTTTCTTGGATTTATGGCCGATAGTACACGGGTTCTACCGACTTTTTTGTTTATCGACATTTTGTTTATATTTATAGGTTTTAGGTTTAGGGTTTTGGATTTAGGGTTTAGGGTTTCAGGTTTAGGATTTAGGTAATGTTCTTGCATATGTAGGGAATATTCCTCATTTTTTTTCTTGGATTTATGGCCTATTATAGTACACGGTTTCTACAGAGTTTTTTGTTTATCGACATTTTGTTTATATTTATAGGTTTTAGGGTTTAGGGTTTTGTTTTTAGGGTTTAGGGTTTCAGGTTTAGGGTTTAGGTAATGTTCTTGCATATGTAGGGAATATTCCTCATTTTTTTTTCTTGGATTTATGGCCGATAGTACACGGGTTCTACCGACTTTTTTGTTTATCGACATTTTGTTTATATTTATAGGTTTTAGGTTTAGGGTTTTGGATTTAGGGTTTAGGGTTTCAGGTTTAGGGTTTAGGTAATGTTCTTGCATATGTAGAGAATATTTCTCATTTTTTTTTCTTGGATTTATGGCCTATTATAGTACACGGTTTCTATAGACTTTTTTGTTTATCGACATTTTGTTTATATTTATAGGTTTTAGGGTTTAGGGTTTTGGTTTTAGGGTTTAGGGTTTCAGGTTTAGGGTTTAGGTAATGTTCTTGCATATGTAGGGAATATTCCTCAGTTTTTTTTCTTGGATTTATGGCCAATAGTACATGGGTTTTACCGACTTTTTTGTTTTTTGACATTTTATTTACATTTGTAGGTTTTACGGTTTAGGGTTTCAGGTTTAGGGTTTAGGTAATGTTCTTGCATATGTAGGGAATATTCGTCATTTTTTTTTCTTGGATTTATGGCCGATAGTACACGGGTTCTACCGACTTTTTTGTTTATCGACATTTTGTTTATATTTATAGGTTTTAGGTTTAGGGTTTTGGATTTAGGGTTTAGGGTTTCAGGTTTAGGGTTTAGGTAATGTTCTTGCATATGTAGGGAATATTCCTCATTTTTTTTCTTGGATTTATGGCCTATTATAGTACACGGTTTCTACAGAGTTTTTTGTTTATCGACATTTTGTTTATATTTATAGGTTTTAGGGTTTAGGGTTTTGTTTTTAGGGTTTAGGGTTTAGGTAATGTTCTTGCATATGTAGGGAATATTCCTCATTTTTTTTTCTTGGATTTATGGCCGATAGTACACGGGTTCTACCGACTTTTTTGTTTATCGACATTTTGTTTATATTTATAGGTTTTAGGTTTAGGGTTTTGGATTTAGGGTTTAGGGTTTCAGGTTTAGGGTTTAGGTAATGTTCTTGCATATGTAGGGAATATTCCTCATTTTTTTTTCTTGGATTTATGGCCTATTATAGTACACGGTTTCTATAGACTTTTTTGTTTATCGACATTTTGTTTATATTTATAGGTTTTAGGGTTTAGGGTTTAGGTTTTAGGGTTTAGGGTTTCAGGTTTAGGGTTTAGGTAATGTTCTTGCATATGTAGGGAATATTCCTCATTTTTTTTTCTTGGTTTATGGCCAATAGTACATGGGTTTTACCGACTTTTTTGTTTTTTGACATTTTATTTACATTTGTAGGTTTTACGGTTTAGGGTTTCAGGTTTAAGGTTTAGGTAATGTTCTTGCATATGTAGGGAATATTCCTCAGTTTTTTTTCTTGGATTTATGGCCAATAGTACATGGGTTTTACCGACTTTTTTGTTTTTTGACATTTTATTTACATTTGTAGGTTTTAGGGTTTAGGGTTTCAGCTTTAGGGTTTAGGTAATGTTCTTGCATATGTAGGGAATATTCCTCAGTTTTTTTTCTTGGATTTATGGCCAATAGTACATGGGTTTTACCGACTTTTTTGTTTTTTGACATTTTATTTACATTTGTAGGTTTTACGGTTTAGGGTTTCAGGTTTAAGGTTTAGGTAATGTTCTTGCATATGTAGGGAATATTCCTCAGTTTTTTTTCTTGGATTTATGGCCAATAGTACATGGGTTTTACCGACTTTTTTGTTTTTTGACATTTTATTTACATTTGTAGGTTTTAGGGTTTAGGGTTTCAGGTTTAGGGTTTAGGTAATGTTCTTGCATATGTAGGGAATATTCCTCATTTTTTTTCTTGGATTTATGGCCTATTATAGTACACGGTTTCTACAGACTTTTTTGTTTATCGACATTTTGTTTATATTTATAGGTTTTAGGGTTTAGGGTTTTGTTTTTAGGGTTTAGGGTTTCAGGTTTAGGGTTTAGGTAATGTTCTTGCATATGTAGGGAATATTCCTCATTTTTTTTCTTGGATTTATGGCCAATAGTACATGGGTTTTACCGACTTTTTTGTTTTTTGACATTTATTTACATTTGTAGGTTTTAGGGTTTAGGGTTTCAGGTTTAGGGTTTAGGTAATGTTCTTGCATATGTAGGGAATATTCCTCATTTTTTTTCTTGGATTTATGGCCTATAGTACACGGTTTCTAACGACTTTTTTGTTTATCGACATTTTGTTTATATTTATAGGTTTTAGGGTTTAGGGTTTTGGTTTTAGGGTTTAGGGTTTCAGGTTTAGGGTTTAGGCAATGTTCTTGCATATGTAGGGAATATTCTTCATTTTTTTTTCTTGGATTTATGGCCAATAGTACACGGGTTTTACCGACTTTTTAGTTTTTTGACATTTTATTTATATTTGTAGGTTTTAGGGTTTAGTGTTTCAGGTTTAGGTTTTAGATAATGTTCTTTCATATGTAGGGAATATTCCTCATTTTTTTTCTTAGATTTATAGCCTATAGTACAAGGGTTTTACCGACTTTTTTGTTTTTTGACATTTTATTTATATTTGTATGGTTTAGGGTTTAGGGTTTTGGTTTTAGGGTTTAGGGTTTAGGTAATTTTCTGGCATATGTAGGGAATATTCCTCATTTTTTTTCTTGGATTTATGGCCTATAGTACACGGTTTCTACCGACTTTTTTGTTTATCGACATTTTGTTTATATTTATAGGGTTTAGGGTTTTGGATTTAGGGTTTAGGGTTTTAGGTTTAGGGTTTAGGTAATGTTCTTGCATTTGTAGGGAATATTCCTCATTTTTTTTCTTGGATTTATGGCCTATTATACTACACGGTTTCTACAGACTTTTTTGTTTATCGACATTTTGTTTATATTTATAGGTTTTAGGGTTTAGGGTTCTGGTTTTAGGGTTTAGAGTTTTAGGTTTAGGGTTTAGGTAATGTTCTTGCATATGTCGGGAATATTCCTCATTTTTTTTTCTTGGATTTATGGCCAATAGTACACGGGTTTTACCGACTTTTTTGTTTTTTGACATTTTATTTACATTTGTAGGTTTTAGGGTTTAGGGTTTAGGGTTTAGGGTTTAGGGTTTAGGTAATGTTCTTGCATATGTATGGAATATTCCTCATTTTTTTTCTTGAATTTATGGCCTATTATAGTACACGGTTTCTACCGACTTTTTTGTTTATCGACATTTTGTTTATATTTATAGGTTTTAGGGTTTAGGGTTTTGGATTTAGGGTTTAGGGTTTCAGGTTTAGGGTTTAGGTAATGTTCTTGCATATGTAGGGAATATTCCTCATTTTTTTTCTTGGATTTATGGCCTATTATAGTACACGGTTTCTACCGACTTTTTTGTTTATCGACATTTTGTTTATATTTATAGGTTTTAGGGATTAGGGTTTTTGTTTTAGCGTTTAGGGTTTCAGGTTTAGGGTTTAGGTAATGTTATTGAATATGTAGGGAATATTCCTCATTTTTTTTTCTTGGATTTATGGCCAATAGTACATGGGTTTTACCGACTTTTTTGTTTTTTGACATTTTATTTACATTTGTAGGTTTTAGGGTTTAGGGTTTCAGGTTTAGGGTTTAGGTAATGTTCTTGCATATGTAGGGAATATTCCTCATTTTTTTTTCTTGGATTTATGGCCGATAGTACACGGGTTCTACCGACTTTTTTGTTTATCGACATTTTGTTTATATTTATAGGTTTTAGGTTTAGGGTTTTGGATTTAGGGTTTAGGGTTTCAGGTGTAGGGTTTAGGTAATGTTCTTGCATATGTAGGGAATATTCCTCATTTTTTTTTCTTGGATTTATGGCCTATTATAGTACACGGTTTCTATAGACTTTTTTGTTTATCGACATTTTGTTTATATTTATAGGTTTTAGGGTTTAGGGTTTTGGTTTTAGGGTTTAGGGTTTCAGGTTTAGGGTTTAGGTAATGTTCTTGCATATGTAGGGAATATTCCTCATTTATTTTTCTTGGTTTATGGCCAATAGTACATGGGTTTTACCGACTTTTTTGTTTTTTGACATTTTATTTACATTTGTAGGTTTTACGGTTTAGGATTTCAGGTTTAAGGTTTAGGTAATGTTCTTGCATATGTAGGGAATATTCCTCATTTTTTTTTCTTGGATTTATGGCCAATAGTACATGGGTTTTACCGACTTTTTTGTTTTTTGACATTTTATTTACATTTGTAGGTTTTAGGGTTTAGGGTTTCAGGTTTAGGGTTTAGGTAATGTTCTTGCATATGTAGGGAATATTCCTCATTTTTTTCTTGGATTTATGGCCTATAGTACACGGTTTCTAACGACTTTTTTGTTTATCGACATTTTGTTTATATTTATAGGTTTTAGGGTTTAGGGTTTTGGTTTTAGGGTTTAGGGTTTCAGGTTTAGGGTTTAGGCAATGTTCTTGCATATGTAGGGAATATTCTTCATTTTTTTTTCTTGGATTTATGGCCAATAGTACACGGGTTTTACCGACTTTTTAGTTTTTTGACATTTTATTTATATTTGTAGGTTTTAGGGTTTAGGGTTTCAGGTTTAGGTTTTAGGTAATGTTCTTTCATTTGTAGGGAATATTCCTCATTTTTTTTCTTGGATTTATAGCCTATAGTACAAGGGTTTTACCGACTTTTTTGTTTTTTGACATTTTATTTATATTTGTATGGTTTAGGGTTTAGGGTTTTGGTTTTAGGGTTTAGGGTTTAGGTAATTTTCTTGCATATGTAGGGAATATTCCTCATTTTTTTCTTGGATTTATGGCCTATAGTACACGGTTTCTACCGACTTTTTTGTTTATCGACATTTTGTTTATATTTATAGGGTTTAGGGTTTTGGATTTAGGGTTTAGGGTTTTAGGTTTAGGGTTTAGGTAATGTTCTTGCATATGTAGAGAATATTCCTCATTTTTTTTCTTGGATTTATGGCCTATTATAGTACACGGTTTCTACAGACTTTTTTGTTTATCGACATTTTGTTTATATTTATAGGTTTTAGGGTTTAGGGTTCTGGTTTTAGGGTTTAGGGTTTTAGGTTTAGGGTTTAGGTAATGTTCTTGCATATGTAGGGAATATTCCTCATTTTTTTTTCTTGGATTTATGGCCAATAGTACACGGGTTTTACCGACTTTTTTGTTTTTTGACATTTTATTTACATTTGTAGGTTTTAGGGTTTAGGGTTTAGGGTTTAGGGTTTAGGTAATGTTCTTGCATATGTATGGAATATTCCTCATTTTTTTTCTTGAATATATGGCCTATTATAGTACACGGTTTCTACCGACTTTTTTGTTTATCGACATTTTGTTTATATTTATAGGTTTTAGGGTTTAGGGTTCTGGTTTTAGGGTTTAGGGTTTTAGGTTTAGGGTTTAGGTAATGTTCTTGCATATGTAGGGAATATTCCTCATTTTTTTTTCTTGGATTTATGGCCAATAGTACACGGGTTTTACCGACTTTTTTGTTTTTTGACATTTTATTTACATTTGTAGGTTTTAGGGTTTAGGGTTTAGGGTTTAGGGTTTAGGGTTTAGGGTTTATGGTTTAGGGTTTAGGGTTTAAGTAATGTTCTTGCATATGTATGGAATATTCCTCATTTTTTTTCTTGAATTTATGGCCTATTATAGTACACGGTTTCTACAGACTTTTTTGTTTATCGACATTTTGTTTATATTTATAGGTTTTAGGGTTTAGGGTTCTGGTTTTAGGGTTTAGGGTTTTAGGTTTAGGGTTTAGGTAATGTTCTTGCATATGTAGGGAATATTCCTCATTTTTTTTTCTTGGATTTATGGCCAATAGTACATGGGTTTTACCGACTTTTTTGTTTTTTGACATTTTATTTACATTTATAGGTTTTACGGTTTAGGGTTTCAGGTTTAAGGTTTAGGTAATGTTCTTGCATATGTAGGGAATATTCCTCAGTTTTTTTTCTTGGATTTATGGCCAATAGTACATGGGTTTTACCGACTTTTTTGTTTTTCGACATTTTATTTACATTTGTAGGTTTTACGGTTTAGGGTTTCAGGTTTAGGGTTTAGGTAATGTTCTTGCATATGTAGGGAATATTCATCATTTTTTTTTTTGGATTTATGGCCGATAGTACACGGGTTCTACCGACTTTTTTGTTTATCGACATTTTGTTTATATTTATAGGTTTTAGGTTTAGGGTTTTGGATTTAGGGTTTAGGGTTTCAGGTTTAGGGTTTAGGTAATGTTCTTGCATATGTAGGGAATATTCCTCATTTTTTTTTCTTGGATTTATGGCCTATTATAGTACACGGTTTCTATAGACTTTTTTGTTTATCGACATTTTGTTTATATTTATAGGTTTTAGGGTTTAGGGTTCTGGTTTTAGGGTTTAGGGTTTTAGGTTTAGGGTTTAGGTAATGTTCTTGCATATGTAGGGAATATTCCTCATTTTTTTTTCTTGGATTTATGGCCAATAGTACACGGGTTTTACCGACTTTTTTGTTTTTTGACATTTTATTTACATTTGTAGGTTTTAGGGTTTAGGGTTTAGGGTTTAGGTAATGTTCTTGCATATGTATGGAATATTCCTCATTTTTTTTCTTGAATTTATGGCCTATTATAGTACACGGTTTCTACCGACTTTTTTGTTTATCGACATTTTGTTTATATTTATAGGTTTTAGGGTTTAGGGTTTTGGATTTAGGGTTTAGGGTTTCAGGTTTAGGGTTTAGGTAATGTTCTTGCATATGTAGGGAATATTCCTCATTTTTTTTCTTGGATTTATGGTCTATTATAGTACACGGTTTCTACCGACTTTTTTGTTTATCGACATTTTGTTTATATTTATAGGTTTTAGGGTTTAGGGTTTTTGTTTTAGCGTTTAGGGTTTCAGGTTTAGGGTTTAGGTAATGTTCTTGAATATGTAGGGAATATTCCTCATTTTTTTTTCTTGGATTTATGGCCAATAGTACATGGGTTTTACCGACTTTTTTGTTTTTTGACATTTTATTTACATTTGTAGGTTTTACGGTTTAGGGTTTCAGGTTTAAGGTTTAGGTAATGTTCTTGCATATGTAGGGAATATTCCTCAGTTTTTTTTCTTGGATTTATGGCCAATAGTACATGGGTTTTACCGACTTTTTTGTTTTTTGACATTTTATTTACATTTGTAGGTTTTATGGTTTAGGGTTTCAGGTTTAGGGTTTAGGTAATGTTCTTGCATATGTAGGGAATATTCGTCATTTTTTTTTCTTGGATTTATGGCCGATAGTACACGGGTTCTACCGAATTTTTTGTTTATCGACATTTTGTTTATATTTATAGGTTTTAGGTTTAGGGTTTTGGATTTAGGGTTTAGGGTTTCAGTTTTAGGGTTTAGGTAATGTTCTTGCATATGTAGGGAATATTCCTCATTTTTTTTCTTGGATTTATGGCCTATTATAGTACACGGTTTCTACAGAGTTTTTTGTTTATCGACATTTTGTTTATATTTATAGGTTTTAGGGTTTAGGGTTTTGTTTTTAGGGTTTAGGGTTTCAGGTTTAGGGTTTAGGTAATGTTCTTGCATATGTAGGGAATATTCCTCATTTTTTTTTCTTGGATTTATGGCCGATAGTACACGGGTTCTACCGACTTTTTTGTTTATCGACATTTTGTTTATATTTATAGGTTTTAGGTTTAGGGTTTTGGATTTAGGGTTTAGGGTTTCAGGTTTAGGGTTTAGGTAATGTTCTTGCATATGTAGGGAATATTCCTCATTTTTTTTTCTTGGATTTATGGCCTATTATAGTACACGGTTTCTATAGACTTTTTTGTTTATCGACATTTTGTTTATATTTATAGGTTTTAGGGTTTAGGGTTTTGGTTTTAGGGTTTAGGGTTTCAGGTTTAGGGTTTAGGTAATGTTCTTGCATATGTAGGGAATATTCCTCATTTTTTTTTCTTGGTTTATGGCCAATAGTACATGGGTTTTACCGACTTTTTTGTTTTTTGACATTTTATTTACATTTGTAGGTTTTACGGTTTAGGGTTTCAGGTTTAAGGTTTAGGTAATGTTCTTGCATATGTAGGTAATATTTCTCAGTTTTTTTTCTTGGATTTATGGCCAATAGTACATGGGTTTTACCGACTTTTTTGTTTTTTGACATTTTATTTACATTTGTAGGTTTTAGGGTTTAGGGTTTCAGGTTTAGGGTTTAGGTAATGTTCTTGCATATGTAGGGAATATTCGTCATTTTTTTTTCTTGGATTTATGGCCGTTAGTACACGGGTTCTACCGACTTTTTTGTTTATCGACATTTTGTTTATATTTATAGGTTTTAGGTTTAGGGTTTTGGATTTAGGGTTTAGGGTTTCAGGTTTAGGGTTTAGGTAATGTTCTTGCATATGTAGGGAATATTCCTCATTTTTTTTCTTGGATTTATGGCCTATTATAGTACACGGTTTCTACAGACTTTTTTGTTTATCGACATTTTGTTTATATTTATAGGTTTTAGGGTTTAGGGTTTTGTTTTTAGGGTTTAGGGTTTCAGGTTTAGGGTTTAGGTAATGTTCTTGCATATGTAGGGAATATTCCTCATTTTTTTTTCTTGGTTTATGGCCAATAGTACATGGGTTTTACCGACTTTTTTGTTTTTTGACATTTTATTTACATTTGTAGGTTTTACGGTTTAGGGTTTCAGGTTTAGGGTTTGGGTAATGTTCTTGCATATGTAGGGAATATTCCTCATTTTTTTTTCTTGGATTTATGGCCAATAGTACATGGGTTTTACCGACTTTTTTGTTTTTTGACATTTTATTTACATTTGTAGGTTTTAGGGTTTAGGGTTTCAGGTTTAGGGTTTAGGTAATGTTCTTGCATATGTAGGGAATATTCCTCATTTTTTTCTTGGATTTATGGCCTATAGTACACGGTTTCTAACGACTTTTTTGTTTATCGACATTTTGTTTATATTTATAGGTTTTAGGGTTTAGGGTTTTGGTTTTAGGGTTTAGGGTTTCAGGTTTAGGGTTTAGGCAATGTTCTTGCATATGTAGGGAATATTCTTCATTTTTTTTTCTTGGATTTATGGCCAATAGTACACGGGTTTTACCGACTTTTTTGTTTTTTGACATTTTATTTACATTTGTAGGTTTTAGGGTTTAGGGTTTCAGGTTTAGGGTTTAGGTAATGTTCTTGCATATGTAGGGAATATTCCTCATTTTTTTTTCTTGGATTTATGGCCTATAGTACACGGTTTCTAACGACTTTTTTGTTTATCGACATTTTGTTTATATTTATAGGTTTTAGGGTTTAGGGTTTTGGTTTTAGGGTTTAGGGTTTCAGGTTTAGGGTTTAGGCAATGTTCTTGCATATGTAGGGAATATTCTTCATTTTTTTTTCTTGGATTTATGGCCAATAGTACACGGGTTTTACCGACTTTTTAGTTTTTTGACATTTTATTTATATTTGTAGGTTTTAGGGTTTAGGGTTTCAGGTTTAGGTTTTAGATAATGTTCTTTCATATGTAGGGAATATTCCTCATTTTTTTTCTTGGATTTATAGCCTATAGTACAAGGGTTTTACCGACTTTTTTGTTTTTTGACATTTTATTTACATTTGTAGGTTTTACGGTTTAGGGTTTCAGGTTTAGGGTTTAGGTAATGTTCTTGCATATGTAGGGAATATTCCTCATTTTTTTTTCTTGGATTTATGGCCAATAGTACATGGGTTTTACCGACTTTTTTGTTTTTTGACATTTTATTTACATTTGTAGGTTTTAGGGTTTAGGGTTTCAGGTTTAGGGTTTAATTAATGTTCTTGCATATGTAGGGAATATTCCTCAGTTTTTTTTCTTGGATTTATGGCCTATTATAGTACACGGTTTCTACAGACTTTTTTGTTTATCGACATTTTGTTTATATTTATAGGTTTTAGGGTTTAGGGTTCTGGTTTTAGGGTTTAGGGTTTTAGGTTTAGGGTTTAGGTAATGTTCTTGCATATGTAGGGAATATTCCTCATTTTTTTTTCTTGGATTTATGGCCAATAGTACACGGGTTTTACCGACTTTTTTGTTTTTTGACATTTTATTTACATTTGTAGGTTTTAGGGTTTAGGGTTTAGGGTTTAGGGTTTAGGTAATGTTCTTGCATATGTATGGAATATTCCTCATTTTTTTTCTTGAATATATGGCCTATTATAGTACACGGTTTCTACCGACTTTTTTGTTTATCGACATTTTGTTTATATTTATAGGTTTTAGGGTTTAGGGTTCTGGTTTTAGGGTTTAGGGTTTTAGGTTTAGGGTTTAGGTAATGTTCTTGCATATGTAGGGAATATTCCTCATTTTTTTTTCTTGGATTTATGGCCAATAGTACACGGGTTTTACCGACTTTTTTGTTTTTTGACATTTTATTTACATTTGTAGGGTTTAGGGTTTAGGGTTTAGGGTTTAAGGTTTAGGGTTTAGGGTTTAGGGTTTAGGGTTTAGGTAATGTTCTTGCATATGTATGGAATATTCCTCATTTTTTTTCTTGAATTTATGGCCTATTATAGTACACGGTTTCTACCGACTTTTTTGTTTATCGACATTTTGTTTATATTTATAGGTTTTAGGGTTTAGGGTTTTGGATTTAGGGTTTAGGGTTTCAGGTTTAGGGTTTAGGTAATGTTCTTGCATATGTAGGGAATATTCCTCATTTTTTTTCTTGGATTTATGGTCTATTATAGTACACGGTTTCTACCGACTTTTTTGTTTATCGACATTTTGTTTATATTTATAGGTTTTAGGGTTTAGGGTTTTTGTTTTAGCGTTTAGGGTTTAGGTAATGTTCTTGAATATGTAGGGAATATTCCTCATTTTTTTTTCTTGGATTTATGGCCAATAGTACATGGGTTTTACCGACTTTTTTGTTTTTTGACATTTTATTTACATTTGTAGGTTTTACGGTTTAGGGTTTCAGGTTTAAGGTTTAGGTAATGTTCTTGCATATGTAGGGAATATTCCTCAGTTTTTTTTCTTGGATTTATGGCCAATAGTACATGGGTTTTACCGACTTTTTTGTTTTTCGACATTTTATTTACATTTGTAGGTTTTACGGTTTAGGGTTTCAGGTTTAGGGTTTAGGTAATGTTCTTGCATATGTAGGGAATATTCGTCATTTTTTTTTCTTGGATTTATGGCCGATAGTACACGGGTTCTACCGACTTTTTTGTTTATCGACATTTTGTTTATATTTATAGGTTTTAGGTTTAGGGTTTTGGATTTAGGGTTTAGGGTTTCAGGTTTAGGGTTTAGGTAATGTTCTTGCATATGTAGGGAATATTCCTCATTTTTTTTTCTTGGATTTATGGCCTATTATAGTACACGGTTTCTATAGACTTTTTTGTTTATCGACATTTTGTTTATATTTATAGGTTTTAGGGTTTAGGGTTCTGGTTTTAGGGTTTAGGGTTTTAGGTTTAGGGTTTAGGTAATGTTCTTGCATATGTAGGGAATATTCCTCATTTTTTTTTCTTGGATTTATGGCCAATAGTACACGGGTTTTACCGACTTTTTTGTTTTTTGACATTTTATTTACATTTGTAGGTTTTAGGGTTTAGGGTTTAGGGTTTAGGTAATGTTCTTGCATATGTATGGAATATTCCTCATTTTTTTTCTTGAATTTATGGCCTATTATAGTACACGGTTTCTACCGACTTTTTTGTTTATCGACATTTTGTTTATATTTATAGGTTTTAGGGTTTAGGGTTTTGGATTTAGGGTTTAGGGTTTCAGGTTTAGGGTTTAGGTAATGTTCTTGCATATGTAGGGAATATTCCTCATTTTTTTTCTTGGATTTATGGTCTATTATAGTACACGGTTTCTACCGACTTTTTTGTTTATCGACATTTTGTTTATATTTATAGGTTTTAGGGTTTAGGGTTTTTGTTTTAGCGTTTAGGGTTTCAGGTTTAGGGTTTAGGTAATGTTCTTGAATATGTAGGGAATATTCCTCATTTTTTTTTCTTGGATTTATGGCCAATAGTACATGGGTTTTACCGACTTTTTTGTTTTTTGACATTTTATTTACATTTGTAGGTTTTACGGTTTAGGGTTTCAGGTTTAAGGTTTAGGTAATGTTCTTGCATATGTAGGGAATATTCCTCAGTTTTTTTTCTTGGATTTATGGCCAATAGTACATGGGTTTTACCGACTTTTTTGTTTTTTGACATTTTATTTACATTTGTAGGTTTTATGGTTTAGGGTTTCAGGTTTAGGGTTTAGGTAATGTTCTTGCATATGTAGGGAATATTCGTCATTTTTTTTTCTTGGATTTATGGCCAATAGTACATGGGTTTTACCGACTTTTTTGTTTTTTGACATTTTATTTACATTTGTAGGTTTTAGGGTTTAGGGTTTCAGGTTTAGGGTTTAGGTAATGTTCTTGCATATGTAGGGAATATTCGTCATTTTTTTTTCTTGGATTTATGGCCGTTAGTACACGGGTTCTACCGACTTTTTTGTTTATCGACATTTTGTTTATATTTATAGGTTTTAGGTTTAGGGTTTTGGATTTAGGGTTTAGGGTTTCAGGTTTAGGGTTTAGGTAATGTTCTTGCATATGTAGGGAATATTCCTCATTTTTTTTCTTGGATTTATGGCCTATTATAGTACACGGTTTCTACAGACTTTTTTGTTTATCGACATTTTGTTTATATTTATAGGTTTTAGGGTTTAGGGTTTTGTTTTTAGGGTTTAGGGTTTCAGGTTTAGGGTTTAGGTAATGTTCTTGCATATGTAGGGAATATTCCTCATTTTTTTTTCTTGGTTTATGGCCAATAGTACATGGGTTTTACCGACTTTTTTGTTTTTTGACATTTTATTTACATTTGTAGGTTTTACGGTTTAGGGTTTCAGGTTTAGGGTTTGGGTAATGTTCTTGCATATGTAGGGAATATTCCTCATTTTTTTTTCTTGGATTTATGGCCAATAGTACATGGGTTTTACCGACTTTTTTGTTTTTTGACATTTTATTTACATTTGTAGGTTTAGGGTTTAGGGTTTCAGGTTTAGGGTTTAGGTAATGTTCTTGCATATGTAGGGAATATTCCTCATTTTTTTCTTGGATTTATGGCCTATAGTACACGGTTTCTAACGACTTTTTTGTTTATCGACATTTTGTTTATATTTATAGGTTTTAGGGTTTAGGGTTTTGGTTTTAGGGTTTAGGGTTTCAGGTTTAGGGTTTAGGCAATGTTCTTGCATATGTAGGGAATATTCTTCATTTTTTTTTCTTGGATTTATGGCCAATAGTACACGGGTTTTACCGACTTTTTTGTTTTTTGACATTTTATTTACATTTGTAGGTTTTAGGGTTTAGGGTTTCAGGTTTAGGGTTTAGGTAATGTTCTTGCATATGTAGGGAATATTCCTCATTTTTTTTTCTTGGATTTATGGCCTATAGTACACGGTTTCTAACGACTTTTTTGTTTATCGACATTTTGTTTATATTTATAGGTTTTAGGGTTTAGGGTTTTGGTTTTAGGGTTTAGGGTTTCAGGTTTAGGGTTTAGGCAATGTTCTTGCATATGTAGGGAATATTCTTCATTTTTTTTTCTTGGATTTATGGCCAATAGTACACGGGTTTTACCGACTTTTTAGTTTTTTGACATTTTATTTATATTTGTAGGTTTTAGGGTTTAGGGTTTCAGGTTTAGGTTTTAGATAATGTTCTTTCATATGTAGGGAATATTCCTCATTTTTTTTCTTGGATTTATAGCCTATAGTACAAGGGTTTTACCGACTTTTTTGTTTTTTGACATTTTATTTACATTTGTAGGTTTTACGGTTTAGGGTTTCAGGTTTAGGGTTTAGGTAATGTTCTTGCATATGTAGGGAATATTCCTCATTTTTTTTTTCTTGGATTTATGGCCAATAGTACATGGGTTTTACCGACTTTTTTGTTTTTTGACATTTTATTTACATTTGTAGGTTTTAGGGTTTAGGGTTTCAGGTTTAGGGTTTAATTAATGTTCTTGCATATGTAGGGAATATTCCTCAGTTTTTTTTCTTGGATTTATGGCCTATTATAGTACACGGTTTCTACAGACTTTTTTGTTTATCGACATTTTGTTTATATTTATAGGTTTTAGGGTTTAGGGTTCTGGTTTTAGGGTTTAGGGTTTTAGGTTTAGGGTTTAGGTAATGTTCTTGCATATGTAGGGAATATTCCTCATTTTTTTTTCTTGGATTTATGGCCAATAGTACACGGGTTTTACCGACTTTTTTGTTTTTTGACATTTTATTTACATTTGTAGGTTTTAGGGTTTAGGGTTTAGGGTTTAGGGTTTAGGTAATGTTCTTGCATATGTATGGAATATTCCTCATTTTTTTTCTTGAATATATGGCCTATTATAGTACACGGTTTCTACCGACTTTTTTGTTTATCGACATTTTGTTTATATTTATAGGTTTTAGGGTTTAGGGTTCTGGTTTTAGGGTTTAGGGTTTTAGGTTTAGGGTTTAGGTAATGTTCTTGCATATGTAGGGAATATTCCTCATTTTTTTTTCTTGGATTTATGGCCAATAGTACACGGGTTTTACCGACTTTTTTGTTTTTTGACATTTTATTTACATTTGTAGGGTTTAGGGTTTAGGGTTTAGGGTTTAAGGTTTAGGGTTTAGGGTTTAGGGTTTAGGGTTTAGGTAATGTTCTTGCATATGTATGGAATATTCCTCATTTTTTTTCTTGAATTTATGGCCTATTATAGTACACGGTTTCTACCGACTTTTTTGTTTATCGACATTTTGTTTATATTTATAGGTTTTAGGGTTTAGGGTTTTGGATTTAGGGTTTAGGGTTTCAGGTTTAGGGTTTAGGTAATGTTCTTGCATATGTAGGGAATATTCCTCATTTTTTTTCTTGGATTTATGGTCTATTATAGTACACGGTTTCTACCGACTTTTTTGTTTATCGACATTTTGTTTATATTTATAGGTTTTAGGGTTTAGGGTTTTTGTTTTAGCGTTTAGGGTTTAGGTAATGTTCTTGAATATGTAGGGAATATTCCTCATTTTTTTTTCTTGGATTTATGGCCAATAGTACATGGGTTTTACCGACTTTTTTGTTTTTTGACATTTTATTTACATTTGTAGGTTTTACGGTTTAGGGTTTCAGGTTTAAGGTTTAGGTAATGTTCTTGCATATGTAGGGAATATTCCTCAGTTTTTTTTCTTGGATTTATGGCCAATAGTACATGGGTTTTACCGACTTTTTTGTTTTTCGACATTTTATTTACATTTGTAGGTTTTACGGTTTAGGGTTTCAGGTTTAGGGTTTAGGTAATGTTCTTGCATATGTAGGGAATATTCGTCATTTTTTTTTCTTGGATTTATGGCCGATAGTACACGGGTTCTACCGACTTTTTTGTTTATCGACATTTTGTTTATATTTATAGGTTTTAGGTTTAGGGTTTTGGATTTAGGGTTTAGGGTTTCAGGTTTAGGGTTTAGGTAATGTTCTTGCATATGTAGGGAATATTCCTCATTTTTTTTTCTTGGATTTATGGCCTATTATAGTACACGGTTTCTATAGACTTTTTTGTTTATCGACATTTTGTTTATATTTATAGGTTTTAGGGTTTAGGGTTCTGGTTTTAGGGTTTAGGGTTTTAGGTTTAGGGTTTAGGTAATGTTCTTGCATATGTAGGGAATATTCCTCATTTTTTTTTCTTGGATTTATGGCCAATAGTACACGGGTTTTACCGACTTTTTTGTTTTTTGACATTTTATTTACATTTGTAGGTTTTAGGGTTTAGGGTTTAGGGTTTAGGTAATGTTCTTGCATATGTATGGAATATTCCTCATTTTTTTTCTTGAATTTATGGCCTATTATAGTACACGGTTTCTACCGACTTTTTTGTTTATCGACATTTTGTTTATATTTATAGGTTTTAGGGTTTAGGGTTTTGGATTTAGGGTTTAGGGTTTCAGGTTTAGGGTTTAGGTAATGTTCTTGCATATGTAGGGAATATTCCTCATTTTTTTTCTTGGATTTATGGTCTATTATAGTACACGGTTTCTACCGACTTTTTTGTTTATCGACATTTTGTTTATATTTATAGGTTTTAGGGTTTAGGGTTTTTGTTTTAGCGTTTAGGGTTTCAGGTTTAGGGTTTAGGTAATGTTCTTGAATATGTAGGGAATATTCCTCATTTTTTTTTCTTGGATTTATGGCCAATAGTACATGGGTTTTACCGACTTTTTTGTTTTTTGACATTTTATTTACATTTGTAGGTTTTACGGTTTAGGGTTTCAGGTTTAAGGTTTAGGTAATGTTCTTGCATATGTAGGGAATATTCCTCAGTTTTTTTTCTTGGATTTATGGCCAATAGTACATGGGTTTTACCGACTTTTTTGTTTTTTGACATTTTATTTACATTTGTAGGTTTTATGGTTTAGGGTTTCAGGTTTAGGGTTTAGGTAATGTTCTTGCATATGTAGGGAATATTCGTCATTTTTTTTTCTTGGATTTATGGCCGATAGTACACGGGTTCTACCGAATTTTTTGTTTATCGACATTTTGTTTATATTTATAGGTTTTAGGTTTAGGGTTTTGGATTTAGGGTTTAGGGTTTTAGTTTTAGGGTTTAGGTAATGTTCTTGCATATGTAGGGAATATTCCTCATTTTTTTTCTTGGATTTATGGCCTATTATAGTACACGGTTTCTACAGAGTTTTTTGTTTATCGACATTTTGTTTATATTTATAGGTTTTAGGGTTTAGGGTTTTGTTTTTAGGGTTTAGGGTTTCAGGTTTAGGGTTTAGGTAATGTTCTTGCATATGTAGGGAATATTCGTCATTTTTTTTTTCTTGGATTTATGGCCGATAGTACACGGGTTCTACCGACTTTTTTGTTTATCGACATTTTGTTTATATTTATAGGTTTTAGGTTTAGGGTTTTGGATTTAGGGTTTAGGGTTTCAGGTTTAGGGTTTAGGTAATGTTCTTGCATATGTAGGGAATATTCCTCATTTTTTTTTCTTGGATTTATGGCCTATTATAGTACACGGTTTCTATAGACTTTTTTGTTTATCGACATTTTGTTTATATTTATAGGTTTTAGGGTTTAGGGTTTTGGTTTTAGGGTTTAGGGTTTCAGGTTTAGGGTTTAGGTAATGTTCTTGCATATGTAGGGAATATTCCTCATTTTTTTTTCTTGGTTTATGGCCAATAGTACATGGGTTTTACCGACTTTTTTGTTTTTTGACATTTTATTTACATTTGTAGGTTTTACGGTTTAGGGTTTCAGGTTTAAGGTTTAGGTAATGTTCTTGCATATGTAGGGAATATTCCTCAGTTTTTTTTCTTGGATTTATGGCCAATAGTACATGGGTTTTACCGACTTTTTTGTTTTTTGACATTTTATTTACATTTGTAGGTTTTAGGGTTTAGGGTTTCAGGTTTAGGGTTTAGGTAATGTTCTTGCATATGTAGGGAATATTCGTCATTTTTTTTTCTTGGATTTATGGCCGTTAGTACACGGGTTCTACCGACTTTTTTGTTTATCGACATTTTGTTTATATTTATAGGTTTTAGGTTTAGGGTTTTGGATTTAGGGTTTAGGGTTTCAGGTTTAGGGTTTAGATAATGTTCTTGCATATGTAGGGAATATTCCTCATTTTTTTTCTTGGATTTATGGCCTATTATAGTACACGGTTTCTACAGACTTTTTTGTTTATCGACATTTTGTTTATATTTATAGGTTTTAGGGTTTAGGGTTTAGGGTTTCAGGTTTAGGGTTTAGGTAATGTTCTTGCATATGTAGGGAATATTCCTCATTTTTTTTTCTTGATTTATGGCCAATAGTACATGGGTTTTACCGACTTTTTTGTTTTTTGACATTTTATTTATATTTGTAGGTTTTACGGTTTAGGGTTTCAGGTTTAGGGTTTGGGTAATGTTCTTGCATATGTAGGGAATATTCCTCATTTTTTTTTCTTGGATTTATGGCCAATAGTACATGGGTTTTACCGACTTTTTTGTTTTTTGACATTTTATTTACATTTGTAGGTTTTAGGGTTTAGGGTTTCAGGTTTAGGGTTTAGGTAATGTTCTTGCATATGTAGGGAATATTCCTCATTTTTTTTCTTGGATTTATGGCCTATAGTACACGGTTTCTAACGACTTTTTTGTTTATCGACATTTTGTTTATATTTATAGGTTTTAGGGTTTAGGGTTTTGGTTTTAGGGTTTAGGGTTTCAGGTTTAGGGTTTAGGAAATGTTCTTGCATATGTAGGGAATATTCTTCATTTTTTTTTCTTGGATTTATGGCCAATAGTACACGGGTTTTACCGACTTTTTAGTTTTTTGACATTTTATTTATATTTGTAGGTTTTAGGGTTTAGGGTTTCAGGTTTAGGTTTTAGATAATGTTCTTTCATATGTAGGGAATATTCCTCATTTTTTTTCTTGGATTTATAGCCTATAGTACAAGGGTTTTACCGACTTTTTTGTTTTTTGACATTTTATTTACATTTGTAGGTTTTACGGTTTAGGGTTTCAGGTTTAGGGTTTAGGTAATGTTCTTGCATATGTAGGGAATATTCCTCATTTTTTTTTCTTGGTTTATGGCCAATAGTACATGGGTTTTACCGACTTTTTTGTTTTTTGACATTTTATTTACATTTGTAGGTTTTACGGTTTAGGGTTTCAGGTTTAGGGTTTGGGTAATGTTCTTGCATTTGTAGGGAATATTCCTCATTTTTTTTTCTTGGATTTATGGCCAATAGTACATGGGTTTTACCGACTTTTTTGTTTTTTGACATTTTATTTACATTTGTAGGTTTTAGGGTTTAGGGTTTCAGGTTTAGGGTTTAGGTAATGTTCTTGCATATGTAGGGAATATTCCTCATTTTTTTTCTTGGATTTATGGCCTATAGTACACGGTTTCTAACGACTTTTTTGTTTATCGACATTTTGTTTATATTTATAGGTTTTAGGGTTTAGGGTTTTGGTTTTAGGGTTTAGGGTTTTGGTTTTAGGGTTTAGGGTTTCAGGTTTAGGGTTTAGGCAATGTTCTTGCATATGTAGGGAATATTCTTCATTTTTTTTTCTTGGATTTATGGCCAATAGTACACGGGTTTTACCGACTTTTTAGTTTTTTGACATTTTATTTATATTTGTAGGTTTTAGGGTTTAAGGTTTCAGGTTTAGGTTTTAGATAATGTTCTTTCATATGTAGGGAATATTCCTCATTTTTTTTCTTGGATTTATAGCCTATAGTACAAGGGTTTTACCGACTTTTTTGTTTTTTGACATTTTATTTACATTTGTAGGTTTTACGGTTTAGGGTTTCAGGTTTAGGGTTTAGGTAATGTTCTTGCATATGTAGGGAATATTCCTCATTTTTTTTCTTGGATTTATGGCCTATAGTACACGGTTTCTAACGACTTTTTTGTTTATCGACATTTTGTTTATATTTATAGGTTTTAGGGTTTAGGGTTTTGGTTTTAGGGTTTAGGGTTTCAGGTTTAGGGTTTAGGCAATGTTCTTGCATATGTAGGGAATATTCTTCATTTTTTTTTCTTGGATTTATGGCCAATAGTACACGGGTTTTACCGACTTTTTAGTTTTTTGACATTTTATTTATATTTGTAGGTTTTAGGGTTTAGTGTTTCAGGTTTAGGTTTTAGATAATGTTCTTTCATATGTAGGGAATATTCCTCATTTTTTTTCTTGGATTTATAGCCTATAGTACAAGGGTTTTACCGACTTTTTTGTTTTTTGACATTTTATTTATATTTGTATGGTTTAGGGTTTAGGGTTTTGGTTTTAGGGTTTAGGGTTTAGGTAATTTTCTTGCATATGTAGGGAATATTCCTCATTTTTTTTCTTGGATTTATGGCCTATAGTACACGGTTTCTACCGACTTTTTTGTTTATCGACATTTTGTTTATATTTATAGGGTTTAGGGTTTTGGATTTAGGGTTTAGGGTTTTAGGTTTAGGGTTTAGGTAATGTTCTTGCATATGTAGGGAATATTCCTCATTTTTTTTCTTGGATTTATGGCCTATTATAGTACACGGTTTCTACAGACTTTTTTGTTTATCGACATTTTGTTTATATTTATAGGTTTTAGGGTTTAGGGTTCTGGTTTTAGGGTTTAGAGTTTTAGGTTTAGGGTTTAGGTAATGTTCTTGCATATGTCGGGAATATTCCTCATTTTTTTTTCTTGGATTTATGGCCAATAGTACACGGGTTTTACCGACTTTTTTGTTTTTTGACATTTTATTTACATTTGTAGGTTTTAGGGTTTAGGGTTTAGGGTTTAGGGTTTAGGGTTTAGGGTTTAGGTAATGTTCTTGCATATGTATGGAATATTCCTCATTTTTTTTCTTGAATTTATGGCCTATTATAGTACACGGTTTCTACCGACTTTTTTGTTTATCGACATTTTGTTTATATTTATAGGTTTTAGGGTTTAGGGTTTTGGATTTAGGGTTTAGGGTTTCAGGTTTAGGGTTTAGGTAATGTTCTTGCATATGTAGGGAATATTCCTCATTTTTTTTCTTGGATTTATGGCCTATTATAGTACACGGTTTCTACCGACTTTTTTGTTTATCGACATTTTGTTTATATTTATAGGTTTTAGGGTTTAGGGTTTTTGTTTTAGCGTTTAGGGTTTCAGGTTTAGGGTTTAGGTAATGTTATTGAATATGTAGGGAATATTCCTCATTTTTTTTTCTTGGATTTATGGCCAATAGTACATGGGTTTTACCGACTTTTTTGTTTTTTGACATTTTATTTACATTTGTAGGTTTTAGGGTTTAGGGTTTCAGGTTTAGGGTTTAGGTAATGTTCTTGCATATGTAGGGAATATTCCTCATTTTTTTTTCTTGGATTTATGGCCGATAGTACACGGGTTCTACCGACTTTTTTGTTTATCGACATTTTGTTTATATTTATAGGTTTTAGGTTTAGGGTTTTGGATTTAGGGTTTAGGGTTTCAGGTTTAGGGTTTAGGTAATGTTCTTGCATATGTAGGTAATATTCCTCATTTTTTTTTCTTGGATTTATGGCCTATTATAGTACACGGTTTCTATAGACTTTTTTGTTTATCGACATTTTGTTTATATTTATAGGTTTTAGGGTTTAAGGTTTTGGTTTTAGGGTTTAGGGTTTCAGGTTTAGGGTTTAGGTAATGTTCTTGCATATGTAGGGAATATTCCTCATTTTTTTTTCTTGGTTTATGGCCAATAGTACATGGGTTTTACCGACTTTTTTGTTTTTTGACATTTTATTTACATTTGTAGGTTTTACGGTTTAGGGTTTCAGGTTTAAGGTTTAGGTAATGTTCTTGCATATGTAGGGAATATTCCTCATTTTTTTTTCTTGGATTTATGGCCAATAGTACATGGGTTTTACCGACTTTTTTGTTTTTTGACATTTTATTTACATTTGTAGGTTTTACGGTTTAGGGTTTCAGGTTTAGGGTTTAGGTAATGTTCTTGCATATGTAGGGAATATTCATCATTTTTTTTTCTTGGATTTATGGCCGATAGTACACGGGTTCTACCGACTTTTTTGTTTATCGACATTTTGTTTATATTTATAGGTTTTAGGTTTAGGGTTTTGGATTTAGGGTTTAGGGTTTCAGGTTTAGGGTTTAGGTAATGTTCTTGCATATGTAGGGAATATTCCTCATTTTTTTTCTTGGATTTATGGCCTATTATAGTACACGGTTTCTACAGAGTTTTTTGTTTATCGACATTTTGTTTATATTTATAGGTTTTAGGGTTTAGGGTTTTGTTTTTAGGGTTTAGGGTTTCAGGTTTAGGGTTTAGGTAATGTTCTTGCATATGTAGGGAATATTCCTCATTTTTTTTTCTTGGATTTATGGCCGATAGTACACGGGTTCTACCGACTTTTTTGTTTATCGACATTTTGTTTATATTTATAGGTTTTAGGTTTAGGGTTTTGGATTTAGGGTTTAGGGTTTCAGGTTTAGGGTTTAGGTAATGTTCTTGCATATGTAGGGAATATTCCTCATTTTTTTTTCTTGGATTTATGGCCTATTATAGTACACGGTTTCTATAGACTTTTTTGTTTATCGACATTTTGTTTATATTTATAGGTTTTAGGGTTTAGGGTTTTGGTTTTAGGGTTTAGGGTTTCAGGTTTAGGGTTTAGGTAATGTTCTTGCATATGTAGGGAATATTCCTCATTTTTTTTTCTTGGATTTATGGCCTATTATAGTACACGCTTTCTACCGACTTTTTTGTTTATCGACATTTTGTTTATATTTATAGGTTTTAGGGTTTAGGTTTTGGATTTAGGGTTTAGGGTTTCAGGTTTAGGGTTTAGGTAATGTTCTTGCATATGTAGGGAATATTCCTCATTTTTTTTCTTGGATTTATGGCCTATTATAGTACACGGTTTCTACCGACTTTTTTGTTTATCGACATTTTGTTTATATTTATAGGTTTTAGGGTTTAGGGTTTTTGTTTTAGCGTTTAGGGTTTCAGGTTTAGGGTTTAGGTAATGTTATTGAATATGTAGGGAATATTCCTCATTTTTTTTTCTTGGATTTATGGCCAATAGTACATGGGTTTTACCGACTTTTTTGTTTTTTGACATTTTATTTACATTTGTAGGTTTTAGGGTTTAGGGTTTCAGGTTTAGGGTTTAGGTAATGTTCTTGCATATGTAGGGAATATTCCTCATTTTTTTTTCTTGGATTTATGGCCGATAGTACACGGGTTCTACCGACTTTTTTGTTTATCGACATTTTGTTTATATTTATAGGTTTTAGGTTTAGGGTTTTGGATTTAGGGTTTAGGGTTTCAGGTTTAGGGTTTAGGTAATGTTCTTGCATATGTAGGTAATATTTCTCATTTTTTTTTCTTGGATTTATGGCCTATTATAGTACACGGTTTCTATAGACTTTTTTGTTTATCGACATTTTGTTTATATTTATAGGTTTTAGGGTTTAGGGTTTTGGTTTTAGGGTTTAGGGTTTCAGGTTTAGGGTTTAGGTAATGTTCTTGCATATGTAGGGAATATTCCTCATTTTTTTTTCTTGGTTTATGGCCAATAGTACATGGGTTTTACCGACTTTTTTGTTTTTTGACATTTTATTTACATTTGTAGGTTTTACGGTTTAGGGTTTCAGGTTTAAGGTTTAGGTAATTTTCTTGCATATGTAGGGAATATTCCTCATTTTTTTTCTTGTATTTATGGCCTATTATAGTACACGGTTTCTACAGACTTTTTTGTTTATCGACATTTTGTTTATATTTATAGGTTTTAGGGTTTAGGGTTCTGGTTTTAGGGTTTAGAGTTTTAGGTTTAGGGTTTAGGTAATGTTCTTGCATATGTCGGGAATATTCCTCATTTTTTTTTCTTGGATTTATGGCCAATAGTACACGGGTTTTACCGACTTTTTTGTTTTTTGACATTTTATTTACATTTGTAGGTTTTAGGGTTTAGGGTTTAGGGTTTAGGTAATGTTCTTGCATATGTAGGGAATATTCCTCATTTTTTTTCTTGGATTTATGGCCTATTATAGTACACGGTTTCTACCGACTTTTTTGTTTATCGACATTTTGTTTATATTTATAGGTTTTAGGGTTTAGGGTTTTTGTTTTAGCGTTTAGGGTTTCAGGTTTAGGGTTTAGGTAATGTTATTGAATATGTAGGGAATATTCCTCATTTTTTTTTCTTGGATTTATGGCCAATAGTACATGGGTTTTACCGACTTTTTTGTTTTTTGACATTTTATTTACATTTGTAGGTTTTAGGGTTTAGGGTTTCAGGTTTAGGGTTTAGGTAATGTTCTTGCATATGTAGGGAATATTCCTCATTTTTTTTTCTTGGATTTATGGCCGATAGTACACGGGTTCTACCGACTTTTTTGTTTATCGACATTTTGTTTATATTTATAGGTTTTAGGTTTAGGGTTTTGGATTTAGGGTTTAGGGTTTCAGGTTTAGGGTTTAGGTAATGTTCTTGCATATGTAGGTAATATTCCTCATTTTTTTTTCTTGGATTTATGGCCTATTATAGTACACGGTTTCTATAGACTTTTTTGTTTATCGACATTTTATTTATATTTATAGGTTTTAGGGTTTAGGGTTTTGGTTTTAGGGTTTAGGGTTTCAGGTTTAGGGTTTAGGTAATGTTCTTGCATATGTAGGGAATATTCTTCATTTTTTTTTCTTGGATTTATGGCCAATAGTACACGGGTTTTACCGACTTTTTTGTTTTTTGACATTTTATTTATATTTGTAGGTTTTAGGGTTTAGGGTTTCAGGTTTAGGTTTTAGGTAATGTTCTTTCATATGTAGGGAATATTCCTCATTTTTTTTCTTGGATTTATAGCCTATAGTACAAGGGTTTTACCGACTTTTTTGTTTTATGACATTTTATTTATATTTGTATGGTTTTAGGGTTTAGGGTTTCAGGTTTAGAGTTTAGGTAATATTCTTGCATATGTAAGGAGTATTCCTCATTTTTTTTCTTGGATTTATGGCCTAGGGTTTTACCGACTTTTTTGTTTTCTGACATTTTATTTATATTTGTATGATTTAGGGTTTAGGGTTTTGGTATTAGGATTTAGGGTTTTAGGTTTAGGGTTTAGGTAATGTTCTTGCATATGTAGGGAATATTCCTCATTTTTTTTCTTGGATTTATGGCCTATAGTACACGGGTTTTACCGACTTTTTTGTATTTTTACATTTTATTATTATTTGTATGGTTTAGGGTTTAGGGTTTTGGTTTTAGGGTTTAGGGTTTAGTTAATGTTCTTGCATATGTAGGGAATATTCCTCATTTTTTTTTCTTGGATTTATGGCCAATAGTACACGGGTTTTACCAACTTTCTTGTTTTTTGACATTTTATTTATATTTGTAGGTTTTAGGGTTAAGAGTTTCAGGTTTAGGGTTTAGGTAATGTTCTTGCATATGTAGGGAATATTCCTCATTTTTTTTCTTGGATTTATGGCCTATTATAGTACACGGTTTCTACCAACTTTTTTGTTTATCGACATTTTGTTTATGTTTATAGGTTTTAGGGTTTAGGGTTTTGGATTTAGGGTTTAGGGTTTCAGGTTTAGGGTTTAGGTAATGTTCTTGCATATGTAGGGAATATTCCTCATTTTTTTTCTTGGATTTATGGCCTATTATAGTACACGGTTTCTACAGACTTTTTTGTTTATCGACATTTTGTTTATATTTATAGGTTTTAGGGTTTAGGGTTTTGGTTTTAGGGTTTAGGGTTTGAGGTTTAGGGTTTAGGTAATGTTCTTGCATATGTAGGGAATATTCTTCATTTTTTTTTCTTGGATTTATGGCCAATAGAACATGGGTTTTACCGACTTTTTTGTTTTTTGACATTTTATTTACATTTGTAGGTTTTAGGGTTTAGGGTTTCAGGTTTAGGGTTTAGGTAATGTTCTTGCATATGTAGGGAATATTCCTCATTTTTTTTTCTTGGATTTATGGCCAATAGTACACGGGTTTTACCGACTTTTTTGTTTTTTGACATTTTATTTACATTTGTAGGTTTTAGGGTTTAGGGTTTAGGGTTTAGGGTTTAGGGTTTAGGTAATGTTCTTGCATATGTAGGGAATATTCCTCATTTTTTTTCTTGCATTTATGGCCTATTATAGTACACGGTTTCTACCGACTTTTTTGTTTATCGACATTTTGTTTATATTTATAGGTTTTAGGTTTAGGGTTTTGGATTTAGGGTTTAGGGTTTCAGGTTTAGGGTTTAGGTAATGTTCTTGCATATGTAGGGAATATTCCTCATTTTTTTTCTTGGATTTATGGCCTATTATAGTACACGGTTTCTACAGACTTTTTTGTTTATCGACATTTTGTTTATATTTATAGGTTTTAGGGTTAAGGGTTTTGGTTTTAGGGTTTAGGGTTTCAGGTTTAGGGTTTAGGTAATGTTCTTGCATATGTAGGGAATATTCCTCATTTTTTTTCTTGGATTTATGGCCTATTATAGTACACGGTTTCTACAGACTTTTTTGTTTATCGACATTTTGTTTATATTTATAGGTTTTAGGGTTTAGGGTTTTGGTTTTAGGGTTTAGGGTTTCAGGTTTAGGGTTTAGGTAATGTTCTTGCATATGTAGGGAATATTCTTCATTTTTTTTTCTTGGATTTATGGCCAATAGTACACGGGTTTTACCGACTTTTTTGTTTTTTGACATTTTATTTATATTTGTAGGTTTTAGGGTTTAGGGTTTCAGGTTTAGGTTTTAGGTAATGTTCTTTCATATGTAGGGAATATTCCTCATTTTTTTTCTTGGATTTATAGCCTATAGTACAAGGGTTTTACCGACTTTTTTGTTTTATGACATTTTATTTATATTTGTATGGTTTAGGGTTTAGGGTTTAGGGTTTTGGTTTTAGGGTTTAGGGTTTAGGTAATTTTCTTGCATATGTAGGGAATATTCCTCATTTTTTTTCTTGGATTTATGGCCTATAGTACACGGTTTCTACCGACTTTTTTGTTTATCGACATTTTGTTTATATTTATAGGTTTTAGGGTTTAGGGTTTTGGATTTAGGGTTTAGGGTTTCAGGTTTAGGGTTTAGGTAATGTTTTTGCATATGTAGGGAATATTCCTCATTTTTTTTTCTTTGATTTATGGCCAATAGTACACGGGATTTACCGACTTTTTTGTTTTTTGATATTTTATTTATATTTGTAGGTTTTAGGGTTTAGGGTTTCAGGTTTAGAGTTTAGGTAATATTCTTGCATATGTAAGGAGTATTCCTCATTTTTTTTCTTGGATTTATGGCCTAGGGTTTTACCGACTTTTTTGTTTTCTGACATTTTATTTATATTTGTATGATTTAGGGTTTAGGGTTTTGGTATTAGGATTTAGGGTTTTAGGTTTAGGGTTTAGGTAATGTTCTTGCATATGTAGGGAATATTCCTCATTTTTTTTCTTGGATTTATGGCCTATAGTACACGGGTTTTACCGACTTTTTTGTATTTTGACATTTTATTATTATTTGTATGGTTTAGGGTTTAGGGTTTTGGTTTTAGGGTTTAGGGTTTAATTAATGTTCTTGCATATTTAGGGAATATTCCTCATTTTTTTTCTTAGATTTATGGCCTATTATAGTACACGGTTTCTACAGACTTTTTTGTTTATCGACATTTTGTTTATATTTATAGGTTTTAGGGTTTAGGGTTTTGGTTTTAGGGTTTAGGGTTTCAGGTTTAGGGTTTAGGTAATGTTCTTGCATATGTAGGGAATATTCTTCATTTTTTTTTCTTGGATTTATGGCCAATAGTACACGGGTTTTACCGACTTTTTTGTTTTTTGACATTTTATTTATATTTGTAGGTTTTAGGGTTTAGGGTTTCAGGTTTAGGTTTTAGGTAATGTTCTTTCATATGTAGGGAATATTCCTCATTTTTTTTCTTGGATTTATAGCCTATAGTACAAGGGTTTTACCGACTTTTTTGTTTTATGACATTTTATTTATATTTGTATGGTTTAGGGTTTAGGGTTTAGGGTTTTGGTTTTAGGGTTTAGGGTTTAGGTAATTTTCTTGCATATGTAGGGAATATTCCTCATTTTTTTTCTTGGATTTATGGCCTATAGTACACGGTTTCTACCGACTTTTTTGTTTATCGACATTTTGTTTATATTTATAGGTTTTAGGGTTTAGGGTTTTGGATTTAGGGTTTAGGGTTTCAGGTTTAGGGTTTAGGTAATGTTTTTGCATATGTAGGGAATATTCCTCATTTTTTTTTCTTTGATTTATGGCCAATAGTACACGGGATTTACCGACTTTTTTGTTTTTTGATATTTTATTTATATTTGTAGGTTTTAGGGTTTAGGGTTTCAGGTTTAGAGTTTAGGTAATATTCTTGCATATGTAAGGAGTATTCCTCATTTTTTTTCTTGGATTTATGGCCTAGGGTTTTACCGACTTTTTTGTTTTCTGACATTTTATTTATATTTGTATGATTTAGGGTTTAGGGTTTTGGTATTAGGATTTAGGGTTTTAGGTTTAGGGTTTAGGTAATGTTCTTGCATATGTAGGGAATATTCCTCATTTTTTTTCTTGGATTTATGGCCTATAGTACACGGGTTTTACCGACTTTTTTGTATTTTGACATTTTATTATTATTTGTATGGTTTAGGGTTTAGGGTTTTGGTTTTAGGGTTTAGGGTTTAGTTAATGTTCTTGCATATTTAGGGAATATTCCTCATTTTTTTTCTTGGATTTATGGCCTATTATAGTACACGGTTTCTACAGACTTTTTTGTTTATCGACATTTTGTTTATATTTATAGGTTTTAGGGTTTAGGGTTTTGGTTTTAGGGTTTAGGGTTTCAGGTTTAGGGTTTAGGTAATGTTCTTGCATATGTAGGGAATATTCTTCATTTTTTTTTCTTGGATTTATGGCCAATAGTACACGGGTTTTACCGACTTTTTTGTTTTTTGACATTTTATTTATATTTGTAGGTTTTAGGGTTTAGGGTTTCAGGTTTAGGTTTTAGGTAATGTTCTTTCATATGTAGGGAATATTCCTCATTTTTTTTCTTGGATTTATAGCCTATAGTACAAGGGTTTTACCGACTTTTTTGTTTTATGACATTTTATTTATATTTGTATGGTTTAGGGTTTAGGGTTTAGGGTTTTGGTTTTAGGGTTTAGGGTTTAGGTAATTTTCTTGCATATGTAGGGAATATTCCTCATTTTTTTTCTTGGATTTATGGCCTATAGTACACGGTTTCTACCGACTTTTTTGTTTATCGACATTTTGTTTATATTTATAGGTTTTAGGGTTTAGGGTTTTGGATTTAGGGTTTAGGGTTTCAGGTTTAGGGTTTAGGTAATGTTTTTGCATATGTAGGGAATATTCCTCATTTTTTTTTCTTTGATTTATGGCCAATAGTACACGGGATTTACCGACTTTTTTGTTTTTTGATATTTTATTTATATTTGTAGGTTTTAGGGTTTAGGGTTTCAGGTTTAGAGTTTAGGTAATATTCTTGCATATGTAAGGAGTATTCCTCATTTTTTTTCTTGGATTTATGGCCTAGGGTTTTACCGACTTTTTTGTTTTCTGACATTTTATTTATATTTGTATGATTTAGGGTTTAGGGTTTTGGTATTAGGATTTAGGGTTTTAGGTTTAGGGTTTAGGTAATGTTCTTGCATATGTAGGGAATATTCCTCATTTTTTTTCTTGGATTTATGGCCTATAGTACACGGGTTTTACCGACTTTTTTGTATTTTGACATTTTATTATTATTTGTATGGTTTAGGGTTTAGGGTTTTGGTTTTAGGGTTTAGCGTTTAGTTAATGTTCTTGCATATGTAGGGAATATTCCTCATTTTTTTTTCTTGGATTTATGGCCAATAGTACACGGGTTTTACCAACTTTCTTGTTTTTTGACATTTTATTTATATTTGTAGGTTTTAGGGTTAAGAGTTTCAGGTTTAGGGTTTAGGTAATGTTCTTGCATATGTAGGGAATATTCCTCATTTTTTTTCTTGGATTTATGGCCTATTATAGTACACGGTTTCTACCAACTTTTTTGTTTATCGACATTTTGTTTATGTTTATAGGTTTTAGGGTTTAGGGTTTTGGATTTAGGGTTTAGGGTTTCAGGTTTAGGGTTTAGGTAATGTTCTTGCATATGTAGGGAATATTCCTCATTTTTTTTCTTGGATTTATGGCCTATTATAGTACACGGTTTCTACAGACTTTTTTGTTTATCGACATTTTGTTTATATTTATAGGTTTTAGGGTTTAGGGTTTTGGTTTTAGGGTTTAGGGTTTGAGGTTTAGGGTTTAGGTAATGTTCTTGCATATGTAGGGAATATTCTTCATTTTTTTTTCTTGGATTTATGGCCAATAGAACATGGGTTTTACCGACTTTTTTGTTTTTTGACATTTTATTTACATTTGTAGGTTTTAGGGTTTAGGGTTTCAGGTTTAGGGTTTAGGTAATGTTCTTGCATATGTAGGGAATATTCCTCATTTTTTTTTCTTGGATTTATGGCCAATAGTACACGGGTTTTACCGACTTTTTTGTTTTTTGACATTTTATTTACATTTGTAGGTTTTAGGGTTTAGGGTTTAGGGTTTAGGGTTTAGGTAATGTTCTTGCATATGTAGGGAATATTCCTCATTTTTTTTCTTGCATTTATGGCCTATTATAGTACACGGTTTCTACCGACTTTTTTGTTTATCGACATTTTGTTTATATTTATAGGTTTTAGGTTTAGGGTTTTGGATTTAGGGTTTAGGGTTTCAGGTTTAGGGTTTAGGTAATGTTCTTGCATATGTAGGGAATATTCCTCATTTTTTTTCTTGGATTTATGGCCTATTATAGTACACGGTTTCTACAGACTTTTTTGTTTATCGACATTTTGTTTATATTTATAGGTTTTAGGGTTAAGGGTTTTGGTTTTAGGGTTTAGGGTTTCAGGTTTAGGGTTTAGGTAATGTTCTTGCATATGTATGGAATATTCCTCATTTTTTTTCTTGGATTTATGGCCTATTATAGTACACGGTTTCTACAGACTTTTTTGTTTATCGACATTTTGTTTATATTTATAGGTTTTAGGGTTTAGGGTTTTGGTTTTAGGGTTTAGGGTTTCAGGTTTAGGGTTTAGGTAATGTTCTTGCATATGTAGGGAATATTCTTCATTTTTTTTTCTTGGATTTATGGCCAATAGTACACGGGTTTTACCGACTTTTTTGTTTTTTGACATTTTATTTATATTTGTAGGTTTTAGGGTTTAGGGTTTCAGGTTTAGGTTTTAGGTAATGTTCTTTCATATGTAGGGAATATTCCTCATTTTTTTTCTTGGATTTATAGCCTATAGTACAAGGGTTTTACCGACTTTTTTGTTTTATGACATTTTATTTATATTTGTATGGTTTAGGGTTTAGGGTTTAGGGTTTTGGTTTTAGGGTTTAGGGTTTAGGTAATTTTCTTGCATATGTAGGGAATATTCCTCATTTTTTTTCTTGGATTTATGGCCTATAGTACACGGTTTCTACCGACTTTTTTGTTTATCGACATTTTGTTTATATTTATAGGTTTTAGGGTTTAGGGTTTTGGATTTAGGGTTTAGGGTTTCAGGTTTAGGGTTTAGGTAATGTTTTTGCCTATGTAGGGAATATTCCTCATTTTTTTTTCTTTGATTTATGGCCAATAGTACACGGGATTTACCGACTTTTTTGTTTTTTGATATTTTATTTATATTTGTAGGTTTTAGGGTTTAGGGTTTCAGGTTTAGAGTTTAGGTAATATTCTTGCATATGTAAGGAGTATTCCTCATTTTTTTTCTTGGATTTATGGCCTAGGGTTTTACCGACTTTTTTGTTTTCTGACATTTTATTTATATTTGTATGATTTAGGGTTTAGGGTTTTGGTATTAGGATTTAGGGTTTTAGGTTTAGGGTTTAGGTAATGTTCTTGCATATGTAGGGAATATTCCTCATTTTTTTTCTTGGATTTATGGCCTATAGTACACGGGTTTTACCGACTTTTTTGTATTTTGACATTTTATTATTATTTGTATGGTTTAGGGTTTAGGGTTTTGGTTTTAGGGTTTAGGGTTTAGTTAATGTTCTTGCATATTTAGGGAATATTCCTCATTTTTTTTCTTGGATTTATGGCCTATTATAGTACACGGTTTCTACAGACTTTTTTGTTTATCGACATTTTGTTTATATTTATAGGTTTTAGGGTTTAGGGTTTTGGTTTTAGGGTTTAGGGTTTCAGGTTTAGGGTTTAGGTAATGTTCTTGCATATGTAGGGAATATTCTTCATTTTTTTTTCTTGGATTTATGGCCAATAGTACACGGGTTTTACCGACTTTTTTGTTTTTTGACATTTTATTTATATTTGTAGGTTTTAGGGTTTAGGGTTTCAGGTTTAGGTTTTAGGTAATGTTCTTTCATATGTAGGGAATATTCCTCATTTTTTTTCTTGGATTTATAGCCTATAGTACAAGGGTTTTACCGACTTTTTTGTTTTATGACATTTTATTTATATTTGTATGGTTTAGGGTTTAGGGTTTAGGGTTTTGGTTTTAGGGTTTAGGGTTTAGGTAATTTTCTTGCATATGTAGGGAATATTCCTCATTTTTTTTCTTGGATTTATGGCCTATAGTACACGGTTTCTACCGACTTTTTTGTTTATCGACATTTTGTTTATATTTATAGGTTTTAGGGTTTAGGGTTTTGGATTTAGGGTTTAGGGTTTCAGGTTTAGGGTTTAGGTAATGTTTTTGCATATGTAGGGAATATTCCTCATTTTTTTTTCTTTGATTTATGGCCAATAGTACACGGGATTTACCGACTTTTTTGTTTTTTGATATTTTATTTATATTTGTAGGTTTTAGGGTTTAGGGTTTCAGGTTTAGAGTTTAGGTAATATTCTTGCATATGTAAGGAGTATTCCTCATTTTTTTTCTTGGATTTATGGCCTAGGGTTTTACCGACTTTTTTGTTTTCTGACATTTTATTTATATTTGTATGATTTAGGGTTTAGGGTTTTGGTATTAGGATTTAGGGTTTTAGGTTTAGGGTTTAGGTAATGTTCTTGCATATGTAGGGAATATTCCTCATTTTTTTTCTTGGATTTATGGCCTATAGTACACGGGTTTTACCGACTTTTTTGTATTTTGACATTTTATTATTATTTGTATGGTTTAGGGTTTAGGGTTTTGGTTTTAGGGTTTAGGGTTTAGTTAATGTTCTTGCATATGTAGGGAATATTCCTCATTTTTTTTTCTTGGATTTATGGCCAATAGTACACGGGTTTTACCAACTTTCTTGTTTTTTGACATTTTATTTATATTTGTAGGTTTTAGGGTTAAGAGTTTCAGGTTTAGGGTTTAGGTAATGTTCTTGCATATGTAGGGAATATTCCTCATTTTTTTTCTTGGATTTATGGCCTATTATAGTACACGGTTTCTACCAACTTTTTTGTTTATCGACATTTTGTTTATGTTTATAGGTTTTAGGGTTTAGGGTTTTGGATTTAGGGTTTAGGGTTTCAGGTTTAGGGTTTAGGTAATGTTCTTGCATATGTAGGGAATATTCCTCATTTTTTTTCTTGGATTTATGGCCTATTATAGTACACGGTTTCTACAGACTTTTTTGTTTATCGACATTTTGTTTATATTTATAGGTTTTAGGGTTTAGGGTTTTGGTTTTAGGGTTTAGGGTTTGAGGTTTAGGGTTTAGGTAATGTTCTTGCATATGTAGGGAATATTCTTCATTTTTTTTTCTTGGATTTATGGCCAATAGAACAAGGGTTTTACCGACTTTTTTGTTTTTTGACATTTTATTTACATTTGTAGGTTTTAGGGTTTAGGGTTTCAGGTTTAGGGTTTAGGTAATGTTCTTGCATATGTAGGGAATATTCCTCATTTTTTTTTCTTGGATTTATGGCCAATAGTACACGGGTTTTACCGACTTTTTTGTTTTTTGACATTTTATTTACATTTGTAGGTTTTAGGGTTTAGGGTTTAGGGTTTAGGGTTTAGGGTTTAGGTAATGTTCTTGCATATGTAGGGAATATTCCTCATTTTTTTTCTTGCATTTATGGCCTATTATAGTACACGGTTTCTACCGACTTTTTTGTTTATCGACATTTTGTTTATATTTATAGGTTTTAGGTTTAGGGTTTTGGATTTAGGGTTTAGGGTTTCAGGTTTAGGGTTTAGGTAATGTTCTTGCATATGTAGGGAATATTCCTCATTTTTTTTCTTGGATTTATGGCCTATTATAGTACACGGTTTCTACAGACTTTTTTGTTTATCGAAATTTTGTTTATATTTATAGGTTTTAGGGTTAAGGGTTTTGGTTTTAGGGTTTAGGGTTTCAGGTTTAGGGTTTAGGTAATGTTCTTGCATATGTAGGGAATATTCCTCATTTTTTTTCTTGGATTTATGGCCTATTATAGTACACGGTTTCTACAGACTTTTTTGTTTATTGACATTTTGTTTATATTTATAGGTTTTAGGGTTTAGGGTTTTGGTTTTAGGGTTTAGGGTTTCAGGTTTAGGGTTTAGGTAATGTTCTTGCATATGTAGGGAATATTCTTCATTTTTTTTTCTTGGATTTATGGCCAATAGTACACGGGTTTTACCGACTTTTTTGTTTTTTGACATTTATTTATATTTGTAGGTTTTAGGGTTTAGGGTTTCAGGTTTAGGTTTTAGGTAATGTTCTTTCATATGTAGGGAATATTCCTCATTTTTTTTCTTGGATTTATAGCCTATAGTACAAGGGTTTTACCGACTTTTTTGTTTTATGACATTTTATTTATATTTGTATGGTTTAGGGTTTAGGGTTTAGGGTTTTGGTTTTAGGGTTTAGGGTTTAGGTAATTTTCTTGCATATGTAGGGAATATTCCTCATTTTTTTTCTTGGATTTATGGCCTATAGTACACGGTTTCTACCGACTTTTTTGTTTATCGACATTTTGTTTATATTTATAGGTTTTAGGGTTTAGGGTTTTGGATTTAGGGTTTAGGGTTTCAGGTTTAGGGTTTAGGTAATGTTTTTGCATATGTAGGGAATATTCCTCATTTTTTTTTCTTTGATTTATGGCCAATAGTACACGGGATTTACCGACTTTTTTGTTTTTTGATATTTTATTTATATTTGTAGGTTTTAGGGTTTAGGGTTTCAGGTTTAGAGTTTAGGTAATATTCTTGCATATGTAAGGAGTATTCCTCATTTTTTTTCTTGGATTTATGGCCTAGGGTTTTACCGACTTTTTTGTTTTCTGACATTTTATTTATATTTGTATGATTTAGGGTTTAGGGTTTTGGTATTAGGATTTAGGTAATGTTCTTGCATATGTAGGGAATATTCCTCATTTTTTTTCTTGGATTTATGGCCTATAGTACACGGGTTTTACCGACTTTTTTGTATTTTGACATTTTATTATTATTTGTATGGTTTAGGGTTTAGGGTTTTGGTTTTAGGGTTTAGGGTTTAGTTAATGTTCTTGCATATTTAGGGAATATTCCTCATTTTTTTTCTTGGATTTATGGCCTATTATAGTACACGGTTTCTACAGAATTTTTTGTTTATCGACATTTTGTTTATATTTATAGGTTTTAGGGTTTAGGGTTTTGGTTTTAGGGTTTAGGGTTTCAGGTTTAGGGTTTAGGTAATGTTCTTCCATATGTAGGGAATATTCTTCATTTTTTTTTCTTGGATTTATGGCCAATAGTACACGGGTTTTACCGACTTTTTTGTTTTTTGACATTTTATTTATATTTGTAGGTTTTAGGGTTTAGGGTTTCAGGTTTAGGTTTTAGGTAATGTTCTTTCATATGTAGGGAATATTCCTCATTTTTTTTCTTGGATTTATAGCCTATAGTACAAGGGTTTTACCGACTTTTTTGTTTTATGACATTTTATTTATATTTGTATGGTTTAGGGTTTAGGGTTTAGGGTTTTGGTTTTAGGGTTTAGGGTTTAGGTAATTTTCTTGCATATGTAGGGAATATTCCTCATTTTTTTTCTTGGATTTATGGCCTATAGTACACGGTTTCTACCGACTTTTTTGTTTATCGACATTTTGTTTATATTTATAGGTTTTAGGGTTTAGGGTTTTGGATTTAGGGTTTAGGGTTTCAGGTTTAGGGTTTAGGTAATGTTTTTGCATATGTAGGGAATATTCCTCATTTTTTTTTCTTTGATTTATGGCCAATAGTACACGGGATTTACCGACTTTTTTGTTTTTTGATATTTTATTTATATTTGTAGGTTTTAGGGTTTAGGGTTTCAGGTTTAGAGTTTAGGTAATATTCTTGCATATGTAAGGAGTATTCCTCATTTTTTTTCTTGGATTTATGGCCTAGGGTTTTACCGACTTTTTTGTTTTCTGACATTTTATTTATATTTGTATGATTTAGGGTTTAGGGTTTTGGTATTAGGATTTAGGGTTTTAGGTTTAGGGTTTAGGTACTGTTCTTGCATATGTAGGGAATATTCCTCATTTTTTTTCTTGGATTTATGGCCTATAGTACACGGGTTTTACCGACTTTTTTGTATTTTGACATTTTATTATTATTTGTATGGTTTAGGGTTTAGGGTTTTGGTTTTAGGGTTTAGGGTTTAGTTAATGTTCTTGCATATGTAGGGAATATTCCTCATTTTTTTTTCTTGGATTTATGGCCAATAGTACACGGGTTTTACCAACTTTCTTGTTTTTTGACATTTTATTTATATTTGTAATGTTCTTGCATATGTAGGGAATATTCCTCATTTTTTTTCTTGGATTTATGGCCTATTATAGTACACGGTTTCTACCAACTTTTTTGTTTATCGACATTTTGTTTATGTTTATAGGTTTTAGGGTTTAGGGTTTTGGATTTAGGGTTTAGGGTTTCAGGTTTAGGGTTTAGGTAATGTTCTTGCATATGTAGGGAATATTCCTCATTTTTTTTCTTGGATTTATGGCCTATTATAGTACACGGTTTCTACAGACTTTTTTGTTTATCGACATTTTGTTTATATTTATAGGTTTTAGGGTTTAGGGTTTTGGTTTTAGGGTTTAGGGTTTGAGGTTTAGGGTTTAGGTAATGTTCTTGCATATGTAGGGAATATTCTTCATTTTTTTTTCTTGGATTTATGGCCAATAGAACATGGGTTTTACCGACTTTTTTGTTTTTTGACATTTTATTTACATTTGTAGGTTTTAGGGTTTAGGGTTTCAGGTTTAGGGTTTAGGTAATGTTCTTGCATATGTAGGGAATATTCCTCATTTTTTTTTCTTGGATTTATGGCCAATAGTACACGGGTTTTACCGACTTTTTTGTTTTTTGACATTTTATTTACATTTGTAGGTTTTAGGGTTTAGGGTTTAGGGTTTAGGGTTTAGGTAATGTTCTTGCATATGTAGGGAATATTCCTCATGTTTTTTCTTGGATTTATGGCCTATTATAGTACACGGTTTCTACCAACTTTTTTGTTTACCGACATTTTGTTTATGTTTATAGGTTTTAGGGTTTAGGGTTTTGGATTTAGGGTTTAGGGTTTTAGGTTTAGGGTTTAGGTAATGTTCTTGCATATGTAGGGAATATTCCTCATTTTTTTTCTTGGATTTATGGCCTATTATAGTACACGGTTTCTACAGACTTTTTTTTTTATCGACATTTTGTTTATATTTATAGGTTTTAGGGTTTAGGGTTTTGGTTTTAGGGTTTAGGGTTTGAGGTTTAGGGTTTAGGTAATGTTCTTGCATATGTAGGGAATATTCTTCATTTTTTTTTCTTGGATTTATGGCCAATAGTACACGGGTTTTACCGACTTTTTTGTTTTTTGACATTTTATTTATATTTGTAGGTTTTAGGGTTTAGGGTTTCAGGTTTAGGTTTTAGGTAATGTTCTTTCATATGTAGGGAATATTCCTCATTTTTTTTCTTGGATTTATAGCCTATAGTACAAGGGTTTTACCGACTTTTTTGTTTTTTGACATTTTATTTATATTTGTATGGTTTAGGGTTTAGGGTTTAGGGTTTAGGGTTTAGGTAATTTTCTTGCATATGTAGGGAATATTCCTCATTTTTTTTCTTGGATTTATGGCCTATAGTACACGGTTTCTACCGACTTTTTTGTTTATCGACATTTTGTTTATATTTATAGGTTTTAGGGTTTAGGGTTTTGGATTTAGGGTTTAGGGTTTCAGGTTTAGGGTTTAGGTAATGTTCTTGCATATGTAGGGAATATTCCTCATTTTTTTTCTTGGATTTATGGCCAATAGTACACGGGATTTACCGACTTTTTTGTTTTTTGATACTTTATTTATATTTGTAGGTTTTAGGGTTTAGGGTTTAGGGTTTCAGGTTTAGAGTTTAGGTAATATTCTTGCATATGTAAGGAGTATTCCTCAATTTTTTTCTTGGATTTATGGCCTAGGGTTTTACCGACTTTTTTGTTTTCTGACATTTTATTTATATTTGTATGATTTAGGGTTTAGGGTTTTGGTATTAGGATTTAGGGTTTTAGGTTTAGGGTTTAGGTAAAGTTCTTGCATATGTAGGGAATATTCCTCATTTTTTTTCTTGGATTTATGGCCAATAGTACACTGGTTTTACCGACTTTTTTGTTTTTTGACATTTTATTTATATTTGTAGGTTTTAGGGTTTAGGGTTTCAGGTTAGGGTTTAGGTAATATTCTTGCATATGTAAGGAGTATTCCTCATTTTTTTTCTTGGATTTATGGCCAATAGTACACGGGTTTTACCGACTTTTTTGTTTTCTAACATTTTATTTATATTTGTAGGTTTTACGGTTTAGGGTTTCAGGTTTAGGGTTTAGGTAATGTTCTTGCATATGTAAGTAGTATTCCTCATTTTTTTTCTTGGATTTATGGCCAATAGTACACGGGTTTTACCGACTTTTTTGTTTTCTGACATTTTATTTATATTTGTGTGATTTAGGATTTAGGGTTTTGGTGTTAGGGTTTAGGGTTTTAGGTTTAGGGTTTAGGTAATGTTCTTGCATATGTAGGGAATATTCCTCATTTTTTTTCTTGGATTTATGGCCTATTATAGTACACGGTTTGTACAGACTTTTTTGTTTATCGACATTTTGTTTATATTTATAGGTTTTAGGGTTTATGGTTTTGGTTTTAGGGTTTAGGGTTTCAGGTTTAGGGTTTAGGTAATGTTGTTGCATATGTAGGGAATATTCCTCATTTTTTTTTCTTGGATTTATGGCCAATAGTACATGGGTTTTACCGACTTTTTTGTTTTTTGACATTTTATTTACATTTGTAGTTTTTAGGGTTTAGGGTTTCAGGTTTAGGGTTTAGGTAATGTTCTTGCATATGTAGGGAATATTCCTCATTTTTTTTTTTTGGATTTATGGCCAATAGTACATGGGTTTTACCGACTTTTTTGTTTTTTGACATTTTATTTATATTTGTAGGTTTTAGGGTTTAGGGTTTCAGGTTTAGGGTTTAGGTAATGTTCTTGCATATGTAGGGAATATTCCTCATTTTTTTTCTTGGATTTATGGCCTATAGTACACGGTTTCTACCGACTTTTTTGTTTATCGACATTTTGTTTATATTTATAGGTTTTAGGTTTAGGGTTTTGGATTTAGGGTTTAGGGTTTCAGGTTTAGGGTTTAGGTAATGTTCTTGCATATGTAGGGAATATTCCTCATTTTTTTTTTCTTGGATTTATGGCCTATTATAGTACACGTTTCTACAGACTTTTTTGTTTATCGACATTTTGTTTATATTTATAGGTTTTAGGGTTTAGGGTTTTGGTTTTAGGGTTTAGGGTTTGAGGTTTAGGGTTTAGGTAATGTTCTTGCATATGTAGGGAATATTCCTCATATTTTTTTTCTTGGATTTATGGCCAATAGTACACGGGTTTTACCGACTTTTTTGTTTTTTGACATTTTATTTACATTTGTAGGTTTTAGGGTTTAGGGTTTAGGGTTTAGGTAATGTTCTTGCATATGTAGGGAATATTCCTCATTTTTTTTCTTGGATTTATGGCCTATTATAGTACACGGTTTCTACCGACTTTTTTGTTTATCGACATTTTGTTTATGTTTATAGGTTTTAGGGTTTAGGGTTTTGGATTTAGGGTTTAGGGTTTCAGGTTTAGGGTTTAGGTAATGTTCTTGCATATGTAGGGAATATTCCTCATTTTTTTTCTTGGATTTATGGCCTATTATAGTACACGGTTTCTACAGACTTTTTTGTTTATCGACATTTTGTTTATATTTATAGGTTTTAGGGTTTAGGGTTTTGGTTTTAGGGTTTAGGGTTTCAGGTTTAGGGTTTAGGTAATGTTCTTGCATATGTAGGGAATATTCTTCATTTTTTTTTCTTGGATTTATTGCCAATAGTACACGGGTTTTACCGACTTTTTTGTTTTTTGACATTTTATTTATATTTGTAGGTTTTAGGGTTTAGGGTTTCAGGTTTAGGTTTTAGATAATGTTCTTTCATATGTAGGGAATATTCCTCATTTTTTTTCTTGGATTTATAGCCTATAGTACAAGGGTTTTACCGACTTTTTTGTTTTTGACATTTTATTTATATTTTTATGGTTTAGGGTTTAGGGTTTAGGGTTTAGGTAATTTTCTTGCATATGTAGGGAATATTCTTCATTTTTTTTCTTGGATTTATGGCCTATAGTACACGGGTTTTACCGATTGTTTTATTTTTTGACATTTTATTTATATTTGTAGGTTTTAGGATTTAGGGTTTCAGGTTTAGGGTTTAGGTAATGTTCTTGCATATGTAAGGAGTATTCCTCATTTTTTTTCTTGGATTTATGGCCTATAGTACACGGGTTTTACCGACTTTTTTATTTTCTGACATTTTATTTATATTTGTATGGTTTAGGGTTTAGGGTTTTGGTTTTAGGGTTTAGGTAATTTTCTTGCATATGTAGGGAATATTCCTAATTTTTTTTCTTGGATTTATGGCCTATAGTACACGGTTTCTACCGACTTTTTTGTTTATCGACATTTTGTTTATATTAATAGGTTTTAGGGTTTAGGGTTTTGGATTTAGGGTTTAGGGTTTCAGGTTTAGGGTTTAGGTAATGTTCTTGCATATGTAGGGAATATTCTTCATTTTTTTTTCTTGGATTTATGGCCAATAGTACACGGGTTTTACCGATTGTTTTATTTTTTGACATTTTATTTATATTTGTAGGTTTTAGGGTTTAGGGTTTCAGGTTTAGGGTTTAGGTAATGTTCTTGCATATGTAAGGAGTATTCCTCATTTTTTTTCTTGGATTTATGGCCTATAATACAAGGGTTTTACCGACTTTTTTGTTTTTTGACATTTTATTTATATTTGTATGGTTTAGGGTTTAGGGTTTTGGTTTTAGGGTTTAGGGTTTAGGTAATGTTCTTGCATATGTAGGGAATATTCCTCATTTTTTTTTCTTGGATTTATGGCCAATAGTACACGGGTTTTACCGAGTTTTTTGTTTTTTGACATTTTATTTACATTTGTAGGTTTTGGGGTTTAGGGTTTAGGGTTTAGGGTTTAGGTAATGTTCTTGCATATATAGGGAATATTCCTCATTTTTTTTCTTGGATTTATGGCCTATAGTACACGGTTTCTACCGACTTTTTTGTTTATCGACATTTTGTTTATATTTATAGGTTTTAGGTTTAGGGTTTTGGATTTAGGGTTTAGGGTTTCAGGTTTAGGGTTTAGGTAATGTTCTTGCATATGTAGGGAATATTCCTCATTTTTTTTCTTGGATTTATGGCCTATTATAGTACACGGTTTCTACAGAATTTTTTGTTTATCTACATTTTGTTTATATTTATAGGTTTTAGGGTTTAGGGTTTTGGTTTTAGGGTTTAGGGTTTCAGGTTTAGGGTTTAGGTAATGTTCTTGCATATGTAGGGAATATTCCTCATTTTTTTTTCTTGGATTTATGGCCAATAGTACACGGGTTTTACCGACTTTTTTGTTTTTTGACATTTTATTTACATTTGTAGGTTTTAGGGTTTAGGGTTTAGGGTTTAGGGTTTAGGTAATGTTCTTGCATATGTAGGGAATATTCCTCATTTTTTTTCTTGGATTTATGGCCTATTATAGTACACGGTTTCTACCGACTTTTTTGTTTATGTTTATAGGTTTTAGGGTTTACGGTTTTGGATTTAGGGTTTAGGGTTTCAGGTTTAGGGTTTAGGTAATGTTCTTGCATATGTAGGGAATATTCCTCATTTTTTTTCTTGGATTTATGGCCTATTATAGTACACGGTTTCTACAGACTTTTTTGTTTATCGACATTTTGTCTATATTTATAGGTTTTAGGGTTTAGGGTTTTGGTTTTAGGGTTTAGGGTTTCAGGTTTAGGGTTTAGGTAATGTTCTTGCATATGTAGGGAATATTCCTCATTTTTTTTTCTTGGATTTATGGCCAATAGTACACGGGATTTACCGACTTTTTTGTTTTTTGATATTTTATTTATATTTGTAGGTTTTAGGGTTTAGGGTTTCAGGTTTAGAGTTTAGGTAATATTCTTGCATATGTAAGGAGTATTCCTCATTTTTTTTCTTGGATTTATGGCCTAGGGTTTTACCGACTTTTTTGTTTTCTGACATTTTATTTATATTTGTATGATTTAGGGTTTAGGGTTTTGGTATTAGGATTTAGGGTTTTAGGTTTAGGGTTTAGGTAATGTTCTTGCATATGTAGGGAATATTCCTCATTTTTTTTCTTGGATTTATGGCCTATAGTACACGGGTTTTACCGACTTTTTTGTTTTTTGACATTTTATTTACATTTGTATGGTTTAGGGTTTAGGGTTTTGGTTTTAGGGTTTAGGGTTTAGTTAATGTTCTTGCATATGTAGGGAATATTCCTCATTTTTTTTCTTGGATTTATGGCCAATAGTACACTGGTTTTACCGACTTTTTTGTTTTTTGACATTTTATTTACATTTGTAGGTTTTAGGGTTTAGGGTTTCAGATTTAGGGTTTAGGTAATGTTCTTGCATATGTAAGGAATATTCCTCATTTTTTTTCTTGGATTTATGGCCTATAGTACACGGTTTCTACCGACTTTTTTGTTTACCGACATTTTGTTTATATTTATAGGTTTTAGGTTTAGGGTTTTGGATTTAGGGTTTAGGGTTTCAGGTTTAGGGTTTAGGTAATGTTCTTGCATATGTAGGGAATATTCCTCATTTTTTTTTCTTGGATTTATGGCCTATTATAGTACACGGTTTCTACAGACTTTTTTGTTTATCGACATTTTGTTTATATTTATAGGTTTTAGGGTTTAGGGTTCTGGTTTTAGGGTTTAGGTTTTCAGGTTTAGGGTTTAGGTAATGTTCTTGCATATGTAGGGAATATTCCTCATTTTTTTTACTTGGATTTATGGCCGATAGTACACGGGTTTTACCGACTTTTTTGTTTTTGGACATTTTATTTACATTTGTAGGTTTTAGGGTTTAGGGTTTCAGGTTTAGGGTTTAGGTAATGTTCTTGCATATGTAGGGAATATTCCTCATTTTTTTTTCTTGGATTTATGGCCGATAGTACACGGGTTTTACCGACTTTTTTGTTTTCTGACATTTTATTTATATTTGTAGGTTTTAGGGTTTAGGGTTTCAGGTTTAGGGTTTAGGTAATGTTCTTGCATATGTAGGGAATATTCCTCATTTTTTTTTCTTGGATTTATGGCCTATAGTACACGGGTTTTACCGATTTTTTTGTTTTTTGACATTTTATTTATATTTGTATGGTTTAGGGTTTAGGGTTTTGGTTTTAGGGTTTAGGTAATTTTCTTGCATATGTAGGGAATATTCCTAATTTTTTTTCTTGGATTTATGGCCTATAGTACACGGTTTCTACCGACTTTTTTGTTTATCGACATTTTGTTTATATTAATAGGTTTTAGGGTTTAGGGTTTTGGATTTAGGGTTTAGGGTTTCAGGTTTATGGTTTAGGTAATGTTCTTGCATATGTAGGGAATATTCTTCATTTTTTTTTCTTGGATTTATGGCCAATAGTACACGGGTTTTACCGATTGTTTTATTTTTTGACATTTTATTTATATTTGTAAGTTTTAGGGTTTAGGGTTTCAGGTTTAGGGTTTAGGTAATGTTCTTGCATATGTAAGGAGTATTCCTCGTTTTTTTTCTTGGATTTATGGCCTATAATACAAGGGTTTTACCGACTTTTTTGTTTTTTGACATTTTATTTATATTTGTATGGTTTAGGGTTTAGGGTTTAGGGTTTTGGTTTTAGGGTTTAGGGTTTAGGTAATGTTCTTGCATATGTAGGGAATATTCCTCATTTTTTTTTCTTGGATTTATGGCCAATAGTACACGGGTTTTACCGAGTTTTTTGTTTTTTGACATTTTATTTACATTTGTAGGTTTTAGGGTTTAGGGTTTAGGGTTTAGGGTTTAGGGTTTAGGTAATGTTCTTGCATATGTAGGGAATATTCCTCATTTTTTTTCTTGGATTTATGGCCTATAGTACACGGTTTCTACCGACTTTTTTGTTTATCGACATTTTGTTTATATTTATAGGTTTTAGGTTTAGGGTTTTGGATTTAGGGTTTAGGGTTTCAGGTTTAGGGTTTAGGTAATGTTCTTGCATATGTAGGGAATATTCCTCATTTTTTTTCTTGGATTTATGGCCTATTATAGTACACGGTTTCTACAGACTTTTTTGTTTATCGACATTTTGTTTATATTTATAGGTTTTAGGGTTTAGGGTTTTGGTTTTAGGGTTTAGGGTTTCAGGTTTAGGGTTTAGGTAATGTTCTTGCATATGTAGGGAATATTCCTCATTTTTTTTTCTTGGATTTATGGCCAATAGTACACGGGTTTTACCGACTTTTTTGTTTTTTGACATTTTATTTACATTTGTAGGTTTTAGGGTTTAGGGTTTAGGTAATGTTCTTGCATATGTAGGGAATATTCCTCATTTTTTTTCTTGGATTTATGGCCTATTATAGTACACGGTTTCTACCGACTTTTTTGTTTATCGACATTTTGTTTATGTTTATAGGTTTTAGGGTTTACGGTTTTGGATTTAGGGTTTAGGGTTTCAGGTTTAGGGTTTAGGTAATGTTCTTGCATATGTAGGGAATATTCCTCATTTTTTTTCTTGGATTTATGGCCTATTATAGTACACGGTTTCTACAGACTTTTTTGTTTATCGACATTTTGTTTATATTTATAGGTTTTAGGGTTTAGGGTTTTGGTTTTAGGGTTTAGGGTTTCAGGTTTAGGGTTTAGGTAATGTTCTTGCATATGTAGGGAATATTCCTCATTTTTTTTTCTTGGATTTATGGCCAATAGTACACGGGATTTACCGACTTTTTTGTTTTTTGATATTTTATTTATATTTGTAGGTTTTAGGGTTTAGGGTTTAGGGTTTCAGGTTTAGAGTTTAGGTAATATTCTTGCATATGTAAGGAGTATTCCTCATTTTTTTTCTTGGATTTATGGCCTAGGGTTTTACCGACTTTTTTGTTTTCTGACATTTTATTTATATTTGTATGATTTAGGGTTTAGGGTTTTGTTATTAGGATTTAGGGTTTTAGGTTTAGGGTTTAGGTAATGTTCTTGCATATGTAGGGAATATTCCTCATTTTTTTTCTTGGATTTATGGCCTATAGTACACGGGTTTTACCGACTTTTTTGTTTTTTGACATTTTATTTACATTTGTATGGTTTAGGGTTTAGGGTTTAGGGTTTTGGTTTTAGGGTTTAGGGTTTAGTTAATGTTCTTGCATATGTAGGGAATATTCCTCATTTTTTTTCTTGGATTTATGGCCAATAGTACACTGGTTTTACCGACTTTTTTGTTTTTTGACATTTTATTTATATTTGTAGGTTTTAGGGTTTAGGGTTTCAGGTTAGGGTTTAGGTAATATTCTTGCATATGTAAGGAGCATTCCTCATTTTTTTTCTTGGATTTATGGCCTAGGGTTTTACCGACTTTTTTGTTTTCTGACATTTTATTTATATTTGTATGATTTAGGGTTTAGGGTTTTGGTATTAGGATTTAGGGTTTTAGGTTTAGGGTTTAGGTAATGTTCTTGCATATGTAGGGAATATTCCTCATTTTTTTTCTTGGATTTATGGCCTATAGTACACGGGTTTTACCGACTTTTTTGTTTTTTGACATTTTATTTACATTTGTATGGTTTAGGGTTTAGGGTTTTGGTTTTAGGGTTTAGGGTTTAGTTAATGTTCTTGCATATGTAGGGAATATTCCTCATTTTTTTTCTTGGATTTATGGCCAATAGTACACTGGTTTTACCGACTTTTTTGTTTTTTGACATTTTATTTACATTTGTAGGTTTTAGGGTTTAGGGTTTCAGATTTAGGGTTTAGGTAATGTTCTTGCATATGTAAGGAATATTCCTCATTTTTTTTCTTGGATTTATGGCCTATAGTACACGGTTTCTACCGACTTTTTTGTTTACCGACATTTTGTTTATATTTATAGGTTTTAGGTTTAGGGTTTTGGATTTAGGGTTTAGGGTTTCAGGTTTAGGGTTTAGGTAATGTTCTTGCATATGTAGGGAATATTCCTCATTTTTTTTTCTTGGATTTATGGCCTATTATAGTACACGGTTTCTACAGACTTTTTTGTTTATCGACATTTTGTTTATATTTATAGGTTTTAGGGTTTAGGGTTCTGGTTTTAGGGTTTAGGTTTTCAGGTTTAGGGTTTAGGTAATGTTCTTGCATATGTAGGGAATATTCCTCATTTTTTTTACTTGGATTTATGGCCGATAGTACACGGGTTTTACCGACTTTTTTGTTTTTGGACATTTTATTTACATTTGTAGGTTTTAGGGTTTAGGGTTTCAGGTTTAGGGTTTAGGTAATGTTCTTGCATATGTAGGGAATATTCCTCATTTTTTTTTCTTGGATTTATGGCCGATAGTACACGGGTTTTACCGACTTTTTTGTTTTCTGACATTTTATTTATATTTGTAGGTTTTAGGGTTTAGGGTTTCAGGTTTAGGGTTTAGGTAATGTTCTTGCATATGTAGGGAATATTCCTCATTTTTTTTTCTTGGATTTATGGCCTATAGTACACGGGTTTTACCGATTTTTTTGTTTTTTGACATTTTATTTATATTTGTATGGTTTAGGGTTTAGGGTTTTGGTTTTAGGGTTTAGGTAATTTTCTTGCATATGTAGGGAATATTCCTAATTTTTTTTCTTGGATTTATGGCCTATAGTACACGGTTTCTACCGACTTTTTTGTTTATCGACATTTTGTTTATATTAATAGGTTTTAGGGTTTAGGGTTTTGGATTTAGGGTTTAGGGTTTCAGGTTTATGGTTTAGGTAATGTTCTTGCATATGTAGGGAATATTCTTCATTTTTTTTTCTTGGATTTATGGCCAATAGTACACGGGTTTTACCGATTGTTTTATTTTTTGACATTTTATTTATATTTGTAAGTTTTAGGGTTTAGGGATTCAGGTTTAGGGTTTAGGTAATGTTCTTGCATATGTAAGGAGTATTCCTCGTTTTTTTTCTTGGATTTATGGCCTATAATACAAGGGTTTTACCGACTTTTTTGTTTTTTGACATTTTATTTATATTTGTATGGTTTAGGGTTTAGGGTTTAGGGTTTTGGTTTTAGGGTTTAGGGTTTAGGTAATGTTCTTGCATATGTAGGGAATATTCCTCATTTTTTTTTCTTGGATTTATGGCCAATAGTACACGGGTTTTACCGAGTTTTTTGTTTTTTGACATTTTATTTACATTTGTAGGTTTTAGGGTTTAGGGTTTAGGGTTTAGGGTTTAGGGTTTAGGTAATGTTCTTGCATATGTAGGGAATATTCCTCATTTTTTTTCTTGGATTTATGGCCTATAGTACACGGTTTCTACCGACTTTTTTGTTTATCGACATTTTGTTTATATTTATAGGTTTTAGGTTTAGGGTTTTGGATTTAGGGTTTAGGGTTTCAGGTTTAGGGTTTAGGTAATGTTCTTGCATATGTAGGGAATATTCCTCATTTTTTTTCTTGGATTTATGGCCTATTATAGTACACGGTTTCTACAGACTTTTTTGTTTATCGACATTTTGTTTATATTTATAGGTTTTAGGGTTTAGGGTTTTGGTTTTAGGGTTTAGGGTTTCAGGTTTAGGGTTTAGGTAATGTTCTTGCATATGTAGGGAATATTCCTCATTTTTTTTTCTTGGATTTATGGCCAATAGTACACGGGTTTTACCGACTTTTTTGTTTTTTGACATTTTATTTACATTTGTAGGTTTTAGGGTTTAGGGTTTAGGTAATGTTCTTGCATATGTAGGGAATATTCCTCATTTTTTTTCTTGGATTTATGGCCTATTATAGTACACGGTTTCTACCGACTTTTTTGTTTATCGACATTTTGTTTATGTTTATAGGTTTTAGGGTTTACGGTTTTGGATTTAGGGTTTAGGGTTTCAGGTTTAGGGTTTAGGTAATGTTCTTGCATATGTAGGGAATATTCCTCATTTTTTTTCTTGGATTTATGGCCTATTATAGTACACGGTTTCTACAGACTTTTTTGTTTATCGACATTTTGTTTATATTTATAGGTTTTAGGGTTTAGGGTTTTGGTTTTAGGGTTTAGGGTTTCAGGTTTAGGGTTTAGGTAATGTTCTTGCATATGTAGGGAATATTCCTCATTTTTTTTTCTTGGATTTATGGCCAATAGTACACGGGATTTACCGACTTTTTTGTTTTTTGATATTTTATTTATATTTGTAGGTTTTAGGGTTTAGGGTTTAGGGTTTCAGGTTTAGAGTTTAGGTAATATTCTTGCATATGTAAGGAGTATTCCTCATTTTTTTTCTTGGATTTATGGCCTAGGGTTTTACCGACTTTTTTGTTTTCTGACATTTTATTTATATTTGTATGATTTAGGGTTTAGGGTTTTGTTATTAGGATTTAGGGTTTTAGGTTTAGGGTTTAGGTAATGTTCTTGCATATGTAGGGAATATTCCTCATTTTTTTTCTTGGATTTATGGCCTATAGTACACGGGTTTTACCGACTTTTTTGTTTTTTGACATTTTATTTACATTTGTATGGTTTAGGGTTTAGGGTTTAGGGTTTTGGTTTTAGGGTTTAGGGTTTAGTTAATGTTCTTGCATATGTAGGGAATATTCCTCATTTTTTTTCTTGGATTTATGGCCAATAGTACACTGGTTTTACCGACTTTTTTGTTTTTTGACATTTTATTTATATTTGTAGGTTTTAGGGTTTAGGGTTTCAGGTTAGGGTTTAGGTAATATTCTTGCATATGTAAGGAGCATTCCTCATTTTTTTTCTTGGATTTATGGCCTAGGGTTTTACCGACTTTTTTGTTTTCTGACATTTTATTTATATTTGTATGATTTAGGGTTTAGGGTTTTGGTATTAGGATTTAGGGTTTTAGGTTTAGGGTTTAGGTAATGTTCTTGCATATGTAGGGAATATTCCTCATTTTTTTTCTTGGATTTATGGCCTATAGTACACGGGTTTTACCGACTTTTTTGTTTTTTGACATTTTATTTACATTTGTATGGTTTAGGGTTTAGGGTTTTGGTTTTAGGGTTTAGGGTTTAGTTAATGTTCTTGCATATGTAGGGAATATTCCTCATTTTTTTTCTTGGATTTATGGCCAATAGTACACTGGTTTTACCGACTTTTTTGTTTTTTGACATTTTATTTACATTTGTAGGTTTTAGGGTTTAGGGTTTCAGATTTAGGGTTTAGGTAATGTTCTTGCATATGTAAGGAATATTCCTCATTTTTTTTCTTGGATTTATGGCCTATAGTACACGGTTTCTACCGACTTTTTTGTTTACCGACATTTTGTTTATATTTATAGGTTTTAGGTTTAGGGTTTTGGATTTAGGGTTTAGGGTTTCAGGTTTAGGGTTTAGGTAATGTTCTTGCATATGTAGGGAATATTCCTCATTTTTTTTTCTTGGATTTATGGCCTATTATAGTACACGGTTTCTACAGACTTTTTTGTTTATCGACATTTTGTTTATATTTATAGGTTTTAGGGTTTAGGGTTCTGGTTTTAGGGTTTAGGTTTTCAGGTTTAGGGTTTAGGTAATGTTCTTGCATATGTAGGGAATATTCCTCATTTTTTTTACTTGGATTTATGGCCGATAGTACACGGGTTTTACCGACTTTTTTGTTTTTGGACATTTTATTTACATTTGTAGGTTTTAGGGTTTAGGGTTTCAGGTTTAGGGTTTAGGTAATGTTCTTGCATATGTAGGGAATATTCCTCATTTTTTTTTCTTGGATTTATGGCCGATAGTACACGGGTTTTACCGACTTTTTTGTTTTCTGACATTTTATTTATATTTGTAGGTTTTAGGGTTTAGGGTTTCAGGTTTAGGGTTTAGGTAATGTTCTTGCATATGTAGGGAATATTCCTCATTTTTTTTTCTTGGATTTATGGCCTATAGTACACGGGTTTTACCGATTTTTTTGTTTTTTGACATTTTATTTATATTTGTATGGTTTAGGGTTTAGGGTTTTGGTTTTAGGGTTTAGGTAATTTTCTTGCATATGTAGGGAATATTCCTAATTTTTTTTCTTGGATTTATGGCCTATAGTACACGGTTTCTACCGACTTTTTTGTTTATCGACATTTTGTTTATATTAATAGGTTTTAGGTTTTAGGGTTTTGGATTTAGGGTTTAGGGTTTCAGGTTTATGGTTTAGGTAATGTTCTTGCATATGTAGGGAATATTCTTCATTTTTTTTTCTTGGATTTATGGCCAATAGTACACGGGTTTTACCGATTGTTTTATTTTTTGACATTTTATTTATATTTGTAAGTTTTAGGGTTTAGGGTTTCAGGTTTAGGGTTTAGGTAATGTTCTTGCATATGTAAGGAGTATTCCTCATTTTTTTTCTTGGATTTATGGCCTATAATACAAGGGTTTTACCGACTTTTTTGTTTTTTGACATTTTATTTATATTTGTATGGTTTAGGGTTTAGGGTTTTGGTTTTAGGGTTTAGGGTTTAGGTAATGTTCTTGCATATGTAGGGAATATTCCTCATTTTTTTTTCTTGGATTTATGGCCAAGTACACGGGTTTTACCGAGTTTTTTGTTTTTTGACATTTTATTTACATTTGTAGGTTTTAGGGTTTAGGGTTTAGGGTTTAGGGTTTAGGGTTTAGGTAATGTTCTTGCATATGTAGGGAATATTCCTCATTTTTTTTCTTGAATTTATGGCCTATAGTACACGGTTTCTACCGACTTTTTTGTTTATCGACATTTTGTTTATATTTATAGGTTTTAGGTTTAGGGTTTTGGATTTAGGGTTTAGGGTTTCAGGTTTAGGGTTTAGGTAATGTTCTTGCATATGTAGGGAATATTCCTCATTTTTTTTCTTGGATTTATGGCCTATTATAGTACACGGTTTCTACAGACTTTTTTGTTTATCGACATTTTGTTTATATTTATAGGTTTTAGGGTTTAGGGTTTTGGTTTTAGGGTTTAGGGTTTCAGGTTTAGGGTTTAGGTAATGTTCTTGCATATGTAGGGAATATTCCTCATTTTTTTTTCTTGGATTTATGGCCAATAGTACACGGGTTTTACCGACTTTTTTGTTTTTTGACATTTTATTTACATTTGTAGGTTTTAGGGTTTAGGGTTTAGGGTTTAGGGTTAACGTAATGTAGGGAATATTCCTCATTTTTTTTCTTGGATTTATGGCCAATAGTACACGGGTTTTACCAACTTTTTTGTTTTTTGACATTTTATTTTTATTTGTAGGTTTAGGGTTTAGGGTTTCAGGTTTAGGGTTTAGGTAATGTTCTTGCATATGTAAGGAGTATTCCTCATTTTTTTTCTTGGATTTATGGCCAATAGTACACGGGTTTTACCGACTTTTTTGTTTTCTGACATTTTATTTATATTTGTATGATTTAGGATTTCGGGTTTTGGTGTTAGGGTTTAGGGCTTTAGGTTTAGGGTTTAGGTAATGTTCTTGCATATGTAGGGAATATTCCTCATTTTTTTTCTTGGATTTATGGCCTATTATAGTACACAGTTTCTACAGACTTTTTTGTTTATCGACATTTTGTTTATATTTATAGGTTTTAGGGTTTAGGGTTTTGGGTTTCAGGTTTAGGGTTTAGGTAATGTTCTTGCATATGTAGGGAGTATTCTTCATTTTTTTTTCTTGGATTTATGGCCACTAGTACACGGGTTTTACCGACTTTTTTGTTTTTTGACATTTTATTTATATTTGTATGGTTTAGGGTTTAGGGTTTTGGTTTTAGGGTTTAGGGTTTAGTTAATGTTCTTGCATATGTAGGGAATATTCCTCATTTTTTTTTCTTGGATTTATGGCCAATAGTACACGGGTTTTACCAACTTTTTTGTTTTTTGACATTTTATTTATATTTGTAGGTTTTAGGGTTTAGAGTTTCAGGTTTAGGGTTTAGGTAATGTTCTTGCATATTCCTCATTTTTTTTCTTGGATTTATGGCCTATAGTACACGGTTTCTACCGATTTTTTTGTTTATCGACATTTTGTTTATATTTATAGGTTTTAGGGTTTAGGGTTTTGGTTTTAGGGTTTAGGGTTTCAGGTTTAGGGTTTAGGTAATGTTCTTGCATATGTAGGGAATATTCCTCATTTTTTTTTCTTGGATTTATGGCCTATTATAGTACACGGTTTCTACAGACTTTTTTGTTTATCGACATTTTGTTTATATTTATAGGTTTTAGGGTTTAGGGTTTTGGTTTTAGGGTTTAGGGTTTCAGGTTTAGGGTTTAGGTAATGTTCTTGCATATGTAGGGAATATTCCTCATTTTTTTTCTTGGATTTATGGCCTATTATAGTACATGGTTTCTACAGACTTTTTTGTTTATCGACATTTTGTTTATATTTATAGGTTTTAGGGTTTAGGGTTTTGGTTTTAGGGTTTAGGGTTTCAGGTTTAGGGTTTAGGTAATGTTCTTGCATATGTAGGGAATATTCTTCATTTTTTTTTCTTGGATTTATGGCCAATAGTACACGGGTTTTACCGACTTTTTTGTTTTTTGACATTTTATTTATATTTGTAGGTTTTAGGGTTTAGGGTTTCAGGTTTAGGTTTTAGGTAATGTTCTTTCATATGTAGGGAATATTCCTCATTTTTTTTCTTGGATTTATAGCCTATAGTACAAGGGTTTTACCGACTTTTTTGTTTTTTGACATTTTATTTATATTTGTATGGTTTAGGGTTTAGGGTTTTGGTTTTAGGGTTTAGGGTTTAGGTAATTTTCTTGCATATGTAGGGAATATTCCTCATTTTTTTTCTTGGATTTATGGCCTATAGTACACGGTTTCTACCGACTTTTTTGTTTATCGACATTTTGTTTATATTTATAGGTTTTAGGGTTTAGAGTTTTGGATTTAGGGTTTAGGGTTTCAGGTTTAGGGTTTAGGTAATGTTCTTGCATATGTAGGGAATATTCCTCATTTTTTTTCTTTGATTTATGGCCAATAGTACATGGGTTTTACCGACTTTTTTGTTTTTTGACATTTTATTTACATTTGTAGGTTTTAGGGTTTAGGGTTTCAGGTTTAGGGTTTAGGTAATGTTCTTGCATATGTAGGGAATATTCCTCATTTTTTTTTCTTGGATTTATGGCCAATAGTACATGGGTTTTACCGACTTTTTTGTTTTTTGACATTTTATTTACATTTGTAGGTTTTAGGGTTTAGGGTTTCAGGTTTAGGGTTTAGGTAATGTTCTTGCATATGTAGGGAATATTCCTCATTTTTTTTCTTGGATTTATGGCCTATAGTACACGGTTTCTACCGACTTTTTTGTTTACCGACATTTTGTTTATATTTATAGGTTTTAGGTTTAGGGTTTTGGATTTAGGGTTTAGGGTTTCAGGTTTAGGGTTTAGGTAATGTTCTTGCATATGTAGGGAATATTCCTCATTTTTTTCTTGGATTTATGGCCTATTATAGTACACGGTTTCTACAGACTTTTTTGTTTATCGACATTTTGTTTATATTTATAGGTTTTAGGGTTTAGGGTTTTGGGTTTCAGGTTTAGGGTTTAGGTAATGTTCTTGCATATGTAGGGAGTATTCTTCATTTTTTTTTCTTGGATTTATGGCCACTAGTACACGGGTTTTACCGACTTTTTTGTTTTTTGACATTTTATTTATATTTGTATGGTTTAGGGTTTAGGGTTTTGGTTTTAGGGTTTAGGGTTTAGTTAATGTTCTTGCATATGTAGGGAATATTCCTCATTTTTTTTTCTTGGATTTATGGCCAATAGTACACGGGTTTTACCAACTTTTTTGTTTTTTGACATTTTATTTATATTTGTAGGTTTTAGGGTTTAGAGTTTCAGGTTTAGGGTTTAGGTAATGTTCTTGCATATTCCTCATTTTTTTTCTTGGATTTATGGCCTATAGTACACGGTTTCTACCGATTTTTTTGTTTATCGACAATTTGTTTATATTTATAGGTTTTAGGGTTTAGGGTTTTGGTTTTAGGGTTTAGGGTTTCAGGTTTAGGGTTTAGGTAATGTTCTTGCATATGTAGGGAATATTCCTCATTTTTTTTTCTTGGATTTATGGCCTATTATAGTACACGGTTTCTACAGACTTTTTTGTTTATCGACATTTTGTTTATATTTATAGGTTTTAGGGTTTAGAGTTTTGGTTTTAGGGTTTAGGGTTTCAGGTTTAGGGTTTAGGTAATGTTCTTGCATATGTAGGGAATATTCCTCATTTTTTTTCTTGGATTTATGGCCTATTATAGTACACGGTTTCTACAGACTTTTTTGTTTATCGACATTTTGTTTATATTTATAGGTTTTAGGGTTTAGAGTTTTGGTTTTAGGGTTTAGGGTTTCAGGTTTAGGGTTTAGGTAATGTTCTTGCATATGTAGGGAATATTCCTCATTTTTTTTCTTGGATTTATGGCCTATTATAGTACACGGTTTCTACAGACTTTTTTGTTTATCGACATTTTGTTTATATTTATAGGTTTTAGGTTTTAGGGTTTTGGTTTTAGGGTTTAGGGTTTCAGGTTTAGGGTTTAGGTAATGTTCTTGCATATGTAGGGAATATTCTTCATTTTTTTTCTTGGATTTATGGCCTATAGTACACGGTTTCTACCGACTTTTTTGTTTATCGACATTTTGTTTATATTTATAGGTTTTAGGGTTTAGGGTTTTGGATTTAGGGTTTAGGGTTTCAGGTTTAGGGTTTAGGTAATGTTCTTGCATATGTAGGGAATATTCCTCATTTTTTTTTCTTTGATTTATGGCCAATAGTACACGGGATTTACCGACTTTTTTGTTTTTTGATATTTTATTTATATTTGTAGGTTTTAGGGTTTAGGGTTTCAGGTTTAGAGTTTAGGTAATATTCTTGCATATGTAAGGAGTATTCCTCATTTTTTTTCTTGGATTTATGGCCTAGGGTTTTACCGACTTTTTTGTTTTCTGACATTTTATTTATATTTGTATGATTTAGGGTTTAGGGTTTTGGTATTAGGATTTAGGGTTTTAGGTTTAGGGTTTAGGTAATGTTCTTGCATATGTAGGGAATATTCCTCATTTTTTTTCTTGGATTTATGGCATATAGTACACGGGTTTTACCGACTTTTTTGTTTTTTGACATTTTATTTACATTTGTATGGTTTAGGGTTTAGGGTTTTGGTTTTAGGGTTTAGGGTTTAGTTAATGTTCTTGCATATGTAGGGAATATTCCTCATTTTTTTTCTTGGATTTATGGCCTATTATAGTACACGGTTTCTACAGACTTTTTTGTTTATCGACATTTTGTTTATATATATAGGTTTTAGGGTTTAGGGTTTCAGGTTTAGGGTTTAGGTAATGTTCTTGCATATGTAGGGAATATTCTTCATTTTTTTTCTTGGATTTATGGCCTATAGTACACGGGTTTTACCGATTTTTTTGTTTTTTGACATTTTATTTATATTTGTATGGTTTAGGGTTTAGGGTTTTGGTTTTAGGGTTTAGGTAATTTTCTTGCATATGTAGGGAATATTCCTAATTTTTTTTTCTTGGATTTATGGCCTATAGTACACGGTTTCTACTGACTTTTTTGTTTATCGACATTTTGTTTATATTAATAGATTTTAGGGTTTAGGGTTTTGGATTTAGGGTTTAGGGTTTCAGGTTTAGGGTTTAGGTAATGTTCTTGCATATGTAGGGAATATTCTTCATTTTTTTTTCTTGGATTTATGGCCAATAGTACACGGGTTTTACCGATTTTTTTATTTTTTGACATTTTATTTATATTTGTAGGTTTTAGGGTTTAGGGTTTCAGGTTTAGGGTTTAGGTAATGTTCTTGCATATGTAAGGAGTATTCCTCATTTTTTTTCTTGGATTTATGGCCTATAGTACACGGGTTTTACCGACTTTTTTATTTTCTGACATTTTATTTATATTTGTATGATTTAGGGTTTAGGGTTTTGGTGTTAGGGTTTTGGGTTTTAGGTTTAGGGTTTAGGTAATGTTCTTGCATATGTAGGGAATATTCCTCATTTTTTTTCTTGGATTTATGGCCTATAGTACAAGGGTTTTACCGACTTTTTTGTTTTTTGACATTTTATTTATATTTGTATGGTTTAGGTTTTAGGGTTTTGGTTTTAGGGTTTAGGGTTTAGGTAATGTTCTTGCATATGTAGGGAATATTCCTCATTTTTTTTTCTTGGATTTATGGCCTAGTACACGGGTTTTACCGAGGTTTTTGTTTTTTGACATTTTATTTACATTTGTAGGTTTTAGGGTTTAGGGTTTAGGGTTTAGGGTTTAGGGTTTAGGTAATGTTCTTGCATATGTAGGGAATATTCCTCATTTTTTTTCTTGGATTTATGGCCTATTATAGTACACGGTTTCTACAGACTTTTTTGTTTATCGACATTTTGTTTATATTTATAGGTTTTAGGGTTTAGGGTTTTGGGTTTCAGGTTTAGGGTTTAGGTAATGTTCTTGCATATGTAGGGAATATTCTTCATTTTTTTTTCTTGGATTTATGGCCAATAGTACACGGGTTTTACCGATTTTTTTGTTTTTTGACATTTTGTTTATATTTGTATGGTTTAGGGTTTTGGTTTTAGGGTTTAGGGTTTAGTTAATTTTCTTGCATATGTAGGGAATATTCTTTATTTTTTTTTCTTGGATTTATGGCCAATAGTACACGGGTTTTACCAACTTTTTTGTTTTTTGACATTTTTTTTATATTTGTAGGTTTTAGGGTTTAGGGTTTCAGGTTTAGGTTTTAGGTAATGTTCTTTCATATGTAGGGAATATTCCTCATTTTTTTTCTTGGATTTATAGCCTATAGTACAAGGGTTTTACCGACTTTTTTCTTTTTTGACATTTTATTTATATTTGTATGGTTTAGGGTTTAGGGTTTTGGTTTTAGGGTTTAGGGTTTAGGTAATTTTCTTGCATATGTAGGGAATATTCCTCATTTTTTTTCTTGGATTTATGGCCTATAGTACACGGTTTCTACCGACTTTTTTGTTTATCGACATTTTGTTTATATTTATAGGTTTTAGCGTTTAGGGTTTTGGATTTAGGGTTTAGGGTTTCAGGTTTAGGGTTTAGGTAATGTTCTTGCATATGTAGGGAATTTTCCTCATTTTTTTTCTTTGATTTATGGCCAATAGTACACGGGATTTACCGACTTTTTTGTTTTTTGATATTTTATTTATATTTGTAGGTTTTAGGGTTTAGGGTTTCAGGTTTAGAGTTTAGGTAATATTCTTGCATATGTAAGGAGTATTCCTCATTTTTTTTCTTGGATTTATGGCCTAGGGTTTTACCGACTTTTTTGTTTTCTGACATTTTATTTATATTTGTATGATTTAGGGTTTAGGGTTTTGGTATTAGGATTTAGGGTTTTAGGTTTAGGGTTTAGGTAATGTTCTTGCATATGTAGGGAATATTCCTCATTTTTTTTCTTGGATTTATGGCATATAGTACACGGGTTTTACCGACTTTTTTGTTTTTTGACATTTTATTTACATTTGTATGGTTTAGGGTTTAGGGTTTTGGTTTTAGGGTTTAGGGTTTAGTTAATGTTCTTGCATATGTAGGGAATATTCCTCATTTTTTTTCTTGGATTTATGGCCTATTATAGTACACGGTTTCTACAGACTTTTTTGTTTATCGACATTTTGTTTATATATATAGGTTTTAGGGTTTAGGGTTTTGGTTTTAGGGTTTAGGGTTTCAGGTTTAGGGTTTAGGTAATGTTCTTGCATATGTAGGGAATATTCTTCATTTTTTTTTCTTGGATTTATGGCCAATAGTACACGGGTTTTACCGACTTTTTTGTTTTTTGACATTTTATTTATATTTGTAGGTTTTAGGGTTTAGGGTTTCAGGTTTAGGTTTTAGGTAATGTTCTTTCATATGTAGGGAATATTCCTCATTTTTTTTCTTGGATTTATAGCCTATAGTACAAGGGTTTTACCGACTTTTTTGTTTTTTGACATTTTATTTATATTTGTATGGTTTAGGGTTTAGGGTTTTGGTTTTAGGGTTTAGGGTTTAGGTAATTTTCTTGCATATGTAGGGAATATTCCTCATTTTTTTTCTTGGATTTATGGCCTATAGTACACGGTTTCTACCGACTTTTTTGTTTATCGACATTTTGTTTATATTTATAGGTTTTAGGGTTTAGGGTTTTGGATTTAGGGTTTAGGGTTTCAGGTTTAGGGTTTAGGTAATGTTCTTGCATATGTAGGGAATATTCCTCATTTTTTTTCTTTGATTTATGGCCAATAGTACACGGGATTTACCGACTTTTTTGTTTTTTGATATTTTATTTATATTTGTAGGTTTTAGGGTTTAGGGTTTCAGGTTTAGAGTTTAGGTAATATTCTTGCATATGTAAGGAGTATTCCTCATTTTTTTTTCTTGGATTTATGGCCTAGGGTTTTACCGACTTTTTTGTTTTCTGACATTTTATTTATATTTGTATGATTTAGGGTTTAGGGTTTTGGTATTAGGATTTAGGGTTTTAGGTTTAGGGTTTAGGTAATGTTCTTGCATATGTAGGGAATATTCCTCATTTTTTTTCTTGGATTTATGCCCTATAGTACACGGGTTTTACCGATTTTTTTGTTTTTTGACATTTTATTTATATTTGTATGGTTTAGGGTTTAGGGTTTTGGTTTTAGGGTTTAGGTAATTTTCTTGCATATGTAGGGAATATTCCTAATTTTTTTTTCTTGGATTTATGGCCTATAGTACACGGTTTCTACCGACTTTTTTGTTTATCGACATTTTGTTTATATTTATAGGTTTTAGGGTTTAGGGTTTTGGATTTAGGGTTTAGGGTTTCAGGTTTAGGGTTTAGGTAATGTTCTTGCATATGTAGGGAATATTCCTCATTTTTTTTCTTTGATTTATGGCCAATAGTACACGGGATTTACCGACTTTTTTGTTTTTTGATATTTTATTTATATTTGTAGGTTTTAGGGTTTAGGGTTTCAGGTTTAGAGTTTAGGTAATATTCTTGCATATGTAAGGAGTATTCCTCATTTTTTTTTCTTGGATTTATGGCCTAGGGTTTTACCGACTTTTTTGTTTTCTGACATTTTATTTATATTTGTATGATTTAGGGTTTAGGGTTTTGGTATTAGGATTTAGGGTTTTAGGTTTAGGGTTTAGGTAATGTTCTTGCATATGTAGGGAATATTCCTCATTTTTTTTCTTGGATTTATGCCCTATAGTACACGGGTTTTACCGATTTTTTTGTTTTTTGACATTTTATTTATATTTGTATGGTTTAGGGTTTAGGGTTTTGGTTTTAGGGTTTAGGTAATTTTCTTGCATATGTAGGGAATATTCCTAATTTTTTTTTCTTGGATTTATGGCCTATAGTACACGGTTTCTACCGACTTTTTTGTTTATCGACATTTTGTTTATATTAATAGGTTTTAGGGTTTAGGGTTTTGGATTTAGGGTTTAGGGTTTCAGGTTTAGGGTTTAGGTAATGTTCTTGCATATGTAGGGAATATTCTTCATTTTTTTTTCTTGGATTTATGGCCAATAGTACACGGGTTTTACCGATTTTTTTATGTTTTGACATTTTATTTATATTTGTAGGTTTTAGGGTTTAGGGTTTCAGGTTTAGGGTTTAGGTAATGTTCTTGCATATGTAAGGAGTATTCCTCATTTTTTTTCTTGGATTTATGGCCTATAGTACACGGGTTTTACCGACTTTTTTATTTTCTGACATTTTATTTATATTTGTATGATTTAGGGTTTAGGGTTTTGGTGTTAGGGTTTTGGGTTTTAGGTTTAGGGTTTAGGTAATGTTCTTGCATATGTAGGGAATATTCCTCATTTTTTTTCTTGGATTTATGGCCTATATTACAAGGGTTTTACCGACTTTTTTGTTTTTTGACATATTTTTTATATTTGTATGGTTTAGGTTTTAGAGTTTTGGTTTTAGGGTTTAGGGTTTAGGTAATGTTCTTGCATATGTAGGGAATATTCCTCATTTTTTTTTCTTGGATTTATGGCCTAGTACACGGGTTTTACCGAGTTTTTTGTTTTTTGACATTTTATTTACATTTGTAGGTTTTAGGGTTTAGGGTTTAGGGTTTAGGTAATGTTCTTGCATATGTAGGGAATATTCCTCATTTTTTTTCTTGGATTTATGGCCTATTATAGTACACGGTTTCTACAGACTTTTTTGTTTATCGACATTTTGTTTATATTTATAGGTTTTAGGGTTTAGGGTTTTGGATTTAGGGTTTAGGGTTTAGGGTTTCAGGTTTAGGGTTGAGGTAATGTTCTTGCATATGTAGGGAATATTCCTCATTTTTTTTCTTGGATTTATGGCCTATTATAGTACACGGTTTCTACAGACTTTTTTGTTTATCGACATTTTGTTTATATTTATAGGTTTTAGGGTTTAGGGTTTTGGGTTTCAGGTTTAGGGTTTAGATAATGTTCTTGCATATGTAGGGAATATTCTTCATTTTTTTTTCTTGGATTTATGGCCAATAGTACATGGGTTTTACCGATTTTTTTGTTTTTTGACATTTTGTTTATATTTGTATGGTTTAGGGTTTAGGGTTTTGGTTTTAGGGTTTAGGGTTTAGTTAATGTTCTTGCATATGTAGGGAATATTCCTCATTTTTTTTTCTTGGATTTATGGCCAATAGTACACGGGTTTTACCAACTTTTTTGTTTTTGACATTTTATTTATATTTGTAGGTTTTAGGGTTTAGGGTTTCAGGTTTAGGTTTTAGGTAATGTTCTTTCATATGTAGGGAATATTCCTCATTTTTTTTCTTGGATTTATAGCCTATAGTACAAGGGTTTTACCGACTTTTTTGTTTTTTGACATTTAATTTATATTTGTATGGTTTAGGGTTTAGGGTTTTGGTTTAAGGGTTTAGGGTTTAGGTAATTTTCTTGCATATGTAGGGAATATTCCTCATTTTTTTTCTTGGATTTATGGCCTATAGTACACGGTTTCTACCGACTTTTTTGTTTATCGACATTTTGTTTATATTTATAGGTTTTAGGGTTTAGGGTTTAGGATTTAGGGTTTAGGGTTTCAGGTTTAGGGTTTAGGTAATGTTCTTGCATATGTAGGGAATATTCCTCATTTTTTTTTCTTTGATTTATGGCCAATAGTACACGGGATTTACCGACTTTTTTGTTTTTTGATATTTTATTTATATTTGTAGGTTTTAGGGTTTAGGGTTTCAGGTTTAGAGTTTAGGTAATATTCTTGCATATGTAAGGAGTATTCCTCATTTTTTTTTCTTGGATTTATGGCCAATAGTACATGGGTTTTACCGACTTTTTTGTTTTTTGATATTTTATTTACATTTGTAGGTTTTAGGGTTTAGGGTTTCAGGTTTAGGGTTTAGGTAATGTTCTTGCATATGTAGGGAATATTCCTCATTTTTTTTCTTGGATTTATGGCCTATTATAGTACACGGTTTCTACAGACTTTTTTGTTTATCGACATTTTGTTTATATTTATAGGTTTTAGGGTTTAGGGTTTTGGTTTTAGGGTTTAGGGTTTAGGTAATGTTCTTGCATATGTAGGGAATATTCCTCATTTTTTTTTCTTGGATTTATGGCCAATAGTACACGGGTTTTACCGACTTTTTTGTTTTTTGACATTTTATTTATATTTGTAGGTTTTAGGGTTTAGGGTTTCAGGTTTAGGTTTTAAGTAATGTTCTTTCATATGTAGGGAATATTTCTCATTTTTTTTCTTGGATTTATGGCCTATAGTACAAGGGTTTTACCGACTTTTTTGTTTTTTGACATTTTATTTATATTTGTATGGTTTAGGGTTTAGGGTTTTGGTTTTAGGGTTTAGGTAATTTTCTTGCATATGTAGGGAATATTCCTCATTTTTTTTCTTGGATTTATGGCCTATAGTACACGGTTTCTACCGACTTTTTTGTTTATCGACATTTTGTTTATATTTATAGGTTTTAGGGTTTAGGGTTTTGGATTTAGGGTTTAGGGTTTCAGGTTTAGGTTTTAGGTAATGTTCTTGCATATGTAGGGAATATTTCTCATTTTTTTTCTTGGATTTATGGCCAATAGTACACGGGTTTTACCGACTTTTTTGTTTTTTGACATTTTATTTTTATTTGTAGGTTTTAGGGTTTAGGGTTTCAGGTTTAGGGTTTAGGTAATGTTCTTGCATATGTAGGGAATATTCCTCATTTTTTTTTCTTGGATTTATGGCCAATAGTACACGGGTTTTACCGACTTTTTTGTTTTTTGACATTTTATTTATATTTTTATGGTTTAGGGTTTAGGGTTTTGGTTTTAGGGTTTAGGTAATTTTCTTGCATATGTAGGGAATATTCCTCATTTTTTTTTTTGGATTTATGGCCTATAGTACACGGTTTCTACCGACTTTTTTGTTTATCGACATTTTGTTTATTTTTATAGGTTTTAGGGTTTAGGGTTTTGGATTTAGGGTTTAGGGTTTCAGGTTTAGGGTTTAGGTAATGTTCTTGCATATGTAGGGAATATTCTTCATTTTTTTTCTTGGATTTATGGCCAATAGTACACGGGTTTTACCGACTTTTTTGTTTTTTGACATTTTATTTATATTTGTAGGTTTTAGGGTTTAGGGTTTCAGGTTTAGGGTTTAGGTAATGTTCTTGCATATGTAAGGAGTATTCCTCATTTTTTTTTCTTGGATTTATGGCCAATAGTACACGGGTTTTACCGACTTTTTTGTTTTCTGACATTTTATTTATATTTGTATGATTTAGGGTTTAGGGTTTTGGTGTTAGGGTTTTGGGTTTTAGTTTTAGGGTTTAGGTAATATTCTTGCATATGTAAGGAGTATTCCTCATTTTTTTTCTTGGATTTATGGCCTATAGTACACGGGTTTTACCGACTTTTTTGTTTTTTGACATTTTATTTATATTTGTTTGGTTTAGGGTTTAGGGTTTTGGTTTTAGGGTTTAGGGTTTAGGTAATTTTCTTGCATATGTAGAGAATATTCCTCATTTTTTTTCTTGGATTTATGGCCTATAGTACACGGTTTCTACCGACTTTTTTGTTTATCGACATTTTGTTTATATTTATAGGTTTTAGGGTTTAGGGTTTTGGATTTAGGGTTTAGGGTTTTAGGTTTAGGGTTTAGGTAATGTTCTTGCATATGTAGGGAATATTCCTCTCTTTTTTTTCTTGGATTTATGGCCAATATTACACGGGTTTTTCCGACTTTTTTGTTTTTTGACATTTTATTTATATTTGTAGGTTTTAGGGTTTAGGGTTTCAGGTTTAGGGTTTATGTAATGTTCTTGCATATGTAGGGAATATTGCTCATTTTTTTTTCTTGGATTTATGGGCAATAGTACACGGGTTTTACCGACTTTTTTGTTTTTTGACATTTTATTTATATTTGTTTGGTTTAGGGTTTAGGGTTTAGGGTTTAGGGTTTTGGTTTTAGGGTTTAGGGTTTAGGTAATTTTCTTGCATATCTAGGGAATATTCCTCTTTTTTTTTTTGGATTTATGGCCTATAGTACACGGTTTCTACCGACTTTTTTGTTTATCGACATTTTGTTTATATTTATAGGTTTTAGGGTTTAGGGTTTTGGTTTTAGGGTTTAGGGTTTCAGGTTTAGGGTTTAGGTAATGTTCTTGCATATGTAGGGAATATTGCTCTTTTTTTTTTCTTGGATTTATGGCCAATAGTACACGGGTTTTACCGACTTTTTTGTTCTTTGACATTTTATTTATATTTGTAGGTTTTAGGGTTTAGGGTTTCAGGTTTAGGGTTTAGGTAATGTTCTTGCATATGTAGGGAATATTCCTCATTTTTTTTCTTGGATTTATGGCCTATAGTACACGGGTTTTACCGACTTTTTTGTTTTTTGACATTTTATTTATATTTGTTTGGTTTAGGGTTTAGGGTTTTGGTTTTAGGGTTTAGGGTTTAGGTAATTTTCTTGCATATGTAGGGAATATTCCTCATTTTTTTTCTTGGATTTATGGCCTATAGTACACGGTTTCTACCGACTTTTTTGTTTATCGACATTTTGTTTATATTTATAGGTTTTAGGGTTTAGGGTTTTGGATTTAGGGTTTAGGGTTTCAGGTTTAGGGTTTAGGTAATGTTCTTGCATATGTAGTGAATATTCCTCATTTTTTTTTCTTGGATTTATGGCCAATAGTACACGGGTTTTACCGACTTTTTTGTTTTTTGACATTTTATTTATATTTGTAGGTTTTAGGGTTTAGGGTTTCAGGTTTAGGGTTTATGTAATGTTCTTGCATATGTAGGGAATATTGCTCATTTTTTTTTCTTGGATTTATGGGCAATAGTACACGGGTTTTACCGACTTTTTTGTTTTTTGACATTTTATTTATATTTGTTTGGTTTAGGGTTTAGGGTTTTGGTTTTAGGGTTTAGGGTTTAGGGTTTAGGTAATTTTCTTGCATATGTAGGGAATATTCCTCTTTTTTTTTTTGGATTTATGGCCTATAGTACACGGTTTCTACCGACTTTTTTGTTTATCGACATTTTGTTTATATTTATAGGTTTTAGGGTTTAGGGTTTTGGTTTTAGGGTTTAGGGTTTCAGGTTTAGGGTTTAGGTAATGTTCTTGCATATGTAGGGAATATTGCTCTTTTTTTTTTCTTGGATTTATGGCCAATAGTACACGGGTTTTACCGACTTTTTTGTTTTTTGACATTTTATTTATATTTGTAGGTTTTAGGGTTTAGGGTTTCAGGTTTAGGGTTTAGGTAATGTTCTTGCATATGTAGGGAATATTCCTCATTTTTTTTCTTGGATTTATGGCCTATAGTACACGGGTTTTACCGACTTTTTTGTTTTTTGACATTTTATTTATATTTGTTTGGTTTAGGGTTTAGGGTTTTGGTTTTAGGGTTTAGGGTTTAGGTAATTTTCTTGCATATGTAGAGAATATTCCTCATTTTTTTTCTTGGATTTATGGCCTATAGTACACGGTTTCTACCGACTTTTTTGTTAATCGACATTTTGTTTATATTTATAGGTTTTAGGGTTTAGGGTTTTGGATTTAGGGTTTAGGGTTTCAGGTTTAGGGTTTAGGTAATGTTCTTGCATATGTAGTGAATATTCCTCATTTTTTTTCTTGGATTTATGGCCAATAGTACACGGGTTTTACCGACTTTTTTGTTTTTTGACATTTTATTTATATTTTTATGGTTTAGGGTTTAGGGTTTTGGTTTTAGGGTTTAGGTAATTTTCTTGCATATGTAGGGAATATTCCTCATTTTTTTTCTTGGATTTATGGCCTATAGTACACGGTTTCTACCGACTTTTTTGTTTATCGACATTTTGTTTATTTTTATAGGTTTTAGGGTTTAGGGTTTTGGATTTAGGGTTTAGGGTTTCAGGTTTAGGGTTTAGGTAATGTTCTTGCATATGTAGGGAATATTCTTCATTTTTTTTCTTGGATTTATGGCCAATAGTACACGGGTTTTACCGACTTTTTTGTTTTTTGACATTTTATTTATATTTGTAGGTTTTAGGGTTTAGGGTTTCAGGTTTAGGGTTTAGGTAATGTTCTTGCATATGTAAGGAGTATTCCTCATGTTTTTTTTCTTGGATTTATGGCCAATAGTACACGGGTTTTACCGACTTTTTTGTTTTCTGACATTTTATTTATATTTGTATGATTTAGGGTTTAGGGTTTTGGTATTAGGGTTTAGGGTTTTAGGTTTAGGGTTTAGGTAATGTTCTTGCATATGTAGTGAATATTCCTCTTTTTTTTCTTGGATTTATGGCCTATAGTACACGGGTTTTACCGACTTTTTTGTTTTTTGACATTTTATTTATATTTGTATGGTTTAGGGTTTAGGGTTTTGGTTTTAGGGTTTAGGGTTTAGTTAATGTTCTTGCATATGTAGGGAATATTCCTCATTTTTTTTTCTTGGATTTATGGCCTAGTACACGGATTTTACCGACTTTTTTGTTTTTTGACATTTATTTACATTTGTAGGTTTTAGGGTTTAGGGTTTCAGGTTTAGGGTTTAGGTAACGTTCTTGCATATGTAGGGAATATTCCTCATTTTTTTTCTTGGATTTATGGCCTATTATAGTACACGGTTTCTACAAAGTTTTTTGTTTATCGACATTTTGTTTATATTTATAGGTTTTAGGGTTTAGGGTTTCAGGTTTGGGGTTTAGGTAATGTTCTTGCATATGTAGGGAATATTCCTCATTTTTTTCTTGGATTTATGGCCTATTATAGTACACGGTTTCTACAGACTTTTTTGTTTATCGACATTTTGTATATATTTATAGGTTTTAGGGTTTAGGGTTTTGGTTTTAGGGTTTAGGGTTTAGGTAATTTTCTTGCATATGTAGGGAATATTCCTCATTTTTTTTCTTAGATTTATGGCCTATAGTACACGGGTTTTACCGACTTTTTTGTTTTTTGACATTTTATTTATATTTGTAGGTTTTAGGGTTTAGGGTTTCAGGTTTAGGGTTTAGGTAATGTTCTTTCATATGTAGGGAATATTCCTCATTTTTTTTCTTGGATTTATGGCCTATAGTACACGGTTTCTACCGACTTTTTTGTTTATCGACATTTTGTTTATATTTATAGGTTTTAGGGTTTAGGGTTTTGGATTTAGGGTTTAGGGTTTCAGGTTTAGGTTTTAGGTAATGTTCTTGCATATGTAGGGAATATTTCTCATTTTTTTTCTTGGATTTATGGCCAATAGTACACGGGTTTTACCGACTTTTTTGTTTTTTGACATTTTATTTATATTTGTAGGTTTTAGGGTTTAGGGTTTCAGGTTTAGGGTTTAGGTAATGTTCTTGCATATGTAAGGAGTATTCCTCATGTTTTTTTTCTTGGATTTATGGCCAATAGTACACGGGTTTTACCGACTTTTTTGTTTTCTGACATTTTATTTATATTTGTATGATTTAGGGTTTAGGGTTTTGGTGTTAGGCTTTTGGGTTTTAGGTTTAGGGTTTAGTTAATATTCTTGCATATGTAAGGAGTATTCCTCATTTTTTTTCTTGGATTTATGGCCTAGGGTTTTACCGACTTTTTTGTTTTCTGACATTTTATTTATATTAGTATGATTTAGGGTTTAGGGTTTTGGTATTAGGGTTTAGGGTTTTAGGTTTAGGGTTTAGGTAATGTTCTTGCATATGTAGTGAATATTCCTCTTTTTTTTTCTTGGATTTATGGCCTATAGTACACGGGTTTTACCGACTTTTTTGTTTTTTGACATTTTATTTATATTTGTATGGTTTAGGGTTTAGGGTTTTGGTTTTAGGGTTTAGGGTTTAGTTAATGTTCTTGCATATGTAGGGAATATTCCTCATTTTTTTTTCTTGGATTTATGGCCTAGTACACGGATTTTACCGACTTTTTTGTTTTTTGACATTTATTTACATTTGTAGGTTTTAGGGTTTAGGGTTTCAGGTTTAGGGTTTAGGTAACGTTCTTGCATATGTAGGGAATATTCCTCATTTTTTTTCTTGGATTTATGGCCTATTATAGTACACGGTTTCTACAAAGTTTTTTGTTTATCGACATTTTGTTTATATTTATAGGTTTTAGGGTTTAGGGTTTCAGGTTTGGGGTTTAGGTAATGTTCTTGCATATGTAGGGAATATTCCTCATTTTTTTCTTGGATTTATGGCCTATTATAGTACACGGTTTCTACAGACTTTTTTGTTTATCGACATTTTGTATATATTTATAGGTTTTAGGGTTTAGGGTTTTGGTTTTAGGGTTTAGGGTTTAGGTAATTTTCTTGCATATGTAGGGAATATTCCTCATTTTTTTTCTTAGATTTATGGCCTATAGTACACGGGTTTTACCGACTTTTTTGTTTTTTGACATTTTATTTATATTTGTAGGTTTTAGGGTTTAGGGTTTCAGGTTTAGGGTTTAGATAATGTTCTTTCATATGTAGGGAATATTCCTCATTTTTTTTCTTGGATTTATGGCCTATAGTACACGGTTTCTACCGACTTTTTTGTTTATCGACATTTTGTTTATATTTATAGGTTTTAGGGTTTAGGGTTTTGGATTTAGGGTTTAGGGTTTCAGGTTTAGGTTTTAGGTAATGTTCTTGCATATGTAGGGAATATTTCTCATTTTTTTTCTTGGATTTATGGCCAATAGTACACGGGTTTTACCGACTTTTTTGTTTTTTGACATTTTATTTATATTTGTAGGTTTTAGGGTTTAGGGTTTCAGGTTTAGGGTTTAGGTAATGTTCTTGCATATGTAAGGAGTATTCCTCATGTTTTTTTTCTTGGATTTATGGCCAATAGTACACGGGTTTTACCGACTTTTTTGTTTTCTGACATTTTATTTATATTTGTATGATTTAGGGTTTAGGGTTTTGGTGTTAGGCTTTTGGGTTTTAGGTTTAGGGTTTAGTTAATATTCTTGCATATGTAAGGAGTATTCCTCATTTTTTTTCTTGGATTTATGGCCTAGGGTTTTACCGACTTTTTTGTTTTCTGACATTTTATTTATATTAGTATGATTTAGGGTTTAGGGTTTTGGTATTAGGGTTTAGGGTTTTAGGTTTAGGGTTTAGGTAATGTTCTTGCATATGTAGTGAATATTCCTCTTTTTTTTTCTTGGATTTATGGCCTATAGTACACGGGTTTTACCGACTTTTTTGTTTTTTGACATTTTATTTATATTTGTATGGTTTAGGGTTTAGGGTTTTGGTTTTAGGGTTTAGGGTTTAGTTAATGTTCTTGCATATGTAGGGAATATTCCTCATTTTTTTTTCTTGGATTTATGGCCTAGTACACGGATTTTACCGACTTTTTTGTTTTTTGACATTTATTTACATTTGTAGGTTTTAGGGTTTAGGGTTTCAGGTTTAGGGTTTAGGTAACGTTCTTGCATATGTAGGGAATATTCCTCATTTTTTTTCTTGGATTTATGGCCTATTATAGTACACGGTTTCTACAAAGTTTTTTGTTTATCGACATTTTGTTTATATTTATAGGTTTTAGGGTTTAGGGTTTCAGGTTTGGGGTTTAGGTAATGTTCTTGCATATGTAGGGAATATTCCTCATTTTTTTCTTGGATTTATGGCCTATTATAGTACACGGTTTCTACAGACTTTTTTGTTTATCGACATTTTGTTTATATTTATAGGTTTTAGGGTTTAGGGTTTTGGTTTTAGGGTTTAGGGTTTAGGTAATTTTCTTGCATATGTAGGGAATATTCCTCATTTTTTTTCTTAGATTTATGGCCTATAGTACACGGGTTTTACCGACTTTTTTGTTTTTTGACATTTTATTTATATTTGTAGGTTTTAGGGTTTAGGGTTTCAGGTTTAGGGTTTAGGTAATGTTCTTTCATATGTAGGGAATATTCCTCATTTTTTTTCTTGGATTTATGGCCTATAGTACACGGTTTCTACCGACTTTTTTGTTTATCGACATTTTGTTTATATTTATAGGTTTTAGGGTTTAGGGTTTTGGATTTAGGGTTTAGGGTTTCAGGTTTAGGTTTTAGGTAATGTTCTTGCATATGTAGGGAATATTTCTCATTTTTTTTCTTGGATTTATGGCCAATAGTACACGGGTTTTACCGACTTTTTTGTTTTTTGACATTTTATTTTTATTTGTAGGTTTTAGGGTTTAGGGTTTCAGGTTTAGGGTTTAGGTAATGTTCTTGCATATGTAGGGAATATTCCTCATTTTTTTTTCTTAGATTTATGGCCAATAGTACACGGGTTTTACCGACTTTTTTGTTTTTTGACATTTTATTTATATTTTTATGGTTTAGGGTTTAGGGTTTTGGTTTTAGGGTTTAGGGTTTAGGTAATGTTCTTGCATATGTAGGGAATATTCCTCTTTTTTTTTTTGGATTTATGGCCTATAGTACACGGTTTCTACCGACTTTTTTTGTTTATCGACATTTTGTTTATATTTATAGGTTTTAGGGTTTAGGGTTTTGGATTTAGGGTTTAGGGATTCAGGTTTAGGATTTAGGTAATGTTCTTGCATATGTAGGGAATATTCCTCATTTTTTTTTCTTGGATTTATGGCCAATAGTACACGGGATTTACCGACTTTTTTGTTTTTTGACATTTTATTTATATTTGTAGGTTTTAGGGTTTAGGGTTTAGGTAATATTCTTGCATATGTAAGGAGTATTCCTCATTTTTTTTCTTGGATTTATGGCCTAGGGTTTTACCGACTTTTTTGTTTTCTGACATTTTATTTATATTTGTATGATTTAGGGTTTAGGGTTTTGGTATTAGGGTTTAGGTTTTTAGGTTTAGGGTTTAGGTAATGTTCTTGCATATGTAGGGAATATTCCTCATTTTTTTTCTTGGATTTATGGCCTATAGTACACTGGTTTTACCGACTTTTTTGTTTTTTGACATTTTATTTATATTTGTATGGTTTAGGGTTTAGGGTTTAGTTAATGTTCTTGCATATGTAGGGAATATTCCTCATTTTTTTTTCTTGGATTTATGGCCAATAGTACACGGGTTTTACCGACTTTTTTGTTTTTTGACATTTTATTTACATTTGTAGGTTTTAGGGTTTACGGTTTCAGGTTTAGGGTTTAGAAAATGTTCTTGCATATGTAGGGAATATTCCTCATTTTTTTTCTTGGATTGATGGCCTATTATAGTACACGGTTTCTACAGACTTTTTTGTTTATCGACATTTTGTTTATATTTATAGGTTTTAGGGTTTAGGGTTTTGGTTTCAGGGTTTAGGGTTTAGGTAATGTTCTTGCATATGTAGGGAATATTCCTCATTTTTTTTCTTGGATTTATGGCCTATAGTACACGGTTTCTACCGACTTTATTGTTTATCGACATTTTGTTTATATTTATATGTTTTAGGGTTTAGGGTTTTGGATTTAGGGTTTAGGGTTTCAGGTTTAGGGTTTAGGTAATGTTCTTGCATATGTAGTGAATATTCCTCCTTTTTTTTCTTGGATTTATGGCCTATTATAGTACACGGTTTCTACAGACTTTTTTGTTTATCGACATTTTGTTTATATTTATAGGTTTTAGGGTTTAGGGTTTTGGTTTTAGGGTTTAGGGTTTCAGGTTTAGGGTCTAGGTAGTGTTCTTGCATATGTAGGGAATATTGCTCATTTTTTTTTCTTGGATTTATGGCCTATAGTACACGGTTTCTACCGACTTTTTTGTTTATCGACATTTTGTTTATATTTATAGGTTTTAGGGTTTAGGGTTTTGGATTTAGGGTTTAGGGTTTCAGGTTTAGGTTTTAGGTAATGTTCTTGCTTATGTAGGTAATATTTCTCATTTTTTTCTTGGATTTATGGCCAATAGTACACGGGTTTTACCGACTTTTTTGTTTTTTGACATTTTATTTATATTTGTAGGTTTTAGGGTTTAGGGTTTCAGGTTTAGGGTTTAGGTAATGTTCTTGCATATGTAGGGAATATTCCTCATTTTTTTTTCTTGGATTTATGGCCAATAGTACACGGGTTTTCCCGACTTTTTTGTTTTTTGACATTTTATTTACATTTGTAGGTTTTAGGGTTAAGGGTTTCAGGTTTAGTGTTTAGGGTTTAGGTAATGTTCTTGCATTTGTAGGGAATATTCCTCATTTTTTTTCTTGGATTTATGGCCTATTATAGTACACGGTTTCTACAGACTTTTTTGTTTATCGACATTTTGTTTATATTTATAGGTTTTAGGGTTTAGGGTTTCAGGTTTAGGGTTTAGGTAATGTTCTTGCATATGTAGGGAATATTCCTCTCTTTTTTTTCTTGGATTTATGGCCAATAGTACACGGGTTTTACCGACTTTTTTGTTTTTTGACATTTTATTTATATTTGTAGGTTTTAGGGTTTAGGGTTTCAGGTTTAGGGTTTAGGTAATGTTCTTTCATATGTAGGGAATATTCCTCATTTTTTTTCTTTGATTTATGGCCTATAGTACACGGTTTCTACCGACTTTTTTGTTTATCGACATTTTGTTTATATTTATAGGTTTTAGGGTTTAGGGTTTTGGATTTAGGGTTTAGGGTTTCAGGTTTAGGGTTTAGGTAATGTTCTTGCATATGTAGGGAATATTCCTCATTTTTTTTTCTTGGATTTATGGCCAATAGTACACGGGTTTTACCGACTTTTTTGTTTTTTGACATTTTATTTATATTTGTAGGTTTTAGGGTTTAGGGTTTCAGGTTTAGGGTTTAGGTAATATTCTTGCATATGTAAGGAGTATTCCTCATTTTTTTTCTTGGATTTATGGCCTAGGGTTTTACCGACTTTTTTTTTCCTGACATTTTATTTATATTTGTATGATTTAGGGTTTAGGGTTTTGGTATTAGGGTTTAGGTTTTTAGGTTTAGGGTTTAGATAATGTTCTTGCATATGTAGGGAATATTCCTCATTTTTTTTCTTGGATTTATGGCCTATATAGTACACGGGTTTTACCGACTTTTTTGTTTTTTGACATTTTATTTATATTTGTATGGTTTAGGGTTTAGGGTTTTGGTTTTAGGGTTTAGGGTTTAGTTAATGTTCTTGCATATGTAGGGAATATTCCTCTTTTTTTTTCTTGGATTTATGGCCAATAGTACACGGGTTTTACCGACTTTTTTGTTTTTTGACATTTTATTTACATTTGTAGGTTTTAGGGTTTAGGGTTTTAGGTTTAGGGTTTAGGAAATGTTCTTGCATATGTAGGGAATATTCCTCATTTTTTTTCTTGGATTTATGGCCTATTATAGTACACGGTTTCTACAGACTTTTTTGTTTATCGACATTTTGTTTATATTTATAGGTTTTAGGGTTTAGGGTTTTGGTTTCAGGGTTTAGGGTTTCAGGTTTAGGGTTTAGGTAATGTTCTTGCATATGTAGGGAATATTCCTCATTTTTTTTCTTGGATTTATGGCCTATAGTACACGGTTTCTACCGACTTTATTGTTTATCGACATTTTGTTTATATTTATAGGTTTTAGGGTTTAGGGTTTTGAATTTAGGGTTTAGGGTTTCAGGTTTAGGGTTTAGGTAATGTTCTTGCATATGTAGGGAATATTCCTCATTTTTTTTTCTTGGATTTATGGGTAATAGTACACAGGTTTTACCGACATTTTTGTTTATTGACATTTTATTTATATTGTAGGTTTTAGGGTCTAAGGTTTCAGATTTAGGGTTTAGGTAATGTTCTTGCATATGTAGAGAATATTTCTCATTTTTTTTCTTGTATTTATGGCCAATAGTACACGGGTTTTACCGACTTTTTTGTTTTTTGACATTTTATTTATATTTGTATGTTTTAGGGTTTAGGGTTTAGGGTTTCAGGTTTAGGGTTTAGGTAATGTTCTTGCATATGTAGGGAATATTCCTCATTTTTTTTTCTTGGATTTATGGCCAATAGTACACGGGTTTTACCGACTTTTTTGTTTTTTGACATTTTGTTTATATTTGTAGGGTTTAGGGTTTAGGGTTTCAGGTTTAGGGTTTAGGTAATGTTCTTGCATATGTAGGGAATATTCCTCATTTTTTTTTCTTGGATTTATGGCCTATAGTACACGGGTTTTACCGACTTTTTTGTTTTTTGACATTTTATTTACATTTGTAGGTTTTAGGGTTAAGGGTTTCAGGTTTAGTGTTTAGGGTTTAGGTAATGTTCTTGCATTTGTAGGGAATATTCCTCATTTTTTTTCTTGGATTTATGGCCTATAGTACACTGTTTCTACCGACTTTTTTGTTTATCGACATTTTGTTTATAATTATAGGTTTTAGGGTTTAGGGTTTTGGATTTAGGGTTTAGGGTTTTAGGTTTAGGGTTTAGGTAATGTTCTTGCATATGTAGGGAATATTCCTCTCTTTTTTTTCTTGGATTTATGGCCAATAGTACACGGGTTTTTCCGACTTTTTTGTTTTTTGACATTTTATTTATATTTGTAGGTTTTAGGGTTTAGAGTTTCAGGTTTAGGGTTTAGGTAATGTTCTTGCATATGTAGGGAATATTCCTCATTTTTTTTTCTTGGATTTATGGCCAATAGTACACGGGTTTTACCGATTTTTTTGTTTTTTGACATTTTATTTATATTTGTAGGTTTTAGGGTTTAGGGTTTCAGGTTTAGGGTTTAGGTAATGTTCTTTCATATGTAGAGAATATTCCTCATTTTTTTTCTTTGATTTATGGCCTATAGTACACGGTTTCTACCGACTTTTTTGTTTATCGACATTTTGTTTATATTTATAGGTTTTAGGGTTTAGGGTTTTGGATTTAGGGTTTAGGGTTTCAGGTTTAGGGTTTAGGTAATGTTCTTGCATATGTAGGGAATATTCCTCATTTTTTTTTCTTGGATTTATGGCCAATAGTACACGGGTTTTACCGATTTTTTTGTTTTTTGACATTTTATTTATATTTGTAGGTTTTAGGGTTTAGGGTTTCAGGTTTAGGGTTTAGGTAATGTTCTTTCATATGTAGGGAATATTCCTCATTTTTTTTCTTTTATTTATGGCCTATAGTACACGGTTTCTACCGACTTTTTTGTTTATCGACATGTTGTTTATATTTATAGGTTTTAGGGTTTAGGGTTTTGGATTTAGGGTTTAGGGTTTCAGGTTTAGGGTTTAGGTAATGTTCTTGCATATGTAGGGAATATTCCTCATTTTTTTTTCTTGGATTTATGGCCAATAGTACACGGGATTTACCGACTTTTTTGTTTTTTGACATTTTATTTATATTTGTAGGTTTTAGGGTTTAGGGTTTCAGGTTTAGGGTTTAGGTAATAATCTTGCATATGTAAGGAGTATTCCTCATTTTTTTTCTTGGATTTATGGCCTAGGGTTTTACCGACTTTTTTTTTCCTGACATTTTATTTATATTTGTATGATTTAGGGTTTAGGGTTTTGGTATTAGGGTTTAGGTTTTTAGGTTTAGGGTTTAGATAATGTTCTTGCATATGTAGGGAATATTCCTCATTTTTTTTCTTGGATTTATGGCCTATATAGTACACGGGTTTTACCGACTTTTTTGTTTTTTGACATTTTATTTATATTTGTATGGTTTAGGGTTTAGGGTTTTGGTTTTAGGGTTTAGGGTTTAGTTAATGTTCTTGCATATGTAGGGAATATTCCTCTTTTTTTTTCTTGGATTTATGGCCAATAGTACACGGGTTTTACCGACTTTTTTGTTTTTTGACATTTTATTTACATTTGTAGGTTTTAGGGTTTAGGGTTTTAGGTTTAGGGTTTAGGAAATGTTCTTGCATATGTAGGGAATATTCCTCATTTTTTTTCTTGGATTTATGGCCTATTATAGTACACGGTTTCTACAGACTTTTTTGTTTATCGACATTTTGTTTATATTTATAGGTTTTAGGGTTTAGGGTTTTGGTTTCAGGGTTTAGGGTTTCAGGTTTAGGGTTTAGGTAATGTTCTTGCATATGTAGGGAATATTCCTCATTTTTTTTCTTGGATTTATGGCCTATAGTACACGGTTTCTACCGACTTTATTGTTTATCGACATTTTGTTTATATTTATAGGTTTTAGGGTTTAGGGTTTTGGATTTAGGGTTTAGGGTTTCAGGTTTAGGGTTTAGGTAATGTTCTTGCATATGTAGGGAATATTCCTCATTTTTTTTTCTTGGATTTATGCCCAATAGTACACAGGTTTTACCGACATTTTTGTTTTTTGACATTTTATTTATATTGTAGGTTTTAGGGTCTAAGGTTTCAGATTTAGGGTTTAGGTAATGTTCTTGCATATGTAGGGAATATTTCTCATTTTTTTTCTTGTATTTATGGCCAAATAGTACACGGGTTTTACCGACTTTTTTGTTTTTTGACATTTTATTTATATTTGTAGGTTTTAGGGTTTAGGGTTTCAGGTTTAGGGTTTAGGTAATGTTCTTGCATATGTAGGGAATATTCCTCATTTTTTTTTCTTGGATTTATGGCCAATAGTACACAGGTTTTACCGACTCTTTTGTTTTTTGACATTTTATTTATATTTGTAGGGTTTAGGGTTTAGGGTTTCAGGTTTAGGGTTTAGGTAATGTTCTTGCATATGTAGGGAATATTCCTCATTTTTTTTTCTTGGATTTATGGCCTATAGTACACGAGTTTTACCGACTTTTTTGTTTTTTGACATTTTATTTACATTTGTAGGTTTTAGGGTTAAGGGTTTCAGGTTTAGTGTTTAGGGTTTAGGTAATGTTCTTGCATTTGTAGGGAATATTCCTCATTTTTTTTCTTGGATTTATGGCCTATAGTACACGGTTTCTACCGACTTTTTTGTTTATCGACATTTTGTTTATATTTATAGGTTTTAGGGTTTAGGGTTTTGGATTTAGGGTTTAGGGTTTTAGGTTTAGGGTTTAGGTAATGTTCTTGCATATGTAGGGAATATTCCTCTCTTTTTTTTCTTGGATTTATGGCCAATAGTACACGGGTTTTTCCGACTTTTTTGTTTTTTGACATTTTATTTATATTTGTAGGTTTTAGGGTTTAGAGTTTCAGGTTTAGGGTTTAGGTATTGTTCTTGCATATGTAGGGAATATTCCTCATTTTTTTTTCTTGGATTTATGGCCAATAGTACACGGGTTTTACCGACTTTTTTGTTTTTTGACATTTTATTTATATTTGTAGGTTTTAGGGTTTAGGGTTTCAGGTTTAGGGTTTAGGTAATGTTCTTTCATATGTAGGGAATATTCCTCATTTTTTTTCTTTGATTTATGGCCTATAGTACACGGTTTCTACCGACTTTTTTGTTTATCGACATTTTGTTTATATTTATAGGTTTTAGGGTTTAGGGTTTTGGATTTAAGGTTTAGGGTTTCAGGTTTAGGGTTTAGGTAATGTTCTTGCATATGTAGGGAATATTCCTCATTTTTTTTTCTTGGATTTATGGCCAATAGTACACGGGATTTACCGACTTTTTTGTTTTTTGACATTTTATTTATATTTGTAGGTTTTAGGGTTTAGGGTTTCAGGTTTAGGGTTTAGGTAATAATCTTGCATATGTAAGGAGTATTCCTCATTTTTTTTCTTGGATTTATGGCCTAGGGTTTTACCGACTTTTTTGTTTTCTGACATTTTATTTATATTTGTATGATTTAGGGTTTAGGGTTTTGGTATTAGGGTTTAGGTTTTTAGGTTTAGGGTTTAGGTAATGTTCATGCATATGTAGGGAATATTCCTCATTTTTTTTCTTGGATTTATGGCCTATAGTACACGGGTTTTACCGACTTTTTTGTTTTTTGACATTTTATTTATATTTGTATGGTTTAGGGTTTAGGGTTTTGGTTTTAGGGTTTAGGGTTTAGTTAATGTTCTTGCATATGTAGGGAATATTCCTCTTTTTTTTTCTTGGATTTATGGCCAATAGTACACGGGTTTTTACCGACTTTTTTGTTTTTTGACATTTTATTTACATTTGTAGGTTTTAGGGTTTAGGGTTTCAGGTTTAGGGTTTAGGAAATGTTCTTGCATATGTAGGGAATATTCCTCATTTTTTTTCTTGGATTGATGGCCTATTATAGTACACGGTTTCTACAGACTTTTTTGTTTATCGACATTTTGTTTATATTTATAGGTTTTAGGGTTTAGGGTTTTGGTTTCAGGGTTTAGGGTTTCAGGTTTAGGGTTTAGGTAATGTTCTTGCATATGTAGTGAATATTCCTCCTTTTTTTTCTTGGATTTATGGCCTATTATAGTACACGGTTTCTACAGACTTTTTTGTTTATCGACATTTTGTTTATATTTATTGGTTTTCGGGTTTAGGGTTTTGGTTTCAGGGTTTAGGGTTTAGGTAATGTTCTTGCATATGTAGGGAATATTGCTCTTTTTTTTTTCTTGGATTTATGGCCAATAGTACACGGTTTTTACCGACTTTTTTGTTCTTTGACATTTTATTTATATTTGTAGGTTTTAGGGTTTAGGGTTTCAGGTTTAGGGTTTAGGTAATGTTCTTGCATATGTAGGGAATATTCCTCATTTTTTTTCTTGGATTTATGGCCTATAGTACACGGGCTTTACCGACTTTTTTGTTTTTTGACATTTTATTTATATTTGTATGGTTTAGGGTTTAGGGTTTAGGATTTTGGTTTTAGGGTTTAGGGTTTAGTTAATGTTCTTGCATATGTAGGGAATATTCCTCATTTTTTTTTCTTGGATTTATGGCCAATAGTACACGGGTTTTACCGACTTTTTTGTTTTTTGACATTTTATTTACATTTGTCGGTTTTAGGGTTTAGGGTTTTAGGTTTAGGGTTTAGGAAATGTTCTTGCATATGTAGGGAATATTCCTCATTTTTTTTCTTGGATTTATGGCCTATTATAGTACACGGTTTCTACAGACTTTTTTGTTTATCGACATTTTGTTTATATTTATAGGTTTTAGGGTTTAGGGTTTTGGTTTCAGGGTGTAGGGTTTCAGGTTTAGGGTTTAGGTAATGTTCTTGCATATGTAGGGAATATTCCTCATTTTTTTTCTTGGATTTATGGCCTATAGTACACGGTTTCTACCGACTTTATTGTTTATCGACATTTTGTTTATATTTATAGGTTTTAGGGTTTAGGGTTTTGGATTTAGGGTTTAGGGTTTCAGTTTTAGGGTTTAGGTAATGTTCTTGCATATGTAGGGAATATTCCTCATTTTTTTTTCTTGGATTTATGCCCAATAGTACACAGGTTTTACCGACATTTTTGTTTTTTGACATTTTATTTATATTGTAGGTTTTAGGGTCTAAGGTTTCAGATTTAGGGTTTAGGTAATGTTCTTGCATATGTAGGGAATATTTCTCATTTTTTTTCTTGTATTTATGGCCAAATAGTACACGGGTTTTACCGACTTTTTTGTTTTTTGACATTTTATTTATATTTGTAGGTTTTAGGGTTTAGGGTTTCAGGTTTAGGGTTTAGGTAATGTTCTTGCATATGTAGGGAATATTCCTCATTTTTTTTTCTTGGATTTATGGCCAATAGTACACAGGTTTTACCGACTTTTTTGTTTTTTGACATTTTATTTATATTTGTAGGGTTTAGGGTTTAGGGTTTCAGGTTTAGGGTTTAGGTAATGTTCTTGCATATGTAGGGAATATTCCTCATTTTTTTTTCTTGGATTTATGGCCTATAGTACACGAGTTTTACCGACTTTTTTGTTTTTTGACATTTTATTTACATTTGTAGGTTTTAGGGTTAAGGGTTTCAGGTTTAGTGTTTAGGGTTTAGGTAATGTTCTTGCATTTGTAGGGAATATTCCTCATTTTTTTTCTTGGATTTATGGCCTATAGTACACGGTTTCTACCGACTTTTTTGTTTATCGACATTTTGTTTATATTTATAGGTTTTAGGGTTTAGGGTTTTGGATTTAGGGTTTAGGGTTTTAGGTTTAGGGTTTAGGTAATGTTCTTGCATATGTAGGGAATATTCCTCTCTTTTTTTTCTTGGATTTATGGCCAATAGTACACGGGTTTTTCCGACTTTTTTGTTTTTTGACATTTTATTTATATTTGTAGGTTTTAGGGTTTAGAGTTTCAGGTTTAGGGTTTAGGTAATGTTCTTGCATATGTAGGGAATATTCCTCATTTTTTTTTCTTGGATTTATGGCCAATAGTACACGGGTTTTACCGACTTTTTTGTTTTTTGACATTTTATTTATATTTGTAGGTTTTAGGGTTTAGGGTTTCAGGTTTAGGGTTTAGGTAATGTTCTTTCATATGTAGGGAATATTCCTCATTTTTTTTCTTTGATTTATGGCCTATAGTACACGGTTTCTACCGACTTTTTTGTTTATCGACATTTTGTTTATATTTATAGGTTTTAGGGTTTAGGGTTTTGGATTTAGGGTTTAGGGTTTCAGGTTTAGGGTTTAGGTAATGTTCTTGCATATGTAGGGAATATTCCTCATTTTTTTTTCTTGGATTTATGGCCAATAGTACACGGGTTTTACCGACTTTTTTGTTTTTTGACATTTTATTTATATTTGTAGGTTTTAGGGTTTAGGGTTTCAGGTTTAGGGTTTAGGTAATAATCTTGCATATGTAAGGAGTATTCCTCATTTTTTTTCTTGGATTTATGGCCTAGGGTTTTACCGACTTTTTTGTTTTCTGACATTTTATTTATATTTGTATGATTTAGGGTTTAGGGTTTTGGTATTAGGGTTTAGGTTTTTAGGTTTAGGGTTTAGGTAATGTTCTTGCATATGTAGGGAATATTCCTCATTTTTTTTCTTGGATTTATGGCCTATAGTACACGGGTTTTACCGACTTTTTTGTTTTTTGACATTTTATTTATATTTGTATGGTTTAGGGTTTAGGGTTTTGGTTTTAGGGTTTAGGGTTTAGTTAATGTTCTTGCATATGTAGGGAATATTCCTCTTTTTTTTTCTTGGATTTATGGCCAATAGTACACGGGTTTTACCGACTTTTTTGTTTTTTGACATTTTATTTACATTTGTAGGTTTTAGGGTTTAGGGTTTCAGGTTTAGGGTTTAGGAAATGTTCTTGCATATGTAGGGAATATTCCTCATTTTTTTTCTTGGATTGATGGCCTATTATAGTACACGGTTTCTACAGACTTTTTTGTTTATCGACATTTTGTTTATATTTATAGGTTTTAGGGTTTAGGGTTTTGGTTTCAGGGTTTAGGGTTTCAGGTTTAGGGTTTAGGTAATGTTCTTGCATATGTAGTGAATATTCCTCCTTTTTTTTCTTGGATTTATGGCCTATTATAGTACACGGTTTCTACAGACTTTTTTGTTTATCGACATTTTGTTTATATTTATAGGTTTTAGGGTTTAGGGTTTTGGTTTTAGGGTTTAGGGTTTCAGGTTTAGGGTTTAGGTAATGTTCTTGCATATGTAGGGAATATTGCTCTTTTTTTTTTCTTGGATTTATGGCCAATAGTACACGGGTTTTACCGACTTTTTTGTTCTTTGACATTTTATTTATATTTGTAGGTTTTAGGGTTTAGGGTTTCAGGTTTAGGGTTTAGGTAATGTTCTTGCATATGTAGGGAATATTCCTCATTTTTTTTCTTGGATTTATGGCCTATAGTACACGGGTTTTACCGACTTTTTTGTTTTTTGACATTTTATTTATATTTGTTTGGTTTACGGTTTAGGGTTTTGGTTTTAGGGTTTAGGGTTTAGGTAATTTTCTTGCATATGTAGGGAATATTCCTCATTTTTTTTCTTGGTTTTATGGCCTATAGTACACGGTTTCTACCGACTTTTTTGTTTATCGACATTTTGTTTATATTTATAGGTTTTAGGGTTTAGGGTTTTGGATTTAGGGTTTAGGGTTTCAGGTTTAGGGTTTAGGTAATGTTCTTGCATATGTAGTGAATATTCCTCATTTTTTTTTCTTGGATTTATGGCCAATAGTACACGGGTTTTACCGACTTTTTTGTTTTTTGACATTTTATTTATATTTGTAGGTTTTAGGGTTTAGGGTTTCATGTTTAGGGTTTATGTAATGTTCTTGCATATGTAGGGAATATTGCTCATTTTTTTTTCTTGGATTTATGGGCAATAGTACACGGGTTTTACCGACTTTTTTGTTTTTTGATATTTTATTTATATTTGTAGGTTTTAGGGTTTAGGGTTTCAGGTTTAGGGTTTAGGTAATGTTCTTGCATATGTAGGGAATATTCCTCATTTTTTTTCTTGGATTTATGGCCTATAGTACACGGGTTTTACCGACTTTTTTGTTTTTTGACATTTTATTTATATTTGTTTGGTTTAGGGTTTAGGGTTTTGGTTTTAGGGTTTAGGGTTTAGGTAATTTTCTTGCATATGTAGAGAATATTCCTCATTTTTTTTCTTGGATTTATGGCCTATAGTACACGGTTTCTACCGACTTTTTTGTTTATCGACATTTTGTTTATATTTATAGGTTTTAGGGTTTAGGGTTTTGGATTTAGGGTTTAGGGTTTCAGGTTTAGGGTTTAGGTAATGTTCTTGCATATGTAGTGAATATTCCTCATTTTTTTTTCTTGGATTTATGGCCAATAGTACACGGGTTTTACCGACTTTTTTGTTTTTTGACATTTTATTTATATTTGTAGGTTTTAGGGTTTAGAGTTTCAGGTTTAGGGTTTAGGTAATGTTCTTGCATATGTAGGGAATATTCCTCATTTTTTTTTCTTGGATTTATGGCCAATAGTACACGGGTTTTAACGACTTTTTTGTTTTTTGACATTTTATTTATATTTGTAGGTTTTAGGGTTTAGGGTTTCAGGTTTAGGGTTTAGGTAATGTTCTTTCATAAATAGGGAATATTCCTCATTTTTTTTCTTTGATTTATGGCCTATAGTACACGGTTTCTACCGACTTTTTTGTTTATCGACATTTTGTTTATATTTATAGGTTTTAGGGTTTAGGGTCTTGGATTTAGGGTTTAGGGTTTCAGGTTTAGGGTTTAGGTAATGTTCTTGCATATGTAGGGAATATTCCTCATTTTTTTTTCTTGGATTTATGGCCAATAGTACACGGGATTTACCGACTTTTTTGTTTTTTGACATTTTATTTATATTTGTAGGTTTTAGGGTTTAGGGTTTCAGGTTTAGGGTTTAGGTAATATTCTTGCATATGTAAGGAGTATTCCTCATTTTTTTTCTTGGATTTATGGCCTAGGGTTTTACCGACTTTTTTGTTTTCTGACATTTTATTTATATTTGTATGATTTAGGGTTTAGGGTTTTGGTATTAGGGTTTAGGTTTTTAGGTTTAGGGTTTAGGTAATGTTCTTGCATATGTAGGGAATATTCCTCATTTTTTTTCTTGGATTTATGGCCTATTATAGTACACGGTTTCTACAGACTTTTTTGTTTATCGACATTTTGTTTATATTTTTAGGTTTTAGGGTTTAGGGTTTTGGTTTCAGGGTTTAGGGTTTCAGGTTTAGGGTTTAGGTAATGTTCTTGCATATGTAGGGAATATTCCTCATTTTTTTTCTTGGATTTATGGCCTATAGTACACGGTTTCTACCGACTTTATTGTTTATCGACATTTTGTTTATATTTATAGGTTTTAGGGTTTAGGGTTTTGGATTTAGGGTTTAGGGTTTCAGTTTTAGGGTTTAGGTAATGTTCTTGCATATGTAGGGAATATTCCTCATTTTTTTTTCTTGGATTTATGCCCAATAGTACACAGGTTTTACCGACATTTTTGTTTTTTGACATTTTATTTATATTGTAGGTTTTAGGGTCTAAGGTTTCAGATTTAGGGTTTAGGTAATGTTCTTGCATATGTAGGGAATATTTCTCATTTTTTTTCTTGTATTTATGGCCAAATAGTACACGGGTTTTACCGACTTTTTTGTTTTTTGACATTTTATTTATATTTGTAGGTTTTAGGGTTTAGGGTTTCAGGTTTAGGGTTTAGGTAATGTTCTTGCATATGTAGGGAATATTCCTCATTTTTTTTTCTTGGATTTATGGCCAATAGTACACAGGTTTTACCGACTTTTTTGTTTTTTGACATTTTATTTATATTTGTAGGGTTTAGGGTTTAGGGTTTCAGGTTTAGGGTTTAGGTAATGTTCTTGCATATGTAGGGAATATTCCTCATTTTTTTTTCTTGGATTTATGGCCTATAGTACACGAGTTTTACCGACTTTTTTGTTTTTTGACATTTTATTTACATTTGTAGGTTTTAGGGTTAAGGGTTTCAGGTTTAGTGTTTAGGGTTTAGGTAATGTTCTTGCATTTGTAGGGAATATTCCTCATTTTTTTTCTTGGATTTATGGCCTATAGTACACGGTTTCTACCGACTTTTTTGTTTATCGACATTTTGTTTATATTTATAGGTTTTAGGGTTTAGGGTTTTGGATTTAGGGTTTAGGGTTTTAGGTTTAGGGTTTAGGTAATGTTCTTGCATATGTAGGGAATATTCCTCTCTTTTTTTTCTTGGATTTATGGCCAATAGTACACGGGTTTTTCCGACTTTTTTGTTTTTTGACATTTTATTTATATTTGTAGGTTTTAGGGTTTAGAGTTTCAGGTTTAGGGTTTAGGTAATGTTCTTGCATATGTAGGGAATATTCCTCATTTTTTTTTCTTGGATTTATGGCCAATAGTACACGGGTTTTACCGACTTTTTTGTTTTTTGACATTTTATTTATATTTGTAGGTTTTAGGGTTTAGGGTTTCAGGTTTAGGGTTTAGGTAATGTTCTTTCATATGTAGGGAATATTCCTCATTTTTTTTCTTTGATTTATGGCCTATAGTACACGGTTTCTACCGACTTTTTTGTTTATCGACATTTTGTTTATATTTATAGGTTTTAGGGTTTAGGGTTTTGGATTTAGGGTTTAGGGTTTCAGGTTTAGGGTTTAGGTAATGTTCTTGCATATGTAGGGAATATTCCTCATTTTTTTTTCTTGGATTTATGGCCAATAGTACACGGGTTTTACCGACTTTTTTGTTTTTTGACATTTTATTTATATTTGTAGGTTTTAGGGTTTAGGGTTTCAGGTTTAGGGTTTAGGTAATAATCTTGCATATGTAAGGAGTATTCCTCATTTTTTTTCTTGGATTTATGGCCTAGGGTTTTACCGACTTTTTTGTTTTCTGACATTTTATTTATATTTGTATGATTTAGGGTTTAGGGTTTTGGTATTAGGGTTTAGGTTTTTAGGTTTAGGGTTTAGGTAATGTTCTTGCATATGTAGGGAATATTCCTCATTTTTTTTCTTGGATTTATGGCCTATAGTACACGGGTTTTACCGACTTTTTTGTTTTTTGACATTTTATTTATATTTGTATGGTTTAGGGTTTAGGGTTTTGGTTTTAGGGTTTAGGGTTTAGTTAATGTTCTTGCATATGTAGGGAATATTCCTCTTTTTTTTTCTTGGATTTATGGCCAATAGTACACGGGTTTTACCGACTTTTTTGTTTTTTGACATTTTATTTACATTTGTAGGTTTTAGGGTTTAGGGTTTCAGGTTTAGGGTTTAGGAAATGTTCTTGCATATGTAGGGAATATTCCTCATTTTTTTTCTTGGATTGATGGCCTATTATAGTACACGGTTTCTACAGACTTTTTTGTTTATCGACATTTTGTTTATATTTATAGGTTTTAGGGTTTAGGGTTTTGGTTTCAGGGTTTAGGGTTTCAGGTTTAGGGTTTAGGTAATGTTCTTGCATATGTAGTGAATATTCCTCCTTTTTTTTCTTGGATTTATGGCCTATTATAGTACACGGTTTCTACAGACTTTTTTGTTTATCGACATTTTGTTTATATTTATAGGTTTTAGGGTTTAGGGTTTTGGTTTTAGGGTTTAGGGTTTCAGGTTTAGGGTTTAGGTAATGTTCTTGCATATGTAGGGAATATTGCTCTTTTTTTTTTCTTGGATTTATGGCCAATAGTACACGGGTTTTACCGACTTTTTTGTTCTTTGACATTTTATTTATATTTGTAGGTTTTAGGGTTTAGGGTTTCAGGTTTAGGGTTTAGGTAATGTTCTTGCATATGTAGGGAATATTCCTCATTTTTTTTCTTGGATTTATGGCCTATAGTACACGGGTTTTACCGACTTTTTTGTTTTTTGACATTTTATTTATATTTGTTTGGTTTACGGTTTAGGGTTTTGGTTTTAGGGTTTAGGGTTTAGGTAATTTTCTTGCATATGTAGGGAATATTCCTCATTTTTTTTCTTGGTTTTATGGCCTATAGTACACGGTTTCTACCGACTTTTTTGTTTATCGACATTTTGTTTATATTTATAGGTTTTAGGGTTTAGGGTTTTGGATTTAGGGTTTAGGGTTTCAGGTTTAGGGTTTAGGTAATGTTCTTGCATATGTAGTGAATATTCCTCATTTTTTTTTCTTGGATTTATGGCCAATAGTACACGGGTTTTACCGACTTTTTTGTTTTTTGACATTTTATTTATATTTGTAGGTTTTAGGGTTTAGGGTTTCATGTTTAGGGTTTATGTAATGTTCTTGCATATGTAGGGAATATTGCTCATTTTTTTTTCTTGGATTTATGGGCAATAGTACACGGGTTTTACCGACTTTTTTGTTTTTTGATATTTTATTTATATTTGTAGGTTTTAGGGTTTAGGGTTTCAGGTTTAGGGTTTAGGTAATGTTCTTGCATATGTAGGGAATATTCCTCATTTTTTTTCTTGGATTTATGGCCTATAGTACACGGGTTTTACCGACTTTTTTGTTTTTTGACATTTTATTTATATTTGTTTGGTTTAGGGTTTAGGGTTTTGGTTTTAGGGTTTAGGGTTTAGGTAATTTTCTTGCATATGTAGAGAATATTCCTCATTTTTTTTCTTGGATTTATGGCCTATAGTACACGGTTTCTACCGACTTTTTTGTTTATCGACATTTTGTTTATATTTATAGGTTTTAGGGTTTAGGGTTTTGGATTTAGGGTTTAGGGTTTCAGGTTTAGGGTTTAGGTAATGTTCTTGCATATGTAGTGAATATTCCTCATTTTTTTTTCTTGGATTTATGGCCAATAGTACACGGGTTTTACCGACTTTTTTGTTTTTTGACATTTTATTTATATTTGTAGGTTTTAGGGTTTAGAGTTTCAGGTTTAGGGTTTAGGTAATGTTCTTGCATATGTAGGGAATATTCCTCATTTTTTTTTCTTGGATTTATGGCCAATAGTACACGGGTTTTAACGACTTTTTTGTTTTTTGACATTTTATTTATATTTGTAGGTTTTAGGGTTTAGGGTTTCAGGTTTAGGGTTTAGGTAATGTTCTTTCATAAATAGGGAATATTCCTCATTTTTTTTCTTTGATTTATGGCCTATAGTACACGGTTTCTACCGACTTTTTTGTTTATCGACATTTTGTTTATATTTATAGGTTTTAGGGTTTAGGGTCTTGGATTTAGGGTTTAGGGTTTCAGGTTTAGGGTTTAGGTAATGTTCTTGCATATGTAGGGAATATTCCTCATTTTTTTTTCTTGGATTTATGGCCAATAGTACACGGGATTTACCGACTTTTTTGTTTTTTGACATTTTATTTATATTTGTAGGTTTTAGGGTTTAGGGTTTCAGGTTTAGGGTTTAGGTAATATTCTTGCATATGTAAGGAGTATTCCTCATTTTTTTTCTTGGATTTATGGCCTAGGGTTTTACCGACTTTTTTGTTTTCTGACATTTTATTTATATTTGTATGATTTAGGGTTTAGGGTTTTGGTATTAGGGTTTAGGTTTTTAGGTTTAGGGTTTAGGTAATGTTCTTGCATATGTAGGGAATATTCCTCATTTTTTTTCTTGGATTTATGGCCTATTATAGTACACGGTTTCTACAGACTTTTTTGTTTATCGACATTTTGTTTATATTTTTAGGTTTTAGGGTTTAGGGTTTTGGTTTCAGGGTTTAGGGTTTCAGGTTTAGGGTTTAGGTAATGTTCTTGCATATGTAGGGAATATTCCTCATTTTTTTTCTTGGATTTATGGCCTATAGTACACGGTTTCTACCGACTTTATTGTTTATCGACATTTTGTTTATATTTATAGGTTTTAGGGTTTAGGGTTTTGGATTTAGGGTTTAGGGTTTCAGGTTTAGGGTTTAGGTAATGTTCTTGCATATGTAGTGAATATTCCTCCTTTTTTTTCTTGGATTTATGGCATATTATAGTACACGGTTTCTACAGACTTTTTTGTTTATCGACATTTTGTTTATATTTATAGGTTTTAGGGTTTAGGGTTTTGGATTTAGGGTTTAGGGTTTCAGGTTTAGGGTTTAGGTAATGTTCTTGCATATGTAGTGAATATTCCTCATTTTTTTTTCTTGGATTTATGGCCAATAGTACACGGGTTTTACCGACTTTTTTGTTTTTTGACATTTTATTTATATTTGTATGGTTTAGGGTTTAGGGTTTTGGTTTTAGGGTTTAGGGTTTAGTTAATGTTCTTGCATATGTAGGGAATATTCCTCTTTTTTTTTCTTGGATTTATGGCCAATAGTACACGGGTTTTACCGACTTTTTTGTTTTTTGACATTTTATTTACATTTGTAGGTTTTAGGGTTTAGGGTTTCAGGTTTAGGGTTTAGGAAATGTTCTTGCATATGTAGGGAATATTCCTCATTTTTTTTCTTGGATTGATGGCCTATTATAGTACACGGTTTCTACAGACTTTTTTGTTTATCGACATTTTGTTTATATTTATAGGTTTTAGGGTTTAGGGTTTTGGTTTCAGGGTTTAGGGTTTCAGGTTTAGGGTTTAGGTAATGTTCTTGCATATGTAGTGAATATTCCTCCTTTTTTTTCTTGGATTTATGGCCTATTATAGTACACGGTTTCTACAGACTTTTTTGTTTATCGACATTTTGTTTATATTTATAGGTTTTAGGGTTTAGGGTTTTGGTTTTAGGGTTTAGGGTTTCAGGTTTAGGGTTTAGGTAATGTTCTTGCATATGTAGGGAATATTGCTCTTTTTTTTTTCTTGGATTTATGGCCAATAGTACACGGGTTTTACCGACTTTTTTGTTCTTTGACATTTTATTTATATTTGTAGGTTTTAGGGTTTAGGGTTTCAGGTTTAGGGTTTAGGTAATGTTCTTGCATATGTAGGGAATATTCCTCATTTTTTTTCTTGGATTTATGGCCTATAGTACACGGGTTTTACCGACTTTTTTGTTTTTTGACATTTTATTTATATTTGTTTGGTTTACGGTTTAGGGTTTTGGTTTTAGGGTTTAGGGTTTAGGTAATTTTCTTGCATATGTAGGGAATATTCCTCATTTTTTTTCTTGGTTTTATGGCCTATAGTACACGGTTTCTACCGACTTTTTTGTTTATCGACATTTTGTTTATATTTATAGGTTTTAGGGTTTAGGGTTTTGGATTTAGGGTTTAGGGTTTCAGGTTTAGGGTTTAGGTAATGTTCTTGCATATGTAGTGAATATTCCTCATTTTTTTTTCTTGGATTTATGGCCAATAGTACACGGGTTTTACCGACTTTTTTGTTTTTTGACATTTTATTTATATTTGTAGGTTTTAGGGTTTAGGGTTTCATGTTTAGGGTTTATGTAATGTTCTTGCATATGTAGGGAATATTGCTCATTTTTTTTTCTTGGATTTATGGGCAATAGTACACGGGTTTTACCGACTTTTTTGTTTTTTGATATTTTATTTATATTTGTAGGTTTTAGGGTTTAGGGTTTCAGGTTTAGGGTTTAGGTAATGTTCTTGCATATGTAGGGAATATTCCTCATTTTTTTTCTTGGATTTATGGCCTATAGTACACGGGTTTTACCGACTTTTTTGTTTTTTGACATTTTATTTATATTTGTTTGGTTTAGGGTTTAGGGTTTTGGTTTTAGGGTTTAGGGTTTAGGTAATTTTCTTGCATATGTAGAGAATATTCCTCATTTTTTTTCTTGGATTTATGGCCTATAGTACACGGTTTCTACCGACTTTTTTGTTTATCGACATTTTGTTTATATTTATAGGTTTTAGGGTTTAGGGTTTTGGATTTAGGGTTTAGGGTTTCAGGTTTAGGGTTTAGGTAATGTTCTTGCATATGTAGTGAATATTCCTCATTTTTTTTTCTTGGATTTATGGCCAATAGTACACGGGTTTTACCGACTTTTTTGTTTTTTGACATTTTATTTATATTTGTAGGTTTTAGGGTTTAGAGTTTCAGGTTTAGGGTTTAGGTAATGTTCTTGCATATGTAGGGAATATTCCTCATTTTTTTTTCTTGGATTTATGGCCAATAGTACACGGGTTTTAACGACTTTTTTGTTTTTTGACATTTTATTTATATTTGTAGGTTTTAGGGTTTAGGGTTTCAGGTTTAGGGTTTAGGTAATGTTCTTTCATAAATAGGGAATATTCCTCATTTTTTTTCTTTGATTTATGGCCTATAGTACACGGTTTCTACCGACTTTTTTGTTTATCGACATTTTGTTTATATTTATAGGTTTTAGGGTTTAGGGTCTTGGATTTAGGGTTTAGGGTTTCAGGTTTAGGGTTTAGGTAATGTTCTTGCATATGTAGGGAATATTCCTCATTTTTTTTTCTTGGATTTATGGCCAATAGTACACGGGATTTACCGACTTTTTTGTTTTTTGACATTTTATTTATATTTGTAGGTTTTAGGGTTTAGGGTTTCAGGTTTAGGGTTTAGGTAATATTCTTGCATATGTAAGGAGTATTCCTCATTTTTTTTCTTGGATTTATGGCCTAGGGTTTTACCGACTTTTTTGTTTTCTGACATTTTATTTATATTTGTATGATTTAGGGTTTAGGGTTTTGGTATTAGGGTTTAGGTTTTTAGGTTTAGGGTTTAGGTAATGTTCTTGCATATGTAGGGAATATTCCTCATTTTTTTTCTTGGATTTATGGCCTATTATAGTACACGGTTTCTACAGACTTTTTTGTTTATCGACATTTTGTTTATATTTTTAGGTTTTAGGGTTTAGGGTTTTGGTTTCAGGGTTTAGGGTTTCAGGTTTAGGGTTTAGGTAATGTTCTTGCATATGTAGGGAATATTCCTCATTTTTTTTCTTGGATTTATGGCCTATAGTACACGGTTTCTACCGACTTTATTGTTTATCGACATTTTGTTTATATTTATAGGTTTTAGGGTTTAGGGTTTTGGATTTAGGGTTTAGGGTTTCAGGTTTAGGGTTTAGGTAATGTTCTTGCATATGTAGTGAATATTCCTCCTTTTTTTTCTTGGATTTATGGCATATTATAGTACACGGTTTCTACAGACTTTTTTGTTTATCGACATTTTGTTTATATTTATAGGTTTTAGGGTTTAGGGTTTTGGATTTAGGGTTTAGGGTTTCAGGTTTAGGGTTTAGGTAATGTTCTTGCATATGTAGTGAATATTCCTCATTTTTTTTTCTTGGATTTATGGCCAATAGTACACGGGTTTTACCGACTTTTTTGTTTTTTGACATTTTATTTATATTTGTAGGTTTTAGGGTTTAGAGTTTCAGGTTTAGGGTTTAGGTAATGTTCTTGCATATGTAGGGAATATTCCTCATTTTTTTTTCTTGGATTTATGGCCAATAGTACACGGGTTTTAACGACTTTTTTGTTTTTTGACATTTTATTTATATTTGTAGGTTTTAGGGTTTAGGGTTTCAGGTTTAGGGTTTAGGTAATGTTCTTTCATAAATAGGGAATATTCCTCATTTTTTTTCTTTGATTTATGGCCTATAGTACACGGTTTCTACCGACTTTTTTGTTTATCGACATTTTGTTTATATTTATAGGTTTTAGGGTTTAGGGTTTTGGATTTAGGGTTTAGGGTTTCAGGTTTAGGGTTTAGGTAATGTTCTTGCATATGTAGGGAATATTCCTCATTTTTTTTTCTTGGATTTATGGCCAATAGTACACGGGATTTACCGACTTTTTTGTTTTTTGACATTTTATTTATATTTGTAGGTTTTAGGGTTTAGGGTTTCAGGTTTAGGGTTTAGGTAATATTCTTGCATATGTAAGGAGTATTCCTCATTTTTTTTCTTGGATTTATGGCCTAGGGTTTTACCGACTTTTTTGTTTTCTGACATTTTATTTATATTTGTATGATTTAGGGTTTAGGGTTTTGGTATTAGGGTTTAGGTTTTTAGGTTTAGGGTTTAGGTAATGTTCTTGCATATGTAGGGAATATTCCTCATTTTTTTTCTTGGATTTATGTCCTATAGTACACGGGTTTTACCGACTTTTTTGTTTTTTGACATTTTATTTATATTTGTATGGTTTAGGGTTTAGGGTTTTGGTTTTAGGGTTTAGGGTTTAGTTAATGTTCTTGCATATGTAGGGAATATTCCTCATTTTTTTTTCTTGGATTTATGGCCAATAGTACACGGGTTTTACCGACTTTTTTGTTTTTTGACATTTTATTTACATTTGTAGGTTTTAGGGTTTAGGGTTTCAGGTTTAGGGTTTAGGAAATGTTCTTGCATATGTAGGGAATATTCCTCATTTTTTTTCTTGGATTTATGGCCTATTATAGTACACGGTTTCTACAGACTTTTTTGTTTATCGACATTTTGTTTATATTTTTAGGTTTTAGGGTTTAGGGTTTTGGTTTCAGGGTTTAGGGTTTCAGGTTTAGGGTTTAGGTAATGTTCTTGCATATGTAGGGAATATTCCTCATTTTTTTTCTTGGATTTATGGCCTATAGTACACGGTTTCTACCGACTTTATTGTTTATCGACATTTTGTTTATATTTATAGGTTTTAGGGTTTAGGGTTTTGGATTTAGGGTTTAGGGTTTCAGGTTTAGGGTTTAGGTAATGTTCTTGCATATGTAGTGAATATTCCTCCTTTTTTTTCTTGGATTTATGGCATATTATAGTACACGGTTTCTACAGACTTTTTTGTTTATCGACATTTTGTTTATATTTATAGGTTTTAGGGTTTAGGGTTTTGGATTTAGGGTTTAGGGTTTCAGGTTTAGGGTTTAGGTAATGTTCTTGCATATGTAGTGAATATTCCTCATTTTTTTTTCTTGGATTTATGGCCAATAGTACACGGGTTTTACCGACTTTTTTGCTTTTCGACATTTTATTTATATTTGTAGGTTTTAGGGTTTAGGGTTTCAGGTTTAGGGTTTATGTAATGTTCTTGCATATGTAGGGAATATTGCTCATTTTTTTTTCTTGGATTTATGGCCAATAGTACACGGGTTTTACCGACTTTTTTGTTTTTTGACATTTTATTTATATTTGTAGGTTTTAGGGTTTAGGGTTTCAGGTTTAGGGTTTAGGTAATGTTCTTGCATATGTAGGGAATATTCCTCATTTTTTTTCTTGGATTTATGGCCTATAGTACACGGGTTTTACCGACTTTTTTGTTTTTTGACATTTTATTTATATTTGTTTGGTTTAGGGTTTAGGGTTTTGGTTTTAGGGTTTAGGGTTTAGGTAATTTTCTTGCATATGCAGAGAATATTCCTCATTTTTTTTCTTGGATTTATGGCCTATAGTACACGGTTTCTACCGACTTTTTTGTTTATCGACATTTTGTTTATATTTATAGGTTTTAGGGTTTAGGGTTTCGGATTTGGGGTTTAGGGTTTCAGGTTTTGGGTTTAGGTAATGTTCTTGCATATGTAGTGAATTTTCCTCATTTTTTTTTCTTGGATTTATGGCCAATAGTACACGGGTTTTACCGACTTTTTTGTTTTTTGACATTTTATTTATATTTGTAGGTTTTAGGGTTTAGGGTTTCAGGTTTAGGGTTTAGGTAATGTTCTTTCATATGTAGGGAATATTTCTCATTTTTTTTCTTCGATTTATGGCCTATAGTACACGGTTTCTACCGACTTTTTTGTTTATCGACATTTTGTTTATATTTATATAAATATAAACAAAATGTCAAAAAACAAAAAAGTAGGTAGAAACCGTGTACTAAAGGCCATAAATCCAAGAAAAAAAAATGAGGAATATTCCCTACACATGCAAGAACATTACCTAAACCGTAAAACTAAACCCTAAAAATTAAAACCAAAACCCTAAACCCTAAACCATACAAATATAAATAAAATGTCAAAAAACAAAAAAGTCGGTAGAAACCGTGTAATATAGGCCATAAATCCAAGAAAAAAAAAAAGAGGAATATTCCCTACAAATGCTAGAACATTACCTAAACCCTAAACCTAAAACCCTAAACCCTGAAACCAAAACCCTAAACCCTAAACCATACAAATATAAATAAAATGTCCAAATACAAAAAAGTCGGTAAACTCGTGTACTATTGGCCATAAATCCAAGTAAAAAAAATGAGGAATATTCCCTACAAATGCAAGAACATTACCTAAACCCTAAACCTAAAACCCTAAACCTTAAAACCAAAACCCTAAACCCTAAACCATACAAATAGAAATAAATTGTCCAAATACAAAAAAGTCGGTAAACCCGTGTACTATTGGACATAAATCCAAGAAAAAAAAAGAGGAATATTCCCTACATATGCAAGAACATTACCTAAACCCTAAACCAAAAACCCTAAACCCTAAAACCTATAAATATAAACAAAATGTCGAAAAACAATAAAGTCGGTAGAAACCGTGTACTATAGGCCATAAATCCAAGAAAAAAAATGAGCAATATTCCGTACATATGCAAGAACATTACCTAAACCCTAAACCTGAAACCCTAAACCCTAAAACCAAAACCCTAAACCCTAAAACCTATAAATATAAACAAAATGTCGAAAAACAAAATCGTCGGTAGAAACCGTGTACTATTGGCCATAAATCCAAGAAAAAAAATGTGGAATATTCCCTACATATGCAAGAACATTACCTAAACCCTAAACCTGAAACCCTAAACCCTAAAGCCAAAACCCTAAATCCTATAAATATAAACAAAATGTCAAAAAACAAAAAAGTCGGTAGAAACCGTGTACTAAAGGCCATAAATCCAAGAAAAAAAATGAGCAATATTCCCTACATATGCAAGAACATTACCTAAACCCTAAACCTTTAAACCTAAACCCTAAAACCAAAACCCTAAACCCTAAAACCTATAAATATAAACAAAATGTCGAAAAACAAAATCGTCGGTAGAAACCGTGTACTATTGGCCATAAATCCAAGAAAAAAAATAAGGAATATTCCATACATATGCAAGAACATTACCTAAACCCTAAACCTAAAACCCTAAACCCTAAAACCAAAACCCTAAACCCTATAAATATAAACAAAATATCGAAAAACAAAAAAGTCGGTAGAAACCGTATACTATAGGCCATAAATCCAAGAAAAAAAATGGGGAATATTCCCTAGACATGCAAGATCATTACCTAAACCGTAAAACTAAACCCTAAACATTAAAACCAAAACCCTAAACCCTAAACCATCCAAATATAAATAAAATGTCAAAAAACAAAAAAGTCGGTAGAAACCGTGTACTATTGGCCATAAATCCAAGAAAAAAAAATGAGGAATATTCCCTACAAATGCAAGAACATTACCTAAACCCTAAACCTAAAACCCTAAACCCTAAAACAAAAACCCTAAACCCTAAACCATACAAATATAAATAAAATGTCCATATACAAAAAAGTCGGTAAACCCGTGTACTATTGGCCATAAATCCAAGAAAAAAAGAGAGGAATATTCCCTACATATGCAAGAACATTACCTAAACCCTAAACCCTAAACCCTAAAGCCAAAACCCTAAATCCTATAAATATAAACAAAATGTCAAAAAACAAAAAAGTCGGTAGAAACCGTGTACTAAAGGCCATAAATCCAAGAAAAAAAATGAGGAATATTCCCTACACATGCAAGAACATTACCTAAACCGTAAAACTAAACCCTAAACATTAAAACCAAAACTCTAAACCCTAAACCATACAAATATAAATAAAATGTCAAAAAACAAAAAAGTCGGTAGAAACCGTGTATTATAGGCCATAAATCCAAGAAAAAAAAAATGAGGAATATTCCCTACAAATGCAAGAACATTACCTAAACCCTAAACCTAAAACCCTAAACCCTGAAACCAAAACCCTAAACCCTAAACCATACAAATAGAAATAAATTGTCCAAATACAAAAAAGTCGGTAAACCCGTGTACTATTGGCCATAAATCCAAGAAAAAAAAAGACGAATATTCCCTACATATGCAAGAACATTACCTAAACCCTAAACCAAAAACCCTAAACCCTAAAACCAAAACCCTAAACCCTAAAACCTATAAATATAAACAAAATGTCGAAAAACAAAAAAGTCGGTAGAAACCGTGTAATATAGGCCATAAATCCAAGAAAAAAAATGAGGAATATTCCCTACAAATGCAAGAACATTACCTAAACCCTAAACCTGAAACCCTAAACCCTAAACCCTAAAACCTATAAATATAAACAAAATGTCGAAAAACAAAAAAGTCGGTAGAAACCGTGTACTATAGGCCATAAATCCAAGAAAAAAAATAAGCAATATTCCCTACATATGCAAGAACATTACCTAAACCCTAAACCTGAAACCCTAAACCCTAAAACCAAAACCCTAAACCCTAAAACCAAAACCCTAAACCCTAAAACCTATAAATATAAACAAAATGTCGAAAAACAAAATCATCGGTAGAAACCGTGTACTATTGGCCATAAATCCAAGAAAAAAAATGAGGAATATTCCCTACATATGCAAGAACATTACCTAAACCCTAAACCTGAAACCCTAAACCCTAAAGCCAAAACCCTAAATCCTATAAATATAAACAAAATGTCAAAAAACAAAAAAGTCGGTAGAAACCGTGTACTAAAGGCCATAAATCCAAGAAAAAAAATGAGGAATATTCCCTACATATGCAAGAACATTACCTATACCGTAAAACTAAACCCTAAACATTAAAACCAAAACCCTAAACCCAAAACCATACAAATATAAATAAAATGTCAAAAAACAAAAAAGTCGGTAGAAACCGTGTACTATAGGCCATAAATCCAAGAAAAAAAAAATGAGGAATATTCCCTACAAATGCAAGAACATTACCTAAACCCTAAACCTAAAACCATAAACCCTAAAACCAAAACCCTAAACCCTAAACCATACAAATATAAATAAAATGTCCAAATACAAAAAAGTCGGTAAACCCGTGTACTATTGGCCATAAATCCAAGAAAAAAAAAGAGGAATATTCCCTACATATGCAAGAACATTACCTAAACCCTAAACCAAAAACCCTAAACCCTAAAACCAAGACCCTAAACCCTAAAACCTATAAATATAATCAAAATGTCGAAAAACAAAAAAGTCGGTAGAAACCGTGTAATATAGGCCATAAATCCAAGAAAAAAAATGAGGAATATTCCCTACATATGCAAGAACATTACCTAAACCCTAGACCTGAAACCCTAAACCCTAAACCCTAAAACCTATAAATATAAACAAAATGTCGAAAAACAAAAAAGTCGGTAGAAACCGTGTACTATAGACCATAAATCCAAGAAAAAAAATGAGCAATATTCCCTACATATGCAAGAACATTACCTAAACCCTAAATCTGAAACCCTAAACCCTAAAACCAAAACTCTAAACCCTAAAACCTATAAATATAAACAAAATGTCGAAAAACAAAATCGTCGGTAGAAACCGTGTACTATTGGCCATAAATCCAAGAAAAAAAATGAGGAATATTCCCTACATATGCAAGAACATTACCTAAACCCTAAACCTTAAACTCTAAACCCTAAATCCAAAACCCTAAATCCTATAAATATAAACAAAATGTCAAAAAACAAAAAAGTCGGTAGAAACCCTGTACTAAAGGCCATAAATCCAAGAAAAAAAATGAGGAATATTCCCTACATATGGAAGAACATTACCTATACCGTAAAACTAAACCCTAAACATTAAAACCAAAACCCTAAACCCTAAACCATACAAATATAAATAAAATGTCAAAAAACAAAAAAGTCGGTAGAAACCGTGTACTATAGGCCATAAATCCAAGAAAAAAAAAATGAGGAATATTCCCTACAAATGCAAGAACATTACCTAAACCCTAAACCTAAAACCCTAAACCCTGAAACCAAAACCCTAAACCCTAAACCATACAAATATAAATAAAATGTCCAAATACAAAAAAGTCGGTAAACCCGTGTACTATTGGCCATAAATCCAAGAAAAAAAAATGAGGAATATTCCCTACAAATGCAAGAACATTACCTAAACCCTAAACCTAAAACCCTAAACCTTAAAACCAAAACCCTAAACCCTAAACCATACAAATAGAAATAAATTGTCCAAATACAAAAAAGTCGGTAAACCCGTGTACTATTGGCCATAAATCCAAGAAAAAAAAAGAGGAATATTCCCTACATATGCAAGAACATTACCTAAACCCTAAACCAAAAACCCTAAACCCTAAAACCAAAACCCTAAACCCTAAAACCTATAAATATAAACAAAATGTCGAAAAACAAAAAAGTCGGTAGAAACCGTGTACTATAGGCCATAAATCCAAGAAAAAAAATGAGCAATATTCCCTACATATGTAAGAACATTACCTATACCGTAAACCTGAAACCCTAAACCCTAAACCCTAAAACCAAAACCCTAAACCCTAAACCTATAAATATAAACAAAATGTCGAAAAACAAAAAAGTCGGTAGAAACCGTGTACTATTGGCCATAAATCCAAGAAAAAAAATGAGGAATATTCCCTACATATGCAAGAACATTACCTAAACCCTAAACCTGAAACCCTAAACCCTAAAGCCAAAACCCTAAATCCTATAAATATAAACAAAATGTCAAAAAACAAAAAAGTCGGTAGAAACCGTGTACTAAAGGCCATAAATCCAAGAAAAAAAATCAGCAATATTCCCTACATATGCAAGAACATTACCTAAACCCTAAACCTTTAAACCTAAACCCTAAAACCTATAAATATAAACAAAATGTCGAAAAACAAAATCGTCGGTAGAAACCGTGTACTATTGGCCATAAATCCAAGAAAAAAAATGAGGAATATTCCCTACATATGCAAGAACATTACCTAAACCCTAAACCTAAAACCCTAAACCCTAAAACCAAAACCCTAAACCCTATAAATATAAACAAAATATCGAAAAACAAAAAAGTCGGTAGAAACCGTATACTATAGGCCATAAATCCAAGAAAAAAAATGGGGAATATTCCCTAGACATGCAAGATCATTACCTAAACCGTAAAACTAAACCCTAAACATTAAAACCAAAACCCTAAACCCTAAACCATCCAAATATAAATAAAATGTCAAAAAACAAAAAAGTCGGTAGAAACCGTGTACTATTGGCCATAAATCCAAGAAAAAAAAATGAGGAATATTCCCTACAAATGCAAGAACATTACCTAAACCCTAAACCTAAAACCCTAAACCCTAAAACAAAAACCCTAAACCCTAAACCATACAAATATAAATAAAATGTCCATATACAAAAAAGTCGGTAAACCCGTGTACTATTGGCCATAAATCCAAGAAAAAAAGAGAGGAATATTCCCTACATATGCAAGAACATTACCTAAACCCTAAACCCTAAACCCTAAAGCCAAAACCCTAAATCCTATAAATATAAACAAAATGTCAAAAAACAAAAAAGTCGGTAGAAACCGTGTACTAAAGGCCATAAATCCAAGAAAAAAAATGAGGAATATTCCCTACACATGCAAGAACATTACCTAAACCGTAAAACTAAACCCTAAACATTAAAACCAAAACTCTAAACCCTAAACCATACAAATATAAATAAAATGTCAAAAAACAAAAAAGTCGGTAGAAACCGTGTATTATAGGCCATAAATCCAAGAAAAAAAAAATGAGGAATATTCCCTACAAATGCAAGAACATTACCTAAACCCTAAACCTAAAACCCTAAACCCTGAAACCAAAACCCTAAACCCTAAACCATACAAATAGAAATAAATTGTCCAAATACAAAAAAGTCGGTAAACCCGTGTACTATTGGCCATAAATCCAAGAAAAAAAAAGACGAATATTCCCTACATATGCAAGAACATTACCTAAACCCTAAACCAAAAACCCTAAACCCTAAAACCAAAACCCTAAACCCTAAAACCTATAAATATAAACAAAATGTCGAAAAACAAAAAAGTCGGTAGAAACCGTGTAATATAGGCCATAAATCCAAGAAAAAAAATGAGGAATATTCCCTACAAATGCAAGAATATTACCTAAACCCTAAACCTGAAACCCTAAACCCTAAACCCTAAAACCTATAAATATAAACAAAATGTCGAAAAACAAAAAAGTCGGTAGAAACCGTGTACTATAGGCCATAAATCCAAGAAAAAAAATAAGCAATATTCCCTACATATGCAAGAACATTACCTAAACCCTAAACCTGAAACCCTAAACCCTAAAACCAAAACCCTAAACCCTAAAACCAAAACCCTAAACCCTAAAACCTATAAATATAAACAAAATGTCGAAAAACAAAATCATCGGTAGAAACCGTGTACTATTGGCCATAAATCCAAGAAAAAAAATGAGGAATATTCCCTACATATGCAAGAACATTACCTAAACCCTAAACCTTAAACTCTAAACCCTAAATCCAAAACCCTAAATCCTATAAATATAAACAAAATGTCAAAAAACAAAAAAGTCGGTAGAAACCCTGTACTAAAGGCCATAAATCCAAGAAAAAAAATGAGGAATATTCCCTACATATGGAAGAACATTACCTATACCGTAAAACTAAACCCTAAACATTAAAACCAAAACCCTAAACCCTAAACCATACAAATATAAATAAAATGTCAAAAAACAAAAAAGTCGGTAGAAACCGTGTACTATAGGCCATAAATCCAAGAAAAAAAAAATGAGGAATATTCCCTACAAATGCAAGAAGATTACCTAAACCCTAAACCTAAAACCCTAAACCCTGAAACCAAAACCCTAAACCCTAAACCATACAAATATAAATAAAATGTCCAAATACAAAAAAGTCGGTAAACCCGTGTACTATTGGCCATAAATCCAAGAAAAAAAAATGAGGAATATTCCCTACAAATGCAAGAACATTACCTAAACCCTAAACCTAAAACCCTAAACCTTAAAACCAAAACCCTAAACCCTAAACCATACAAATAGAAATAAATTGTCCAAATACAAAAAAGTCGGTAAACCCGTGTACTATTGGCCATAAATCCAAGAAAAAAAAAGAGGAATATTCCCTACATATGCAAGAACATTACCTAAACCCTAAACCAAAAACCCTAAACCCTAAAACCAAAACCCTAAACCCTAAAACCTATAAATATAAACAAAATGTCGAAAAACAAAAAAGTCGGTAGAAACCGTGTACTATAGGCCATAAATCCAAGAAAAAAAATGAGCAATATTCCCTACATATGTAAGAACATTACCTATACCGTAAACCTGAAACCCTAAACCCTAAACCCTAAAACCAAAACCCTAAACCCTAAACCTATAAATATAAACAAAATGTCGAAAAACAAAAAAGTCGGTAGAAACCGTGTACTATTGGCCATAAATCCAAGAAAAAAAATGAGGAATATTCCCTACATATGCAAGAACATTACCTAAACCCTAAACCTGAAACCCTAAACCCTAAAGCCAAAACCCTAAATCCTATAAATATAAACAAAATGTCAAAAAACAAAAAAGTCGGTAGAAACCGTGTACTAAAGGCCATAAATCCAAGAAAAAAAATCAGCAATATTCCCTACATATGCAAGAACATTACCTATACCGTAAAACTAAACCCTAAACATTAAAACCAAAACCCTAAACCCAAAACCATACAAATATAAATAAAATGTCAAAAAACAAAAAAGTCGGTAGAAACCGTGTACTATAGGCCATAAATCCAAGAAAAAAAAAATGAGGAATATTCCCTACAAATGCAAGAACATTACCTAAACCCTAAACCTAAAACCATAAACCCTAAAACCAAAACCCTAAACCCTAAACCATACAAATATAAATAAAATGTCCAAATACAAAAAAGTCGGTAAACCCGTGTACTATTGGCCATAAATCCAAGAAAAAAAAAGAGGAATATTCCCTACATATGCAAGAACATTACCTAAACCCTAAACCAAAAACCCTAAACCCTAAAACCAAGACCCTAAACCCTAAAACCTATAAATATAATCAAAATGTCGAAAAACAAAAAAGTCGGTAGAAACCGTGTAATATAGGCCATAAATCCAAGAAAAAAAATGAGGAATATTCCCTACATATGCAAGAACATTACCTAAACCCTAGACCTGAAACCCTAAACCCTAAACCCTAAAACCTATAAATATAAACAAAATGTCGAAAAACAAAAAAGTCGGTAGAAACCGTGTACTATAGACCATAAATCCAAGAAAAAAAATGAGCAATATTCCCTACATATGCAAGAACATTACCTAAACCCTAAACCTTTAAACCTAAACCCTAAAACCTATAAATATAAACAAAATGTCGAAAAACAAAATCGTCGGTAGAAACCGTGTACTATTGGCCATAAATCCAAGAAAAAAAATGAGGAATATTCCCTACATATGCAAGAACATTACCTAAACCCTAAACCTAAAACCCTAAACCCTAAAACCAAAACCCTAAACCCTATAAATATAAACAAAATATCGAAAAACAAAAAAGTCGGTAGAAACCGTATACTATAGGCCATAAATCCAAGAAAAAAAATGGGGAATATTCCCTAGACATGCAAGATCATTACCTAAACCGTAAAACTAAACCCTAAACATTAAAACCAAAACCCTAAACCCTAAACCATCCAAATATAAATAAAATGTCAAAAAACAAAAAAGTCGGTAGAAACCGTGTACTATTGGCCATAAATCCAAGAAAAAAAAATGAGGAATATTCCCTACAAATGCAAGAACATTACCTAAACCCTAAACCTAAAACCCTAAACCCTAAAACAAAAACCCTAAACCCTAAACCATACAAATATAAATAAAATGTCCATATACAAAAAAGTCGGTAAACCCGTGTACTATTGGCCATAAATCCAAGAAAAAAAGAGAGGAATATTCCCTACATATGCAAGAACATTACCTAAACCCTAAACCCTAAACCCTAAAGCCAAAACCCTAAATCCTATAAATATAAACAAAATGTCAAAAAACAAAAAAGTCGGTAGAAACCGTGTACTAAAGGCCATAAATCCAAGAAAAAAAATGAGGAATATTCCCTACACATGCAAGAACATTACCTAAACCGTAAAACTAAACCCTAAACATTAAAACCAAAACTCTAAACCCTAAACCATACAAATATAAATAAAATGTCAAAAAACAAAAAAGTCGGTAGAAACCGTGTATTATAGGCCATAAATCCAAGAAAAAAAAAATGAGGAATATTCCCTACAAATGCAAGAACATTACCTAAACCCTAAACCTAAAACCCTAAACCCTGAAACCAAAATCCTAAACCATAAACCATACAAATAGGAATAAATTGTCCAAATACAAAAAAGTCAGTAAACCTGTGTACTATTGGACATAAATCCAAGAAAAAAAAAGAGGAATATTCCCTACATATGCAAGAACATTACCTAAACCCTAAACCAAAAACCCTAAACCCTAAAACCAAAACCCTAAACCCTAAAACCTATAAATATAAACAAAATGTCGAAAAACAAAAAAGTCGGTAGAAACCGTGTACTATAGGCCATAAATCCAAGAAAAAAAATGAGCAATATTCCCTACATATGCAAGAACATTACCTAAACCCTAAACCTGAAACCCTAAACCCTAAAATCAACAAAAATTCGTACAATTTTCATGTTCTCAGAAACTCTTCAAAATCAACAAAAATGTGTTATAGGCCATAAAAACAACTTGGAAGCAAAAAACTTTGAAAGTCCAAAATTCATCAAAAATTCGTACAATTTTCATGTTCTCAGAAACTCTTCAAAATCAACAAAAGTGTGTTATAGGCCATAAAAACAACTTGGAAGCAAAAAAATTTGAAAGTCCAAAATTCATCAAAAATTCGTACAATTTTCATGTTCTCATAAACTCTTCAAAATCAACAAAAGTGTGTTATAGGCCATAAAAACAACTTGGAAGCAAAAAAATTTGAAAGTCCAAAATTCATCAAAATTTCGTACAATTTTCATGTTCTCAGAAACTCTTCAAAATCAACAAAAGTGTGTTATAGGCCATAAAAACAACTTGGAAGCAAAAAAATTTGAAAGTCCAAAATTCATCAAAAATTCGTACAATTTTCATGTTCTCATAAACTCTTCAAAATCAACAAAAGTGTGTTTAGGCCATAAAAACAACTTGGAAGCAAAATAATTTGAAAGTCCAAAATAAATCAAAATTTCGTACAATTTTCATGTTCTCAGAAACTCTTCATAATCAACAAAAGTGTGTTATAGGCCATAAAAACAACTTGGAAGCAAAATAATTTGAAAAATTTGAAAGTCCAAAATTCATCAAAATTTCGTACAATTTTCATGTGCTCAGAAACTTTTCAAAATCAACAAAACTGTGTTATAGGCCATAAAAACAACTTGGAAGCAAAATAATTTGAAAAATTAAAAGTCTAAAATTCATTAAAATTTCGTACAATTTTCATGTTCTCAGAAACTTTTCAAAATCATCAGAAGTCTGTTATAGGCCATATAAACAACTTGGACGCAAAAAAATTTGAAACATTTAAAAGTCTAAAATTCATCAAAATTTCGTACAATTTTCATGTTCTCAGAAACTCTTCAAAATCATCAAAAGTGTGTTATAGAACATAAAAACAACTTTGAAAAAAAAACATTTGAAAAATTTAAAATTCCAAAATCCATCAAAATTTCGTACAATTTTCATGTTCTCAGAAACTCTTCAAAATCAACAAAAGTGTGTTATAGGCCATAAAATCAACTTGGAAGAAAAATAATTTGAAAATTTTAAAAGTCTAAAATTCGTCAAAATTTCGTACAATTTTCATGGTCTCAGAAACTTTTCAAAATCATCAAAAGTCTGTTATAGGCCATAAAAACAACTTGGAAGCAAAAAAATTTGAAAAATTTAAAAGTCCAAAATTCATCAAAATTTCGTACAATTTTCATGTTCTCAGAAACTCTTCAAAATCAACAAAAGTGTGTTATAGGCCATAAAAACCACTTGGAAGCAAAAAATTTTGAAAGTTCAAATTTCATCAAAATTTCGTACAATTTTCATGTTCTCAGAAACTTTTCAAAATCAACAAACCTGTGTTATAGGCCATAAAAACCACTTGGAAGAAAAAAAATTTGAAAGTCCAAAATTCATCAAAATTTCGTACAATTTTCATGTTCTCATAAACTCTTCAAAATCAACAAAACTGTGTTATAGGCCATAAAAACCACTTGGAAGCAAAAAAATTTGAAAGTCCAAAATTCATCAAAATTTCGTACAATTTTCATGTTCTCAGAAACTCTTCAAAATCAACAAAACTGTGTTATACGCCATAAAGACAACTTGGAAGCAAAATAATTTGAAAATTTTAAAAGTCTAAAATTCATTAAAATTTCGTACAATTTTCATGTTCTCAGAAACTCTTCAAAATCAACAAAACTGTGTTATAGGCCATAAAAACAACTTGGAAGCAAAATAATTTGAAAAATTAAAAGTCTAAAATTCATTAAAATTTCTTACAATTTTCATGTTCTCAGAAACTTTTCAAAATCATCAAAAGTTTGTTATAGGCCATAAAAACAACTTGGAAGCAAAAAAATTTGAAAAATTTAAAAGTCCAAAATTCATCAAAATTTCGTACAATTTTCATGTTCTCAGAAACTCTTCAAAATCAACAAAACTGTGTTATAGGCCATAAAAACCACTTGGAAGCAAAAAAATTTGAAAGTCCAAAATTCATCAAAATTTCGTACAATTTTCATGTTCTCAGAAACTCTTCATAATCAACAAAAGTGTGTTATAGGCCATAAAAACAACTTGGAAGCAAAAAAATTTGATAGTCCAAAATTCATCAAAATTTCGTACAATTTTCATTTTCTCAGAAACTTTTCAAAATCAACAAAACTGTGTTATAGGCCATAAAAACAACTTGGAAGCATAAAAATTTGAAAGTCCAAAATTCATCAAAATTTCGTACAATTTTCATGTTCTCAGAAACTCTTCAAAATCAACAAAAGTTTGTTATAGGCCATAAAAACCACTTCGAAGCAAAAAAAAATTAAAAAATTTGAAAGTCCAAAATTAATCAAAATTTCGTACAATTTTCATGTTCTCAGAAACTCTTCAAAATCAACAAAACTGTGTTATAGGCCATAAAAACAACTTGGAAGCAAAATAATTTGAAAAATTTATAAGTCTAAAATTCATCAAAATTTCGTACAATTTTCATGTTCTCAGAAACTTTTCAAAATCATCAAAAGTCTGTTATAGGCCATAAAAACAACTTGGAAGCAAAAAAATTTGAAAAATTTAAAAGTCCAAAATTTATCAAAATTTCGTACAATTTTCATGTTCTCAGAAACTCTTCATAATCAACAAAAGTGTGTTATAGGCCATAAAAACAACTTGGAAGCAAAATAATTTGAAAAATTTAAAAGTCTAAAATTCATCAAAATTTTGTACAATTTTCATGTTCTCAGAAACTTTTCAAAATCAACAAAACTGTGTTATAGGCCATAAAAACAACTTGGAAGCAAAAAAATTTGAAAAATTTGAAAGTCCAAAATTCATCAAAATTTCGTACAATTTTCATGTTCTCAGAAACTCTTCAAAATCAACAAAACTGTGTTATAGGCCACAAAAACCACTTGGAAGCAAAAAAATTTGAAAGTCCAAAATTCATCAAAATTTCGTACAATTTTCATGTTCTCAGAAACTCTTCAAAATCAACAAAAGTGTGTTATAGGCCATAAAAACAACTTGGAAGCAAAATAATTTCAAAAATTTATAAGTCTAAAATTCATCAAAATTTCGTACAATTTTCATGTTCTCAGAAACTCTTCATAATCAACAAAACTGTGTTATAGGCCACAAAAACCACTTGGAAGCAAAAAAATTTGAAAGTCCAAAATTCATCAAAATTTCGTACAATTTTCATGTTCTCAGAAACTCTTCAAAATCAACAAAAGTGTGTTATAGGCCATAAAAACAACTTGGAAGCAAAATAATTTCAAAAATTTATAAGTCTAAAATTCATCAAAATTTCGTACAATTTTCAAGTTCTCAGAAACTCTTCAAAATCATCAAAAGTCTGTTATAGGCCATAAAAACAACTTGGAAGCAAAAAAATTTGAAAAATTTAAAAGTCCAAAATTCATCAAAATTTCGTACAATTTTCATGTTCTCAGAAACTCTTCAAAATCAACAAAACTGTGTTATAGGCCATAAAAACAACTTGGAAGCAAAATAATTAGAACAATTTAAAAGTCTAAAATTCATCAAAATTTTGTACAATTTTCATGTTCTCAGAAACCCTTCAAAATCATCAAAAGTCTGTTATAAACCATAAAAACAACTTGGAAGCAAAAAAATTTGAAAGTCCAAAATTCATCAAAATTTCGTACAATTTTCATGTTCTCAGAAACTCTTCATAATCAACAAAAGTGTGTTATAGGCCATAAAAACAACTTGGAAGCAAAAAAATTTGATAGTCCAAAATTCATCAAAATTTCGTACAATTTTCATTTTCTCAGAAACTTTTCAAAATCAACAAAACTGTGTTATAGGCCATAAAAACAACTTGGAAGCATAAAAATTTGAAAGTCCAAAATTCATCAAAATTTCGTACAATTTTCATGTTCTCAGAAACTCTTCAAAATCAACAAAACTGTGTTATAGGCCATAAAAACAACTTGGAAGCAAAATAATTTGAAAAATTTATAAGTCTAAAATTCATCAAAATTTCGTACAATTTTCATGTTCTCAGAAACTTTTCAAAATCATCAAAAGTCTGTTATAGGCCATAAAAACAACTTGGAAGCAAAAAAATTTGAAAAATTTAAAAGTCCAAAATTTATCAAAATTTCGTACAATTTTCATGTTCTCAGAAACTCTTCATAATCAACAAAAGTGTGTTATAGGCCATAAAAACAACTTGGAAGCAAAATAATTTGAAAAATTTAAAAGTCTAAAATTCATCAAAATTTTGTACAATTTTCATGTTCTCAGAAACTTTTCAAAATCAACAAAACTGTGTTATAGGCCATAAAAACAACTTGGAAGCAAAAAAATTTGAAAAATTTGAAAGTCCAAAATTCATCAAAATTTCGTACAATTTTCATGTTCTCAGAAACTCTTCAAAATCAACAAAACTGTGTTATAGGCCATAAAAACAACTTGGAAGCAAAAAAATTTGAAAAATTTATAAGTCTAAAATTCATCAAAATTTCGTACAATTTTCATGTTCTCAGAAACTTTTCAAAATCATCAAAAGTCTGTTATAGGCCATAAAAACAACTTGGAAGCAAAAAAATTTGAAAAATTTAAAAGTCCAAAATTCATCAAAATTTCGTACAATTTTCATGTTCTCAGAAACTCTTCAAAATCAACAAAACTGTGTTATAGGCCACAAAAACCACTTGGAAGCAAAAAAATTTGAAAGTCCAAAATTCATCAAAATTTCGTACAATTTTCATGTTCTCAGAAACTCTTCAAAATCAACAAAAGTGTGTTATAGGCCATAAAAACAACTTGGAAGCAAAATAATTTCAAAAATTTATAAGTCTAAAATTCATCAAAATTTCGTACAATTTTCAAGTTCTCAGAAACTCTTCAAAATCATCAAAAGTCTGTTATAGGCCATAAAAACAACTTGGAAGCAAAAAAATTTGAAAAATTTAAAAGTCCAAAATTCATCAAAATTTCGTACAATTTTCATGTTCTCAGAAACTCTTCAAAATCAACAAAACTGTGTTATAGGCCATAAAAACCACTTGGAAGCAAAAAAATTTGAAAGTCCAAAATTCATCAAAATTTCGTACAATTTTCATGTTCTCAGAAACTCTTCAAAATCAACAAAACTGTGTTATACGCCATAAAGACAACTTGGAAGCAAAATAATTTGAAAATTTTAAAAGTCTAAAATTCATTATAGTTTCGTACAATTTTCATGTTCTCAGAAACTTTTCAAAATCATCAAAAGTCTGTTATACGCCATAAAAACAACTTGGAAGCAAAAAAAATTGAAAAATTTAAAAGTCCAAATTCATCAAAATTTCGTACAATTTTCATGTTCTCAGAAACTCTTCAAAATCAACAAAACTGTGTTATAGGCCATAAAAACCACTTGGAAGCAAAAAAATTTGAAAGTCCAAAATTCATCAAAATTTCGTACAATTTTCATGTTCTCAGAAACTCTTCAAAATCAACAAAACTGTGTTATAGGCCATAAAAACCACTTGGAAGCAAAAAAATTTGAAAGTCCAAAATTCATCAAAATTTCGTACAATTTTCATGTTCTCAGAAACTCTTCAAAATCAACAAAACTGTGTTATAGGCCACAAAAACCACTTGGAAGCAAAAAAATTTGAAAGTCCAAAATTCATCAAAATTTCGTACAATTTTCATGTTCTCAGAAACTCTTCAAAATCAACAAAAGTGTGTTATAGGCCATAGAAACAACTTGGAAGCAAAATAATTTCAAAAATTTAAAAGTCTAAAATTCATCAAAATTTCGTACAATTTTCATGTTCTCAGAAACTCTTCAAAATCATCAAAAGTCTGTTATAGGCCATAAAAACAACTTGGAAGCAAAAAAATTTGAAAAATTTTAAAGTCCAAAATTCATCAAAATTTCGTACAATTTTCATGTTCTCAGAAACTCTTCAAAATCAACAAACCTGTGTTATAGGCCATAAAAACCACTTGGAAGCAAAAAAATTTGAAAGTCCAAAATTCATCAAAATTTCGTACAATTTTCATGTTCTCAGAAACTCTTCAAAATCAATAAAACTGTGTTATACGCCATAAAGACAACTTGGAAGCAAAATAATTTGAAAATTTTAAAAGTCTAAAATTCATTAAAATTTCGTACAATTTTCATGTTCTCAGAAACTTTTCAAAATCATCAAAAGTCTGTTATAGGCCATAAAAACAACTTGGAAGCAAAAAAATTTGAAAAATTTAAAAGTCCAAAATTCATCAAAATTTCGTACAATTTTCATGTTCTCAGAAACTCTTCAAAATCAACAAAACTGTGTTTAGGACATAAAAACCACTTGGAAGCATAAATATTTGAAAGTCCAAAATTCATCAAAATTTCGTACAATTTTCATGTTCTCAGAAACTCTTCAAAATCAACAAAACTGTGTTATAGGCCATAAAAACAACTTGGAAGCAAAATAATTAGAACAATTTAAAAGTCTAAAATTCATCAAAATTTTGTACAATTTTCATGTTCTCAGAAACCCTTCAAAATCATCAAAAGTCTGTTGTAGACCATAAAAACCATTTGGAAGCAAAAAAATTTGAAAGTTCAAAATTCATCAAAATTTCGTACAATTTTCATGTTCTCAGAAACTCTTCAAAATCAACAAAACTGTGTTATAGGCCATAAAAACAACTTGGAAGCAAAATAATTTTAAAAATTTATAAGTCTAAAATTCATCAAAATTTCGTACAATTTTCATGTTCTCAGAAACTTTTCAAAATCATCAAAAGTCTGTTATAGGCCATAAAAACAACTTGGAAGCAAAAAAATTTGAAAAATTTAAAAGTCCAAAATTCATCAAAATTTCGTACAATTTTCATGTTCTCAGAAACTCTTCAAAATCAACAAAACTGTGTTATAGGCCACAAAAACCACTTGGAAGCAAAAAAATTTGAAAGTCCAAAATTCATCAAAATTTCGTACAATTTTCATGTTCTCAGAAACTCTTCAAAATCAACAAAAGTGTGTTATAGGCCATAAAAACAACTTGGAAGCAAAATAATTTCAAAAATTTATAAGTCTAAAATTCATCAAAATTTCGTACAATTTTCAAGTTCTCAGAAACTCTTCAAAATCATCAAAAGTCTGTTATAGGCCATAAAAACAACTTGGAAGCAAAAAAATTTGAAAAATTTAAAAGTCCAAAATTCATCAAAATTTCGTACAATTTTCATGTTCTCAGAAACTCTTCAAAATCAACAAAACTGTGTTATAGGCCATAAAAACCACTTGGAAGCAAAAAAATTTGAAAGTCCAAAATTCATCAAAATTTCGTACAATTTTCATGTTCTCAGAAACTCTTCAAAATCAACAAAACTGTGTTATACGCCATAAAGACAACTTGGAAGCAAAATAATTTGAAAATTTTAAAAGTCTAAAATTCATTATAGTTTCGTACAATTTTCATGTTCTCAGAAACTTTTCAAAATCATCAAAAGTCTGTTATACGCCATAAAAACAACTTGGAAGCAAAAAAAATTGAAAAATTTAAAAGTCCAAATTCATCAAAATTTCGTACAATTTTCATGTTCTCAGAAACTCTTCAAAATCAACAAAACTGTGTTATAGGCCATAAAAACCACTTGGAAGCAAAAAAATTTGAAAGTCCAAAATTCATCAAAATTTCGTACAATTTTCATGTTCTCAGAAACTCTTCAAAATCAACAAAACTGTGTTATAGGCCATAAAAACCACTTGGAAGCAAAAAAATTTGAAAGTCCAAAATTCATCAAAATTTCGTACAATTTTCATGTTCTCAGAAACTCTTCAAAATCAACAAAACTGTGTTATAGGCCACAAAAACCACTTGGAAGCAAAAAAATTTGAAAGTCCAAAATTCATCAAAATTTCGTACAATTTTCATGTTCTCAGAAACTCTTCAAAATCAACAAAAGTGTGTTATAGGCCATAGAAACAACTTGGAAGCAAAATAATTTCAAAAATTTAAAAGTCTAAAATTCATCAAAATTTCGTACAATTTTCATGTTCTCAGAAACTCTTCAAAATCATCAAAAGTCTGTTATAGGCCATAAAAACAACTTGGAAGCAAAAAAATTTGAAAAATTTTAAAGTCCAAAATTCATCAAAATTTCGTACAATTTTCATGTTCTCAGAAACTCTTCAAAATCAACAAACCTGTGTTATAGGCCATAAAAACCACTTGGAAGCAAAAAAATTTGAAAGTCCAAAATTCATCAAAATTTCGTACAATTTTCATGTTCTCAGAAACTCTTCAAAATCAATAAAACTGTGTTATACGCCATAAAGACAACTTGGAAGCAAAATAATTTGAAAATTTTAAAAGTCTAAAATTCATTAAAATTTCGTACAATTTTCATGTTCTCAGAAACTTTTCAAAATCATCAAAAGTCTGTTATAGGCCATAAAAACAACTTGGAAGCAAAAAAATTTGAAAAATTTAAAAGTCCAAAATTCATCAAAATTTCGTACAATTTTCATGTTCTCAGAAACTCTTCAAAATCAACAAAACTGTGTTTAGGACATAAAAACCACTTGGAAGCATAAATATTTGAAAGTCCAAAATTCATCAAAATTTCGTACAATTTTCATGTTCTCAGAAACTCTTCAAAATCAACAAAACTGTGTTATAGGCCATAAAAACAACTTGGAAGCAAAATAATTAGAACAATTTAAAAGTCTAAAATTCATCAAAATTTTGTACAATTTTCATGTTCTCAGAAACCCTTCAAAATCATCAAAAGTCTGTTGTAGACCATAAAAACCATTTGGAAGCAAAAAAATTTGAAAGTTCAAAATTCATCAAAATTTCGTACAATTTTCATGTTCTCAGAAACTCTTCAAAATCAACAAAACTGTGTTATAGGCCATAAAAACAACTTGGAAGCAAAATAATTTTAAAAATTTATAAGTCTAAAATTCATCAAAATTTCGTACAATTTTCATGTTCTCAGAAACTTTTCAAAATCATCAAAAGTCTGTTATAGGCCATAAAAACAACTTGGAAGCAAAAAAATTTGAAAGTCCAAAATTCATCAAAATTTCGTACAATTTTCATGTTCTCAGAAACTCTTCAAAATCAACAAAACTGTGTTATAGGCCATAAAAACAACTTGGAAGCAAAATAATTTGAAAAATTTGAAAGTCCAAAATTCATCAAAATTTCGTACAATTTTCATTTTCTCAGAAACTCTTCAAAGTCATCAAAAGTCTGTTATAGACCATAAAAACCACTTGGAAGCAAAAAAATTTGAAAGTCCAAAATTCATCAAAATTTCGTACAATTTTCATGTTCTCAGAAACTCTTCAAAATCAACAAAACTGTGTTATAGGCCATAAAAACAACTTGGAAGCAAAATAATTTGAAAAATTTGAAAGTCCAAAATTCATCAAAATTTCGTACAATTTTCATGTTCTCAGAAACTCTTCAAAGTCATCAAAAGTCTGTTATAGACCATAAAAACCACTTGGAAGCAAAAAAATTTGAAAGTCCAAAATTCATCAAAATTTCGTACAATTTTCTTGTTCTCAGAAACTCTTCAAAATCAACAAAACTGTGTTATAGGCCATAAAAACAACTTGGAAGCAAAATAATTTGAAAAATTTGAAAGTCCAAAATTCATCAAAATTTCGTACAATTTTCATGTTCTCAGAAACTCTTCAAAATCAACAAAACTGTGTTATAGGCCATAAAAACCACTTGGAAGCATAAAAATTTGTATGTCCAAAATTCATGAATATTTTGTACTATTTTCATGTTCTCAGAAACTCTTCAAAATCATCAAAACTGTGTTATAGGCCATAAGAACAACTTGGAAGCAAAATAATTTGAAAAATTTAAAAGTCTAAAATTCATCAAAATTTCGTACAATTTTCATGTTCTCAGAAACTCTTCAAAATCATCAAAAGTCTGTTATAGAACACCACTTGGAAGCAAAAAAATTTGAAAGTCCAAAATTCATCAAAATTTCGTACAATTTTCCTATTCTCAGAAACTCTTCGAAATCAACAAAACTGTGTTATAGGCCATAAAAACCACTTGGAAGCAAAAATATTTAAAAGTAAAAAATTCATCAAATTTTCGTACAATTTTCATGTTCTCAGAAACTCTTCAAAATCAACAAAACTGTGTTATAGGCCATAAAAACAACTTGGAAGCAAAATAATTTGAAAAATTTAAAAGTCTAAAATTCATCAAAATTTCGTACAATTTTCATGTTCTCAGAAACTTTTCAAAATCATCAAAAGTCTGTTATAGGCCATAAAAACAACTTGGAAACAAAAAAATTTGAAAAATTTAAAAGATCAAAATTCATCAAAATTTCGTTCAATTTTCATGTTCTCAGAAACTCTTCAAAATCAACAAAACTGTGTTATAGGCCATAAAAACCACTTGAAAGCAAAAAAATTTGAAAGTCCAAAATTCATCAAAATTTCGTACAATTTTCATGTTCTCAGAAACTCTTCAAAATCAACAAAAGTGTGTTATAGGCCATAAAAACAACTTGGAAGCAAAAAAATTTGAAAGTCCAAAATTCATCAAAAATTCGTACAATTTTCATGTTCTCATTAACTCTTCAAAATCAACAAAAGTGTGTTATAGGCCATAAAAACAACTTGGAAGCATAATAATTTGAAAGTCCAAAATTCATCAAAATTTCGTACAATTTTCATGTTCTCAGAAACTCTTCATAATCAACAAAAGTGTGTTATAGGCCATAAAAACAACTTGGAAGTAAAAAAATTTGAAAGTCCAAAATTCATCAAAATTTCGTACAATTTTCATGTTCTCAGAAACTCTTCAAAATCAACAAAAGTGTGTTATAGGCCATAAAAACAACCTGGAAGCAAAATAATTTGAAAAATTTATAAGTCTAAAATTCATCAAAATTTCGTACAATTTTCAAGTTCTCAGAAACTCTTCAAAATCATCAAAAGTCTGTTATAATAAAAACCACTTGGAAGCAAAAAAATTTGAAAGTTCAAATTTCATCAAAATTTCGTACAATTTTCATGTTCTCAGAAACTCTTCAAAATCAACAAACCTGTGTTATAGGCCATAAAAACCACTTGGAAGCAAAAAAATTTGAAAGTCCAAAATTCATCAAAATTTCGTACAATTTTCATGTTCTCATAAACTCTTCAAAATCATCAAAAGTGTGTTATAGAACATAAAAACAACTTTGAAAAAAAAAAATTTGAAAAATTTAAAATTCCAAAATCCATCAAAATTTCGTACAATTTTCATGTTCTCAGAAACTCTTCAAAATCAACAAAAGTGTGTTATAGGCCATAAAATCAACTTGGAAGCAAAATAATTTGAAAATTTTAAAAGTCTAAAATTCGTCAAAATTTCGTACAATTTTCATGTTCTCAGAAACTCTTCAAAATCAACAAAACTGTGTTATAGGCCATAAAAACAACTTGGAAGCAAAATAATTTGAAAAATTTGAAAGTCCAAAATTCATCAAAATTTCGTATAATTTTCATGTTCTCAGAAACTCTTCAAAATCAACAAAAGTGTGTTATAGGCCATAAAAACCACTTGGAAGCAAAAAAATTTGAAAAATTTAAAAGTCCAAAATTCATCAAATTTTCGTACAATTTTCATGTTCTCAGAAACTCTTCAAAATCAACAAAACTGTGTTATAGGCCATAAAAACCACTTGGAAGCAAAAAAATTTGAAAGTCCAAAATTCATCAAAATTTCGTACAATTTTCATGTTCTCAGAAACTCTTCATAATCAACAAAAGTGTGTTATAGGCCATAAAAACAACTTGGAAGCAAAATAATTTGAAAATTTTAAAAGTTTAAAATTCGTCAAAATTTCGTACAATTTTCATGTTCTCAGAAACTTTTCAAAATCATCAAAAGTCTGTTATAGGCCATAAAAACAACTTGGAAGCAAAAAAATTTGAAAGTCCAAAATTCATCAAAATTTCGTACAATTTTCATGTTCTCAGAAACTCTTCAAAATCAACAAAAGTGTGTTATAGGCCATAAAAACAACTTGGAAGCAAAATAATTTGAAAAATTTATAAGTCTAAAATTCATTAAAATTTCGTACAATTTTCATGTTCTCAGAAACTTTTCAAAATCATCAAAAGTCTGTTATAGGCCATAAAAACAACTTGGAAGCATAAAAATTTGAAAAATTTGAAAGTCCAAAAATTCATCAAAATTTCGTACAATTTTCATGTTCTCAGAAACTCTTCATAATCAACAAAAGTGTGTTATAGGCCATAAAAACAACTTGGAAGCAAAATAATTTGAAAAATTTAAAAGTCTAAAATTCATCAAAATTTCGTACAATTTTCATGTTCTCAGAAACTCTTCAAAATCATCAAAAGTCTGTTATAGACCATAAAAACAACTTGGAAGCAAAAAAATTTGAAAGTCCAAAATTCATCAAAATTTCGTACAATTTTCATGTTCTCAGAAACTCTTCATAATCAACAAAAGTGTGTTATAGGCCATAAAATCAACTTGGAAGCAAAATAATTTGAAAATTTTAAAAGTTTAAAATTCGTCAAAATTTCTTACAATTTTCATGTTCTCAGAAACTTTTCAAAATCATCAAAAGTCTGTTATAGGCCATAAAAACAACTTGGAAGCAAAAAAATTTGAAAAATTTAAAAGTCCAAAATTTATCAAAATTTCGTACAATTTTCATGTTCTCAGAAACTCTTCATAATCAACAAAAGTGTGTTATAGGCCATAAAAACAACTTGGAAGCAAAATAATTTGAAAAATTTAAAAGTCTAAAATTCATCAAAATTTCGTACAATTTTCATGTTCTCAGAAACTTTTCAAAATCATCAAGAGTCTGTTATAGACCATAAAAACAACTTGGAAGCAAAAAAATTTGAAAGTCCAAAATTCATCAAAATTTCGTACAATTTTCATGTTCTCAGAAACTCTTCAAAATCAACAAAAGTGTGTTATAGGCCATAAAAACAACTTGGAAGCAAAATAATTTGAAAAATTTATAAGTCTAAAATTCATCAAAATTTCGTACAATTTTCATGTTCTCAGAAACTTTTCAAAATCATCAAGAGTCTGTTATAGACCATAAAAACAACTTGGAAGCAAAAAAATTTGAAAGTCCAAAATTCATCAAAATTTCGTACAATTTTCATGTTCTCAGAAACTCTTCATAATCAACAAAAGTGTGTTATAGGCCATAAAATCAACTTGGAAGCAAAATAATTTGAAAATTTTAAAAGTTTAAAATTCGTCAAAATTTCTTACAATTTTCATGTTCTCAGAAACTTTTCAAAATCATCAAAAGTCTGTTATAGGCCATAAAAACAACTTGGAAGCAAAAAAATTTGAAAAATTTAAAAGTCCAAAATTTATCAAAATTTCGTACAATTTTCATGTTCTCAGAAACTCTTCATAATCAACAAAAGTGTGTTATAGGCCATAAAAACAACTTGGAAGCAAAATAATTTGAAAAATTTAAAAGTCTAAAATTCATCAAAATTTCGTACAATTTTCATGTTCTCAGAAACTCTTCAAAATCATCAAGAGTCTGTTATAGACCATAAAAACAACTTGGAAGCAAAAAAATTTGAAAGTCCAAAATTCATCAAAATTTCGTACAATTTTCATGTTCTCAGAAACTCTTCATAATCAACAAAAGTGTGTTATAGGCCATAAAAACAACTTGGAAGCAAAATAATTTGAAAATTTTAAAAGTCTAAAATTCATCAAAATTTCATACAATTTTCATGTTCTCAGAAACTTTTCAAAATCAACAAAACTGTGTTATAGGCCATAAAAACAACTTGGAAGCAAAAAAATTTGAAAGTCCAAAATTCATCAAAATTTCGTACAATTTTCATGTTCTCAGAAACTCTTCAAAATCAACAAAAGTGTGTTATAGGCCATAAAAACAACTTGGAAGCAAAATAATTTGAAAAATTTATAAGTCTAAAATTCATTAAAATTTCGTACAATTTTCATGTTCTCAGAAACTTTTCAAAATCATCAAAAGTCTGTTATAGGCCATAAAAACAACTTGGAAGCATAAAAATTTGAAAAATTTGAAAGTCCAAAAATTCATCAAAATTTCGTACAATTTTCATGTTCTCAGAAACTCTTCATAATCAACAAAAGTGTGTTATAGGCCATAAAAACAACTTGGAAGCAAAATAATTTGAAAAATTTAAAAGTCTAAAATTCATCAAAATTTCGTACAATTTTCATGTTCTCAGAAACTCTTCAAAATCATCAAAAGTCTGTTATAGACCATAAAAACAACTTGGAAGCAAAAAAATTTGAAAGTCCAAAATTCATCAAAATTTCGTACAATTTTCATGTTCTCAGAAACTCTTCATAATCAACAAAAGTGTGTTATAGGCCATAAAATCAACTTGGAAGCAAAATAATTTGAAAATTTTAAAAGTTTAAAATTCGTCAAAATTTCTTACAATTTTCATGTTCTCAGAAACTTTTCAAAATCATCAAAAGTCTGTTATAGGCCATAAAAACAACTTGGAAGCAAAAAAATTTGAAAAATTTAAAAGTCCAAAATTTATCAAAATTTCGTACAATTTTCATGTTCTCAGAAACTCTTCATAATCAACAAAAGTGTGTTATAGGCCATAAAAACAACTTGGAAGCAAAATAATTTGAAAAATTTAAAAGTCTAAAATTCATCAAAATTTCGTACAATTTTCATGTTCTCAGAAACTTTTCAAAATCATCAAAAGTCTGTTATAGGCCATAAAAACAACTTGGAAGCAAAAAAATTTGAAAAATTTGAAAGACCAAAATTCATCAAAATTTCGTACAATTTTCATGTTCTCAGAAACTCTTCATAATCAACAAAAGTGTGTTATAGGCCATAAAAACAACTTGGAAGCAAAATAATTTGAAAAATTTAAAAGTCTAAAATTCATCAAAATTTCGTACAATTTTCATGTTCTCAGAAACTTTTCAAAATCATCAAAAGTCTGTTATAGGCCATAAAAACAACTTGGAAGCAAAAAAATTTGAAAAATTTGAAAGACCAAAATTCATCAAAATTTCGTACAATTTTCATGTTCTCAGAAACTCTTCATAATCAACAAAAGTGTGTTATAGGCCATAAAAACAACTTGGAAGCAAAATAATTTGAAAAATTTAAAAGTCTAAAATTCATCAAAATTTCGTACAATTTTCATGTTCTCAGAAACTCTTCAAAATCATCAAAAGTCTGTTATAGACCATAAAAACAACTTGGAAGCAAAAAAATTTGAAAGTCCAAAATTCATCAAAATTTCGTACAATTTTCATGTTCTCAGAAACTCTTCAAAATCAACAAAAGTGTGTTATAGGCCATAAAAACAACTTGGAAGCAAAAAAATTTGAAAAATTTAAAAGTCCAAAATTTATCAAAATTTCGTACAATTTTCATGTTCTCAGAAACTCTTCATAATCAACAAAAGTGTGTTATAGGCCATAAAAACAACTTGGAAGCAAAAAAATTTGAAAAATTTGAAAGTCCAAAATTCATCAAAATTTCGTACAATTTTCATGTTCTCAGAAACTCTTCATAATCAACAAAAGTGTGTTATAGGCCATAAAAACAACTTGGAAGCAAAATAATTTGAAAAATTTAAAAGTCTAAAATTCATCAAAATTTCGTACAATTTTCATGTTCTCAGAAACTCTTCAAAATCATCAAAAGTCTGTTATAGACCATAAAAACAACTTGGAAGCAAAAAAATTTGAAAGTCCAAAATTCATCAAAATTTCGTACAATTTTCATGTTCTCAGAAACTCTTCATAATCAACAAAAGTGTGTTATAGGCCATAAAATCAACTTGGAAGCAAAATAATTTGAAAAATTTAAAAGTTTAAAATTAGTCAAAATTTCGTACAATTTTCATGTTCTCAGAAACTTTTCAAAATCATCAAAAGTCTGTTATAGGCCATAAAAACAACTTGGAAGCAAAAAAATTTGAAAAATTTAAAAGTCCAAAATTTATCAAAATTTCGTACAATTTTCATGTTCTCAGAAACTCTTCATAATCAACAAAAGTGTGTTATAGGCCATAAAAACAACTTGGAAGCAAAATAATTTGAAAAATTTAAAAGTCTAAAATTCATCAAAATTTCGTACAATTTTCATGTTCTCAGAAACTTTTCAAAATCATCAAAAGTCTGTTATAGGCCATAAACACAACTTGGAAGCAAAAAAATTTGAAAAATTTAAAAGTCTAAAATTCATCAAAATTTCGTACAATTTTCAAAATTTCGTACAATTTTCTTGTTCTCAGAAACTCTTCAAAATCATCAAAAGTGTGTTATAGGACATAAAAACAACTTTGAAAAAAAAAATTTGAAAAATTTAAAAGTCCAAAATCCATCAAAATTTCCTACAATTTTCATGTTCTCAGAAACTCTTCAAAATCATCAAAAGTCTGTTATAGACCATAAAAACCACTTGGAAGCAAAAAAATTTGAAAGTCCAAAATTCATCAAAATTTCGTACAATTTTCATGTTCTCAGAAACTCTTCAAAATCAACAAAACTGTGTTATAGGCCATAAAAACAACTTGGAAGCAAAATAATTTGAAAAATTTGAAAGTCCAAAATTCATCAAAATTTCGTATAATTTTCATGTTCTCAGAAACTCTTCAAAATCAACAAAAGTGTGTTATAGGCCATAAAAACCACTTGGAAGCAAAAAAATTTGAAAAATTTAAAAGTCCAAAATTCATCAAAATTTCGTACAATTTTCATGTTCTCAGAAACTCTTCAAAATCAACAAAACTGTGTTATAGGCCATAAAAACCACTTGGAAGCAAAAAAATTTGAAAGTCCAAAATTTATCAAAATTTCGTACAATTTTCATGTTCTCAGAAACTCTTCATAATCAACAAAAGTGTGTTATAGGCCATAAAAACAACTTGGAAGCAAAAAAATTTGAAAGTCCAAAATTCATCAAAATTTCGTACAATTTTCATTTTCTCAGAAACTTTTCAAAATCAACAAAACTGTGTTATAGGCCATAAAAACAACTTGGAAGCATAAAAATTTGAAAGTTCAAAATTCATCAAAATTTCGTACAATTTTCATGATCTCAGAAACTCTTCAAAATCAACAAAACTGTGTTATAGGCCATAAAAACAACTTGGAAGCAAAATAATTTGAAAAATTAAAAGTCTAAAATTCATTAAAATTTCTTACAATTTTCATGTTCTCAGAAACTTTTCAAAATCATCAAAATTTTGTTATAGGGCATAAAAACAACTTGGAAGCAAAATAATTTGAAAAATTAAAAGTCTAAAATTCATTAAAATTTCTTACAATTTTCATGTTCTCAGAAACTTTTCAAAATCATCAAAAGTTTGTTATAGGCCATAAAAACAACTTGGAAGCAAAATAATTTGAAAAATTAAAAGTCTAAAATTCATTAAAATTTCTTACAATTTTCATGTTCTCAGAAACTTTTCAAAATCATCAAAAGTTTGTTATAGGCCATAAAAACAACTTGGAAGCAAAATAATTTGAAAAATTAAAAGTCTAAAATTCATTAAAATTTCTTACAATTTTCATGTTCTTAGAAACTTTTCAAAATCATCAAAAGTTTGTTATAGGCCATAAAAACAACTTGGAAGCAAAAAAATTTGAAAAATTTAAAAGTCCAAAATTCATCAAAATTTCGTACAATTTTCATGTTCTCAGAAACTTTTCAAAATCATCAAAAGTCTGTTATAGGCCATATAAACAACTTGGACGCAAAAAAATTTGAAACATTTAAAAGTCTAAAATTCATCAAAAATTCGAACAGTTTTCATGTTCTCAGAAACTCTTCAAAATCATCAAAAGTGTGTTATAGAACATAAAAACAACTTTGAAAAAAAAAAATTTGAAAAATTTAAAATTCCAAAATCCATCAAAATTTCGTACAATTTTCATGTTCTCAGAAACTCTTCATAATCAACAAAAGTGTGTTATAGGCCATAAAAACAACTTGGAAGCAAAATAATTTGAAAAATTTAAAAGTCCAAAATTCATCAAAATTTCGTACAATTTTCATGTTCTCATAAACTCTTCAAAATCAACAAAACTGTGTTATAGGCCATAAAAACCACTTGGAAGCAAAAAAATTTGAAAGTCAAAAATTCATCAAAATTTCGTACAATTTTCATGTTCTCAGAAACTCTTCATAATCAACAAAAGTGTGTTATAGGCCATAAAAACAACTTGGAAGCAAAAAAATTTGAAAGTCCAAAATTCATCAAAATTTCGTACAATTTTCATTTTCTCAGAAACTTTTCAAAATCAACAAAACTGTGTTATAGGCCATAAAAACAACTTGGAAGCATAAAAATTTGAAAGTTCAAAATTCATCAAAATTTCGTACAATTTTCATGTTCTCAGAAACTCTTCAAAATCAACAAAAGTGTGTTATAGGGCATAAAATCAACTTGGAAGAAAAATAATTTGAAAAATTTATAAGTCTAAAATTCATCAAAATTTCGTACAATTTTCATGTTCTCAGAAACTTTTCAAAATCAACAAAACTGTGTTATAGGCCATAAAAACAACTTGAAAGCAAAAAAATTTGAAAAATTTAAAAGTCCAAAATTTATCAAAATTTCGTACAATTTTCATGTTCTCAGAAACTTTTCAAAATCAACAAAACTGTGTTATAGGCCATAAAAACAACTTGGAAGCAAAATAATTTGAAAGTCCAAAATTCATCAAAATTTCGTACAATTTTCATGTTCTCAGAAACTCTTCAAAATCAACAAAAGTGTGTTATAGGCCATAAAAACAACTTGGAAGCAAAATAATTTGAAAAATTTATAAGTCTAAAATTCATCAAAATTTCGTACAATTTTCATGTTCTCAGAAACTTTTCAAAATCATCAAAAGTCTGTTATAGGCCATAAAAACAACTTGGAAGCAAAAAAATTTGAAAAATTTAAAAGTCCAAAATTTATCAAAATTTCGTACAATTTTCATGTTCTCAGAAACTCTTCATAATCAACAAAAGTGTGTTATAGGCCATAAAAACAACTTGGAAGCAAAATAATTTGAAAAATTTAAAAGTCTAAAATTCATCAAAATTTCGTACAATTTTCATGTACTCAGAAACTTTTCAAAATCATCAAAAGTCTGTTATAGGCCATAAAAACAACTTGGAAGCAAAAAAATTTGAAAAATTTAAAAGTCCAAAATTTATCAAAATTTCGTACAATTTTCATGTTCTCAGAAACTCTTCATAATCAACAAAAGTGTGTTATAGGCCATAAAAACAACTTGGAAGCAAAATAATTTGAAAAATTTAAAAGTCTAAAATTCATCAAAATTTCGTACAATTTTCATGTACTCAGAAACTTTTCAAAATCAACAAAACTGTGTTATAGGCCATAAAAACAACTTGGAAACAAAATAATTTGAAAGTCCAAAATTCATCAAAATTTCGTACAATTTTCATGTTCTCAGAAACTCTTCAAAATCAACAAAAGTGTGTTATAGGCCATAAAAACAACTTGGAAGCAAAATAATTTGAAAAATTTATAAGTCTAAAATTCATCAAAATTTCGTACAATTTTCATGTTCTCAGAAACTTTTCAAAATCATCAAAAGTCTGTTATAGGCCATAAAAACAACTTGGAAGCAAAAAAATTTGAAAAATTTAAAAGTCCAAAATTCATCAAAATTTGGTACAATTTTCATGTTCTCAGAAACTCTTCAAAATCAACAAAAGTGTGTTATAGGCCATAAAAACAACTTGGAAGCAAAATAATTTGAAAAATTTATAAGTCTAAAATTTATCAAAATTTCGTACAATTTTCATGTTCTCAGAAACTCTTCATAATCAACAAAAGTGTGTTATAGGCCATAAAAACAACTTGGAAGCAAAATAATTTGAAAAATTTAAAAGTCTAAAATTCATCAAAATTTCGTACAATTTTCATGTTCTCAGAAACTTTTCAAAATCAACAAAACTGTGTTATAGGCCATAAAAACAACTTGGAAGCAAAATAATTTGAAAGTCCAAAATTCATCAAAATTTCGTACAATTTTCATGTTCTCAGAAACTCTTCAAAATCAACAAAAGTGTGTTATAGGCCATAAAAACAACTTGGAAGCAAAATAATTTGAAAAATTTAAAAGTCTAAAATTCATTAAAATTTCGTACAATTTTCATGTTCTCAGAAACTTTTCAAAATCATCAAAAGTCTGTTATAGACCATAAAAACCACTTGGAAGCAACAAAATTTGAAAGTCCAAAATTCATCAAAATTTCGTACAATTTTCATGTTCTCAGAAACTCTTCATAATCAACAAAAGTGTGTTATAGGCCATAAAATCAACTTGGAAGCAAAATAATTTGAAAAATTTAAAAGTTTAAAATTCGTCAAAATTTCGTACAATTTTCATGTTCTCAGAAACTTTTCAAAATCATCAAAAGTCTGTTATAGGCCATAAAAACAACTTGGAAGCAAAAAAATTTGAAAAATTTAAAAGTCCAAAATTTATCAAAATTTCGTACAATTTTCATGTTCTCAGAAACTCTTCATAATCAACAAAAGTGTGTTATAGGCCATAAAAACAACTTGGAAGCAAAATAATTTGAAAAATTTAAAAGTCTAAAATTCATCAAAATTTCGTACAATTTTCATGTTCTCAGAAACTTTTAGAAATCAACAAAACTGTGTTATAGGCCATAAAAACAACTTGGAAGCAAAAAAATTTGAAAGTCCAAAATTCATCAAAATTTCGTACAATTTTCATGTTCTCAGAAACTCTTCAAAATCAACAAAAGTGTGTTATAGGCTATAAAAACAACTTGGAAGCAAAATAATTTGAAAAATTTATAAGTCTAAAATTCATCAAAATTTCGTACAATTTTCATGTTCTCAGAAACTTTTCAAAATCTTCAAAAGTCTGTTATAGGCCATAAACACAACTTGGAAGCAAAAAAATTTGAAAAATTTAAAAGTCTAAAATTCATCAAAATTTCGTACAATTTTCAAAATTTCGTACAATTTTCTTGTTCTCAGAAACTCTTCAAAATCATCAAAAGTGTGTTATAGGACATAAAAACAACTTTGAAAAAATCCATCAAAATTTCCTACAATTTTCATGTTCTCAGAAACTCTTCAAAATCATCAAAAGTCTGTTATAGACCATAAAAACCACTTGGAAGCAAAAAAATTTGAAAGTCCAAAATTCATTAAAATTTCGTACAATTTTCATGTTCTCAGAAACTCTTCAAAGTCATCAAAAGTTTGTTATAGACCATAAAAACCACTTGGAAGCAAAAAAATTTGAAAGTCCAAAATTCATCAAAATTTCGTACAATTTTCATGTTCTTAGAAACTCTTCAAAATCAACAAAACTGTGTTGTTATAGGCCATAAAAACAACTTGGAAGCAAAATAATTTGAAAAATTTGAAAGTCCAAAATTCATCAAAATTTCGTATAATTTTCATGTTCTCAGAAACTCTTCAAAATCAACAAAAGTGTGTTATAGGCCATAAAAACCACTTGGAAGCAAAAAAATTTGAAAAATTTAAAAGTCCAAAATTCATCAAAATTTCGTACAATTTTCATGTTCTCAGAAACTCTTCAAAATCAACAAAACTGTGTTATAGGCCATAAAAACCACTTGGAAGCAAAAAAATTTGAAAGTCCAAAATTAATCAAAATTTCGTACAATTTTCATGTTCTCAGAAACTCTTCATAATCAACAAAAGTGTGTTATAGGCCATAAAAACAACTTGGAAGCAAAAAAATTTGAAAGTCCAAAATTCATCAAAATTTCGTACAATTTTCATTTTCTCAGAAACTTTTCAAAATCAACAAAACTGTGTTATAGGCCATAAAAACAACTTGGAAGCATAAAAATTTGAAAGTTCAAAATTCATCAAAATTTCGTACAATTTTCATGATCTCAGAAACTCTTCAAAATCAACAAAACTGTGTTATAGGCCATAAAAACAACTTGGAAGCAAAATAATTTGAAAAATTAAAAGTCTAAAATTCATTAAAATTTCTTACAATTTTCATGTTCTCAGAAACTTTTCAAAATCATCAAAAGTTTGTTATAGGCCATAAAAACAACTTGGAAGCAAAATAATTTGAAAAATTAAAAGTCTAAAATTCATTAAAATTTCTTACAATTTTCATGTTCTCAGAAACTTTTCAAAATCATCAAAAGTTTGTTATAGGCCATAAAAACAACTTGGAAGCAAAATAATTTGAAAAATTAAAAGTCTAAAATTCATTAAAATTTCTTACAATTTTCATGTTCTTAGAAACTTTTCAAAATCATCAAAAGTTTGTTATAGGCCATAAAAACAACTTGGAAGCAAAAAAATTTGAAAAATTTAAAAGTCCAAAATTCATCAAAATTTCGTACAATTTTCATGTTCTCAGAAACTTTTCAAAATCATCAAAAGTCTGTTATAGGCCATATAAACAACTTGGACGCAAAAAAATTTGAAACATTTAAAAGTCTAAAATTCATCAAAAATTCGTACAGTTTTCATGTTCTCAGAAACTCTTCAAAATCATCAAAAGTGTGTTATAGAACATAAAAACAACTTTGAAAAAAAAAAAATTTGAAAAATTTAAAATTCCAAAATCCATCAAAATTTCGTACAATTTTCATGTTCTCAGAAACTCTTCAAAATCAACAAAAGTGTGTTATAGGCCATAAAATCAACTTGGAAGCAAAATAATTTGAAAATTTTAAAAGTCTAAAATTCGTCAAAATTTCGTACAATTTTCATGTTCTCAGAAACTTTTCAAAATCATCAAAAGTCTGTTATAGGCCATAAAAACAACTTGAAAGCAAAAAAATTTGAAAAATTTAAAAGTCCAAAATTCATCAAAATTTCGTACAATTTTCATGTTCTCAGAAACTCTTCAAAATCAACAAACCTGTGTTATAGGCCATAAAAACCACTTGGAAGAAAAAAAATTTGAAAGTCCAAAATTTATCAAAATTTCGTACAATTTTCATGTTCTCATAAACTCTTCAAAATCAACAAAACTGTGTTATAGGCCATAAAAACCACTTGGAAGCAAAAAAATTTGAAAGTCAAAAATTCATCAAAATTTCGTACAATTTTCATGTTCTCAGAAACTCTTCATAATCAACAAAAGTGTGTTATAGGCCATAAAAACAACTTGGAAGCAAAAAAATTTGAAAAATTTGAAAGTCCAAAATTCATCAAAATTTCGTACAATTTTCATGTTCTCATAAACTTTTCAAAATCATCAAAAGTCTGTTATAGGCCATAAAAACAACTTGGAAGCAAAAAAATTTGAAAAATTTAAAAGTCCAAAATTTATCAAAATTTCGTACAATTTTCATGTTCTCAGAAACTCTTCATAATCAACAAAAGTGTGTTATAGGCCATAAAAACAACTTGGAAGCAAAATAATTTGAAAAATTTAAAAGTCTAAAATTCATCAAAATTTCGTACAATTTTCATGTTCTCAGAAACTTTTCAAAATCAACAAAACTGTGTTATAGGCCATAAAAACAACTTGGAAGCAAAATAATTTGAAAGTCCAAAATTCATCAAAATTTCGTACAATTTTCATGTTCTCAGAAACTCTTCAAAATCAACAAAAGTGTGTTATAGGCCATAAAAACAACTTGGAAGCAAAATAATTTGAAAAATTTATAAGTCTAAAATTCATCAAAATTTCGTACAATTTTCATGTTCTCAGAAACTTTTCAAAATCATCAAAAGTCTGTTATAGGCCATAAAAACAACTTGGAAGCAAAAAAATTTGAAAAATTTAAAAGTCCAAAATTCATCAAAATTTCGTACAATTTTCATGTTCTCAGAAACTCTTCAAAATCAACAAAAGTCTGTTATAGGCCATAAAAACAACTTGGAAGCAAAATAATTTGAAAAATTTATAAGTCTAAAATTCATCAAAATTTCGTACAATTTTCATGTTCTCAGAAACTTTTCAAAATCATCAAAAGTCTGTTATAGGCCATAAAAACAACTTGGAAGCAAAAAAATTTGAAAAATTTAAAAGTCCAAAATTTATCAAAATTTCGTACAATTTTCATGTTCTCAGAAACTCTTCATAATCAACAAAAGTGTGTTATAGACCATAAAAACAACTTGGAAGCAAAATAATTTGAAAAATTTAAAAGTCTAAAATTCATCAAAATTTCGTACAATTTTCATGTACTCAGAAACTTTTCAAAATCAACAAAACTGTGTTATAGGCCATAAAAACAACTTGGAAGCAAAATAATTTGAAAGTCCAAAATTCATCAAAATTTCGTACAATTTTCATGTTCTCAGAAACTCTTCAAAATCAACAAAAGTGTGTTATAGGCCATAAAAACAACTTGGAAGCAAAAAAATTTGAAAAATTTAAAAGTCTAAAATTCATCAAAATTTCGTACAATTTTCATGTTCTCAGAAACTTTTCAAAATCATCAAAAGTCTGTTATAGGCCATAAAAACAACTTGGAAGCAAAAAAATTTGAAAAATTTAAAAGTCCAAAATTTATCAAAATTTCGTACAATTTTCATGTTCTCAAAAACTCTTCATAATCAACAAAAGTGTGTTATAGGCCATAAAAACAACTTGGAAGCAAAATAATTTGAAAAATTTAAAAGTCTAAAATTCATCAAAATTTCGTACAATTTTCATGTACTCAGAAACTTTTCAAAATCAACAAAACTGTGTTATAGGCCATAAAAACAACTTGGAAGCAAAATAATTTGAAAGTCCAAAATTTATCAAAATTTCGTACAATTTTCATGTTCTCAGAAACTCTTCAAAATCAACAAAAGTGTGTTATAGGCCATAAAAACAACTTGGAAGCAAAATAATTTGAAAGTCCAAAATTCATCAAAATTTCGTACAATTTTCATGTTCTCAGAAACTCTTCAAAATCAACAAAAGTGTGTTATAGGCCATAAAAACAACTTGGAAGCAAAATAATTTTAAAAATTTATAAGTCTAAAATTCATCAAAATTTCGTACAATTTTCATGTTCTCAGAAACTTTTCAAAATCATCAAAAGTCTGTTATAGGCCATAAAAACAACTTGGAAGCAAAAAAAATTTGAAAAATTTAAAAGTCTAAAATTCATCAAAATTTCGTACAATTTTCAAAATTTCGTACAATTTTCATGTTCTCAGAAACTCTTCAAAATCATCAAAAGTGTGTTATAGGACATAAAAACAACTTTGAAAAAAAAAAATTTGAAAAATTTAAAAGTCCAAAATCCATCAAAATTTCCTACAATTTTCATGTTCTCAGAAACTCTTCAAAATCATCAAAAGTCTGTTATAGACCATAAAAACCACTTGGAAGCAAAAAAAATTTGAAAGTCCAAAATTCATTAAAATTTCGTACAATTTTCATGTTCTCAGAAACTCTTCAAAGTCATCAAAAGTCTGTTATAGACCATAAAAACCACTTGGAAGCAAAAAAATTTGAAAGTCCAAAATTCATCAAAATTTCGTACAATTTTCATGTTCTCAGAAACTCTTCAAAATCAACAAAACTGTGTTATAGGCCATAAAAACAACTTGGAAGCAAAATAATTTGAAAAATTTGAAAGTCCAAAATTCATCAAAATTTCGTATAATTTTCATGTTCTCAGAAACTCTTCAAAATCAACAAAAGTGTGTTATAGGCCATAAAAACCACTTGGAAGCAAAAAAATTTGAAAAATTTAAAAGTCTAAAATTCATCAAAATTTCGTACAATTTTCATGTTCTCAGAAACTTTTCAAAATCATCAAAAGTCTGTTATAGGCCATAAAAACAACTTGGAAGCAAAAAAAATTTGAAAAATTTAAAAGTCTAAAATTCATCAAAATTTCGTACAATTTTCATGTTCTCAGAAACTCTTCAAAATCATCAAAAGTGTGTTATAGGACATAAAAACAACTTTGAAAAAAAAAAATTTGAAAAATTTAAAAGTCCAAAATCCATCAAAATTTCCTACAATTTTCATGTTCTCAGAAACTCTTCAAAATCAACAAAAGTGTGTTATAGGCAATAAAATCAACTTGGAAGCAAAATAATTTGAAAATTTTAAAAGTCTAAAATTCGTCAAAATTTCGTACAATTTTCATGTTCTCAGAAACTTTTCAAAATCATCAAAAGTCTGTTATAGGCCATAAAAACAACTTGGAAGCAAAATAATTTGAAAATTTTAAAAGTCTAAAATTCATCAAAATTTCGTACAATTTTCATGTTCTCAGAAACTCTTCAAAATCATCAAAAGTCTGTTATAGACCATAAAAACCACTTGGAAGCAAAAAAATTTGAAAGTCCAAAATTCATTAAAATTTCGTACAATTTTCATGTTCTCAGAAACTCTTCAAAATCAACAAAACTGTGTTATAGGCCATATAAACAACTTGGAAGCAAAATAATTTTAAAAATTTAAAAGTCTAAAATTCATTATAGTTTCGTACAATTTTAATGTTCTCAGAAACTTTTCAAAATCATCAAAAGTCTGTTATACGCCATAAAAACAACTTGGAAGCAAAAAAAATTGAAAAATTTAAAAGTCCAAATTCATCAAAATTTCGTACAATTTTCATGTTCTCAGAAACTCTTCAAAATCAACAAAACTGTGTTATAGGCCATAAAAACCACTTGGAAGCAAAAAAATTTGAAAGTCCAAAATTCATCAAAATTTCGTACAATTTTCATGTTCTCAGAAACTCTTCAAAATCAACAAAACTGTGTTATAGGCCATAAAAACCACTTGGAAGCCTAAATATTTGAAAGTCCAAAATTCATCAAAATTTCGTACAATTTTCATGTTCTCAGAAACTCTTCAAAATCAACAAAACTGTGTTATAGGCCATAAAAACAACTTGGAAGCAAAATAATTTGAAAAATTTGAAAGTCCAAAATTTATCAAAATTTCGTACAATTTTCATGTTCTCAGAAACTCTTCAAAGTCATCAAAAGTCTGTTATAGACCATAAAAACCACTTGGAAGCAAAAAAATTTGAAAGTCCAAAATTCATCAAAATTTCGTACAATTTTCATGTTCTCAGAAACTCTTCAAAATCAACAAAACTGTGTTATAGGCCATAAAAACCACTTGGAAGCATAAATATTTGAAAGTCCAAAATTCATCAAAATTTCGTACAATTTTCATGTTCTCAGAAACTCTTCAAAATCAACAAAACTGTGTTATAGGCCATAAAAACAACTTGGAAGCAAAATAATTTGAAAAATTTGAAAGTCCAAAATTTATCAAAATTTCGTACAATTTTCATGTTCTCAGAAACTCTTCAAAGTCATCAAAAGTCTGTTATAGACCATAAAAACCACTTGGAAGCAAAAAAATTTGAAAGTCCAAAATTCATCAAAATTTCGTACAATTTTCATGTTCTCAGAAACTCTTCAAAATCAACAAAACTGTGTTATAGGCCATAAAAACCACTTGGAAGCATAAATATTTGAAAGTCCAAAATTCATCAAAATTTCGTACAATTTTCATGTTCTCAGAAACTCTTCAAAATCAACAAAACTGTGTTATAGGCCATAAAAACAATTTGAAAGCAAAATAATTTGAAAAATTTGAAAGTCCAAAATTTATCAAAATTTCGTACAATTTTCATGTTCTCAGAAACTCTTCAAAGTCATCAAAAGTCTGTTATAGACCATAAAAACCACTTGGAAGCAAAAAAATTTGAAAGTCCAAAATTCATCAAAATTTCGTACAATTTTCATGTTCTCAGAAACTCTTCAAAATCAACAAAACTGTGTTATAGGCCATAAAAACCACTTGGAAGCATAAATATTTGAAAGTCCAAAATTCATCAAAATTTCGTACAATTTTCATGTTCTCAGAAACTCTTCATAATCAACAAAAGTGTGTTATAGGCCATAAAAACAACTTGGAAGCAAAATAATTTGAAAGTCCAAAATTCATCAAAATTTCGTACAATTTTCATGTTCTCAGAAACTCTTCAAAATCAACAAAAGTGTGTTATAGGCCATAAAAACAACTTGGAAGCAAAATAATTTGAAAAATTTATAAGTCTAAAATTCATCAAAATTTCGTACAATTTTCATGTTCTCAGAAACTTTTCAAAATCATCAAAAGTCTGTTATAGGCCATAAAAACAACTTGGAAGCAAAAAAATTTGAAAAATTTAAAAGTCCAAAATTAATCAAAATTTCGTACAATTTTCATGTTCTCAGAAACTCTTCATAATCAACAAAAGTGTGTTATAGGCCATAAAAACAACTTGGAAGCAAAATAATTTGAAAAATTTAAAAGTCTAAAATTCATCAAAATTTCGTACAATTTTCATGTTCTCAGAAACTTTTCAAAATCATCAAAAGTCTGTTATAGGCCATAAAAACAACTTGGAAGCAAAAAAATTTGAAAAATTTAAAAGTCCAAAATTAATCAAAATTTCGTACAATTTTCATATTCTCAGAAACTCTTCATAATCAACAAAAGTGTGTTATAGGCCATAAAAACAACTTGGAAGCAAAATAATTTGAAAAATTTAAAAGTCTAAAATTCATCAAAATTTCGTACAATTTTCATGTTCTCAGAAACTTTTCAAAATCATCAAAAGTCTGTTATAGACCATAAAAACCACTTGGAAGTAAAAAAATTTGAAAGTAAAAAATTCATCAAATTTTCGTACAATTTTCATGTTCTCAGAACTTCTTCAAAATCAACAAAACTGTGTTATAGGCCATGAAAACCACTTGGAAGCAAAAAAATTTGAAAGTCCAAAATTCATCAAAATTTCGTACAATTTTCATGTTCTCAGAAACTCTTCAAAATCAACAAAACTGTGTTTATAGGCCATAAAAACCACTTGGAAGCAAAAAAATTTGAAAGTCCAAAATTCATCAAAATTTCGTACAATTTTCATGTTCTCAGAAACTCTTCAAAATCAACAAAACTGTGTTTATAGGCCATAAAAACCACTTGGAAGCAAAAAAATTTGAAAGTCCAAAATTCATCAAAATTTCGTACAATTTTCATGTTCTCAGAAACTCTTCAAAATCAACAAAACTATGTTATAGGCCATAAAAACCACTTGGAAGCAAAAAAATTTGAAAGTCCAAAATTCGTCAAAATTTCGTACAATTTTCATGTTCTCAGAAACTCTTCAAAATCAACAAAACTGTGTTATAGGCCATAAAAACAACTTGGAAACCAAATAATTTGAAAGTTTTAAAAGTCTAAAATTCATCAAAATTTTGTACAATTTTCATGTTCTCAGAAACTCTTCAAAATCATCAAAAGTCTGTTATAGACCATAAAAACCACTTGGAAACAAAAAAATTTGAAAGTCCAAAATTCATCAAAATTTCGTACAATTTTCATGTTCTCAGAAACTCTTCAAAATAAATAAAAGTGTGTTATAGGCCATAAAAACCACTTGGAAGCAAAAAAATTTGAAACTCCAAAATTCATCAAAATTTCGTAGAATTTTCATGTTCTCAGAAACTCTTCAAAATAAACAAAAGTGTGTGCCATAAAAACCACTTGGAAGCAAAAAAATTTGAAAGTCCAAAATTCATCAAAATTTCGTACAATTTTCATGTTCTCAGAAACTCTTCAAAATAAACAAAAGTGTGTGCCATAAAAACCACTTGGAAGCAAAAAAATTTGAAAGTCCAAAATTCATCAAAATTTCGTACAATTTTCATGTTCTTAGAAACTCTTCAAAATCAACAAAGGTGTGTTATAGGCCATAAAAACCACTTGGAAGCAAAAAAATTTGAAAGTCCAAAATTCATCAAAATTTCGTACAATTTTCATGTTCTTAGAAACTCTTCAAAATCAACAAAGGTGTGTTATAGGCCATAAAAACAACTTGGAAGCAAAATAATTTGAAAAATTTAAAAGACTAAAATTCATTAAAATTTCGTACAATTTTCATGTTCTCAGAAACTTTTCAAAATCATCAAAAGTCTGTTATAGACCATAAAAACCACTTGGAAGCAACAAAATTTGAAAGTCCAAAATTCGTCAAAATTTCGTACAATTTTCATGTTCTCAGAAACTCTTCAAAATCAACAAAACTGTGTTATAGGCCATAAAAACCACTTGGAAGCAAAATAATTTGAAAGTCCAAAATTCATCAAAATTTCGTACAATTTTCATGTTCTCAGAAACTCTTCAAAATCAACAAAACTGTGTTATAGGCCATAAAAACAACTTGGAAGCAAAATAATTTGAAAAATTTAAAAGTCTAAAATTCATCAAAATTTCGTACAATTTTCATGTTCTCAGAAACTCTTCAAAATCATCAAAAGTCTGTTATAGACCATAAAAACCACTTGGAAGCAAAAAAAATTTGAAAGTCCAAAATTCATCAAAATTTCGTACAATTTTCATGTTCTCAGAAACTCTTCATAATCAACAAAAGTGTGTTATAGGCCATAAATACAACTTGGAAGCAAAATAATTTGAAAAATTTAAAAATCTAAAATTCATCCAAATTTCGTAGAATTTTCAAGTTTTCAGAAACTTTTCAAAATCATCAAAAGTCTGTTATAGGCCATAAAAACAACTTGGAAGTAAAAAAATTTGAAAGTAAAAAATTCATCAAATTTTCGTACAATTTTCATGTTCTCAGAAACTCTTCAAAATCAACAAAACTGTGTTATAGGCCATGAAAACAACTTGGAAGCAAAAAAATTTGAAAGTCCAAAATTCATCAAAATTTCGTACAATTTTCATGTTCTCAGAAACTCTTCAAAATCAACAAAACTGTGTTTATAGGCCATAAAAACCACTTGGAAGCAAAAAAATTTGAAAGTCCAAAATTCATCAAAATTTCGTACAATTTTCATGTTCTCAGAAACTCTTCAAAATCAACAAAACTGTGTTATAGGACATAAAAACAACTTGGAAGCAAAATAATTTGAAAATTTTAAAAGTCTAAAATTCATCAAAATTTCGTACAATTTTCATGTTCTCAGAAACTCTTCAAAATCATCAAAAGTCTGTTATAAACCATAAAAACCACTTGGAAGCAAAAAAATTTGAAAGTCCAAAATTCATCAAAATTTCGTACAATTTTCATGTTATCAGAAACTCTTCAAAATCAACAAAAGTGTGTTATAGGCCATAAAAACCACTTGGAAGCAAAAAAATTTGAAACTCCAAAATTCATCAAAATTTCGTAGAATTTTCATGTTCTCAGAAACTCTTCAAAATAAATAAAAGTGTGTTATAGGCCATAAAAACCACTTGGAAGCAAAAAAATTTGAAAGTCCAAAATTCATCAAAATTTCGTACAATTTTCATGTTCTCAGAAACTCTTCAAAATCAACAAAACTGTGTTATATAGGCCATAAAAACAACTTGGAAGCAAAATAATTTGAAAAATTTAAAAGTCTAAAATTCATTAAAATTTCGTACAATTTTCATTTTCTCAGAAACTTTTCAAAATCATCAAAAGTCTGTTATAGGCCATAAAAACAACTTGGAAGCAAAAAAATTTGAAAAATTTAAATGTCCAAAATTCATCAAAATTTCGTATAATTTTCATGTTCTCATAAACTCTTCAAAATCAACAAAAGTGTGTTATAGGCCATAAAAACAACTTGGAAGCAAAATAATTTGAAAAATTAAAAATCTAAAATTCATCAAAATTTCGTACAATTTTCATGTTCTCAGAAATTTTTCAAAATCATCAAAAGTCTGTTATAGGCCATAAAAACTACTTGGAAGCAAAAAGATTTAAAAGTCCAAAATTCATCAAAATTTCGTACAATTTTCATGTTCTCAGAAACTCTTCAAAATCAACAAAAGTGTGTTATAGGCCATAAAAACCACTTGGAAGCAAACAAAATTGAAAGTTCAAAATTCATCAAAATTTCGTACAATTTTTATGTTCTCAGAAACTCTTCATAATCAACAAATGTGTGTTATAGGACATAAAAACAACTTGGAAGAAAAATAATTTGAAAAATTTAAAAGTTTAAAATTCATCAAAAATTCGTACAATTTTCATGTTCTCAGAAACTCTTCAAAATCATTAAAAGTCTGTTATAGACCATAAAAACCACTTGGAAACAAAAAAATTTGAAAGTCCAAAATTCATCAAAATTTCGTACAATTTTCATGTTCTCAGAAACTTTTCAAAATCATCAAAAGTCTGTTATAGGCCATAAAAACAACTTGGAAGCAAAAAAAATTTGAAAGTCCAAAATTCATCAAAATTTCGTACAATTTTCATGTTCTCAGAAACTCTTCAAAATCAACAAAAGTCTGTTATAGGACATAAAAACAACTTGGAAGCAAAAAAAATTGAAAGTAAAAAATTCATCAAATTTTCGTACAATTTTCATGTTCTCAGAAACTCTTCAAAATCAACAAAACTGTGTTATAGGCCATGAAAACCACTTGGAAGCAAAAAAATTTGAAAGTCCAAAATTCATCAAAATTTCGTACAATTTTCATGTTCTCAGAAACTCTTCAAAATCAACAAAAGTGTGTTATAGGCCATAAAAACCACTTGGAAGCAAAAAAATTTGAAACTCCAAAATTCATCAAAATTTCGTAGAATTTTCATGTTCTCAGAAACTCTTCAAAATAAACAAAAGTGTGTGCCATAAAAACCACTTGGAAGCAAAAAAATTTGAAAGTCCAAAATTCATCAAAATTTCGTACAATTTTCATGTTCTCAGAAACTCTTCAAAATCAACAAAACTGTGTTATAGGCCATGAAAACCACTTGGAAGCAAAAAAATTTGAAAGTCCAAAATTCATCAAAATTTCGTACAATTTTCATGTTCTCAGAAACTCTTCAAAATCAACAAAAGTGTGTTATAGGCCATAAAAACCACTTGGAAGCAAAAAAATTTGAAACACCAAAATTCATCAAAATTTCGTAGAATTTTCATGTTCTCAGAAACTCTTCAAAATAAACAAAAGTGTGTGCCATAAAAACCACTTGGAAGCAAAAAAATTTGAAAGTCCAAAATTCATCAAAATTTCGTACAATTTTCATGTTCTCAGAAACTCTTCAAAATCAACAAAACTGTGTTATAGGCCATAAAAACAACTTGGAAACCAAATAATTTGAAACTCCAAAATTCATCAAAATTTCGTAGAATTTTCATGTTCTCAGAAACTCTTCAAAATAAACAAAACTGTGTTATAGGCCATAAAAACCACTTGGAAGCAAAAAAATTTGAAAGTCCAAAATTCGTCAAAATTTCGTACAATTTTCATGTTCTCAGAAACTCTTCAAAATCAACAAAACTGTGTTATAGGCCATAAAAACCACTTGGAAGCAAAAAAATTTGAAAGTCCAAAATTCGTCAAAATTTCGTACAATTTTCATGTTCTCAGAAACTCTTCAAAATCAACAAAACTGTGTTATAGGCCATAAAAACAACTTGGAAACCAAATAATTTGAAAATTTTAAAAGTCTAAAATTCATCAAAATTTCGTACAATTTTCATGTTCTCAGAAACTCTTCAAAATCATCAAAAATCTGTTATAGACCATAAAAACCACTTGGAAACAAAAAAATTTGAAAGTCCAAAATTCATCAAAATTTCGTACAATTTTCATGTTCTCAGAAACTTTTCAAAATCATCAAAAGTCTGTTATAGGCCATAAAAACAACTTGGAAGCAAAAAAAATTTGAAAGTCCAAAATTCATCAAAATTTCGTACAATTTTCATGTTCTCAGAAACTCTTCAAAATCAACAAAACTGTGTTATAGACCATAAAAACAACTTGGAAGCAAAATAATTTGAAAAATTTAAAAGTCTAAAATTCATCAAAATTTCGTACAATTTTCATGTTCTCAGAAACTCTTCAAAATCATCAAAAGTCTGTTATAGACCATAAAAACCACTTGGAAGCAAAAAAAATTTGAAAGTCCAAAATTCATCAAAATTTCGTACAATTTTCATGTTCTCAGAAACTCTTCATAATCAACAAAAGTGTGTTATAGGCCATAAAAACAACTTGGAAGCAAAATAATTAGAAAAATTTAAAAAGTCCAAAATTCATCAAAATTTCGTACAATTTTCATGTTCTCAGAAACTTTTCAAAATCATCAAAAGTCTGTTATAGGACATAAAAACAACTTGGAAGTAAAAAAATTTGAAAGTAAAAAATTCATCAAATTTTCGTACAATTTTCATGTTCTCAGAAACTCTTCAAAATCAACAAAACTGTGTTATAGGCCATGAAAACCACTTGGAAGCAAAAACATTTGAAAGTCCAAAATTCATCAAAATTTCGTACAATTTTCATGTTCTCAGAAACTCTTCAAAATCAACAAAAGTGTGTTATAGGCCATAAAAACCACTTGGAAGCAAAAAAATTTGAAACTCCAAAATTCATCAAAATTTCGTAGAATTTTCATGTTCTCAGAAACTCTTCAAAATAAACAAAAGTGTGTGCCATAAAAACCACTTGGAAGCAAAAAAATTTGAAAGTCCAAAATTCATCAAAATTTCGTACAATTTTCATGTTCTCAGAAACTCTTCAAAATCAACAAAACTGTGTTATAGGCCATAAAAACAACTTGGAAACCAAATAATTTGAAACTCCAAAATTCATCAAAATTTCGTAGAATTTTCATGTTCTCAGAAACTCTTCAAAATAAACAAAAGTGTCTGCCATAGAAACCACTTGGAAGCAAAAAAATTTGAAAGTCCAAAATTCATCAAAATTTCGTACAATTTTCATGTTCTCAGAAACTCTTCAAAATCAACAAAACTGTGTTATAGGCCATAAAAACCACTTGGAAGCAAAAAAATTTGAAAGTCCAAAATTCGTCAAAATTTCGTACAATTTTCATGTTCTCAGAAACTCTTCAAAATCAACAAAACTGTGTTATAGGCCATAAAAACAACTTGGAAACCAAATAATTTGAAAATTTTAAAAGTCTAAAATTCATCAAAATTTCGTACAATTTTCATGTTCTCAGAAACTCTTCAAAATCATCAAAAGTCTGTTATAGACCATAAAAACCACTTGGAAACAAAAAAATTTGAAAGTCCAAAATTCATCAAAATTTCGTACAATTTTCATGTTCTCAGAAACTTTTCAAAATCATCAAAAGTCTGTTATAGGCCATAAAAACAACTTGGAAGCAAAAAAAATTTGAAAGTCCAAAATTCATCAAAATTTCGTACAATTTTCATGTTCTCAGAAACTCTTCAAAATCAACAAAACTGTGTTATAGACCATAAAAACAACTTGGAAGCAAAATAATTTGAAAAATTTAAAAGTCTAAAATTCATCAAAATTTCGTACAATTTTCATGTTCTCAGAAACTCTTCAAAATCATCAAAAGTCTGTTATAGACCATAAAAACCACTTGGAAGCAAAAAAAATTTGAAAGTCCAAAATTCATCAAAATTTCGTACAATTTTCATGTTCTCAGAAACTCTTCATAATCAACAAAAGTGTGTTATAGGCCATAAAAACAACTTGGAAGCAAAATAATTAGAAAAATTTAAAAAGTCCAAAATTCATCAAAATTTCGTACAATTTTCATGTTCTCAGAAACTTTTCAAAATCATCAAAAGTCTGTTATAGGACATAAAAACAACTTGGAAGTAAAAAAATTTGAAAGTAAAAAATTCATCAAATTTTCGTACAATTTTCATGTTCTCAGAAACTCTTCAAAATCAACAAAACTGTGTTATAGGCCATGAAAACCACTTGGAAGCAAAAACATTTGAAAGTCCAAAATTCATCAAAATTTCGTACAATTTTCATGTTCTCAGAAACTCTTCAAAATCAACAAAAGTGTGTTATAGGCCATAAAAACCACTTGGAAGCAAAAAAATTTGAAACTCCAAAATTCATCAAAATTTCGTAGAATTTTCATGTTCTCAGAAACTCTTCAAAATAAACAAAAGTGTGTTATAGGCCATAAAAACCACTTGGAAGCAAAAAAATTTGAAAGTCCAAAATTCATCAAAATTTCGTACAATTTTCATGTTCTCAGAAACTCTTCAAAATCAACAAAACTGTGTTATATAGGCCATAAAAACAACTTGGAAGCAAAATAATTTGAAAAATATAAAAGTCTAAAATTCATTAAAATTTCGTACAATTTTCATTTTCTCAGAAACTTTTCAAAATCATCAAAAGTCTGTTATAGGCCATAAAAACAACTTGGAAGCAAAAAAATTTGAAAAATTTAAAAGTCCAAAATTTATCAAAATTTCGTACAATTTTCATGTTCTCAGAAACTCTTCATAATCAACAAAAGTGTGTTATAGGCCATAAAAACAACTTGGAAGCAAAATAATTTGAAAAATTTAAAAATCTAAAATTCATCAAAATTTCGTACAATTTTCATGTACTCAGAAACTTTTCAAAATCAACAAAACTGTGTTATAGGCCATAAAAACAACTTGGAAGCAAAATAATTTGAAAGTCCAAAATTCATCAAAATTTCGTACAATTTTCATGTTCTCAGAAACTCTTCAAAATCAACAAAAGTGTGTTATAGGCCATAAAAACAACTTGGAAGCAAAATAATTTGAAAAATTTATAAGTCTAAAATTCATCAAAATTTCGTACAATTTTCATGTTCTCAGAAACTTTTCAAAATCATCAAAAGTTTGTTATAGGCCATAAAAACAACTTGGAAGCAAAAAAATTTGAAAAATTTAAAAGTCCAAAATTCATCAAAATTTCGTACAATTTTCATGTTCTCAGAAACTTTTCAAAATCATCAAAAGTCTGTAATAGGCCATATAAACAACTTGGACGCAAAAAAATTTGAAACATTTAAAAGTCTTAAATTCATCAAAAATTCGTACAGTTTTCATGTTCTCAGAAACTCTTCAAAATCATCAAAAGTGTGTTATAGAACATAAAAACAACTTTGAAAAAAAAAAATTTGAAAAATTTAAAATTCCAAAATCCATCAAAATTTCGTACAATTTTCATGTTCTCAGAAACTCTTCAAAATCAACAAAAGTGTGTTATAGGCCATAAAATCAACTTGGAAGCAAAATAATTTCAAAATTTTAAAAGTCTAAAATTCGTCAAAATTTCGTACAATTTTCATGTTCTCAGAAACTTTTCAAAATCATCAAAAGTCTGTTATAGGCCATAAAAACAACTTGGAAGCAAAAAAATTTGAAAAATTTAAAAGTCCAAAATTCATCAAAATTTCGTACAATTTTCATGTTCTCAGAAACTCTTCAAAATCAACAAACCTGTGTTATAGGCCATAAAAACCACTTGGAAGAAAAAAAATTTGAAAGTCCAAAATTCATCAAAATTTCGTACAATTTTCATGTTCTCAGAAACTCTTCATAATCAACAAAAGTGTGTTATAGGCCATAAAAACAACTTGGAAGCAAAAAAATTTGAAAGTCCAAAATTCATCAAAATTTCGTACAATTTTCATGTTCTCAGAAACTCTTCATAATCAACAAAAGTGTGTTATAGGCCATAAAAACAACTTGGAAGCAAAAAAATTTGAAAGTCCAAAATTCATCAAAATTTCGTACAATTTTCATTTTCTCAGAAACTTTTCAAAATCAACAAAACTGTGTTATAGGCCATAAAAACAACTTGGAAGCATAAAAATTTGAAAGTTCAAAATTCATCAAAATTTCGTACAATTTTCATGTTCTCAGAAACTCTTCAAAATCAACAAAAGTGTGTTATAGGCCATAAAATCAACTTGGAAGCAAAATAATTTGAAAAATTTATAAGTCTAAAATTCATCAAAATTTCGTACAATTTTCATGTTCTCAGAAACTTTTCAAAATCATCAAAAGTCTGTTATAGGCCATAAAAACAACTTGGAAGCAAAAAAATTTGAAAAATTTAAAAGTCCAAAATTCATCAAAATTTCGTACAATTTTCATGTTCTCAGAAACTCTTCAAAATCAACAAAACTGTGTTATAGGCCATAAAAACAACTTGGAAGCAAAATAATTTGAAAAATTTGAAAGTCCAAAATTCATCAAAATTTCGTATAATTTTCATGTTCTCAGAAACTCTTCAAAATCAACAAAAGTGTGTTATAGGCCATAAAAACCACTTGGAAGCAAAAAAATTTGAAAAATTTAAAAGTCCAAAATTCATCAAAATTTCGTACAATTTTCATGTTCTCAGAAACTCTTCAAAATCAACAAAACTGTGTTATAGGCCATAAAAACCACTTGGAAGCAAAAAAATTTGAAAGTCCAAAATTCATCAAAATTTCGTACAATTTTCATGTTCTCAGAAACTCTTCATAATCAACAAAAGTGTGTTATAGGCCATAAAAACAACTTGGAAGCAAAAAAATTTGAAAAATTAAAAGTCTAAAATTCATTAAAATTTCTTACAATTTTCATGTTCTCAGAAACTTTTCAAAATCATCAAAAGTTTGTTATAGGCCATAAAAACAACTTGGAAGCAAAATAATTTGAAAAATTAAAAGTCTAAAATTCATTAAAATTTCTTACAATTTTCATGTTCTCAGAAACTTTTCAAAATCATCAAAAGTTTGTTATAGGCCATAAAAACAACTTGGAAGCAAAATAATTTGAAAAATTAAAAGTCTAAAATTCATCAAAATTTCGTACAATTTTCATGTTCTCAGAAACTTTTCAAAATCATCAAAAGTTTGTTATCGGCCATAAAAACAACTTGGAAGCAAAAAAATTTGAAAAATTTAAAAGTCCAAAATTCATCAAAATTTCGTACAATTTTCATGTTCTCAGAAACTTTTCAAAATCATCAAAAGTCTGTTATAGGCCATATAAACAACTTGGACGCAAAAAAATTTGAAACATTTAAAAGTCTAAAATTCATCAAAAATTCGTACAGTTTTCATGTTCTCAGAAACTCTTCAAAATCATCAAAAGTGTGTTATAGAACATAAAAACAACTTTGAAAAAAAAAAATTTGAAAAATTTAAAATTCCAAAATCCATCAAAATTTCGTACAATTTTCATGTTCTCAGAAACTCTTCAAAATCAACAAAAGTGTGTTATAGGCCATAAAATCAACTTGGAAGCAAAATAATTTGAAAAATTTAAAAGTCCAAAATTCATCAAAATTTCGTACAATTTTCATGTTCTCAGAAACTCTTCAAAATCAACAAAAGTGTGTTATAGGCCATAAAAACAACTTGGAAGCAAAATAATTTGAAAAATTTATAAGTCTAAAATTCATCAAAATTTCGTACAATTTTCATGTTCTCAGAAACTTTTCAAAATCATCAAAAGTCTGTTATAGGCCATAAAAACAACTTGGAAGCAAAAAAATTTGAAAAATTTAAAAGTCCAAAATTTATCAAAATTTCGTACAATTTTCATGTTCTCAGAAACTCTTCATAATCAACAAAAGTGTGTTATAGGCCATAAAAACAACTTGGAAGCAAAATAATTTGAAAAATTTAAAAGTCTAAAATTCATCAAAATTTCGTACAATTTTCATGTTCTCAGAAACTTTTCAAAATCAACAAAACTGTGTTATAGGCCATAAAAACAACTTGGAAGCAAAATAATTTGAAAGTCCAAAATTCATCAAAATTTCGTACAATTTTCATGTTCTCAGAAACTCTTCAAAATCAACAAAAGTGTGTTATAGGCCATAAAAACAACTTGGAAGCAAAATAATTTGAAAAAATTATAAGTCTAAAATTCATCAAAATTTCGTACAATTTTCATGTTCTCAGAAACTTTTCAAAATCATCAAAAGTCTGTTATAGGCCATAAAAACAACTTGGAAGCAAAAAAATTTGAAAAATTTAAAAGTCCAAAATTTATCAAAATTTCGTACAATTTTCATGTTCTCAGAAACTCTTCATAATCAACAAAAGTGTGTTATAGGCCATAAAAACAACTTGGAAGCAAAATAATTTGAAAAATTTAAAAGTCTAAAATTCATCAAAATTTCGTACAATTTTCATGTTCTCAGAAACTTTTCAAAATCAACAAAACTGTGTTATAGGCCATAAAAACAACTTGGAAGCAAAATAATTTGAAAGTCCAAAATTCATCAAAATTTCGTACAATTTTCATGTTCTCAGAAACTCTTCAAAATCAACAAAAGTGTGTTATAGGCCATAAAAACAACTTGGAAGCAAAATAATTTGAAAAATTTATAAGTCTAAAATTCATCAAAATTTCGTACAATTTTCATGTTCTCAGAAACTTTTCAAAATCATCAAAAGTCTGTTATAGGCCATAAAAACAACTTGGAAGCAAAAAAATTTGAAAAATTTAAAAGTCCAAAATTTATCAAAATTTCGTACAATTTTCATGTTCTCAGAAACTCTTCATAATCAACAAAAGTGTGTTATAGGCCATAAAAACAACTTGGAAGCAAAATAATTTGAAAAATTTAAAAGTCTAAAATTCATTAAAATTTCGTACAATTTTCATGTTCTCAGAAACTTTTCAAAATCAACAAAACTGTGTTATAGGCCATAAAAACAACTTGGACCCAAAATAATTTGAAAGTCCAAAATTCATCAAAATTTCGTACAATTTTCATGTTCTCAGAAACTCTTCAAAATCAACAAAAGTGTGTTATAGGCAATAAAATCAACTTGGAAGCAAAATAATTTGAAAATTTTAAAAGTCTAAAATTCGTCAAAATTTCGTACAATTTTCATGTTCTCAGAAACTTTTCAAAATCATCAAAAGTCTGTTATAGGCCATAAAAACAACTTGGAAGCAAAATAATTTGAAAATTTTAAAAGTCTAAAATTCATCAAAATTTCGTACAATTTTCATGTTCTCAGAAACTCTTCAAAATCATCAAAAGTCTGTTATAGACCATAAAAACCACTTGGAAGCAAAAAAATTTGAAAGTCCAAAATTCATCAAAATTTCGTACAATTTTCATGTTCTCAGAAACTCTTCAAAATCAACAAAACTGTGTTATAGGCCATATAAACAACTTGGAAGCAAAATAATTTTAAAAATTTAAAAGTCTAAAATTCATTATAGTTTCGTACAATTTTAATGTTCTCAGAAACTTTTCAAAATCATCAAAAGTCTGTTATACGCCATAAAAACAACTTGGAAGCAAAAAAAATTGAAAAATTTAAAAGTCCAAATTCATCAAAATTTCGTACAATTTTCATGTTCTCAGAAACTCTTCAAAATCAACAAAACTGTGTTATAGGCCATAAAAACCACTTGGAAGCAAAAAAATTTGAAAGTCCAAAATTCATCAAAATTTCGTACAATTTTCATGTTCTCAGAAACTCTTCAAAATCAACAAAACTGTGTTATAGGCCATAAAAACCACTTGGAAGCCTAAATATTTGAAAGTCCAAAATTCATCAAAATTTCGTACAATTTTCATGTTCTCAGAAACTCTTCAAAATCAACAAAACTGTGTTATAGGCCATAAAAACAACTTGGAAGCAAAATAATTTGAAAAATTTGAAAGTCCAAAATTTATCAAAATTTCGTACAATTTTCATGTTCTCAGAAACTCTTCAAAGTCATCAAAAGTCTGTTATAGACCATAAAAACCACTTGGAAGCAAAAAAATTTGAAAGTCCAAAATTCATCAAAATTTCGTACAATTTTCATGTTCTCAGAAACTCTTCAAAATCAACAAAACTGTGTTATAGGCCATAAAAACCACTTGGAAGCATAAATATTTGAAAGTCCAAAATTCATCAAAATTTCGTACAATTTTCATGTTCTCAGAAACTCTTCAAAATCAACAAAACTGTGTTATAGGCCATAAAAACAACTTGGAAGCAAAATAATTTGAAAGTCCAAAATTCATCAAAATTTCGTACAATTTTCATGTTCTCAGAAACTCTTCAAAATCAACAAAAGTGTGTTATAGGCCATAAAAACAACTTGGAAGCAAAATAATTTGAAAAATTTAAAAGTCCAAAATTAATCAAAATTTCGTACAATTTTCATGTTCTCAGAAACTCTTCATAATCAACAAAAGTGTGTTATAGGCCATAAAAACAACTTGGAAGCAAAATAATTTGAAAAATTTAAAAGTCTAAAATTCATCAAAATTTCGTACAATTTTCATGTTCTCAGAAACTTTTCAAAATCATCAAAAGTCTGTTATAGACCATAAAAACCACTTGGAAGTAAAAAAATTTGAAAGTAAAAAATTCATCAAATTTTCGTACAATTTTCATGTTCTCAGAACTTCTTCAAAATCAACAAAACTGTGTTATAGGCCATGAAAACCACTTGGAAGCAAAAAAATTTGAAAGTCCAAAATTCATCAAAATTTCGTACAATTTTCATGTTCTCAGAAACTCTTCAAAATCAACAAAACTGTGTTTATAGGCCATAAAAACCACTTGGAAGCAAAAAAATTTGAAAGTCCAAAATTCATCAAAATTTCGTACAATTTTCATGTTCTCAGAAACTCTTCAAAATCAACAAAACTATGTTATAGGCCATAAAAACCACTTGGAAGCAAAAAAATTTGAAAGTCCAAAATTCGTCAAAATTTCGTACAATTTTCATGTTCTCAGAAACTCTTCAAAATCAACAAAACTGTGTTATAGGCCATAAAAACAACTTGGAAACCAAATAATTTGAAAATTTTAAAAGTCTAAAATTCATCAAAATTTCGTACAATTTTCATGTTCTCAGAAACTCTTCAAAATCATCAAAAGTCTGTTATAGACCATAAAAACCACTTGGAAACAAAAAAATTTGAAAGTCCAAAATTCATCAAAATTTCGTACAATTTTCATGTTCTCAGAAACTCTTCAAAATCAACAAAAGTGTGTTATAGGCCATAAAAACCACTTGGAAGCAAAAAAATTTGAAACTCCAAAATTCATCAAAATTTCGTAGAATTTTCATGTTCTCAGAAACTCTTCAAAATAAACAAAAGTGTGTGCCATAAAAACCACTTGGAAGCAAAAAAATTTGAAAGTCCAAAATTCATCAAAATTTCGTACAATTTTCATGTTCTCAGAAACTCTTCAAAATCAACAAAACTGTGTTATAGGCCATAAAAACAACTTGGAAACCAAATAATTTGAAACTCCAAAATTCATCAAAATTTCGTAGAATTTTCATGTTCTCAGAAACTCTTCAAAATAAACAAAAGTGTGTGCCATAGAAACCACTTGGAAGCAAAAAAATTTGAAAGTCCAAAATTCATCAAAATTTCGTACAATTTTCATGTTCTCAGAAACTCTTCAAAATAAACAAAAGTGTGTTATAGGCCATGAAAACAACTTGGAAGCAAAAAAATTTGAAAGTCCAAAATTCATCAAAATTTCGTACAATTTTCATGTTCTCAGAAACTCTTCAAAATCAACAAAACTGTGTTTATAGGCCATAAAAACCACTTGGAAGCAAAAAAATTTAAAAGTCCAAAATTCATCAAAATTTCGTACAATTTTCATGTTCTCAGAAACTCTTCAAAATCAACAAAACTGTGTTATAGGACATAAAAACAACTTGGAAGCAAAATAATTTGAAAAATTAAAAATCTAAAATTCATCAAAATTTCGTACAATTTTCATGTTCTCAGAAATTTTTCAAAATCATCAAAAGTCTGTTATAGGCCATAAAAACTACTTGGAAGCAAAAAGATTTAAAAGTCCAAAATTCATCAAAATTTCGTACAATTTTCATGTTCTCAGAAACTCTTCAAAATAAACAAAACTGTGTTATAGGCCATAAAAACCACTTGGAAGCATAAAAATTTGAAAGTCCAAAATTCATCAAAATTTCGTACAATTTTCATGTTCTCAGAAACTCTTCAAAATCAACAAAACTGTGTTATAGGACATGAAAACCACTTGGAAGCAAAAAAATTTGAAAGTCCAAAATTCATCAAAATTTCGTACAATTTTCATGTTCTCAGAAACTCTTCAAAATCAACAAAAGTGTGTTATAGGCCATAAAAACCACTTGGAAGCCTAAATATTTGAAAGTCCAAAATTCATCAAAATTTCGTACAATTTTCATGTTCTCAGAAACTCTTCAAAATAAACAAAAGTGTGTTAGGCCATAAAAACCACTTGGAAGCAAAAAAATTTGAAAGTCCAAAATTCATCAAAATTTCGTACAATTTTCATGTTCTTAGAAACTCTTCAAAATCAACAAAAGTGTGTTATAGGCCATAAAAACAACTTGGAAGCAAAATAATTTGAAAAATTTAAAAGACTAAAATTCATTAAAATTTCGTATAATTTTCATGTTCTCAGAAACTTTTCAAAATCATCAAAAGTCTGTTATAGACCATAAAAACCACTTGGAAGCAACAAAATTTGAAAGTCCAAAATTCGTCAAAATTTCGTACAATTTTCATGTTCTCAGAAACTCTTCAAAATCAACAAAACTGTGTTATAGGCCATAAAAACCACTTGGAAGCAAAATAATTTGAAAGTCCAAAATTCATCAAAATTTCGTACAATTTTCATGTTCTCAGAAACTCTTCAAAATCAACAAAACTGTGTTATGGGACATAAAAACAACTTGGAAGCAAAATAATTTGAAAATTTTAAAAGTCTAAAATTCATCAAAATTTCGTACAATTTTCATGTTCTCAGAAACTCTTCAAAATCATCAAAAGTCTGTTATAGACCATAAAAACCACTTGGAAGCAAAAAAATTTGAAAGGTCAAAATTCATCAAAATTTCGTACAATTTTCATGTTATCAGAAACTCTTCAAAATCAACAAAAGTGTGTTATAGGCCATAAAAACCACTTGGAAGCAAAAAAATTTGAAACTCCAAAATTCATCAAAATTTCGTAGAATTTTCATGTTCTCAGAAACTCTTCAAAATAAACAAAACTGTATTATAGGCCATAAAAACCACTTGGAAGCAAAAAAATTTGAAAGTCCAAAATTCATCAAAATTTCGTACAATTTTCATGTTCTCAGAAACTCTTCAAAATCAACAAAACTGTGTTATATAGGCCATAAAAACAACTTGGAAGCAAAATAATTTTAAAAATTTAAAAGTCTAAAATTCATTAAAATTTCGTACAATTTTCATTTTCTCAGAAACTTTTCAAAATCATCAAAAGTCTGTTATAGGCCATAAAAACAACTTGGAAGCAAAAAAATTTGAAAAATTTAAATGTCCAAAATTCATCAAAATTTCGTACAATTTTCATGTTCTCATAAACTCTTCAAAATCAACAAAAGTGTGTTATAGGCCATAAAAACAACTTGGAAGCAAAATAATTTGAAAAATTAAAAATCTAAAATTCATCAAAATTTCGTACAATTTTCATGTTCTCAGAAATTTTTCAAAATCATCAAAAGTCTGTTATAGGCCATAAAAACTACTTGGAAGCAAAAAGATTTAAAAGTCCAAAATTCATCAAAATTTCGTACAATTTTCATTTTCTCAGAAACTCTTCAAAATCAACAAAAGTGTGTTATAGGCCATAAAAACTACTTGGAAGCAAAAAAATTTGAAAGTTCAAAATTCATCAAAATTTCGTACAATTTTTATGTTCTCAGAAACTCTTCATAATCAACAAAAGTGTGTTATAGGCCATAAAAACAACTTGGAAGAAAAATAATTTGAAAAATTTAAAAGTTTAAAATTCATCAAAATTTCGTACAATTTTCATGTTCTCAGAAACTTTTCAAAATCATCAAAAGTCTGTTATAGGCCATAAAAACAACTTGGAAGCAAAAAAATTTGAAAAATTTGAAAGTCCAAAATTCATCAAAATTTCGTACAATTTTCATGTTCTCAGAAACTCTTCAAAATAAACAAAACTGTGTTATAGGCCATAAAAACCACTTGGAAGCATAAAAATTTGAAAGTCCAAAATTCATCAAAATTTCGTACAATTTTCATGTTCTCAGAAACTCTTCAAAATCAACAAAACTGTGTTATATAGGCCATAAAAACAACTTGGAAGCAAAATAATTTGAAAATTTTAAAAGTCTAAAATTCATCAAAACTTCGTACAATTTTCATGTTCTCAGAAACTCTTCAAAATCATCAAAAGTCTGTTATAGACCATAAAAACCACTTGGAAGCAAAAAAATTTGAAAGTCCAAAATTCATCAAAATTTCGTACAATTTTCATGTTCTTAGAAACTCTTCAAAACCAACAAAACTGTGTTATAGGCCATAAAAACAACTTGGAAGCAAAATAATTTGAAAATTTTAAAAGTCTAAAATTCATTAAAATTTCGTACAATTTTCATGTTCTCATAAACTTTTCAAAATCATCAAAAGTCTGTTATAGGCCATAAAAACAACTTCGAAGCAAAATAATTTGAAAAATTTAAAAGTCTAAAATTCATCAAAATTTCGTACAATTTTCATGTTCTCAGAAACTCTTCAAAATCATCAAAAGTCTGTTATAGACCATAAAAACCACTTGGAAGCAAAAAAATTTGAAAGTCCAAAATTCATCAAAATTTCGTACAATTTTCATGTTCTCAGAAACTCTTCAAAATAAACAAAAGTGTGTGCCATAAAAACCACTTGGAAGCAAAAAAATTTGAAAGTCCAAAATTCATCAAAATTTCGTACAATTTTCATGTTCTCAGAAACTCTTCAAAATCAACAAAACTGTGTTATAGGCCATAAAAACAACTTGGAAACCAAATAATTTGAAACTCCAAAATTCATCAAAATTTCGTAGAATTTTCATGTTCTCAGAAACTCTTCAAAATAAACAAAAGTGTCTGCCATAGAAACCACTTGGAAGCAAAAAAATTTGAAAGTCCAAAATTCATCAAAATTTCGTACAATTTTCATGTTCTCAGAAACTCTTCAAAATCAACAAAACTGTGTTATAGGCCATAAAAACCACTTGGAAGCAAAAAAATTTGAAAGTCCAAAATTCGTCAAAATTTCGTACAATTTTCATGTTCTCAGAAACTCTTCAAAATCAACAAAACTGTGTTATAGGCCATAAAAACAACTTGGAAACCAAATAATTTGAAAATTTTAAAAGTCTAAAATTCATCAAAATTTCGTACAATTTTCATGTTCTCAGAAACTCTTCAAAATCATCAAAAGTCTGTTATAGACCATAAAAACCACTTGGAAACAAAAAAATTTGAAAGTCCAAAATTCATCAAAATTTCGTACAATTTTCATGTTCTCAGAAACTTTTCAAAATCATCAAAAGTCTGTTATAGGCCATAAAAACAACTTGGAAGCAAAAAAAATTTGAAAGTCCAAAATTCATCAAAATTTCGTACAATTTTCATGTTCTCAGAAACTCTTCAAAATCAACAAAAGTATGTTATTAAAAACAACTTGGAAGCAAAAAAAATTGAAAAATTTAAAAGTCCAAAATTCATCAAAATTTCGTACAATTTTCATGTTCTCATAAACTCTTCAAAATCAACCAAAGTGTGTTATAGGCCATAAAAACCACTTGGATGCAAAAAAATTTGAAACTCCAAAATTCATCATAATTTCGTACAATTTTCATGTTCTCAGAAACTCATCAAAATCAACAAAACTGTGTTTATAGGCCATAAAAACCACTTGGAAGCAAAAAAATTTGAAAGTCCAAAATTCATCAAAATTTCGTACAATTTTCATGTTCTCAGAAACTCTTCAAAATCAACAAAACTGTGTTATAGACCATAAAAACAACTTGGAAGCAAAATAATTTGAAAAATTTAAAAGTCTAAAATTCATCAAAATTTCGTACAATTTTCATGTTCTCAGAAACTCTTCAAAATCATCAAAAGTCTGTTATAGACCATAAAAACCACTTGGAAGCAAAAAAAATTTGAAAGTCCAAAATTCATCAAAATTTCGTACAATTTTCATGTTCTCAGAAACTCTTCATAATCAACAAAAGTGTGTTATAGGCCATAAAAACAACTTGGAAGCAAAATAATTTGAAAAATTTAAAAATCTAAAATTCATCAAAATTTCGTACAATTTTCATGTTCTCAGAAACTTTTCAAAATCATCAAAAGTCTGTTATAGGACATAAAAACAACTTGGAAGTAAAAAAATTTGAAAGTAAAAAATTCATCAAATTTTCGTACAATTTTCATGTTCTCAGAAACTCTTCAAAATCAACAAAACTGTGTTATAGGCCATGAAAACCACTTGGAAGCAAAAACATTTGAAAGTCCAAAATTCATCAAAATTTCGTACAATTTTCATGTTCTCAGAAACTCTTCAAAATCAACAAAAGTGTGTTATAGGCCATAAAAACCACTTGGAAGCAAAAAAATTTGAAACTCCAAAATTCATCAAAATTTCGTAGAATTTTCATGTTCTCAGAAACTTTTCAAAATAAACAAAAGTGTGTTATAGGCCATAAAAACCACTTGGAAGCAAAAAAATTTGAAAGTCCAAAATTCATCAAAATTTCGTACAATTTTCATGTTCTCAGAAACTCTTCAAAATCAACAAAACTGTGTTATATAGGCCATAAAAACAACTTGGAAGCAAAATAATTTGAAAAATATAAAAGTCTAAAATTCATTAAAATTTCGTACAATTTTCATTTTCTCAGAAACTTTTCAAAATCATCAAAAGTCTGTTATAGGCCATAAAAACAACTTGGAAGCAAAAAAATTTGAAAAATTTAAATGTCCAAAATTCATCAAAATTTCGTACAATTTTCATGTTCTCATAAACTCTTTAAAATCAACAAAAGTGTGTAATAGGCCATAAAAACAACTTGGAAGCAAAATAATTTGAAAAATTAAAAATCTAAAATTCATCAAAATTTCGTACAATTTTCATGTTCTCAGAAATTTTTCAAAATCATCAAAAGTCTGTTATAGGCCATAAAAACTACTTTGAAGCAAAAAGATTTAAAAGTCCAAAATTCATCAAAATTTCGTACAATTTTCATGTTCTCAGAAACTCATCAAAATCAACAAAACTGTGTTTATAGGCCATAAAAACCACTTGGAAGCAAAAAAATTTGAAAGTCCAAAATTCATCAAAATTTCGTACAATTTTCATGTTTTCAGAAACTCTTCAAAATCAACAAAACTGTGTTATAGGCCATAAAACCAACTTGGAAGCAAAATAATTTGAAAAATTTAAAAGTCTAAAATTCATCAAAATTTCGTACAATTTTCATGTTCTCAGAAACTCTTCAAAATCATCAAAAGTCTGTTATAGACCATAAAAACCACTTGGAAGCAAAAAAAATTTGAAAGTCCAAAATTCATCAAAATTTCGTACAATTTTCATGTTCTCAGAAACTCTTCATAATCAACAAAAGTGTGTTATAGGCCATAAAAACAACTTGGAAGTAAAAAAATTTGAAAGTAAAAAATTCATCAAATTTTCGTACAATTTTCATGTTCTCAGAAACTCTTCAAAATCAACAAAACTGTGTTATAGGCCATAAAAACCACTTGGAAGCAAAAAAATTTGAAAGTCCAAAATTCGTCAAAATTTCGTACAATTTTCATGTTCTCAGAAACTCTTCAAAATCAACAAAACTGTGTTATAGGCCATAAAAACAACTTGGAAACCAAATAATTTGAAAATTTTAAAAGTCTAAAATTCATCAAAATTTCGTACAATTTTCATGTTCTCAGAAACTCTTCAAAATCATCAAAAGTCTGTTATAGACCATAAAAACCACTTGGAAACAAAAAAATTTGAAAGTCCAAAATTCATCAAAATTTCGTACAATTTTCATGTTCTCAGAAACTTTTCAAAATCATCAAAAGTCTGTTATAGGCCATAAAAACAACTTGGAAGCAAAAAAAATTTGAAAGTCCAAAATTCATCAAAATTTCGTACAATTTTCATGTTCTCAGAAACTCTTCAAAATCAACAAAAGTATGTTATTAAAAACAACTTGGAAGCAAAAAAAATTGAAAAATTTAAAAGTCCAAAATTCATCAAAATTTCGTACAATTTTCATGTTCTCATAAACTCTTCAAAATCAACCAAAGTGTGTTATAGGCCATAAAAACCACTTGGATGCAAAAAAATTTGAAACTCCAAAATTCATCATAATTTCGTACAATTTTCATGTTCTCAGAAACTCATCAAAATCAACAAAACTGTGTTTATAGGCCATAAAAACCACTTGGAAGCAAAAAAATTTGAAAGTCCAAAATTCATCAAAATTTCGTACAATTTTCATGTTCTCAGAAACTCTTCAAAATCAACAAAACTGTGTTATAGACCATAAAAACAACTTGGAAGCAAAATAATTTGAAAAATTTAAAAGTCTAAAATTCATCAAAATTTCGTACAATTTTCATGTTCTCAGAAACTCTTCAAAATCATCAAAAGTCTGTTATAGACCATAAAAACCACTTGGAAGCAAAAAAAATTTGAAAGTCCAAAATTCATCAAAATTTCGTACAATTTTCATGTTCTCAGAAACTCTTCATAATCAACAAAAGTGTGTTATAGGCCATAAAAACAACTTGGAAGCAAAATAATTTGAAAAATTTAAAAATCTAAAATTCATCAAAATTTCGTACAATTTTCATGTTCTCAGAAACTTTTCAAAATCATCAAAAGTCTGTTATAGGACATAAAAACAACTTGGAAGTAAAAAAATTTGAAAGTAAAAAATTCATCAAATTTTCGTACAATTTTCATTTTCTCAGAAACTCTTCAAAATCAACAAAACTGTGTTATAGGCCATGAAAACCACTTGGAAGCAAAAACATTTGAAAGTCCAAAATTTATCAAAATTTCGTACAATTTTCATGTTCTCAGAAACTCTTCAAAATCAACAAAAGTGTGTTATAGGCCATAAAAACCACTTGGAAGCAAAAAAATTTGAAACTCCAAAATTCATCAAAATTTCGTAGAATTTTCATGTTCTCAGAAACTCTTCAAAATAAACAAAAGTGTGTTATAGGCCATAAAAACCACTTGGAAGCAAAAAAATTTGAAAGTCCAAAATTCATCAAAATTTCGTACAATTTTCATGTTCTCAGAAACTCTTCAAAATCAACAAAACTGTGTTATATAGGCCATAAAAACAACTTGGAAGCAAAATAATTTGAAAAATATAAAAGTCTAAAATTCATTAAAATTTCGTACAATTTTCATTTTCTCAGAAACTTTTCAAAATCATCAAAAGTCTGTTATAGGCCATAAAAACAACTTGGAAGCAAAAAAATTTGAAAAATTTAAATGTCCAAAATTCATCAAAATTTCGTACAATTTTCATGTTCTCATAAACTCTTTAAAATCAACAAAAGTGTGTTATAGGCCATAAAAACAACTTGGAAGCAAAATAATTTGAAAAATTAAAAATCTAAAATTCATCAAAATTTCGTACAATTTTCATGTTCTCAGAAATTTTTCAAAATCATCAAAAGTCTGTTATAGGCCATAAAAACTACTTTGAAGCAAAAAGATTTAAAAGTCCAAAATTCATCAAAATTTCGTACAATTTTCATGTTCTCAGAAACTCATCAAAATCAACAAAACTGTGTTTATAGGCCATAAAAACCACTTGGAAGCAAAAAAATTTGAAAGTCCAAAATTCATCAAAATTTCGTACAATTTTCATGTTTTCAGAAACTCTTCAAAATCAACAAAACTGTGTTATAGGCCATAAAACCAACTTGGAAGCAAAATAATTTGAAAAATTTAAAAGTCTAAAATTCATCAAAATTTCGTACAATTTTCATGTTCTCAGAAACTCTTCAAAATCATCAAAAGTCTGTTATAGACCATAAAAACCACTTGGAAGCAAAAAAAATTTGAAAGTCCAAAATTCATCAAAATTTCGTACAATTTTCATGTTCTCAGAAACTCTTCATAATCAACAAAAGTGTGTTATAGGCCATAAAAACAACTTGGAAGTAAAAAAATTTGAAAGTAAAAAATTCATCAAATTTTCGTACAATTTTCATGTTCTCAGAAACTCTTCAAAATCAACAAAACTGTGTTATAGGCCATAAAAACCACTTGGAAGCAAAAAAATTTGAAAGTCCAAAATTCGTCAAAATTTCGTACAATTTTCATGTTCTCAGAAACTCTTCAAAATCAACAAAACTGTGTTATAGGCCATAAAAACAACTTGGAAACCAAATAATTTGAAAATTTTAAAAGTCTAAAATTCATCAAAATTTCGTACAATTTTCATGTTCTCAGAAACTCTTCAAAATCATCAAAAGTCTGTTATAGACCATAAAAACCACTTGGAAACAAAAAAATTTGAAAGTCCAAAATTCATCAAAATTTCGTACAATTTTCATGTTCTCAGAAACTTTTCAAAATCATCAAAAGTCTGTTATAGGCCATAAAAACAACTTGGAAGCAAAAAAAATTTGAAAGTCCAAAATTCATCAAAATTTCGTACAATTTTCATGTTCTCAGAAACTCTTCAAAATCAACAAAAGTATGTTATTAAAAACAACTTGGAAGCAAAAAAAATTGAAAAATTTAAAAGTCCAAAATTCATCAAAATTTCGTACAATTTTCATGTTCTCATAAACTCTTCAAAATCAACCAAAGTGTGTTATAGGCCATAAAAACCACTTGGATGCAAAAAAATTTGAAACTCCAAAATTCATCATAATTTCGTACAATTTTCATGTTCTCAGAAACTCATCAAAATCAACAAAACTGTGTTTATAGGCCATAAAAACCACTTGGAAGCAAAAAAATTTGAAAGTCCAAAATTCATCAAAATTTCGTACAATTTTCATGTTCTCAGAAACTCTTCAAAATCAACAAAACTGTGTTATAGACCATAAAAACAACTTGGAAGCAAAATAATTTGAAAAATTTAAAAGTCTAAAATTCATCAAAATTTCGTACAATTTTCATGTTCTCAGAAACTCTTCAAAATCATCAAAAGTCTGTTATAGACCATAAAAACCACTTGGAAGCAAAAAAAATTTGAAAGTCCAAAATTCATCAAAATTTCGTACAATTTTCATGTTCTCAGAAACTCTTCATAATCAACAAAAGTGTGTTATAGGCCATAAAAACAACTTGGAAGCAAAATAATTTGAAAAATTTAAAAATCTAAAATTCATCAAAATTTCGTACAATTTTCATGTTCTCAGAAACTTTTCAAAATCATCAAAAGTCTGTTATAGGACATAAAAACAACTTGGAAGTAAAAAAATTTGAAAGTAAAAAATTCATCAAATTTTCGTACAATTTTCATGTTCTCAGAAACTCTTCAAAATCAACAAAACTGTGTTATAGGCCATGAAAACCACTTGGAAGCAAAAACATTTGAAAGTCCAAAATTCATCAAAATTTCGTACAATTTTCATGTTCTCAGAAACTCTTCAAAATCAACAAAAGTGTGTTATAGGCCATAAAAACCACTTGGAAGCAAAAAAATTTGAAACTCCAAAATTCATCAAAATTTCGTAGAATTTTCATGTTCTCAGAAACTCTTCAAAATAAACAAAAGTGTGTTATAGGCCATAAAAACCACTTGGAAGCAAAAAAATTTGAAAGTCCAAAATTCATCAAAATTTCGTACAATTTTCATGTTCTCAGAAACTCTTCAAAATCAACAAAACTGTGTTATATAGGCCATAAAAACAACTTGGAAGCAAAATAATTTGAAAAATATAAAAGTCTAAAATTCATTAAAATTTCGTACAATTTTCATTTTCTCAGAAACTTTTCAAAATCATCAAAAGTCTGTTATAGGCCATAAAAACAACTTGGAAGCAAAAAAATTTGAAAAATTTAAATGTCCAAAATTCATCAAAATTTCGTACAATTTTCATGTTCTCATAAACTCTTTAAAATCAACAAAAGTGTGTTATAGGCCATAAAAACAACTTGGAAGCAAAATAATTTGAAAAATTAAAAATCTAAAATTCATCAAAATTTCGTACAATTTTCATGTTCTCAGAAATTTTTCAAAATCATCAAAAGTCTGTTATAGGCCATAAAAACTACTTTGAAGCAAAAAGATTTAAAAGTCCAAAATTCATCAAAATTTCGTACAATTTTCATGTTCTCAGAAACTCATCAAAATCAACAAAACTGTGTTTATAGGCCATAAAAACCACTTGGAAGCAAAAAAATTTGAAAGTCCAAAATTCATCAAAATTTCGTACAATTTTCATGATTTCAGAAACTCTTCAAAATCAACAAAACTGTGTTATAGGCCATAAAAACAACTTGGAAGCAAAATAATTTGAAAAATTTAAAAGTCTAAAATTCATCAAAATTTCGTACAATTTTCATGTTCTCAGAAACTCTTCAAAATCATCAAAAGTCTGTTATAGACCATAAAAACCACTTGGAAGCAAAAAAAATTTGAAAGTCCAAAATTCATCAAAATTTCGTACAATTTTCATGTTCTCAGAAACTCTTCATAATCAACAAAAGTGTGTTATAGGCCATAAAAACAACTTGGAAGTAAAAAAATTTGAAAGTAAAAAATTCATCAAATTTTCGTACAATTTTCATGTTCTCAGAAACTCTTCAAAATCAACAAAACTGTGTTATAGGCCATGAAAACCACTTGGAAGCAAAAAAATTTGAAAGTCCAAAATTCGTCAAAATTTCGTACAATTTTCATGTTCTCAGAAACTCTTCAAAATCAACAAAACTGTGTTATAGGCCATAAAAACAACTTGGAAACCAAATAATTTGAAAATTTTAAAAGTCTAAAATTCATCAAAATTTCGTACAATTTTCATGTTCTCAGAAACTCTTCAAAATCATCAAAAGTCTGTTATAGACCATAAAAACCACTTGGAAACAAAAAAATTTGAAGGTCCAAAATTCATCAAAATTTCGTACAATTTTCATGTTCTCAGAAACTTTTCAAAATCATCAAAAGTCTGTTATATGCCATAAAAACCACTTGGAAGCAAAAAAATTTGAAAGTCCAAAATTCATCAAAATTTCGTACAATTTTCATGTTCTTAGAAACTCTTCAAAATCAACAAAAGTGTGTTATAGGCCATAAAAACAACTTGGAAGCAAAATAATTTGAAAAATTTAAAAGACTAAAATTCATTAAAATTTCGTATAATTTTCATGTTCTCAGAAACTTTTCAAAATCATCAAAAGTCTGTTATAGACCATAAAAACCACTTGGAAGCAACAAAATTTGAAAGTCCAAAATTCGTCAAAATTTCGTACAATTTTCATGTTCTCAGAAACTCTTCAAAATCAACAAAACTGTGTTATAGGCCATAAAAACCACTTGGAAGCAAAATAATTTGAAAGTCCAAAATTCATCAAAATTTCGTACAATTTTCATGTTCTCAGAAACTCTTCAAAATCAACAAAACTGTGTTATGGGACATAAAAACAACTTGGAAGCAAAATAATTTGAAAATTTTAAAAGTCTAAAATTCATCAAAATTTCGTACAATTTTCATGTTCTCAGAAACTCTTCAAAATCATCAAAAGTCTGTTATAGACCATAAAAACCACTTGGAAGCAAAAAAATTTGAAAGGTCAAAATTCATCAAAATTTCGTACAATTTTCATGTTATCAGAAACTCTTCAAAATCAACAAAAGTGTGTTATAGGCCATAAAAACCACTTGGAAGCAAAAAAATTTGAAACTCCAAAATTCATCAAAATTTCGTAGAATTTTCATGTTCTCAGAAACTCTTCAAAATAAACAAAACTGTATTATAGGCCATAAAAACCACTTGGAAGCAAAAAAATTTGAAAGTCCAAAATTCATCAAAATTTCGTACAATTTTCATGTTCTCAGAAACTCTTCAAAATCAACAAAACTGTGTTATATAGGCCATAAAAACAACTTGGAAGCAAAATAATTTGAAAAATTTAAAAGTCTAAAATTCATTAAAATTTCGTACAATTTTCATTTTCTCAGAAACTTTTCAAAATCATCAAAAGTCTGTTATAGGCCATAAAAACAACTTGGAAGCAAAAAAATTTGAAAAATTTAAATGTCCAAAATTCATCAAAATTTCGTACAATTTTCATGTTCTCATAAACTCTTCAAAATCAACAAAAGTGTGTTATAGGCCATAAAAACAACTTGGAAGCAAAATAATTTGAAAAATTAAAAATCTAAAATTCATCAAAATTTCGTACAATTTTCATGTTCTCAGAAATTTTTCAAAATCATCAAAAGTCTGTTATAGGCCATAAAAACTACTTGGAAGCAAAAAGATTTAAAAGTCCAAAATTCATCAAAATTTCGTACAATTTTCATATTCTCAGAAACTCTTCAAAATCAACAAAAGTGTGTTATAGGCCATAAAAACTACTTGGAAGCAAAAAAATTTGAAAGTTCAAAATTCATCAAAATTTCGTACAATTTTTATGTTCTCAGAAACTCTTCATAATCAACAAAAGTGTGTTATAGGCCATAAAAACAACTTGGAAGAAAAATAATTTGAAAAATTTAAAAGTTTAAAATTCATCAAAATTTCGTACAATTTTCATGTTCTCAGAAACTTTTCAAAATCATCAAAAGTCTGTTATAGGCCATAAAAACAACTTGGAAGCAAAAAAATTTGAAAAATTTGAAAGTCCAAAATTCATCAAAATTTCGTACAATTTTCATGTTCTCAGAAACTCTTCAAAATAAACAAAACTGTGTTATAGGCCATAAAAACCACTTGGAAGCATAAAAATTTGAAAGTCCAAAATTCATCAAAATTTCGTACAATTTTCATGTTCTCAGAAACTCTTCAAAATCAACAAAACTGTGTTATATAGGCCATAAAAACAACTTGGAAGCAAAATAATTTGAAAATTTTAAAAGTCTAAAATTCATCAAAACTTCGTACAATTTTCATGTTCTCAGAAACTCTTCAAAATCATCAAAAGTCTGTTATAGACCATAAAAACCACTTGGAAGCAAAAAAATTTGAAAGTCCAAAATTCATCAAAATTTCGTACAATTTTCATGTTCTTAGAAACTCTTCAAAACCAACAAAACTGTGTTATAGGCCATAAAAACAACTTGGAAGCAAAATAATTTGAAAATTTTAAAAGTCTAAAATTCATTAAAATTTCGTACAATTTTCATGTTCTCATAAACTTTTCAAAATCATCAAAAGTCTGTTATAGGCCATAAAAACAACTTCGAAGCAAAATAATTTGAAAAATTTAAAAGTCTAAAATTCATCAAAATTTCGTACAATTTTCATGTTCTCAGAAACTCTTCAAAATCATCAAAAGTCTGTTATAGACCATAAAAACCACTTGGAAGCAAAAAAATTTGAAAGTCCAAAATTCATCAAAATTTCGTACAATTTTCATGTTCTCAGAAACGCTTCAAAATCAACAAAACTGTGTTATAAGCCATAAAAACAACTAGGAAGCAAAATAATTTGAAAAATTTAAAAGTCTAAAATTCATCAAAATTTCGTACAATTTTCATGTTCTCAGAAACTCTTCAAAATCATCAAAAGTCTGTTATAGACCATAAAAACCACTTGGAAGCAAAAAAATTTGAAAGTCCAAAATTCATCAAAATTTCGTACAATTTTCATGTTCTCAGAAACGCTTCAAAATCAACAAAACTGTGTTATAAGCCATAAAAACAACTAGGAAGCAAAATAATTTGAAAAATTTAAAAGTCTAAAATTCATTAAAATTTCGTACAATTTTCATGTTCTCAGAAACTGTTCAAAATCATCAAAAGTCTGTTATAGGCCATAAAAACAACTTGGAAGCAAAATAATTTGAAAAATTTAAAAGTCTAAAATTCATCAAAATTTCGTACAATTTTCATGTTCTCAGAAACTCTTCAAAATCATCAAAAGTCTGTTATAGACCATAAAAACCACTTGGAAGCAAAAAAAAATTTGAAAGTCCAAAATTCATCAAAATTTCGTACAATTTTCATGTTCTCAGAAACTCTTCAAAATCAACAAAACTGTGTTATAAGCCATAAAAACAACTTCGAAGCAAAATAATTTGAAAAATTTAAAAGTCTAAAATTCATCAAAATTTCGTACAATTTTCATGTTCTCAGAAACTCTTCAAAATCATCAAAAGTCTGTTATAGACCATAAAAACCACTTGGAAGCAAAAAAAATTTGAAAGTCCAAAATTCATCAAAATTTCGTACAATTTTCATGTTCTCAGAAACTCTTCAAAATCAACAAAAGTGTATTATAGGCCATAAAAACAACTTGGAAGCAAAATAATTTGAAAAATTTAAAAGTCTAAAATTCATCAAAATTTCGTACAATTTTCATGTTCTCAGAAACTCTTCAAAATCATCAAAAGTCTGTTATAGACCATAAAAACCACTTGGAAGCAAAAAAAATTTGAAAGTACAAAATTCATCAAAATTTCGTACAATTTTCATGTTCTCAGAAACTCTTCAAAATCAACAAAACTGTGTATATAGGCCATAAAAACAACTTGGAAGCAAAATAATTTGAAAATTTTAAAAGTATAATATTCATCAAAATTTCGTACAATTTTCATGTTCTCAGAAACTCTTCAAAATCATCAAAAGTCTGTTATAGACCATAAAAACCACTTGGAAGCAAAAAAATTTGAAAGTCCAAAATTCATCAAAATTTCGTACAATTTTCATGTTCTTAGAAACTCTTCAAAATCAACAAAACTGTGTTATAGGCCATAAAAATCAGCAAGTTTTTGATTAATATATTTGAGAGTTTTCTCTTTGGTTCTTCATTGAACTTTCCGAACTTATCAAGGGGTTACCTTGTAGCGTTCAAAACCGACTTATCAATCGGTATCCCGCAACCGTTTGTGGTGTCTTCACATACCAAGGTTCTCACCTCTTTATAGGTGACGGGTCGCGGTTCCATACCATCTAATCATACCAAGGTTTCCACCTCTTTATAGGTGACGGGTCGCGGTCTTTAGTTTGGCTTTTATTTATTGTTATTTTTATCATTGATTTTATTCCGCATTTGTTCAAGAAACCTGATAGATAGGTCCACCCCTTGGTCGATCTTGTGTCACCTTGGTCGATCTCGCATCATTTGGTATCAGAGCTTAGGCTCTATCAAGGTTTTTAGTGTCTTGTTATTTTTGTTTTCATTAGAAAAAGAAAATTATTTCAGAAAAAAAAAAACTGATTTGTTAAGTTTCTATTGAAAGGTTGTCAAAAAAAAAAGGAAGTCATTTCTATTTCTTGTTGAGTCTTGTTATCCTCGCTAACATATATAAAAAAAAGAAGAAGAGAAGAATCAAAAAGAGCACAAAAAAAAAAAAAAGTGCCAAACAAAAAATAAATAAATTTAAAGGGATCCAAAAAGAGCACAAAAAAATAATAATATATATATAAGTGCCAACGAAAGAGGATTGTCTAATTGTCGTTTCGAGTACTTGTGTCTATTGTTAAAATTCTGATTTTTTAGGTGTGTCACTTCATTCTATAAAAAGTTTGTTCGCATTACCAACTCTTAAACGCTACAAGTAAACGTCTTGTGGTTTATTAAGTTCATAGAGAACCTATAGAGGAAACGACGAGTGGGTAAGGTTGAGCGAGTGAGAACATATTTGAGTGGAAAAAGGCAGAGTGTGTGAGATTAATAGAGGGTAAAAGCCAATATAGTGATACACGAGTGACGAGTGAACAATTACGAGCGATACACGTGAGGGAGTGCGTGAGGATTTAAATTTTTGGTTCTAATACTTTATTTGCAGCGACGTTCATCTCGAATGGGTTCGGGAGGAGGCGACACAAGGTTACAAATGGAGGCGATGATGGGAGAAATGCGAAGGTTGTTTACGGCTGAGTTCGAGCGAATAAACGAACGAATCCACGAAATACAAAATAACCATAACGAGCATCCGCGAAATAATCACAATGGCGGCGATGGAGAAGAGGCGGAAGAAGATGATCGGGCATCGGACGATACTTTGCCTAGGGCTAATAATCGACATAGAAATCGGCGAGGTAGAAATGGAGATAGGGTTGATGACAACATGAGTAGTATTAAAATGAAAATCCCAGCGTTCCAAGGGAAAAACGATCCGGAGTTATATTTGGAGTGGGAAAAGAAGATGGAGATGGTGTTCGAATGTCATAACTATTCAGAACTAAAGAAAGTAAGGATAGCAGCCGTTGAGTTCACCGATTACGCTATCGTTTGGTGGGATCAAGTGGTTACTAGTCGAAGGAGGAATAGAGAGAGACCGATCGAAAGGTGGGCTGAGATGAAAGCTATTATGAAGAAACGGTTCGTTCCTAGTCATTACTATAGGGACTTATATCGACGGTTACAAGGAATCACCCAGGGATCTAAAAGTGTTGACGATTATCATAAAGAAATGGAGATAGCGATGATTCGGGCTTATATCGATGAAGATAGAGAGGCTACTATGGCTCGTTTTCTAAACGGTTTAAACAAGGAGATAGCTAACGTAGTAGAGTTACAACACTATGTGGAGTTAGAAGATATGGTACACATGGCTATCAAAGTAGAGAGACAGTTGAAGGCGAAGAGTTCCACACGAATAGGACAAAAATATGGTTCAACTTCATGGAACCAAAACTGGAGTAAAAAGGAGGAAAAGACCTATTCGAAACCTAAAACCGAAACACCAAAGGATACGAAGGATAAAGCTACATCGAGTCAAGGTAAATCTGAACCGAAAGCTTCTAGAAATCGAGATGTACAATGTTTCAAATGTTTAGGAAGGGGACATTATGCTAGTGATTGTCCAAACCGAAGGGCTATGATTATGAGGGAAGATGGTGAGATTGAATCGGAAGGCGAATCTGAACATAGCCAAGACGAAGACGATAACGAGCAAGAACATCCGGTCGATGGGGTGATATTAGTTGCTAAGAAGGCGTTAAGTGTTCAGATTAGGGAAGACGAGGAGGAGATACAACGCGAGAACATCTTTCCTACCAGATGTCACGTTAGCGATAAGGTGTGTAGTATGATTATTGATGGTGGGAGTTGTGTCAATGTTGCTAGTAGCATTATGGTGGAGAAACTGAATTTAAAAACATCCAAACATCCGAAACCTTACAAATTACAATGGTTTAACGATTGTGGCGAGGTTAGGGTTCTAAAACAGGTGTTAGTTTCATTCTCAATAGGGAGGTATAAGGATGAAGTGTTGTGTGACGTAGTTCCTATGCAAGCGGGGCATATTCTATTAGGAAGGCCATGGCAATTTGATAGGAGAGTAACACACGATGGCTATAAGAATCGATACTCTTTTGTATTCAATGCAAAACCGATTACACTCGTTCCATTAACTCCAAGGCAGGTGTATGACAACCAAGTGAGAATGAAAGAGAGTGAAAAAAAATATGAGAGTGAAAAGAAAGAGAATGAAAAGAAAAGGAGTGAAAAGAATGAGAGTTCAAAAAAATCAGATGTAAAGGAGAGAAAAAAAGTGAGTATATATGCGAGAGAAAGCGAGGTTAAAAAGGCTTTGTTTCAAAATCAGCCGATGATTGTACTCTTGTACAAGGAGGCTTGTTTAAACGCTAACAAAACTACAATTTTCATGTTCTCAGAAACTCTTCAAAATCAACAAAAGTGTGTTATAGGCCATAAAAACAACTTGGAAGCAAAATAATTTGAAAAATTTAAAAGTCTAAAATTCATCAAAATTTCGTACAATTTTCATGTTCTCAGAAACTTTTCAAAATCATCAAAAGTCTGTTATAGGCCATAAAAACAACTTGGAAGCAAAAAAATTTGAAAAATTTAAAAGTCCAAAATTCATCAAAATTTCGTACAATTTTCATGTTCTCAGAAACTCTTCAAAATCAACAAAAGTGTGTTATAGGCCATAAAAACCACTTTGAAGCAAAAAAATTTGAAAGTCCAAAATTCATCAAAATTTCGTACAATTTTCATGTTCTCAGAAACTCTTCAAAATCAACAAAAGTGTGTTATAGGCCATAAAAACCACTTGGAAGCAAAAAAATTTGAAACTCCAAAATTCATCAAAATTTCGTAGAATTTTCATGTTTTCAGAAACTCTTCAAAATAAACAAAAGTGTGTTATAGGCCATAAAAACCACTTGGAAGCAAAAAAAATTCAAAGTCCAAAATTCATCAAAATTTCGTACAATTTTCATGTTCTTAGAAACTCTTCAAAATCAACAAAACTGTGTTATAGGCCATAAAAACCACTTGGAAGCAAAAAAATTTGAAAGTCCAAAATTCATCTAAATTTCGTACAATTTTCATATTCTCAGAAACTTTTCAAAATCAACAAAACTGTGTTATAGGCCATAAAAACCACTCGGAAGCAAAAAAATTTGAAAGTCCAAAATTCATCAAAATTTCGTACAATTTTCATGTACTCAGAAACTCTTCAAAATCAACAAAAGTGTGTTATAGGCCATAAAAACAACTTGGAAGAAAAATAATTTGAAAAATTTAAAAGTCTAAAATTCATCAAAATTTCGTAGAATTTTCATGTTTTCAGAAACTTTTCAAAATCATCAAAAGTCTGTTATAGGTCATAAAAACAACTTGGAAGCAAAAAAATTTGAAAAATTTAAAAGTCCAAAATTCATCAAAATTTCGTACAATTTTCATGTTCTCAGAAACTCTTCAAAATCAACAAAACTGTGTTATAGGCCATAAAAACCACTTTGAAGCAAAAAAATTTGAAAGTCCAAAATTCATCAAAATTTCGTACAATTTTCATGTTCTCATAAACTCTTCAAAATCAACAAAAGTGTGTTATAGGCCATAAAAACCACTTGGAAGCAAAATAATTTGAAACTCCAAAATTCATCAAAATTTCGTAGAATTTTCATGTTTTCAGAAACTCTTCAAAATAAACAAAAGTGTGTTATAGGCCATAAAAACCAATTGGAAGCAAAAAAATTTGAAAGTCCAAAATTCATCAAAATTTCGTACAATTTTCATGTTCTCAGAAACTCTTCAAAATCAACAAAACTGTGTTATAGGCCATAAAAACCACTTGGAAGCAAAAAAATTTGAAAGTCCAAAATTCATCTAAATTTCGTACAATTTTCATATTCTCAGAAACTCTTCAAAATCAACAAAACTGTGTTATAGGCCATAAAAACAACTTGGAAGCAAAATAATTTGAAAAATTTAAAAGTCTAAAATTCATCAAAATTTCGTACAATTTTCATGTTCTCAGAAACTTTTCAAAATCATCAAAAGTCTGTTATAGGCCATAAAAACAACTTGGAAAAATTTACACACGAAATTCCTTCCAAAAATATGCAAAAACTAAACAACCCATAGATAAACAATAGATGTATATGATTAAGAAAAAAGGAGATTTAGCTGAAAAAGGGATTGATCAGATTATTAGATATAGATGGGGCGTTAGATGTGTGTGTAAATTTATTTAAAATATTAATATATATAAATGATTTGAGAAATTTAAGGATAATTTTTGGGATGTTTTATTTTTCTAATTTGAAGCAGAGGATTAAACCCTAAAGATAAAGAGAGAGATGAGATTTGTTAGTAATGGAGGAAAACTTGATCTGTTTTATGAGAAGGGTACTTTACATGTTTTTTATTTTATTTTTATTATCAACTTAAATAGTATGGTTCATATCTATCATATCTCATACAATCAGTCACAAATTAACATCACAGTATATAATCAAACAAAATCACTGCATAAAATAAAAACTCTATATTATTACCCTAAGTCGAATTGGGGTTTTGCGACCTCTCTATCAGCGAATTCAATTTACTATCTTGTATTACTGAAGAGTCAATTTAGTACCATTTAAAACACTTGACTTGGGTTTCAATTCCAACTGAACTTGTGCCAACAAAATAGATAGATCTCAACTAAAAGACTCCGTTTTGCTCCGCTTAATTCCCGTCTCAGCATCGAGCCTTAGTATGGCATCCCGATTAATATCACGTGTTTTGATATGGTCAAACCCGGATCAGATGGGTCAATCCGCTCAAAATATATGATTTTTTTGTATTAAAAAAAAATACTTAGTATAAAAAACATGTTGATAATCAATCAAGATTTATACTTAAATTGTGTATGGATACATTTTTATATTTATTTGGTTTATTCTCGATTGTGCATGTTGCATACATTTTTTTTTTTGATAGTATACCGATAAAGTATTGTTATATAAGTGCTTAATTTATGTTGTTAATTAAATTTACAACATTTATGCCAAGTCGAAATTCAAAAATATTCAAAAAAAATGTTAAATTATGATTTTCCGCCTGCGCCATGCTTATTCACATAGGCCCTTAGACCCACCTTCCACTTTTAGTCCGTCTTGCGACTTTTGAAAATTTGTAGCTGACTTGGATGTTTAGTTGTATCGTCTCTACGATAAGCATTTTTCATATGTCTAGTTGTTAGTATTGTGCAATAATGGTCACTAAATTTTGCACTATGTCTTTTTCGATTTTGGCTTAGGAGGAAATGTCGATTGCAGTTGCTGCATTGGTTTTTTGGGTCATTGGACTCGGTTAGCTTATTCTTAGATCGGGTTTATTAGTGTGTTGGTACCCCGATAATATTTTCTTGAGCTGTGCTGAGTAAATCTTAGGCCTTTTGTGTATAACATTTGTGCTTTTTTCAGCGACCATCAATTAACCTGCTTCTTTCTGTGTTTAGGTTGACTCACGACAACATTTTATTTTTCATTAAGTCACGGTATTTTTTGTATCTACGACTTGTTGGATTATGTTTTAGATTGTATGTTGTGAAATGATTTAAATAGACTTTTAGCTATACGTGGAATTTTGTGCTGTGATTTTTGATTTTCTTAGTCGTTGGAGCTTGTTCCAATGACAATGACTCATATACTAGTTATGCACATTATTTATAATAATAATGAGAAAGTCGATGTTAATTAAATATATATACCGTAATTTCCAAAACATGTCATTATACATCTCGGGAAAAAAACAAAACGTATATTTGTGTTTCCATCGTGAAACCGTGGAGACTTGGATTAATAAAATTTTATATTGTTTTTGCAAAAAAAAAATGTCCAAATTGATGTCCATATATGTTCTCCCATGTTATATATATATATATATATATATATATATATATATATATATATATATATATATATATATATATATCATTCTATTATAATAAGCCGACCCAAATCAAATGAGTCTGTCCAATTTAGCAAATTTTTTAAAAAAATACACATACACCTTTATATTAATTACAATAATACCATACTCCCATAAAAATATAAAAAGTAAAAACTAATAAAACTATTTATCACTCTTTAACAACCAAATATTATTTTAAATCTTAAACTATGTTTTTTTTGTACTATTCACATATTTATATCATAACTATATATATTTTCTATATTTTTATTGCATTACGCGCCGCACACGCAATGCGTGTGGCACGATTACTAGTATATATATATAGGCGATCAAGTGACATCAACTTAGACACAATTTTAGACATTTTTTTTGTAAAAGCACTCCAAATTAAAATTTGAATAATACAAATTTTCACGTTTTCACGACGAGAAGAGAAATATGCGTCTTGTTTTTTTTTTCGAAATGAATAATTGCATGTTTTGAATTTTTTATTCTTGTTCTGTATTTTGTAATATATATGTTATTAATAGTGTAGCTCAAGAACAAAATTTGGGGCAACTTATGAAAATTTAGAGGTAGTTTGATTGCAACTTTATTACGTGTATTTATGTAGACTATTGTTGTTACTTTGTAGTATGAATTTTATAAAAGTACTTAGAAAAAACTATTACTTTTTAAACAATATTCCAAAAAACACTATCCCAAACTTTTTATTCCATTTAGCTACTATTTCGATAACATCAACAAAATTTAGATGTTTTATCCAATAAATATGTAAAGGTCTCAAAATCTGTTTTGGTTCATATATAACATTCACTTTCTCTCTCTAAACTACCTCTCTTTCCGAGAGATTTTTTCTAAATTGGCCTAGTGACCAACATAAATTTCTATTTTAGCCTAGCTGGGATGGTAATTGCAAAATCGGTATACTCTATCATGCATATCAGATCAGCGAGATAGAGTTTAGTAAAATACCCCAGCTCTTCCCCTCTTGTCCTACCAAATAGTTATTTCTCTTTCTCTCCTATTTTAACCAAACTCACTCATAAACCCACAAATCCTTAAGTAACCGACAGACAGATTTATAATAGTTTCTCTACACATGCACTGCTCATCGGGTTTATCTTTGAATCATTTTACTCTATTTATTTGTCCAATTATCCGAGATAATTTTCTCTCTCCATTCCTCTTAAATTTCGTAAAAATTATCTAATAAAATTCTAGTATGTGGCCATTCTTAGTTCTAATTGGGTTTTTTTTATAGTTTTATTATAATAATTGCTCAAAATTAAAATTGAGGGCATATAGACTAATTGTTGTTGTTTGTTCTTGTTGTCTTTTTTAATTAAAGTTTATTCGATACAACATATATATTATTGTTTAAGGTTTTTTTTTCAGATATTTTTTATAATGGTTGTGGTAATTGACTGGTAAAAAAAAGTTTTATAACCTAATTTGGAGACTTCTATATGTGGAGACTTCTATCTCGCTGTGGGGACAGGTATTGTGGAGACTTCTATCTCGCAGATCTGATATGCGAGATAGAATAGGCCAATTTGACAATTACCATCTCACCTAGGTCAAGATGAGAATTTCGGTGGGCCACTAGGCCAATTTAGAAAAAATCTCTCTCCCCCACCATTGAGCAACGTTGCCACCGTCAGAGAAATCTATGGCCACTGCCAGCTCTCTCTCTATCGTTATGTCTCTCTCTATATGTATATGTATGTAAAAAAATATAGTATGAATTTTTAACTATAGTTGTTACTTTGTAGTATGAAATTTGTAATATATAATTTTAACTATGGGCAATTAACATAACATACTCAATACTTATTATATTAATAAAAACATATACTCAAAAGTTAAACTATAAAAAACATACATTCAATTAATAATTAATAAAAAATAAAAAAGCTGATTCATCCTATCAACCTCTTTTCTGTCTCTCTCATCATTTCATTATCTCCTCCTCTCACCCTCTCTCCAATCTCCCTCTCTCCTCCTTCTTCTCTCTCTTTTCGATCTTTCATCTTTCATCTATTTTTCCCATCTCTCTCCTTATCATCACTCTATTTTTCTGATCTTTTTCTTCTCATCCCTCTCTCCAATCTCTCTCTTTCGTGTAGATTGAGACGGACACATCTGTCGAAATGGGCGACGATGGTATAGAGCGAGCTCAAAAACTCGAGGTTGATGTCGACGGAGATGCGGTCGTCGAAAAAGAGGGTCACGCGGCGACGTGGTAGTTCGAGATAGGAGGACAGATAAGAGTTGAATTTGTTAATTAGTGTATAATGTTGAAAAATAAGTGTATGAATTACGTGAATTAATGGTATGAAGTTGAAAATTATGTATATGAATTATGTAAGTAAGGATATAAAATCGACCCCACGTCTTGCGTAACTAGTTATATAAAAAGTATTTGAATATTTGTTATTCATAGTTCAAAGCAAACAGAGTAAACTGAAGAGCATATATTCTTTTCAATAGGTCAAATTTATAGTATTTTTGGTGAGATTGTCAAAGTTTGATTCCCCATCCATCACTTCAGGAGGGAGCTAGAACGAGGTCCTGAACCCTATCTTGTATAAAGCTTTCTATATATTTTATGTGCATATTGTATGTTCTTTCCTTACTAATTGAAAGGGTCTTGAATCTAGATTAGAAGATGGAAATATGAAAATTGGGAAATCTTTTGCTGATGAATAAAGGAACCAAGTACAATTTGAGTAATAGAAATTCCAACTTGAGTAAGCCAATAAAACAAAACCTAAGTCGTAACTTTACAAACAACAGAAAAAGACGTCTTTTAGAGTAAGATCTAAACAATGAAAATAGGACAACTAAGAAAATGCAAAATTTTCAATATATTTCATGTAGCCAAATCGGTAGAGATCCCTCCAAAGGTAATCGGTTCAGTTCCTGTGAACGACCTAATATAATTTAAGTCTTTTACCTTTCACAACAAAAGAAAAATAGATGTATCCAGGAAATTTTGAACCTACGACTTCTTGTGAGGGAAGACTCGAGTACCATATTGCTACGAGTACTGCGCATTTCGGTGCCTTTTAACTACTGGTGCCTAAGCTTGGTGGGTGTTTCGGCTGCCACTAGGACCCCCCTCCCCCTGTGTTCAGGCATTACAATGGGAAAACAAAAAAGGCATCTTAAATCTTTTTACCTATGTGACGTACTATTGTTTGCTTATGTTGTTTTCTTTTTAATTTGATGATGTAATTTTCATTAATTTATTTATTAATTGATGTAATTGCTTTAAGAAAAAATGTAGTAGTTGCTAACGTGAACAAAAATTTGAAAACATTGTTTTCGCTTACCCATCCAATGTGGAAATACTGTGCTTGGAGGCGGTGGCGTCGGATGTTGTTTCCTTCTCACTAGTTTAATCATGCTCTGATAGTTCCACTGTAAAGTTTAAAAACATACTTGAACCAAAATATCAGGAATTCAAGAAGACGAGGAGGATCACGACAATGAAGATGATTGTCAAACATTATTGGCAATTTGTCCTCTTCATTAGTTTTTTCACAGTTTCTTTTGTCATTTCCTTTTTCACAAGATTTGTTTTTCAGAGTTGAGAAGAACGTTTCACTTCTATTCCTAAATAAGTCAATCTTTTGGGTTAAGCGACTTCGAACTATTTTCCCATTTTAGTACAGTTAAAATACAATATGAGATTTACCAATAATATCAAAATACAATGCGAAGGTTGCCAAATTCCTGGATGTGATATTTGAGGACATGGTGATAAACTCAGGTTGCTGTTAGTAAAAGAGTGTATATTCAGGGTGAACCATATTACTTGTTTTCAGCATTCAAGAAGCCAAGCTCTCCTTTTAAGATGAGGTATAATTTGTAAAGTAGCCTCGCAGATATTAGACATGGGACAACTATATTAGTATTACATTCCATCTGCATAAATAAATCACAAGCTATTTTCATATTAGTCCAAGGAAAATTTTACATCTCACAGCTAATTGAAGGGTTTTTTTTTCTAGGAAGGCTCGCCATGTTGGTCAAATATTGACATCTATAAAGATTAGACGACCAACATTTTAATGGTACAACTCGTATAGCGATGCTCTGAGAAAAGAATGGAAATTAATATAAATATCATTTAAAGTAACATATTCTGCTACTGAAAATGAAGTAAAGAAAAATTAGTTTGAGGAGAGAACACCACAGAGTGATTTGTAGGCAGTTACACAAAGCTTGAATTTCTCTTCTGCGGTTTCCTGCACAAATCCGTTAAAAAGCATTTAAAAGTAGTAGCAGAATAAACGTAAGATATGAATACTAAGGCAGATTAAAAGTAGTAGCAAAAAGTAAGGCATATTAAAAGTAGTAGCAAAAAGTAAGGCAGATTTGAGGAAATAATTTCACAAAATAAACTCGTAGGAAAATAATTTCATAAGATAAACTCATAGGAAAAATATGAATACCTGCAAAAACTAAGGCAAAATAGAGGAAATAATTTCATAAGATAAACTCAGGAAAATAATTTCATAAGATAAACTCATCCTCTCTATTTCTTCCAAAACTAGCATGCTTCGTGACTAGAGGTCTTGAACTATATCCAAAATTCAAATCCTACTTATTTATGAATTATACCATTTTATCCAAAGGAAATCCTAACCAAACCAACTGGTTGATAAAGTGAATACGGATTTGTCAAGTATAGCAGCATATACTGAAATCCTTGATAAATTGACATACTTATACTTCCATCGCCCTTTTTTTGTCTACTTTTTTCTTCGCTTCTAATAAACATACAGAAAATGGTTGTATTTATCTAAAGCCAAAGCCAGGGAACCATCGTTTGGTACATCTATCAAATATTGTACCTTTGTACAGATAATTCCATACAATTTTAACCCCAGGCAATGATATTTTGTATTTGTCTTTAAAGTCTTTCAGATAACTACCTCCGTCATAATTAACAAAAAAATCATCTTAGGTTTCTATAAAATGACGACTTCAACATAAAACTTCTCCATGATTGCCAAATATCGCTACAGTTAAGACATAGAATGCACTACAATACTATTTTACTACACATCCACTTCTTAAAGATGCGAGACAGGAAACATAAACTTGTACTGACACAAATATGTATAATTAGAACATTACCAGAACTTAACCACGCTGCTTACCTGTACCAACATAAAGCGGTTTCCTCTACAGATACACTGCTAGCTTGGGCTCATAGTTATAAGTAAATAAAATTATCCTCATTCTAAATTATTATTAATATACAGTAAAAGACGTAATCAGTTACCTGTGAAGGACCTTGATGCTTGTCAGGATGCCACTTCAAAGCTGATAGGCGAAAACTGAAATGAAATTATACATTTTTTCTTTGGTCACTCAATATACTAAAAGAGAGCAGAATGAATCAAAGATAAGAATAGAAATCCCAATATAACATATTAAATCACTAACGCATTTTTGACGTCTTCAATTTTTAAAGGTCCTTCTGAGGGTAAACCCAATAACCTTCTGTCAGAAGATAAACCGACAGAACATGACTCGTCATCAGAATATTCAATGTCACTTGGATTCTGCCATTTTGAATATCTATCGTCTGTCCAACTTGAGTATTCTTTCCACTCAAATTCGTTGTTTATATTTCGAGATCTAATTTCCTCCCAAGACTTAAAAGACCAAGTATAAGATTTATTGCCAAAAGTTGCATGAAATAACTCGGGACATTCATCATCACTAAAACACTCCCGTCGAAGCTTACCTAAACATGTAAGAAAAGGACTTTTAGGTTTACTATTATGAAGGCAAACACTTGGGAGTAAAGAGAAGGGAACATAAGTATTATTCACAAGGTCAAAACTCAAGAGAAGGTGATGCATATAGAAATAAATCCACAAACAGAGAAGGAATCATTACAGATGAGGATATATGAAAACACAGCATACCAGTCTTCAACATTCTGAGTTCGTTATTCCTGCTTACCAGGGAAAAAAACTAAATATCTGATTCCTAACCACAGTGGTGATACATGCAAAAAAGCACAATGCCGATAACCTAAACGGTAAAATCAAACACGACTGGACTTCCAATACAATATTACCCAAGTGCCATGGCTTATACCCAGTACTTGAAGATTCTCGTCATGGTAGTAAATGTAATAGCAAATAGCTTCTAACTTAACCAATAAATCTGGAGAAAAAGCTCAGCGCACAGGATTTTTTTTCATGAGGTAGCCTGTGCTTTCACATTATTCTAAAAAAGCCAATAAGTCATTTTATGAGATATACTTTTGGACTAGCATGATTATAAAATTGCTAATAAAGCACAAAAACTGCCCAATAATGCAGGCATAATCTATAAAGTTACACAGAAAACTATTTCATAGGCTCTAAGACACTGTAGATCATACATGCACATAATTATGATAGATGAATCCTAACTTTTCTTTAATTTTTGAAGGACCATAATCAATTCCAGTCTATCAACAATGATCTTATGTACTGTATAATCCAGTAAGGGAACAATTTCTTACAAGACAATAAGAAAAGAGCAGACCACATCTGTGAGGAGTAATTTCCAATATCATTTTGGCATATAATTAACACGAATTTAACCATTTATTTAATAAGAACAAATATGCAACAGGAAATGCAAGTCTCACGTTTTATCCTCTTGTGATGAGCTTTATGGGTCTGTCGTGGAGAAGACTTAAAACGGCTGTTCTTCTTATCTGCATTGTCTTTGATATTGGGAATATATTCCTATCGACAAACAAAAGGAAAATCTCACATGTATATTTCTTCTGGAGAATACTAACATGTAGGCAAGCAGATATTTATATGCATAGGAATATCTACCAAATTATTAAGCCTGGGCTAACAAAACAGCATAAATCAATGAGAAACTTAGCCCTAGGTACTACTTTTGTGACTTAATTAGTGAGAAATGTCTTACGTTTAACCCAATTGCATAAAAAAAGAACAGCATCAACCAATGCAACAAAAGATAGAACTTCTTTGGACAATTTTCTCAAATATCTTTAACTTAAATGAAACGGCAACTCTAAAAGGAGATCAAAAAGAAAAAACTAGTTCCTGAAAGGAATGAAATATTAAGAAACTGATGGCTGCATACAAGTCTCATGAAAACCTCCCCCTTCTCGAGGAAAAGATGTGTGACGGAATCTAATTCTACATGACATAATTAACTTGGAACCATCTGGAGATAAAAGTATGAATGAATTACCCACCCTCTAGAGGATAACATTTGTGCAATATAAATATTACCTGAAACCTATCACCGAAAAGAAGACCTTTTCGAGCTTTCTTTGCGTCGGCTCGCTTTTCACGTATTTCAAATCTGATACAATTCTGCAGCCACCACATAATAACATTATAAAAACTTTACGAGGCAAAAGCATGAAAGACGAAACCACAGAAATGGCACTCAGATTGGAAGCAATACAAAGACAGTCACAAATCAGGACAGGACACAACGTGGTTACTTTGGAAACATGGGCAAAAACGTGAAATGAAAGTATGAAACAGACCACAGGTAGCATTTTTCAAGTATGAGGCACAGGACACAACTGAAAACACGAAAGACATGAGACAATCAGGACAGGATAACAGTATTTCAATTTCATATCATTAAGGTGTACAGATTTTTTTTCTTTGACATAATTACAGTAAAAGAGGCATCATAGAATTGTTCATATGATGCAAAATTACAGAGAAATTTTGACGGTATGGACATCTTTTTAATAAGAAAAGTTCAAGAAAATTTGTAATATAAATAAATTGATGGCACACTGCGTTTTCAAATGAATTATCTCAGTAGAATATGGTACAGAAAAGTTTCAAGTATGCCCTAGGGTGACCGTGGCAGGCTCCAAACCAGACATTATGTCCTCCATGTTCCCCAAACGTGTCAAACAAAGACAAATAACGCAGTTATACCAATTATATAAAACAACGCCTTTAATGTGGTGACATGTCACCCTTAAATCAGAAAAATCTTCTTTTATCCTATAGTAGTTAATTCTACTTCTCAACAGAAAAAATTTTATGCTTGAGGCATAAACTATTATGTCAGTCTTATTAATTTTGAAAATTTTCAGCTTAAATAGTTGAAACAGATCCTCTGATTCCCTTGTTTTAAGTTATCAGTATAAATCTCCAATATTCATTCGGTCTTATTTTGGGTATGGCTGCACAATCCCTAATGGGTGTATCGTTCCATTGGACTTTTGTTGATAACTTTTTCCTTCTTTTGCAACCAAACACGAACTGGTATCTATGCTAAGGCATGGCTGGTCTTCTGGGGATATAGCTGAGTTACATTTTAAACGGATATGCAGGATGCACTTATTACAAGGCACTCAAAAAAAAAAATCATTTTTCCACTATCCTTAATTACCATAACCAATAATAAATACTAATTTCCCAACCTTTATAACCGACAAAGCTTAAAACCAAGCAATAGCCAAGATTCTGGTACTTCTTTCTATTTAAGTTTTATCAATCTCTCAATTTTAAGGGTTTATTTAAGAATATCACCTATGCATGTCGTTGTCATTCAAGTCAACATACTCTCTCTGGAACTACTCACTCAAGTTTGTGTATTCATTGTGGGCTTATATTTCATCTACCCACATAATTCACATAAATACAGATATATCTCATCCTGTATATGCTACTGAACTCGTCCACAAGTCTTAACTTATTGATAAATACAATCTGTTTTCGCTACGCTGGTCCAAACAGATAATAGGGTGCCCTGATAGTGTTTTTAATTATTCGTTCTGGCTGTGTGGTGGACTTTCGATTTCACTTCCTTCCTTACTAATGCACCATATGAAACTGCCAAAGCTTATGCTCAACAAGGTTTCCTAAAAGATCCTAATTCTTCTGCTATATCATACACTCCAGGTATCAAAAGAATAACTTTTGACAAAATTGGATACAAACAAATAGATTTAAAGTGTTTAACATCATATCAAAATGTAACTAATAATAGTGGTATGAACATTTAATATCCTTGAATTTAAATCATTTTTTCAATTAAGAACCAATTTCAATATCAAGAGTAACGTCAGCTTCTCCAAATTGATGTTCCCAATTGACAAAAGCTTTCAACAGCTGATTTAAGGTACTTACTCTACCATGATGCACCAGCAGATCGCCATTAAATTAAAACTGTACAGGAGTTATTAGTATCACTCAAAAGGCCGGGATTTCAAGGTAAACGAATTAGAAGACTAACGCCCAAATATGTTATCATGGTCACGGAATTTGTATATATTTTTCCTACTGGTACGAATGCATACGGTAATCATGTACCACCATGCACACAGTGTTAAAAACTCGGAAATTATTTAAGCGATTAATAGATGTTTGGAATGCACAAACCCAGCAGACCACTGACAGACCACAGGATGATGCAAGAATATAGAAGTTTAACTTGTAAGATGCATCATTAGACTGATACAAACAACTTTATTAGTACCTTAGATGGTTTTTGACGTTGAGTTGATTCTCCATCCTGCAAAAGCATTTAATTTCCATTAACATGTATGACATGACGGCAAGACAATATATCACACAAACTGTAAGACAGAAGATGGGCTAGCATAACCTGAAACAATTTCATAAAACCAGATAGAAGCAAAAAAAAAAAAAAATATATATATATACACTAAAAGAAGGTGGTAACCAACTCTGCTGTCCAACTGTTCCTAATAATAAGAATTCTCTCTCAGAGTTATTCATCTAGAAGACTTGATTAATTTAAAGAACAAATACCAATAAACAAAATGAACATCCTACTAGCTACAATTTTTTACTACTTGTAAAAGCTAAATGTTTCCTTTTTTTTCAACTGAGAATCATAAAAAGTGTTGAAATACTTTGGTTCCCTAATTCTTCCACAAAGAAACAACTTCTAGAGCTCCTATCCGACAAGAATATTGACCTCTATATATTTAATGCCAAATTTCATCATGAATAATTTCTTCCTTCTAAGAACTCTCACGTTTAACTTGTTGTAACAAGGGATGAAGTTGATTTGTGCATATCAGGACGTGGGACTTGGGAACAAGTTTCATTGTGCAACCATATTAAGAATATCCTCATTTTCCTTAATTTTTCACCAATTTAAAGTTTAAATATACATTACATATTGATGACTACATTACATCATTGTGGATAATACTATTTTTCCTAGCGCAAATTCCACTATTACAGAGAATAACAATATCACCTATTTCTTTCCCAAAAAATGAAGTATCTCAGTGAATGAAGTCTTCTCATAAGCAAAAGTATCATCACCCAGATCTAACTACCACATTGAAAGGGTAATATATAAATAGACAGCCATTTGAGAAAGTTAATAAGTAGTAGGGTTCTTAAACATTTATGTGCAAAACTACAAGCGTCTAAAGTTGGTCCATTTAAAAAGCATAAACACTAACCAAAATGTCATACAGGGAGTAGTATTAACCAAAAAATTAAAGAATTAGCACTAGTTATCAAAACAGCCAATTGAACCCCCAAAACAGCCAAACATCATATATCTGTATGGTTCGCCTTATATATCAAACAAACACCTACAAGTCAAAGCACGAGATTCATAGCGTAAGTGATAGAACATAAAAATTGGACCCGAATATATCTATTCGGGTACGAATCGACCCACCCATTATTTGAGGGTATCCAAGGCTAAAACCCAAAAACCCATGGTCTAATAGAGCTTTCCTAACAAGCCATTATCTATAAGGGTCCAGCCCAATAGTAAAGATCCCTAATGAAAAAGCCCATGAGGTGGCTCTTGAGATAACGACATTTGTCAACATCCCATGAGACATAATTGTCTATAAATAGCCAACTACCCCCCATAAAAGGAGGACCAGAAAATCTACCTAAAAAATATAGAGAGAAGGAAAGAAAAGAGAAAAACTCGTCAGTACTTGTCACATTCAAAAGCATACCGAGCAAGATATAAAACCGAACACCAAGGTCGAAGGAAGATCAAGATCAGCAGAGCAAGTTGTAATACCGAGCATAGATATATATATAGGAAATTGTATTCCGAGCAAGTATTTCACCGAGCTTAATAAAGATTAAAGAAGGATTCTTTATTTATTCTATTCTTATATATTATATTGTTGTTGAAAAGCCTAACCCCACCCACCAAAGTTATGGCTTTATCAAATGGCGCCGTCTCCGGGAATCATCTAGTTTCCAACTAGTTTCGAAATCGAACACCAACACTCTATCAGACGAGCAACAATGGTAACCAATATAGAGGAAATCCATCCCGAAACAGTCGAAACCAATAACCAAAACATACAAATTAGCCAACGAGACTTCGACGACCTACTTGCCATCCGCGACAGATATGACGCTATCCAGTCCGGAAACCACCAAAAACAACAGACTGAACAACAGCAGCAGCTTGAAGGAATCGTCCACGAGAACCCTACGTCCTCGGATGACGAACAAGCTTTGCCCGAATTAAGGAGCGCAAGAAGGCGCTTACCCGTATCCCAGGCAGGACCGAGCTCAAGAGCCCCACAGCCAGAAGCCTCGGTTAATTCCAGTTCCCACCAAGTTCATCTTCAAACGAACGAAGCCCACCGGTATGGCATGCCCGAGGGCTTTGTCCTCGAGCAAATTGCTCCCATATCCCCACCACGGGTAATTACCCCGTCCACGGTGGAAGTACAACCCCTCGTTCCCCAAGCAAGGAACGAGGCCGCATTAACACACGCCGAACGGGGGCACCACGCCCAGCTTCAAGCTCAGCTGGCCGCATGCATGTCGGCTATGGCGACAGCAGGTATCACGATACCGCCCGCCCAAACCGACAATGCACATGCCGACCCCGACATAACATGGAAGATTCCGCCTACAGGGCTGCCATGGAAGTAGCAGGGCGGCAACCAAATACAAGAAGGCCCCACCGAGGGGGCAATGTCCCAGCAACGGTCCCGCCAACATTTGTGCAATTTAGACACCAGTAATTGTGATCAAACTATCACTAAGCATGAATTATGTTAAAAGACATGACGGTGAGTGGACGGGGATAAGCAGAGGGTACAGTGAAAAAGGAATATCAACATTAGGAATAAATTATGTTTAATGGTGTAAATATTACACAAAAAGTGGAAGAGGAACTTTATAAACTTATACAACTACTCCCATTACTCTTCTGCATCTGAATAAAATCAATAAGAACCAACACTCTTTCTATTCATAAAATAGTAATGACGAGTAAGATGCCATGATATTTTACTTCTCAATGGGGTATTGAGTTTTACAAAATTCTCGGTAATTTAATTTCACGATTTCAGATATAAAATCAAGAAACTGAAAGAATTAAAAGTTGCGTAAATGCTTTTTCACTATAAGTTGCTTAAATTCAAATAGCTAAAAGAACAGATAGGCAAACAATTTATTTAGCAGATGGCCGACAAAATGTACAGTAAGTCAACTTCTAAAATTTCTTCAACTATGTAAGAATAATCAATAATAGATAACTCTTGCACTCTTCGGAGGCTCTTAATAAATTGCAAATCTAAGAAAATTTCTACCTCACCTGCACATAAAGCTCTGGTTCTGGTTCAAGGAAGATTTGATGAGACTCTTTATCTTGAAATCTAACTATCTATAAAAATAAATAAGAGAATATAACATCTTCACTAGAAAAAAAGGGGCAAACGAAATTGACAAGTAAAAAAATCAGATGAAAGGGAAATATAGAAGTTCTAACAGAACCGTAATTGCATTTATCGTTTGGAATAACTAGTCCCACAGCAGAACTCTATCGAGAAAATTTCATATACAAGACGAAGCAATGGATCACAAGTTTACTCTGGAAAGTTAGCTCACAACATGATACCTCTTTGTGTTTATTTCTAATTATAACCTTTGTGGGATATTTTAAGTACCATTAGTTGCATTTATCTACTATAATCCAAAACCTAATGTTTAAATGTGATATCACATTTTACCAAAATCCTTTTCTTTGTCATATGATCCCTATATCCAATGGGTTTAATTATCTTGACAGATGTAGGATATTGTTCCTTTCTATGTGCTGTTGGTCATCTGGAGTGAGAGAAATATGAGGGCTTTCGGAATTGTCAAATGACTCAGACCTGAACATAGTAATCAAAAGAAAAAAATTATATATTTATTGCTATTTTGAGTTCAAAATTGTCATCCTTTTGCACTAGTAGATCCTGACAACTGTATAGTTCATTTCCAAAGATCAGCCCCTTCTTTGCCAGTTATTGATTCTATTACCAAACTTATCCTAAAGTATGTGCTGAAACAAAAACACAAATTATTTATCTCACTCAGAGGATACGGAACAACTTCAAATGATTTTTACATATTTAAATGAAAATAGAATAGGAAGTGTCAAAATTTGTACTCCGTATCAGTTTCCATAAAGTGGTAACCGTTTTTGGGAAAAAGAAACAAACTTTAACTCCTCACACATGACAGCAACATGAAATAACTTCTCATTGTAATGGTAATTGCCATGGGAGTGAGGACACCGACACAAAAATAGAAACAATGAAAGAAATAGATTAGCAGATATTACATTTAATTTTCAACCTGTATGGATTTCCAAATTTTAACTCAAAAGGATAGTCGATCAAAATGGATTACTCTTACAGTCCTAATCACCAACAAGACTTTATCGAATAATAAGTATGCATAAAGATTTAATTAACCTTATCTTCAATGGAGGGGCAGTATCTAGGGCCCTTGGCTTCAACCCATCCACCATAAGTGGGAGTTTCATGCAAATTATCTTTAATCAGTTGATGAGTAGTCTTTGTTGTACGAGTGAGGTAACAGCACATTTGTTCCCTCTCTATATGATACTCAGGGTCAAAGCTAAACCAGCTAACCTGCTTGGCGAATAATTTCAACCAATAAATTCAACAATAATTGATTTTTCTGGAACATAATGTAAATTTGAATCTTTAATTGGTACACGTTTGGTGTATGTACGCTTCATCCAAAGTGGCTTTCCACCTACTTGAATAGGACTTATACATGTACAAGCCTCTAACTTTTAAGTTATTAAGAACATTTCTAAATAAAATGATAAGACATATTATAAAGCCACATGACACATTTTAGCATCTCTATGAGAATTTACAATTAAACGGTTGTTGCTGAGCTTGCATAAACAGTGTGTGTGGATATATGTTCATCTACAAGCCACACACACAGCATATTTCCATACAGAAAAGCGTCAGTGTTCATATATGAAGCAAATACAAAAGAAAAATAAAAATAGGCTTCTTAAATGGTTTTTGAGTGGTTCCTAAGTTCCTATCAATAATAGATCGATATTCTTGTTTTCAGAAGGTATTTAGGCGTCCGCCTAGGAGGTGATTAGGCGGCAAAAGATCGGGCTATGCGGGAAAAAGGCGGCTTAGGCGGCCGATTAAGTACCAGGCGAACCCTTCCCGCCTAGCGCCTTTTGAAACCTTGTCTATATTAGAAACTGAAGGATATGCGGTGATCTGTAAATGTTAAAAGCGTGAAATCGAGAGGAATGACTTTTAAGCGTGACTGATGGATGTCGGTATAAGAAGGGGTACTCATAAATAATATTTTTTACTGTATTTTTAGGAAAGTTTATTTCAAATCTTTCCTAGAACTGTGGAAAATACTCCCCCCTTAGGCTCTGTTTGTTTCGAGAGCAAATAGGGGGAAACAAATATTTACGGGTAAAATAAGATTTTCGATTAATTGGTTCAATGTAAAACAAATTTACCAGGAAAATATTTAACAAATATGTCGCACCACACTGGAAATTGTTTCCCCGTAAATATACGCAGGAAACGTTTCCTCCAGACACTCAAGACTTTTTCCACGCACAAAACCACGGATATAAATCCAATGATCCAATTCTCATCTCCAAAGTATCTTATAATAATTTTATAATTCATTCCTTATCTATATCTTTAATATAAATAAACAAACATTGTTTCTTTTTAAATATTTTCCTGCAATCTTGTTAAATAAAGGTCATTATCCCATTACAAAGTAAAAGATTAATGAACTATTAATCTCTTTCTCTACTTTTTATGATTAGAAAAAAAAACTGTCGCTATTTACATAAAAAGGTTTTTCTTATATATTATTTTCTACTTCTCAAATCTCCCCATGTGTAATTAATTATTTACCACTTGAAATATACAAGATATTGAACTGCTAATACACATTCATAATTTTATAAATTTAACAACTCTTCTTATTTATTTAATAATGATAAAGAGAAACCCGAGTGTGATATTCTCATTTTATTTCTCAACTTTACGCTTTTATCTTTTTATATATGTATTGCAGATGGAGGTCAAAACTACATTTCATGTTACAAAAAAAATAAAAAAAATAACCATTACTTTACATATTGAATCACTTGTATTTTGAAAAAATTATTATTATTTTGTAATTGATGATGTTATTTAAAAAAATGACTACTTTATTTGGTTTTGAACTTAGAGATGCTAAATAAAAACTTGTGTAAAGGATTGGCAAAATTTAGATTTTCATGGAAATTTTCTATATGCCAAACACCAGGAAATGAACCGCAAGCAAACAAGTTCCCGGCAAAAAAATAAATCAGGAAAGTATTAGCGCTTAGGAAATATTTTACCTTGAAACAAACAGAACCTTAGTTCATGAACTTGAATGAAAAATATCACTCACAGACCCATGTTTTCCAGAACTCAATGGAAAAAACAGAGTATTAAGGACAAAATATATCGAAGACTGAACCATTTGACATGTATGCTGCTTAAAGCGCAAAGATGCTACCACATCTTCTCATCATTTTTCATTCATGTGCAATTAATTTCTCTGATTTCACTTTTATAACCAGGATCCATAATTCTTCATAACCTTGTTTTACATAGCATTCTATTACTTAGTCTAGTTACTAACTTTTTATACCCTTTGGCCTTTGCACTTGACAATAGGTTTAATAAAGAATATTGCAGAGCAACAAATCATAATCACAACTTGAAATTACTCAACCAGATAAAGATGAATTCGAAATAATAAAAAGGAACCTCCTCATCACCATGCTGTGGTTCCAATCCTGAGAAATCTACAGTACGGCTGTCAACACGTGCAGGTGTGCCTGTTTTTAATCGGTCAGATTCAAATCCAAGTTTTTGTAAATTTTCTGTAAGGCCATGTGAAGCCGACTCTCCAGCTCTGCCAGCTGGCATAGATGTTTTGCCGACCCAAATTTTTCCGCTCATAAAAGTTCCCGTTGTGAGGACAATGGAGGGTGCAAAAAATTTCACCCCAAAAAATGTATGTACCCCTTCCACATTATCATTCTGACCCAACAAAATATCAGTTACCATTGCTTCTCTGATAGAAAGGTTTGGTGTTCTGCAAATGTAACAGATACTTTAAGTGATAATTTTAAATATACATGTCTTTGGTAATGACTTAAACAAGCATGTCGTAAAATAAACCCATAAAAGAAGATATTTACTTTAGCTTGAAAACAATACACCCATCTAATTAAATTCTAAATTTCAAAGGCGGAACCTTTAATGCCTTAAGAGCTGGTTAATTGCACTAAACAAGGTTTGGAGACCTATTCTGCGAGATAGCTAGAACTGCCCATTTCGGAACATAAAACTATAGAAAGATCCCTCTTAGGACTTGCTTGGTTCCAGTTTTTAAGCTCGGATTTTTTTCTTACACAAAAATCAACTGTATTTTGGTTTACCAACTTGGCATTGTTCTTTTCTGGATCCCTGGCCTTATAAAACAAGAATCTTTAATCAAAATGAATTTAGCTTTTTCCTGAATCCCAGAATATCCAGGTTACTTGTGTAAAAGTTGCAACCAAACAAAATGATGTTGATTGCCTCAACATTACTATTCAAGTAAGAAATGCCGAATAACAATTAACAAAACAAAAAAAAAGACATTTCAACAGTTAAAAGTTGCAACCAAACAAAATAATGTTGATCGCCTCAACATTACTATTCAAGTAAGAAGTGCCGATTAACAATTAACAAAACAAAAAAAAAACATTTCAACAGTTGACTTACCTCTCTACTATCCCTCTCATGACCATAGAATACTCCCTCTTATCGGTCTGTGCACGTAATGCTCTTACAGCAGGGCCTCTCGAAATGTTGAGAACCCGCTTTTGCAAATAGCACCTGAAAAGACATAGGATTAACGTTCGGGTCATCACATAAGAACTTAATAATTGACAATTTGCGACAAACAAGATTATAAATTAAAAGAAAATAAAAGCTGGAGTAACTAACATTTTCCTGATTTTCTTCAATAAGCTCTTTAATAAAAGAAAAGTTCCTCCATAAATACCACTATATACCAAAATCAAAAGTCCTGACAAAATGTTCCAAAGAGTTAAAATGATACACAAGTTAAGAGCAAACCTCCAAACAAATTACACAGATAATGGATAAAAACTGATACAAAGACATTTCATAATCTGTGTACATGTTAACACACGTCTTCAAAACTGTCTGTGGGAGTAAAAGAAAGGGCATCTTATTGGAAGAAAAACTAGAATAATGCCTAAAACAAAACCAAAATACCTATCAGCAACCTTTCCAATTTCACAACCAAGAGCATCTACCTCATGAACGAGTTGTGACTTTGCAGGTCCACCAACTGCAGGATTGCAAGGCTGCATGAAAAAAAAAAAACTTAGTAAGTAAAAAAATCATAATATTAAAGTTTGTAAACAGTATTTAAGATAAATCATGATTGAAAACCACTCCATTTCCCATTAACATTGCCACATATGGTCAGGGCCGGTTCTGAGATATTCAAGTCCCGGTGCTAAAAATTGAAAAAGGCCCTTTGCATAATATTTTACCCAAAGTATTATTCTGACACCAAAATTTGAAAACAATGCTAAACTCCTTTACCAATCAGACAAATTGTGGGTACATTAGTATTGAATTTTTACTTTGATATTATGTCTTTTTTTTTTGCAAAATATACTAATAGAATTAAAACAGAATTAACAAAAATTAATTCATAGGATTAGTCTTAAACATCCCAATTACATTTCATTATTTGACTATTAGTGAAGTAAATCATGAATAATACATGTGCATCAAATTATACTTGTATAAGAACTAATTTTCTAGTTCTTTATAGTAGTGGACCTAAATTTCATTAAGTGAAGGTATAAACACCAAATAGAGTAAGCATTTCGGCTGCAACTGTCAAACTGATGGAGTAAATTGAATTGTTATATACTATGGTCATCCATTTGGTAGTTACCACTAAATTAGAACCTAGAAAAAAAATGAGAAAAGAGGCAGCAACAGGAATCAAACCATTGACCTCCAGCTTAGTGTTGTTTTCCGTGTACGAAATAACAATAAATAAATAATACAAGGACTGAAAAGAATAAATAACAAACAGTTTAATCTTTTATAAATTCAGAATGGGTACTGAAGTTACAGATAACAAACTGTCCGGTCTGACAAGTAATTAAAACAAACTGTTAGTCATATTATTATTAATTAATAATCTGATGGACTGAATTGTAATAAACAGAAACTGCCGGACTGGAAAGTAGAAACTTAACAGCCGGACTGTTCTGATTGAAAAAAGAAATTACAGGACTGAAATCAAACTATACTAAATTACAGAAATGAAATTACAGAAATGGAAACAGTAATTTATATAAATTACAGAAATGGAAAGACATAATTGAAATACTACAGCTAGGTACAGAAAATTAAAATACATAAATGAAATTACAGAATTAAAATTACTGAAATGAAATGACAGAAAGTAATTGCTGAAATGAAAAGACAGGAAAATAAAAAAGACAAGGAGACTGTTAAACAGTCTGCCCTTAACCGATATTCGCCCAACCACCTTAAGATTTCTGGTTGCGTTGGCGCTTCGATCCCAAGATACGTCTCGGATGACTCGCGTGAAATTGGCGACGAGTCAAGGTCGAACTGTTGGTGGGTGGCTCTCTCTTTCTAAATGTTATGTATGCAGAGTATTTCGGAATAAAAAATGTTGTGTTTAGAGAGTGGGGGAGGGGCTGCCTATTTATAGACTGGGCTGAAATCTTAGCCATAAATGGGTCACTTAATTCAGCAATCGAAACTGCTGAATTAATTGTGCAATTATTCTCATTAATTGCACCAGTTACAAGCTTGCTGGAAATTTGGGGACTGTTTTGTGATTATTCAAAACTCTCTGACTTTCTTGGAACCAGAACATTCCCCAAACCCCAAGCCCCAAGGCCCAGCGCCCGTGCCCGAGACCGAGCACGCGCGTGTGGTGCTCTTTCCTACACACACCTATGAGACTACACACTTTACCACTCACTGTGAGTGGTGGGTGTGTATATAAACCATTCAAAATGTCTTTTCCCCTTTGATGTGGGATAAACATTTGGGTGGCTTTCCCACCCATTTGGTTTCCCACTCTTTCCAACCTCCAAGCTTTATCCTCTCTTCATGGTACAACTTCGAAACCAATTTCCATTAACACCAATTCACCAAATAGGTCATGCGATATACCGTTTCGAAGCTCGTCACACGAGCTACTCAAACCATTTGAGTACGGTGTCTAAATTTTAGATTCGTCGCATGGAATTTGACCAAACTTCTGGACTCTTGACCAATTCGGAAAAACCATGTAAACATGGATTTTTTCCAACACTTAGCAAGTTTCAGTATTTCCATTTACAGTGTCATCTGTGCACTGAAATTGATCTAATATAATATATTCCTTAATAAAAATCTATATACTAACAGTTTTTCTAAATATTGGGCCTTTAATTTTCAAAACTCGGTGCTCCGACACGGTTTGCACGGGCTCAAAACCGGCCCTGCATATGGTACCAGAACATACGCCATGATAAACTGAAGTGTACAGTTTCCAGAATTTTGACTTAAATACTTGCAATTATAAAATTTCCCAACAGTTGACGATAGAGAAAACTTGCATTTGCGGCAAAGAGACTCGATGCTCATGCAAGTTAATGCACAAAAATGTGGTATATGTAAGGACAGTAAAATAATCATTATCCTAAGCAAGTACTGCTTCTTGTCTTGTATATAACAAGTTTCACTTATAGTTTTCTCTTCTAAATTCCACAAAATGATATAAACTATGTGGAAGCCCCTAACTGATGTCCTTTATAAAAGGTTACCCTGAGATATCTCATATTCTGTCATCTGATTACCATTTACTTAGTTCTAGCATCAAGCCAATAGTGACACTTTTCCGTGGATAGGAAAGCAGTTACCTTACAGAGAGGACGAACACACCAATGCACAGAGCAAAACCACAGAAGAACATTTAAAAAAAAATGAACGAGTAAAATGACACATTTAGGGTGTGTTCGGAACCCGGAAAACTCATGGGAAAATGAAAATGATTTCCCAAGAAAACATTTTCTTGTGTTTGATTGCATAGGAAAACCAATGGAAAACAAAACAAAAGAAAGTGAGGGAAAATTTTGTGCGTATAATGAGAGAAACCATTTTCCTTTCAAAAGTGGGAGGAAAATGAAAACAATGGGAAAAGTGGGACTAGCTCCCTCTCTCTTTCCTTTTCTTCTTTTCTTTTCTCTTGATTTCCCAACCTTCCAAACACATGACCGGAAAATGATATCAAGTTCATTTTCCTAAATTTTACTTTCTTTTCCTTTTCTTTTCTTTTCCGTGACATTTTCCGGGTTCCAAACACACCCTTAAGGGTTTTATCTATATTTATGATTTCATTTTATCATATCTATACCCAATTCGTTTAGGCTGTAGCTTTAGCTATATCTCGGGAGCCCCTCGGTCACAAAAGATGATAACAAGGGAAACACAAAAATAAAAACATTTTCCGTAGCATGTCAATATTGGCATGTAACTCGATGTACAGATTTCTGTCCATTCATGTATAGACACATAATTGTGCATTTAGCTTATTTATATACACAGTGGCTGAGGAGAGTGATTTGATTATACTACACTGGACAATTAATTTTCAGATCCTTTTAGTTTAACTTCTTAATGGGAAGACAAAATTTATGGAGTATGGACAGCGTCGACTTTTTTCTGTTTCTTATTATCTTCATAGCTTTTATGGTTTCAAAAAACCATTAGATTCTTCCAAATAACTAAAACAATAAACCCTGGGTCTGGCCGCCTAGGGGCTTTTCATCAATATAATTGTGGCATACCCTCTATTTTCAAATAACAAGGTAGAATATGTAACTTAGTAGCTACTTTGAATGTAGAAATATCGTTGGTCACGCTTTACATATGTTACTCAGTTAGAAAAACAAATTGAGTATTGACATTCGTCAAAGTTCAGAAGGATCATGCAATGACAAATCTGCAAATTTAGACAAAGTACAGATACTTCATCACACCATCTGTATCATGTCCCAGCAAAGATATCGGAAAACTTCAAGGTGTTTGATAAAGCCATAACTTTGGTCGGTTGCGTTAGGCTTTTCAACAAAGATAAAAATGACAAATCGACCGTGAATAAATGATGCTTCCTGATCTTTATTATGACTCGGATTCTTGTCCTTGTTCGGACTATTACACTTGTTCGGATTCGTATTCCGATTTTACAATTATGCTCGATATAACTATTTAATCTCTCGTCTTGATCTTTCTCCTCTTTTACTCGATGCTCGGCTGTCTTTTCTCGGTTTGTTTCTTGAAGTGATATGCTTTGGTTAGTTTCTCTCTTTTCTTAACTTCTCTCTATATTTTTTGGATAGATTTTCTGGTCCTTTTCTAGGAGGGGTAGTGGGCTATTTATAGGCAACTGCGCCTTCTAGGATAGTGACAAATGTCTTCATCCCAGGGATTTCTCAGACAAGGGTCCCCCTTTGATTGGGCTTGGGCTTTGTGTTGTAGCCCCTCAATCCCTACAACCAATATGAGATGACCCATTTAAGCGTTGGATGCCCATTTATAAAGTGGGTTGATTATGACCCGAATAAAATATTCGGGTCTGATTTTTGTGTTCTATCAAGTGCTCCCTGACTTCCTCGGCGTGGTTTCCATGTCGGGGGAGTCATGTTCGGTTTGTCGAGAACGTTACTTCGGTCTTATTTTTCCAAATGCTTCATCGAGAAATGCAATAGACTCTTGACGGTTCCCAGGGGGGCACATTTAATGTTTTCTATCTTAATATCTTCTTTCGAGGAACACTCCTATAAAGGGGTGTGCTCCCTCCATAATTAGGCATCTTACTACTAATTTGTCCTTGACATAATGGCTTCTTCTGATTCTACTGGTGAGAGCTCCTTTAATTATATTTCATATTTAGAAACGGAAATCAAGAAATCTCGTACCGCGAATAAGAAACTCGTGGCCAAGGTTTCAAACTATAAGAAAAGGTTGTCTGACATGGATTCTGATCATCATGTGACGATGGCCGATCGGGATTGGGCCTTCGAGCATATAAAGAAGCTCGAGGCTAATCTGGCTAAGCAGAAGGCGGCTAAAAGGGCCTATAAGCTTGCCTTCAAGGAGTTGCATGCTCGGTCCAAACCGAGTTCGGATGACGATGAAGAAGGCTCTTCCTCGAAATAATTAGTCTTTTGTAATTTCTGTCGTAATTTCTCTTGAATGGGGAGTCTTCTCCTCAGTTGTAATCGAAGTTTTTGGAATTAATAAAATATTTCCCTTTCCTTGTTCTTGTCTGTTTATCTTCTTGATGTCTTTTTGGATGACTTTAATTGGATTTGGAACTGTGGTTAATTCGCCTTTAATGCTCTTGGGAAGTTCAAGAGGCTGTATTTATTCGAGATGACCTTTGACCTACTCCTTGTTTCTTCTTATAAAAGGGGACTGTCCCAGTATCTTTTGTGCAGTTCATTCTTTACTAACGAGCAAATGGCTTCTCCTCTTGAAAAGTATGGTGACAACCTTCCTGAATACGTTACCCGTCTGGAAGAGGAAGTTCAGAAGGTGCGTTATCTCGAAAAGAGGGTTGCCCGGCTGTCAGTGGAAGCTCGTCGGGCCGCCGAACTAGACGAGCGATTGGATGCCCTAGAGAAGGAGCACCAAAGGTCTTTGCTTGACAGTATTCGTGCTCGTGCCCGGATTAAAGAGCTCGAGGCCTCCAGGGATAGGCAGCTCGCTTCCAAAAGGGCTTACAAATTGGCCCTTAAGGAAGTGTATGCTCGGTCGAAACGGAAGCCGAATGACGAAGCGGGCCCTTCTATGAAATGATTTTATTGTTTTCATTGTATTTCCTCTTTGTGCTTCTTCTGTAACGAAGTATCAATCAATTAATAAAGATTTCTTTTTCTTGTTTATATTTGAATTACTTTCCCAATGCAATTTATTTTGACTGCGCACGCTTGTGGCCTCATTAATGCTTTTCTTGGGCCTTGCGTTTGATCTTATCCATTGGACCTCCTTACTCTTTATATCTAGGGACTAATAGGATTTCTTGAGCCTTGTGCATAGAAAATCCCAATCACCAAGGCTTTCTTGAGCCTTGTGCATAGAAAATCCCAATCACCAAGGCTTTCTTGAGCCTTGCGCAAAAGATCTGGGATATTTATTCGATCCGCCGTCCTTCCCAAAAATGACGCGTGTTTTGCTGCCATTATTACTTACCCCCTTTAAATATTGGTAAGAATCCAAACGTTTCTTGAACAGGTGTGGCTTTTAATTACTCACGCTTTTTTGAGAGTCTTTTGGGAATCCAAACGTTTCTCTTGAACAGTCACCTCTTTTGAGTGCCGTTGCTTCTGAATACCCATTGGCGAACGGTTGCGACTCTCAATACCAGCCCTCATACGCTTGATCTATAAATACCTGCTTACAGCATGGTTACATCCACAATTCTCATCATATTATTTTCCCCCACATATAGACCCTCATCTTATAATTTCCCTAAGATGTCTGGTCCTTTCACCCCATCAGCATTAGCTTTGCAAGTGGAGGCCTTTGAGGCCTCCTATAACCATGTACAAAGGCTGTTGAGGGATGCCGAGGAGGAATTGAAGGTGATGCGTTATCACCATACCGAGATGGTTCGGGAATTAACTTGGCTAAGATCCGAACTGGCTTACTGCCGACGTGCTCGTCAGGCTTTAGTCGAAGAGAATGAGATGCTAAGGGGGAACCCGACACTGAGGGACAGGGATGTCTCTGCCGGGCCCTCTCATCGATACCGATCGACTTCCCCCTAACCTTCTCCCTTCTTTTTTATTTTTCTCTGCTTTTCCCCTTCTTTTCCTATCTCTTCCTCTTCCTCTTTTTTTTTTTATTTCTCCGTTTACATCATTTCTTCCTCTTCCTCTCTTGTATTTTCTTTTTATACTCTGTTTTCTCTCTCTTTTTATTCTTTTCTTTTTCCGTTTCTTTTTTGTTTTATTGACTTTCTTTTTATTTGTCTGTCTCCTTCATCTCTTAATCTTCTTCTCATCTGTTTTTCTTCTGTGCCTCCTCTTTCTTTTTCTTCATCTTCTCTCCCGTCACTCTTTTTCTTTTTTTTTTTTTTTGCACCACTATGATGTTACAATCAGCCCTGTGATCCTAAGGGTTTTGTGTTACATCTAGGGTTTTTGTCATTTTTCTTTTTGACTCTTCTTTCTTATCACTTCTTCTTTATGTTCCTCCTCTTCGCTTCTTTCTTCCCTTTTTGTTTTCTTTTTATGCTTCTTTCCTTCGTTTCTTGCACTCTTCTTCTTTTCCTCTTCTTGATTTTCCTTTCTCTTTCTTCTTACTTTTTCTTTTTGGCGTCTCCTGCTCACTTGGTCAGCTGATATAGTTGATCCTTTGCCTGATCTTCTGTACTAGCTCTTCTTGGATGTAATAGATCTTTTTCGGATGTAATAGACCTCGATGTAATAGACCTCGATGTAATAGATTTTTATCTCGGATGTAATAGACCTCAATGTAATAGACCTCGATGTAATAGATAATGATGTATTCCATCTTCATTAATGAAAAGTATTTTTGCCCTTTTCTTTTTATATCGTACGTGTGGTTTGTTGTTTGTCTGGGATCTAGATCTTTGAATATCTCGTCTTTATCTCCTCTGCACTGTAGTCTCAGATGTCAATAGATGTCCCCATCACTGTCAAACATATGTGCCTGCTCCCTAGTAGGTCAGGAAATGCACATGCCTCCCACATCATGTCAGGAAATATGCAATTTCCCAAGCAAGGTTATAAAATATCATACTCTTCGTTCTATAAGTACCCTCTTTTCTTGGGTAGTTTATCATCTCTTTTTTCGTTTTGCTTCTCTCTTCTTTAGCCCTTTATTTTCTTCCATACTAAACAATTTCCCAGAATGTCTGGACCTGTGGTGAGATATCATGCTCAGATGAAGGGCTTGGATACTGAGGTATGTCGGGTCCGCAGTCGGATGGCAAGGCTTGAGAAAGAGTATGGCGTTTTGGCCTTGAGCCTGTTCGGCTCTTATCCCGAAGAGACGGTGAAGTGGACCGAGATCTCGGCACTGAGTCGCCAGCTCGATCACTTGTTGCTGCAGAGAAACCATCTGGCCAACTCCTGGTATGATGCCGAGGAAATTTGGGACCATTCTCAAGATGAGTTTGACAACTCTCCTCAGGGCCTCGCTAACCTAATGGTAAAGAATGCTCGGCTCGTGGAACGCGTCAGGGTTCTTACCTCGGAAAATAATAGGCTCTCCTCGGAGAATGACGATTTGGTCGCCATGAACGATTCCTATCAAGCTAGGCTGAATTGTTCTGCTCGTATTGCCTTCTCTCGGTCTGGCAGTTCGGTTTTTCCACCCATTGATCCTTAGATTGGGCTGGTTTTCTTATGTATTTCCCCTTTTGCCATTTGTGTTTTATCTTCTGTATTTAATGAATCAGTTGTATCTTTTCGTATCTCGTGCCTGTCTTGTGAACCATTGTAACGCTTCGTATTTTGTGCCTTCTGATTCTCTATAAATGCTCCCTATTGCCTGTATCTCATTATCAATTTCTACCTCTTCTTGTTTTCTAACTTGCTTTTGCGTGAGATGGCTCCCATCACTAGGTCTGCCTCCAAAAAGAAAGCCCTTATGGAAGAGGAGCCTACCTTTTTGCTACCTCGTCCCCCTGGCTTTGGGGAGGAGGATTTGACTCCTCTTCAACTAAAAGAAATTGAGATGTCATGGCTGAAACATGATCTCATGTGTGCTCGGACTGAAGCGAGGAGGTTTAAACAATATTGGGACGAGGAGGGCACTGCTCGTTTCAAGGCCGAGCAAAAATGCGAGTCTCAGTCTTACGCCTTAAAACAGGCTGAGATGGCGATTTCTCGTTTGGTTAGGGAGAATGAGCGTCTGGAGGAACTTTTGGCGAAGAGGGATGTTGCTATGGGGGATAGTTCGAAAAAGTAGGATGTGTGTATTTTCTTTTTCTGTTGTATTGTTTGTGTTTCCCCCTTTGTGGATGAATAAAACTTGTCTTGCATTTGGTTCTGTCCTATTTTATTTCCTGCTTGCTTCTCTTTTTTTTCTGAGCATACATCGAACAATGTGCCCGGTTATCCCCCCGAAGAGCGTTGTTAGACTTGATGCTCCCTGCCATTAAGCTAGAAACGGTCTTCGTTCACCTTGTTCGGTATGCCATTTGGGTAAGAAATGGTTGGGAGTCGAGGAACTTTATCGGGGGACATTCTTTGTGTGATAATATTGGTAGCGTATGTGGGAAGCTTTTCGTGGTAGGGTCCACTGGCCGTTTATTTAGGTGTAATGATGTGAACTGCCTTGGGTAGTGGGATATGCGCTGACGTGGCGAAATCTGGAGCGTTGAAATGTTAAAAAGAGCAGCGGTTGTTGACTTTTGTATGGTTGGAAAAGGGGCGAACCTCTGGTACACGAAAGGACGGTTATTATTTTATTCCTTTTGTGACTCCACTCCTTTTTATTGTGCCAAGTAATCCTGTTTATTTTTATCACAAAATTTGCTGAAGAAAATATCTCTCTCTCTAAAGCATATTTTTCCCGCCAAAAAGGGAAAAGAGTTCGGCCGCTTGCTCTAGGGTTTCGTGGTTTTGTTGGAAGAGTTGCTGCTGTTCGCGCTTGCTTGCTCATAATGATAACTGTAAGTGATTTTTCGTTCTCCCCCTTTTCCGCTTGTAGGGGTTGTATTTGATTTGTCGTTGTGGTCATAGGTGTGTCGTTGGTATATGGTTCAGGTTAGCTATATATGTCTGATGATTCTGATATAATGTGCATGGGGGGGGGTGGCTCTCGTTCTACTGATGTGGTTCTGGTTTGTGTATTTGGTTAGTATATTGATGGACTGTTGATGATCTTTGTATAGGAAATTTTGACCCAAAGCGTGGCCCAAGTTGGCACATTCGTGGAGAAGGATTTTAAGGAACTCGCCGGAATACCCGACAACGTACATATTCGGCTTCCTATATCGGACGAGGAGGTGCTGGGAGTTGTTCCCGCCGGCGAGGTAGCTGTGCGGTCGTCGGCCTTCTTTACTGGGGGTCTTCGACTGCCCTTTACAAATTGGGTGGCCTCGTTCTTTGAGGCCGTCCAAATTGCTCCGGCCCAACTGGCCCTAAATGGTTACCGTACTCTGAATGGTATCCAAAGGCTATCGGAGTTGTCCGGAATACCGATTGAACTGAAGGACGTCTTTGGAGTCTATAGTCTGAGCTTTGAGCGTCGCAGCTCGTATTTGAAGACTCTGCGTGCCTTTTGCCGGCTCGTTATCGGTTTGCCGGATACCAACAAAGAGCGCAATCTCGGTATTGTTATTGCGTCTGGTGAATGGGCTTGTCCGGGACACCAGATTCCTGGACCGGCTACCAATGCTCCCACTATGCCAGATCTCGGCGCTCCTAATGTAGAGGCTTTGTTAGCTCTTTGGAAATGGTGGGGGCCGGGACCTACGCCTGATCCTGCGAGTCGTACGGCTCCCATGTTGCTCGGGTACCCTATGGGGTCGGTGACCAAGGGGAATCCGGCACCCGAGATCCCGAAAGAGCCCGAGGAGGAATTTTTAAAGGTGGTACAGGCTCGGTGTGCTGCTCGGCTTGGGAAAAGAGCTGTTCGTTCTAAGCGTCGCGCAGCTGAGCCTGTCGTTGAAACAACGAAGAGGGCTAGGGGAACTGATACGTCGGTTACCGAGGAAGAGGCTAACGTTGGCTCGGGCGAGGGGGTGTTTGCCGTTGCTCAAGGGGATACCGCCGAGGATGCCTCTGCTCCGGGCGAGGTATGTGTATATGTATTATGATTTTCCTGTCTTTTGGTGGTTTGTCATTTGGTTCGCTAGTGCTTTGCTTTATTAGTCGTCTTGTTTCAGCTACTGACTTCTCAATTGGTTACCCTCGCTCTTGCCCGGTCTATGGGTATTATTGTGTTTCAGGGGTCGGTCGACGATGTATTCGGATATATGAACCTCTTGACGAATATGGGAGATAGTACGATGACTTTGCCGGTCATCTCGCCTATCCCTACCGAGGGTCCGATAGAGTTGTCCGTGTGCTCGCCCCTCCGTAATGAGGAAGAGATCGAGCATAGGGCCCCTGAGATTGAGCCGTTGGAGGAGGACGTGGGGGTGGGGAGGGAAGGCAGCGAAGAGAATGCCGGGGATGATGTGGTGGGTGTCGAGGGTGAGGCTCTTGACGGATCAGAGAAGGGGTCGGTGGATGGGGTTGCAATGACCCGGTACATTGACCGATGTAGGGGTGAACTGCTGGATCAACCGAGAACGCTGAAGATGGGTTATACGGCTCTGAAACCCCTTGTGTTTAAGAATGCAGAAAAGCTATCTGCCCAACCTACAATGTCAGTGATAGAGCAGGCCCATGCGGATGCGCTGAGGGTATGTGGGGCTTGTATTGCACTATATAGGTTGGGTACTTGTATTTTATTTGGAAACTAATGTGTTAAAGTGCAGATTGCTGTGAGTGCCGTGGCGCTACGGGATCAGCTGGGAGCTCTCGGGGCTGAGAAAGAGAAATTGGTGGCCGAGAAGGATAATCTGGAGGCCGATAAGGAGAAATTGGTCGCCGAGAAGAAAACCCTGGGCGAGAATTATGACAAACTGTCGGTGGACTTCCTGCACCTGACCGAGGAGGTCGAAAAATTGAGGGAGGAAAAAGAGAGCATGGCCGCTAAGTACGGCGAAGTAGAGGAGGAGAACTTGCTCCTGGCTGAGGACGTGGAAGCCGAGAAGGCTAAGGTGTCTGCCCTGAAAACGGCACAGGCGGAGGAGAGGAAAAAGTTAGCAATGATGGCCAACTTTTCTGTATACTGCGCTCATGTGCGGGCGCTCAACTTCGCGAATGTTCCTCTGTCGGATAGGGCGTGGTCGGAGTTGGTGTACCCGTGTCCTCATGGTGCACCGCCGAAACCCTTGGACTGGGCGAATCTTCGTGAAGAAGAGCTTCCGCGGCTACCGGGGCAGACAATTTCGACAGCGCTGCGTCCTCAAGTTATGTCGACCGCGTCTTCTCCTCGGCCGGATTCTACTGTTCCCCCACCAACATCTCCTCAGGTGGAACCTTGACTATATTTCTGGCATTGTATTTTTTTTTTTTTTTTTATTTTTTTTTTATTTTTTTTTTTTTTTTTTTTTTTGTTTTTTTTTTTTTTTTTTTTTTTTGTATCTAGAAACAGATTCTTTTGGGGGAGTGATAATATAAGTGTTATGGTTGCTTTCTGTTGGGCTTGCTTGGGTCAATTTCTTTTGATGGTCGTCATATTTTGAAAGATATGAAAACAAAATATTGTCAGGTACTTAATAACCCCCTTGCCATGGTGGTCTGGACCTCGCCTAGTCGTAGTGTAGGTGACGTAATGGAGGATTTGGAAAGGTCTAACGCGTCCCTTACCGCGAAATTGACTTGTGCCTATCAGGAAATCGAGGGTCTGAATATTCATATTTCCAACCTGGCGATCCGGTTACGTGATTTGGGAGAGAAATTTAGTAAAAAGACCGCCCATTACACGGCAAATAAGGGTAAAGCGAAGGAACTTCTCGGTGCCCTACGACGTTCTCGTGATGAAGCCCGAGGTCGTGTGACAAGCTTGACCTTGGTCCTTGGGGCCGTTTTCGAGGACGCGGACCTGCTGCTATCCTTTGTCAAAGCGTATTGGGCCCGAGCTCGCGCTTTAGAGGTGATTGAGCTTATAAAAGGAATGAGTGGTGTATCCCGGGCAGAGCGCATGGTTGATGCGAAGGCCGGGGTGACTGAAACCACTGTTGCTTTGAACCGAATCGAGGCGGTCATTCGTGAGCGTTTGGGGACGCAAATTAATTCATTGCGAGAAATTCATTTTGCCGATGTAGTAGAGACTTCGGCGTCTGCTGAGGGGTTGTCGGAGTAATAAAATAGCTTGTTGTCGTTTTCTTTGTATCTTGTTATAAAAATTTCTCTTCTCTTCTCGTTTTTTTTTTTTTTTTTTTTTTTTTTTTTTTTTTTTTTTTTTTTTTTTTTTTTTTTTATTCATCTCTTCTCGTTCTTCTCCTCCCCCCCTTTTTTTTATAGGCACATGCTACTACGTCGCACCAGGCTGGTTCTCCATGCCTAGTTAACCCGGGGTTAGGACCTACTGGTGCTGCCCGGGACGAGGTCTCATCTGGTGCGGCTAGTGAGGTGCCTGACAGGTGGCCCTACATTGTTTTGATGAGCAAAAATGTCAAATTGACCGACCAATGTGCTCGACTGCGGACCAAGCTGAAAACGCAGGCGGCCTCTTTTCGAGAATATGTTCGCCGTGCCGAGCATGCTGTTGAGGTTCAGGAGCGTCGTTTGGATCGATATTGGCGTGCAAAAGGCGAGTACTTCGGCAAATTAAAGTTGCTTGTGACCAAGGCCAACGTGTTGGTGAAGTATTTCCGTTTGTCCCGCGCCAGATACGATGCTTCCGCAGCTGTGATTGAAGCTCGCCGTGACCTCTCCTTTGACGATGATCGCCGTAAAGCGGCCTCGGATGCTCACGAGTCCGCCAAAGAAGCCGAGTTCAACGCGCGGCTTCAGACGCTGACTTGTGTTGGGGCTCATACGACCAATTTTGATGCCCTCATTTCTGAGGAGCGTTTTGATGGTGATGAGTCTGATGGGTATACAACGACGGACGACGAAGAGATTGAGCTCGGTCAATTACCGTCGTGCTCCTCCTGCAGTAGTTCTTCTTAAATGAATCTCTTTAGTGCCGTTGATCTTCTTGTTGCCTCCGTAATGCGGGCGAGGATTATATATGTGATTTCTTTATTCCTGTTTTGTACCTTTCCATTACCGTATTGCTGTTTAATTGATCGGATCGGTTTTTCCTTGCCAAATCATTTGTTATTTCGTTATTCCTGTTTTGGAGATGCTTTTTGTTGATGTTTTGTTGTTTAGATTGATTCTCCTTCATCGTTGTAGCCAATATATATTGCATTACCGTCGTAAAGTGGACCTGAATACTTCCTTGCATTGTACCTGCACATAAATTTCATAGTATTCCTAGGCGTTCCTTCGGTAACACGCCATGTTGGGAATTTCATAGTATTCCTAGGCACTTCGGCCATGTTGGGAATTTCATAGTATGCCTAGACGTTCCTTCGGTAACACGCCATTTACGGACTTTCATAATATTCCTAGGCACTTCGGCCATGTTGGGAATTTCATAGTATCCCTAGACGTTCCTTCGGTAACACGCCATTTACGGGATTTCATAGTATTCCTAGGCACTTCGGCCATGTTGGGAATTTCATAGTATGCCTAGACGTTCCTTCGGTAACACGCCATTTACGGACTTTCATAATATTCCTAGGCACTTCGGCCATGTTGGGAATTTCATAGTATCCCTAGACGTTCCTTCGGTAACACGCCATTTACGGGATTTCATAGTATTCCTAGGCACTTCGGCCATGTTGGGAATTTCATAGTATGCCTAGACGTTCCTTCGGTAACACGCCATTTACGGACTTTCATAATATTCCTAGGCACTTCGGCCATGTTGGGAATTTCATAGTATCCCCAGACGTTCCTTCGGTAACACGCCATTTACGGGATTTCATAGTATTAGTAGACAGCATAATAATATATTTTATTCATTCAAAAGAAGAAAGATAATGCCCTTAAGCAAGAAAGGTAAGGTATCACCTGTACTTGTATTCGGAGCATTGCCTATACGTAGTACTTCTTTAGGTTAGCCACGTTCCAAGAATTCTTTTCCCCGCGGCTGTTGGCGAACAGGACGCTTTTGATTTTGTAAGAGACTGGACTTGTTCGCTTGACGATTTCGTATGGGCCTTCCCAGGTAGGGCTCAGTTTGCCATGTATTTCGTTGCGGGTATAGACCGTCACTCGTCGCAGCACCAGTTCTCCCACCATGAATTCTTTAGATCCTTTTACTCTCTTGTCATAGGTTTGCTTTACGCTTTGTTGGTATTTTGCTAAGGTAAGGGCCGCTATCTCTCGTTTCTCGTCTATCATGTCGAGCTCTTCTCTCATTCTTTGTTCATTATTTCCCTGCTCGACCAACGTCGTTCGGAGCGTGGGTAGTCCGATCTCTGTCGGTATGATGGCCTCAACACCGTATGCTAAGCTAAACGGGGTTTCCTTGGTGCCCGTCTTGGGTGTAGTTCGGCACGACCATAAAACGTTGAGTAGCCGCTCGGGCCACCTCCCCTTTGCCTGTTCAAGGGTGGTCTTGATGCCGTCTAATATTGTTCGGTTTGACACTTCGGCCTGCCCGTTCCCTTGTGGGTATGTCGGCGTCGAATAGAACTTTCGGATACCGAGTTCCTCGTACCACAGCTGTAAATTGGCATCTTTGAACTGGGTTCCGTTGTCGGCGACTATAGCGTACGGTATACCGAACCTAGTTATGATGTATTCCCAAATGAATTGTTTAACGTTGCTGGCTTTGATTTCTCGGAGGGGTTTCGCTTCGACCCATTTGGTGAAATAATCAGTCGCAACGATTAGATATTCCACATTCCCAGGTGCTCTTGGGAGTTTACCGACCAAGTCGATTGCCCATTGAGCGAACGGCCATGGTGCTGATACCGGGGTCATCATAGATGATGGGAGCCGTGGTATCTTGGCGAATCGCTGGCATTTGTCGCATCGTTGGACGTATGCATCTGCGTCTCGCTTGATATAGGGCCACCAATATCCTTGGGTCACTGCCTTGTTTGCAAGGGATCGCCCTTTGATGTGTGCTCCGCAGGATCCTTCGTGGATTTCCTCCAAGACCGGCAGTTGTAGCTCGGTCGGGACGCACAGTAGATGTGGTCCTCGGTAACTGGATTTGTATAGTTTATCATCCTCGGATAGCCAGAATCGAGGAGATTTTCTTTCAATCTTCATCGCTTTTATCTTATCGACCGGAAGCGTTCCACTTCGCAGATAATGGGTCATGTCCTCCATCCAACCTAGTTCGTACTGTATCGATGTCACCCGGTTTACCCTTTTCATTATGCTCGGGGTCGGCAATAGTTCCACTGTGATCGACCGGGAGTCGGTCAATGTTAATGTCGAGGCTAGGGTGGCCAATGCATCAGCATGTGCATTCTCGGTGCGATTGATTCTTACTAACTCGCATTGTTCGAAGGTGGCCATCAAGCTTTGGACTTTTTCTTGGTAGAGGATCATTCTATCATCTTTCGCTTGGTACTCGCCGATGGCTTGATTGACAATGAGCATGGAGTCTGAGCTGGCAATTAAGTGGGAGCATCCGAGGGACCGGGCAATAAGCATGCCATTTATCATGGCCTCGTATTCTGCCTCATTGTTGGTAGCTCGGAAGCCCAGTTTTATGCTTTTTTCGATGATTGCTCCCTCTCTAGATTTCAGGACGATCCCTGCTCCTGATCCGTCCTTGGTGGCTGATCCGTCGACATGTATCTGCCAGTGTGATTGGGGAGAGAGTGCCAAAGGCTCGTCATAGCCTTCGGTGAATTCTGCGACGAAATCGGCCAGGACTTGTCCCTTTATGGCATGGCGGGGCGCGAATTCGATATGAAATTGGGATAGCTCGACCCCCCAGGCGGCAACTCGACCGCTAATGTCCGTCCGTCGAAGTGACTCTTTAATATGAAACTTTGTATATACCCGGACCTGATGAGCTATGAAATAGTGTGGCAACTTCCTGGTTGCGACGACCAATGCCAGGCACAGCTTTTCCAAGGGTAGATAACGTGTTTCGGCTTCGACCAGAGTCTTGCTGACGAAGTAGATCGGAAATTGTTCGCGACCTTCTTCCCGTAGGATGACTGCGCTCACAGCTGTAGTGGAAACTGCTAGGTAGCATGCCAGAATGTCTCCTTTGTTCGGCCTTACCAGCAGTGGCAGTGTCCTCAAGTACTCTTTGAGATTGTTGAATGAGACTTCACATTCCGGGTCCCAGACGAATTTTCTATTCTTCTTGAGCGATTCGAAAAACGACCGTCCCTTATCTGCGGATCGGCTAATGAACCTGCTCAGCGCGGCCATCATTCCCGTGAGCTCTTGTACCTGTTTCTTATTCTTGGGCGCCGCTAGGTTTCGTAGAGCCGTTATTTGATCGGGATTAGCCTCTATTCCTCGTCGGCTAACCATATGCCCCAAGAATTTCCCTTTGCTGACGCCAAATGCACACTTGCTCGCATTGAGTTTCAGTTTGTGCTGGCCCAGCGTTCGGAAGACGTCCCTGATATCTTGAAGGTGGGACGTGGCTCTTTCGCTTTTGACGACCATGTCGTCTATGTATACCTCCATTGTTTTCCCTATATGATCTCGACATACCCGTGTTATCATCCTTTGGTATGTTGCCCCCGCATTGCGTAGACCGAAAGGCATTACCGTGTAGCAATAATTTCCCAAAGGCGATATAAATGAAGTCTTTTCTTGATCTTCGCAGGCGAGGGGAATTTGATGGTATCCTGAGTACGCATCAAGGAAGGTCATCCGTTCCGCTCCTGCTGTTGCGTCCACCAGTTGATCGATCCTCGGAAGGGGAAAGTGGTCCCTCGGGCAGGCTTTATTGAGGTTGGTGAAGTCTATACAGACTCTTTCCTTCCCGTTCTTCTTAGGGACGACGACCGGGTTGGACAACCATTTTGGATAGTAAACCTCCCTTATGGCTCCAGCCTCCAATAGCTTTTGTACTTCAGCGACTATAGCTGCTCTGTGCTGTACCGAGACTTTTCTGCTTCTCTGTGCTATTGGCTTGTACTCGGCGTTTACACTTAGGTGGTGGCATGCTGTAGTGGGGTCTAGGCCCGGCATGTCTTTAGGGCTCCAGGCGAATTTATCAATGTTGCTGAAAAGGAACGCTTCTAACTCCTCGGATTCCTGTTTTGGAAGGTTATCGCCGAGGAGGAAATAGTGCTCCTCGTCCATATCCGGGATATACACTTTCCTAAGTGTCTCTCCTACTTGTTCTTCGACAACCCTTTCGGCTTTGGATATTTGGCTGATCAGCTTCTTTGTGCTGGTGGGTTGTTCCACAGGGCTTCGTTGTTTTTGGAGGGTCGCGGTGATGTCCTCGCAGCGTCTTGAATCTTCTTGACATCCTCTGGCTGTCTCGATCGCCCCCCTATCATTCGGGTATTTGACCTTTTGGTGATAGGTCGAGGGTATGGCCTTCATGGCATGTAGCCAAGGTCGACCCAATATTGCGTTGTGCCCAGAATGGTCGTCGACCACTAAGAACTCCACGGGAACCGACATGGACCCTGTTGTGACACTGAGGACGATCTTACCCAAAGGTTTGGTCGTTTCGGAGATGAATCCGATCAGTGTGACATCGGTAGGCTGAAGATCTTGCGGCTTGAGTTCCATCTTGTCGAAAAGCTCTTTGTACATGATATCACAAGAGGCTCCTTGGTCGACAAGTACCCTTCCGACTGTGTCTAGGCCGATTTGAACACGGAGGTTAATGGCGTCACCGTGGGGGTATATCACCCCTTCTTCGTCAAGATCCGAAAAAGAAATAGGCGGATATCGTCGTGGTGTGCACTGTCGTTTTGAAGTCGACGCCTGTGATGTCTTGGCTACTTGGCTAAAGTGGGCCAGCTGCCGTTGTCGTGATCGTTCCCCGCCTGGGCCCTTGGGTCGTGACATATGAACGACATTGATCGTTTTGCCTTGCCGGTTGTCAGATCCGTCGATGGCCAGTTGTTTGCCTTTATTCCCAGCTCCTTTGATGAACTTGGCTAGGTATCCTGCATCGCCCCACTGGTTCATTCTCCATCGTAGGTTACGGCAATGCTCAGTGAGATGGCCGTGATCCTCGTGATATGCGCAGAAGAGCTTGGAATCTCTCTGACTGGGGGGAGAGATGATCGGTTGTGGTCGGGAATACCAACTTTCCCTGCATATCTCCTTGAGGATATCTTCAGCAGACAGGTTGAAAGTGTATCGCAGTTCGACCGGTCCGAAAGTGTTTCGGAGTTCCCTCTCTTGGGGCCGAACCTGTTGAAATGGCTTGGGTGGCATCGGGTAGGTGAGCTGGAGCGGTTTATGTTCGTTGGTCGGTGTTGGGTATGCAATCTGGAGCGGTTTAGGCTCTAGTGCTCGTGGTCGCTCTCCCCTGCTATGGACCTCGGGCTCTTTGCCCTTTCTGGTCGGTTGGAATGCTTCTCCCCTGCTATTTCTAACTCTTTTGCGACCCACCTGTGCCTCACGGACCGACTCTCTTCTTGGTAGAGTTCGGTTTAGGAAACGCAGTTCGTCGTTTTTATCGGTGAGGTGGGTACAATAGGCTAGCAGGGAATCAGTGGTCGGGAAGTTTTTGCCTATGAACTTCCTTCTCGCCCAATAGCCATTAGGGATGGAATTGATAAAATTTTGGATGGCTATATTATTGGCGTATCGTGGAATCTGGTTTGCTACGTCGATGAAACGTATGCAGTAATCGTTGAGCCTTTCATTTGGCATCATCGTCATTTTAAGAAGGGTTTCGATACTAACCTTCTTTTTTCGATGAGCAGCGTACCGGGTGGAGTACGCTCTTAGCAGTTCTGCCCAGTTTCTAATGGAGCCCCGTGGTAAGTTATGATACCATGACGAAGCCTCTTGACCCAAGCTGTTTTTGAAAAATTTGCACATCAGTGCATGGTCGTCACTCCACAGTTCCATCTTCGTCTTGTAGTGCCTCAGATGGTCGATAGGGCAACTCTTTCCATCATAGAGCCTGAATTCGGGGATGACGAACCCCATAGGATTGCGGTACCGCGTGATCTGTTCAGCACACGGGGTTTCTTGGCATACGTTCCAAGCCTGTTGGAACGCGTCATCCGTGACTTGGTAGGGGGGAGGGTATCCTTCCTGATGTGGTGGTGGGCCATATCCTTCCCCGATCCTGTAATCGGGATATCTATCGTCCTTCGTGTTTGTGTGGACACGTTCCGTATGTGTGTTCGGATGGACGATAGTTATTGGGACATTGCCCCCTTGGTGGGGGACTCTTGTATCGGTTCGCCGACCCGCTGCCTCCAGGGCGGCCCTGTAGGCAGAATCTTCCACTTCATGGCGTGGGTCTTTGTTGGGTTGGATAACTGGCAATACGATGCCGGCCGCTGTCATGGCCGTCATGCATGCCGCCAGCTGAGCTTGTAGCTGTGTGTAGTTCCTTTCATCGGCTAAGGGAACGACATGTTGTACCTCCACCGTGGGTGGTGTAATCACCCTCGGAGAATTAGTCGGCAGTCGTGGCGACTGTCCGAGTACACGATCCTCGGGCATGCCAAACTGATGAGCCTCGTCCGTTTGTAAACGGGCACCAGAGTTGACCGAGGTCGTAGGCAAAGGGACTCTTGAGCTCGGCCCTGCTTGGGACCCGGTTAGGCGTCTTCGTGCACGCCTTAATACGGGCACGTCTTGTTCGTCCTCCGAGGACGAAATGTTTTCGTCGACAATTCCTTCGATGAAATGTCGGGGTGGTTCGACCGGTTGTTCTTGGTTTGCGTAGGAGTTTGTTGGTTGGTTTCCGGATTGGATAGCTTCATATCTGTCGCGGATAGCGAGTAGATCGTCGAGGTCTTGTTGGCTAATTTGTGTGTTTTGGTTATTGGTTTCTACTATCTCGGGATGGGTTTCCTCTACATTGGTAACCATTGTCGCTCGTCTGGCAGAGTATTGGTATTCGAATTCTAAACTAGTTGGGAACTAGATGATTCCCGAAGACGGCGCCATTTGATAAAGCCATAACTTTGGTCGGTTGCGTTAGGCTTTTCAACAAAGATAAAAATGACAAATCGACCGTGAATAAATGATGCTTCCTGATCTTTATTATGACTCGGATTCTTGTCCTTGTTCGGACTATTACACTTGTTCGGATTCGTATTCCGATTTTACAATTATGCTCGATATAACTATTTAATCTCTCGTCTTGATCTTTCTCCTCTTTTACTCGATGCTCGGCTGTCTTTTCTCGGTTTGTTTCTTGAAGTGATATGCTTTGGTTAGTTTCTCTCTTTTCTTAACTTCTCTCTATATTTTTTGGATAGATTTTCTGGTCCTTTTCTAGGAGGGGTAGTGGGCTATTTATAGGCAACTGCGCCTTCTAGGATAGTGACAAATGTCTTCATCCCAGGGATTTCTCAGACAAGGGTCCCCCTTTGATTGGGCTTGGGCTTTGTGTTGTAGCCCCTCAATCCCTACAACCAATATGAGATGACCCATTTAAGCGTTGGATGCCCATTTATAAAGTGGGTTGATTATGACCCGAATAAAATATTCGGGTCTGATTTTTGTGTTCTATCAGTGTTTTTATCCTTCAACTTAAACTGCAAAGCAAAACGTAATCTATATACCAAAAGCCACGGACGTATTACCTGCCATGCTATCCGGTCAATATTTAGAGTGAGAAGAAGTGTTTTAGCCGCTAAACGAGAAGAAGCAAGAGCTGCTTCACAACCTGCATGCCCTCCTCCAACCACAATTACATCGTATCTTTCATCACCATTACCACCGTTCGAATCTGAGAAGCATAATTATGAAAATTCATTAGGAACAAGTCACACAAAATTCTACCAACAAATAAGAAGTTGGGACTAAGTTATGATCAAAGAGAGAAACTTGTAAGGTAGATAAATCGAAACTTTCATGATACGATGATGTTTCTCCATAAGAACACAAAAACCTAATTACCATAATCGTCAACAAGTAGCCGCCATAATCGTCAGCACAAAGTATAAGAGGGTAGAGTTTGAATTAAAATTTGTGTATACCATTAAGGCTCAAATTAGGGCCACATAAGGGCCTCAAAATTTTAACCAAAGACGAAATTAAGCAATTGAAAATTATGAAGAACAAACAAGACTAATAACTTACGTGGTAAAATTAGCAGTTAGAGCTAGTGATCCTAACTCATAAGAAGAAAAGTGATTTGATGCCATTTTGATTTCAAAAGTGGCAGGCAATGTACATCATTTTCTCTAGTATGTTATGATATCTATCTATTTTCTTCATGATCAAATTAGTGACTTTTAAGAAGAACCAAAATATATATATCATTCAGCTAAAATTATAAACAATTTTTTTAATGTAAAATAACATGATTATCTTTGTTATTATCATTACTACGTACTGTATCAATTAGTAAGAACAATCAAGTTTAAGAGGAATAAAAATGAAGGAATTCATAAAATGCATCATTTTTAAATTTTTAAACAAGCAAGTAGAGGAGGCTCATATATATTACAATATGTGTGTGTGTGTGTGTGTGTGTGTTTTTTTTTAAAAGTAAAGAATAATAAATCCTATGTAACGTTTCTGTAAAATTAAGAAGTAAACTAAACAGAAGTGAATAACAGTAATAACACAGATAACAGAAGACAACATATATATATATATATACCTGGAGAGGCGGAAGCTTTGGTGGAGAAACGGGGAAAATGTGAATTAGTGAATAACCGAATAGCGTTACACTTATTACTAATATTATTATTATTATTATTAGTGTAATTAATGTTGCGGCGAAGAATATTATTAAGAGGAAGATATCGAGGCTTATAAATATTATTCTTAATATTGATATTAATATTATTAAATAGAAAGAATGGTGTTTGGTGTATATGGCGGGATACACGTGTCAATGGATAACCAGCTGCACTGCTACCCATTCTCCCTCTCTCTCTATATATATATATAGATGTGTATGTATCTATCTATAGTCTATAGATAAAACACTGGGTGGTGGAAATTAAGACTACACTGTTGTGACGGGTTTATTACCTTTTTACTTTCGTTACTTTATGTTTTTTATCCCTGTTTTCTTAAATTTTCTTTCTTTTACCTTGGTTTTTATTTTATTTTCTTTTTTGGATCAGTTTTTTATCTCTCAAACTTGGACACTTTTATGTGAGGGGTTTTTTAAAAGTTTGGAAAAAAAAGTCTTAATTAAGTAAAAAGGAAACAAAAATTAGAAAGTGAAGTAAAAAATTAAGAAACCAAGATACATTATAGAAAAAAGTGAAGAAACGAAGGTACAGCAATTATACATATCGAAAAAAAAACATGATTCATATTTGGCTTCTCGTCATCAAACCGTGCAGATCTGCATTAATGAAATGTTGACTTGAAGTGTTTTTCATCGGAGTGTCAAAATGAGTATTGAAAATGAATATATCTTGAACCGCCACAACCCCAATTGTGACTTATCATACTTGGAAATTGGATTTAATGTATTGTTTTTTTTTCTTTTAAATTATACCCCTTCGTATAGTTCAATTTGGATTTTATTAATATATGTTATTACAATTTTACTAATTTATCATGTGACTAATATTAATATTTAGTATCAGTTGTTATTAATGCATATTTTACAAAATTATATCACCTCGTGTCTTAATTGAAAACGGCGGTAAAAAATTAAAATGGTATCATTTTTTTTAACAAAATCTACATTTTCAAACATTTTTTCCTATATTGGGTCAACACTCAAAAACATTTTTTCCTCGTATACCAATAGTTATACTTTCATTAACAAAAAAAAAAAATGAACTTATCGAATCCTTCTATTAGATATATTTCAAAGATGAAAAACATATAACAATGGTGTAGCTCAAAATGCGTAGTCATACATATCGGTATGCGCTTGAGAAAGTGCATAACTCGTGGTATGCCCTTTAAAAAATATTAAGTATATTATTTTTTATATTTAAATTCATATTATTTTGTTTAAAATGACTAACATGCAATAACAAATACACACTTCAAATGCATAAATTCATTTACACAACACTACATACCAATTTTTGAATTTAATCTCATCTTTTCATTGCACAGTTGGTATGCATTTTAAAAAGTGCGTTAAAAGTTGTATACATAGTATACATTGCGTACCAAGTATGCGATACATACACGACGGTATGCGCTTTAAAAATTGTATATATGGTGATATGCACTCCATACCATGTCAATTGGTATGCACTACATTCTATGCCAAATGTTATGCACTCTATACCAGTTGCTATGCACTTCTTCGAAAACTGCATATTTGTAGCGATGTCTTGCCAAACTGCATAACAGTTTTATGCGCTTAAAAAAGTTACATATATATACACTTCAAAAGATACATACATGGTAAAAAAAAAATGCCTTTCAACACGACAAACAATGCAAAGGTAAAAAAAATTCAAATACGTAAAAACATAACAACTAATAGATATTGTTCGGAAACTAAACTACTTAAACAAATAAAAGCATGGGAGGGATCATCATCATCACCCCTCATCTGAGTCGGAGTCATCATTTCAACCGTTAGAAAAATCCATGTAATCGTTGACATTATACTCTCCCATGAGCTCATCGAACTCTGCATCCTCAAATGAGGACTCATCTACCGTTATATCTCTCTCTCTCTCTCTAGTCTGGACATTCTGTTGTCCATAAAACTGAGCTTCTCTCTTTCCGTACATAGGTTTCTTTGCTATTCTCATCAAACGTCTTAAGAAGCTTTCATACTTCTTTCCAATGACCTCACTAGCTTCATCATCACTATCCACTCTCCATTTACCGGCTCTAAAAGTTCTTGGTGGTTCCTCAAAAATAAATGATATACAGGTTTTTTTTTTTCTTCTGTTGCTGAAGCTCGCCTATGCTGCAATTGCCAGCTCTGTTTGGTTCTCAGTTTGGTTAAATTATTCTTGGTTTACAACAACAACAACAACAATAATAATAATGTACATGAGATAAAACATAAGAGTAACACCGATCAAGTTAGTTGTACCAATGTCGAGGGCCCCTTTGCTAACAAACAACCAAACAACTTGAAAATCATCCCTTAAAGATTGAGTAAATAAAAAGCCACGCAAAATGCAGAATGAAATGAATGCAACATCAGATGGGACAACAGAAAGATCATTGAAGCTAGGACTTCTCGGAAAGTAAGATGTCTGGCTTGAGATTGAGAAAACATTCGGAAGTGAAGAGTTTTTCAAGCCAGATACTAGAAGAAGAAAAACCTTGGCTTTTAGGTGGCCAACCACCAATTGTGTAATTTAGATTACACTAGAAGCAAGGAGAAAAACCGAGCATAAAAAACTACAGACACTCTTGAGTCTCACATTTTCATCTTTTATAGCCAACATACCATGGCGATCAAACTAATCAATAGCTAGTAACTAACAAACATAATGAAACTTAAATAAAAAACATAGTGAAGAGTAAAAGTTTCCGAATATCAGCCAACATAAAGAAAGTAACATCATTTCGTAGAGTCAGACATTCTTTACCGCTAACACTATAAATGTAGAAACTAAATGTGCAAAATCCAATTTTTACATATGTTAAGGATCAACCTCAGGTATATGTTCACGTCTGTTTATGACAACAAGACCTAAAAAGAGTACTTAGTTATTAAAACCACGATTAAAGCCATTTGTGTTGTAGTGACGTGCCAAGTCGGTTGCACTTCCATCGGCTGAGGCACCTTCCATCAGCTGATATTTCTTATAATTTGCTTTTAAAATTTCTGCTTGATGCTCTGCCAGCTTCTCTTCTTCTACAAGCTGATGCTGAAAACCAAACAAACATACAACGTATCTAGGATTACTTTTGCCATCTGCACTTATTATGTTAACAAGGTAAAACAAATCTGCAACTAAACGTTAACAGAAAAAAAAAGGTCAAAACGTAGTAATTTTATCATTGCCAAGAAAGTGCAGTAAACATATCATTTCTCGACAAAGTAACCCCAATTAACCACAACAAAACTCAGGCCCCTGTCGAAATATGTCCTTAAATAGTAGGGTTAAACATATTGTTAACCACAAAGTACTACCCCAATCAACTACAATAAAACCAGTGAACCAATCAAGATATGTTCCTAATATTCAAATAATTCTATAGATCTACAAAAGGGAAAATAGGAAAACGTCGCATGTAACCCAAAAAATAAAGGGAAGAAATGAAGACCCCTTTCAAAGAACCTTCTATTGGAAATACAACAAATCAAAAACATGACAGAGCACTTCAAACTTGACTTACAAAACGTGTTAGGGTAAACCCATCTTTTGCAGGTGAAAATTCAGTAGAAAAATGCGTATTGGAATTAGACTAAAATAGACAAAACATGATACCATACATCGAGCTATGGAGAATGTAAAAAAAAAAAGTGAACACCCGGAAAAAAATAAAAGTTAAGAAAGAACACAGATGATCTATTAACATAAGCATGCATAAAAACTAATGTTAAGAAGCCTTAATGCGTGAGAAGAAAGAAAAGAGCGAAAGAGAAAGGAGATATCATCAAGTGCCACAAGGGTTCCATGATTCCATCTCTCTTTCTTTATCACATTTCTATCAATGATACCATATATCCATTTCATGTAATTCTATTTTAAATTTATGATTTTATTTACTTACTTTATGAACTTTTGCATTTCAATACCAGAACTACATTATCCGGCTGATAACAGGCGTTTTAAAGAAACTAAAGAATCAATTGAGACAACCAATGATAGACTCAAGATAGAGCAACACACACAAAAAAACTACTGAGCCACTGGACAAGTAAAAACAGACAATTAGTAACCATAAAAATTGTCTCCCAACATCAACCTAAGAAAACCGTCTTCCCCCTTGATATTTCTAAGCAAAAATATGATCAAGAGCTGTCCGGAAAATAACCTTTAAGAGATGCCATTATATACTACTCAAGTAATGTTGTATAAAGAAACTCAAAAAAGACAGATGTGAAGTTAAAGAAATAGAAAGCTTTTTTAATTTTAATAGTTAATAGCTGTTTCTTATAAGGAAAAAATACATTTAGTACAATGTCCTATTTGCTATTAATAATTTGGGTACAAAGTTACAACTACAGCTTTTTGTTTCAATTTGGATACCTCTGTTAAATAGATAGCATGACAGTTATTTGTAAGTTTTAATTTGGTCCTACACTTATTAAAATTGACCAATTTTACGCCCGATTTCCCAGAAAGAAGTAATAAGCAAATTTACAATTAGATTCAAATAAAAACTCTACATAACATGTATGTATTTGGCTAAAGTTCACAAATAAAAAGAAATCACCTTCAACAAAAAAGCAGCTTCTGCGATATGCTTCTTCACAAGGGATTTGAGTTTTTTTGCAACCGGAAAATCAGGATCATCCGCGTCCAACCAGCAGCAAGTTATTCTTCTCCTGGGCTTTATGGGACGATCGCCGAACATCCCCATTTCCGCAACTCGTGCTCGAACAGGCCTAGGCATCCCAGACATCATAAACGGAAAGTTACTCATTTCCGATACTATCTGCTTAGCCTGTTTGGCGTTTTGCATCTCGACCAAAGCACAATGAGGCATGTTGTTTGGCTCTGCGAAACTTGCTATAAGCTGGACATTTTGCACATCTCCGAACTGATTCAGTGCTGTTTTCAGTACGGACTCAGTGGCCTGAGGAGAGAGGTTGTCAATATAAACTGTCCTCTTCACTTTCTCTTCAAAAGCAGCGTAGTCTGCTTCTTCAGTGGAACTCATGGTGATAATAACCAAGTTTGACGTCAAGCTGCAGAATAAAATATTGGGGGGAGAAAAAACTTTATTATAACCAACATAACAGGATACCAAAACAGTATACATATTACATATAGTTGTTAAAAGATGTAATCTCCAACGGTAATCAACAGTGCATTTTCAGCCAATATATATGTGTACATATATTATATACAGTATCAATCAAATTGGAAGAGAACATAAAGGGATTCAAATTTTAAACTCTGCTACGTGTTCAAAAAATATCATGCCCGGTACTGCATCTGAACATGGATTTACGTTTTAACCTTGTCTTTTCCCTTGTATTAAACAAAAAAAAAACAAGGCTTCGCTATAATAAGAAGCAAAAGTCTACACGGGACAACTCATGAGACTCAAATTGGACTGGAATTGACTAATATTTTATATTTGTCCTCCTAATTAAGCAAAATGCTAGAAAAAGAGCAAACATAATTGAGTTGGAGTAAATGGATTGTAGAACTGCTTTAACATAGTAAAATTCACAACGGATGGCAAAAATGCTGAGGTGTAACCAAATAAACTTTAAGCAAGTAGGGTTAGAAGCATGGTTTTAGCCACGTGAAAATCCAAAACAATTCATTTCTGTAATTTTAAAATCACATATACAACAGCACTTAGTTTTTAGCCACGTGAAAATCCAAAACAATTCATTTCTGTAATTTACATATGAGAAATAAATGAAAACAGAAGACCTCCTAACGAAACAAAGACAAATGAAGATATGCAAACCCGACTGATCATTACCAAGAATGCAAGCAGCCAAACAGCTCAACCTCCAAATACAATTGAAAAATAAAAGATATGGCCAAATTGGATAGTAAGAGCAATAGGACATAGACATAACATTTATTTAGGGTTATAATGCATTGGTGGACATGCAAAACACAAAGTTCATCAACAAGTTTATAACAATGGGTTTCTCACAATAAAAATGTCGCTATTGATAATGTCTAGTATTCAGATATAACTTGTATAGACAACTCACTAGTGTCTCAAACACATTTTGTTCCTTTTTCAGAATCCCCAGAATCCGCAGTTTGGTTATCATACTCATACCACTGAAATATTTAATAAAATATAAAAAAAATCCAGGGAAACAAAATGATCTATTTTTTTTATTGCACATTGATAATCAAACATAATAATATTTTCTGAAAGTCATTGTTCCCCCTGCTGGAGATCAGACTCCTTCAACCCAATCTAATGTCAAATTAACAATAAATATAAATTATTCAAAAATGCTCACTACTCTACTACAAGTTATTATTAATAAATATATATAAAATGAGAAGAATAATTCATTGCTAAAAGCTTTACCTGTGTGTTGGTGGTCTTACAAGATGACATAGGTCTGATACAAATCAAACAGAAAGGAATGAGAATTAGAATTTAAAGTCACTGCTAAGGAAGTCGGAAAAAAAAAGGAAGTAAAACAATAAGCTGCAATTTCAGAATCCTCTAAGCTATGGATTCTAATTTCGTTTTTCTCTATACTATGTTTATAAAGTATCAAGTACCGTAGCAGGTCAGATTTGAAGAAGAAATCTGACTTTAAAATACCTTTGATTAATTTGTAATACTCAATCCGTTACATGTCGTTAATCATCAAATTATTTGCTCTTGGATGAATTAAGTTGGTTATTAAATAACATTTCATCCAAATATGTAACCGATTCGTCATTGCAATTCGTAGTTAGCTAATAAAGCTCACCATAAATGTCAACAATAACTGTCGTTACAATACTTTATAATTCTTCAAATTAAATTGCGATTAATCACAATTAATAAAAAGTTATAAATACCCGTCATTAATCTCATTAATGATTACTGTTACAAATTTTGTAACCCTTCAAATTAAATTGTAATAAATCACAATTAATAAGGACATCATCCATTATATCACCACATTAGTGTCTTTAATAATGGTGGTTTCAAATTTGTAACCCCCGTCATTAATATGCATTCATGCAAAATTAATAGGAGTTACACCGGCACCCACAATGTTCTGGTCAGTTCCAGCACCCACTGTGTTTCGGACATTTCCCGCAGAAAACTGTTTGTTATCTCAAATAACAAACACGCACAATCTAATTTCGAAAAATGAAACTAAAACTCTTCCTTCGCAAACACCAAATTTCTATAACCACGCATGGTTTCAAGAAACTGATTTTGCAAGAGTATTCTAGTTCATTCCCGAAAAAGATTATCAAATTCTGAAAGATTTATTCAGCCGTAAACACCAGATAAATCTGATTTTACACAGAACAATCTCATAATTCAATCAGTTCTGTCGTAAGCCCCAAATTCTGAAAAATCAGAAAATGGTTTTACAAGAACTATTTCGAAACCAGTTCTGTCGTAATCCCCAATTTAATGGCTTTTACTAGAACTTTTTCGAATAATCACCACCATGAAATGCATACCTTAATAATACCGAGCCACTACTCAGGGACCCAAAATGCAATGGTACCCCACACTTCCACTGGTACTACAATCCCAAAATCAATATATAAATATATATATATATATATGAAACCACGAAAACCATTATCGCTCAATCACCATAATTAAATAAATAAAACATAGTATAAACTGGTCACTTTTAATGACATATATATATATAACAGTCCACAGTTTCACCTCTTTAGTTAGACAAGATCACCACATACATTGTTCATGGAATCATGAATTTCTCAACTGAGCACTTAAAATGTTATAGATCAAACTTCAATTTTTATAAGAATTAATAATCACAATTCACACTTAACGTTAATACACAGAATTTAATATCACAAAATACAAGCAGACCCATGTTATATTCTACACAAGTACGCAAACACACAAACAGACAAACAAACAGCCACACAAATAAAACCTATTAAAGTAGGATCGGTTTCTTCCCCCTTACTGAAACAAACAAGAGCTCGTTTGTCAAAATATCCCAAACTTGATCCGAATATCCACCAAACGATATAACCAGATCTGGACAGCCACTAAACAACCCTTAAACTGTCCACAAAGAAAATAAATACATCTACGGATCAATTTAATTAATTGCAATTCGGATTAGGCTCTACCTTAAAATTTGACGTTTTATAAAAATGAAAATGAAAGTAAACGGCTTACACAGTTAAATGGGTCTCGAAGAATAGATTAAGAAAACATATTCGATTGCAGAGAACGGACATCCGATGACCCGAGAATCAACTCCCGAAGCGGCTGCCTTGAAAAGACGAAACCACCACCATCACACCGATCACCGCTCTGATTTGTTTACTGTAGTAGGCTCCGTCTAGGTCAGGACCTCTCCGGTGAACTACTGTCCCTCCCTGTCATTCCTCTCTTTCTCTCTCTATCTCTTTGTTCTGTATATGTATTTGTATGTATATCATATGTATTTATGTTGTATGTATATATGTACACCGTATGTGTATATGCATGTGTTGCTGTGTATACAGGTATATGAATTTGGTTTTAGATTTTAGGATTAATCAAGCCTAGGCTACTTATTCTAAATTATAAGTATCCCGAAAAACTATTACATGTCTATTTCATTACTATATAATATATTTTCACGTATAAACAACACATTATTATCGCTATAAAAATAATAAACGTCAATAGTAAACACACAAATTTCCGAGACGTTACAGTAACATTTATGAAAATGGTAATAGCAGGCACAATGACACGTTCTAACATTAACCACACCTAAAAGGTTATTATTTTAACTAACTTTTTTAATTAACCAGTCATATTTTGTTTACAATAACTACATTATACTAATTGTGTAACCATTATTATTATGTGTTTATTTATTTTTCTTTCAGGATGTAGATTAGATGATGGGTTTGGAAGACGAAGCAATAAATATTTCCAGATTTGATTTTGTTCGGTTCTTATATATGTTGTAATTATCTTAGTATTAGGCTAGTTTTGTTTGTATAGTTTTTTATTTAGAAATTTAGTTTCAGGCTATTATTTGTGAGATATTTTTATTATTATGTTAGACATTGATTTTTGTTTCAAGGGTTTATATTTATCTTTTTATTTTATTATTTTCTATTAAATGAATGTCAACTATAATTATTTGTAATTTATTTATAGAATACAAAAATATAAAACATTTGAGATCGACAACAACTTATATTTCATTGTTATTGGTATGAGATAAAGTTGCGAAAGAAATAGTAATAAATATAATGATAATTAACAACAACAAATTTTGGAATCGGCGATGAAAAATATTGCTATATGCAACGAACGAGTTTGGAAATGACAACAAAATTTAACTCAGCGACAACAAAGAAGGTTGAGTATTTACAACAAAAAATCTAATCAAGAACAAAGTTTTTTGTTACCAAAGATTAAGTTTTAGCTTCAACTTTTAACTTGGTTGCCAAAGACTTTCAGGGACGATGGTTCCGTAAGAAGCACGTAGCGAAAAAAATTAGTTGCTAATTCTTTTTGGCAATTAAAAATGAATGTTTTGTAGCGAATTTTTTCGTTGACAAAAGTGTATTTTGTTGTAGTGTCCAAATCTAACCGACAAATCAAAAAGGCCTGAATAGGAAAAACTATATCCACAACCTCACATCTACACATAAGGGGGAGACCCGACAAGTTTTAAATTATCCCAGTCAATATGTAGTCTGTATCTCAACGGGAACGCCAACACGCTAATCAACCTAGTCCATGCAGATCTACAAAGACGAAAAACTTAAAAACAACCGACGGCCACCCACGTTACAATAATACCACCACCTCTAGCAAGACTGAGGTAGCAATTAAGTCACATCCAAAAGGACGATAATTCATCGCTAAATAAATCCGAGGGTTGATCAAAGGTAGGGGAGGAAAGTAAAGGCACTGACAGTAAAAGGAGGCTTAATAAAAGGACAAAGAAGACGATGGAGGTGAGATGGGAGATCCGAGATGGAGATAGATGAGGAGAGGAAGGGAGGGAAGAGGGATAAGCCAGATCTGAGATGAGAGGGAACATGAGCGGAGGTGAGAAGGGAGACGACGACGAAAGGAGGAGAGGAAGGGGTGAGGGGCGGAGAAGACGAAAATGGAGAGGAGGAGAGAAAATCGCTAAGATGAGTAGAGGAGAAGGGTGGTGAGACTGCCTCGGGGCAGGAGGTGCGGCGGAGGTCCACCACCGACCCAAAGGCTGAGGCGGCGCAAAGAGGGGGCTAGGTTGAGGTGTGTTTCTTGTAAACACATACGTGTATATATAGAAGTCATTTGATACATACATATTTCGTAGTCAGAGTTGCCTTGTATCAGCCTATTAGAGTCAGCGCAAACAAAACCACATCGGGCAAAACAAGAAAAGCAGCAAAGTCACTGGCAACCGAAGTTTAAATATCAAACCAAGTTTTGAAAGGGAAAAAAACTTTGCACAATAACTTTCTTATTCGCCGAAACTTAAGTGTTACATAATCCCATCACTAATCTGTTACACTTTCCGTAAAAAGCAAAAGACATCAGTTTTACATGACTACATTAATGTCTGTATTCAGGATTTACATGAATACCTTCTCCCACTAAAAGTCTAAAAGAGAAGCTTTCTTCTATTTGCAAGTTGATTTCCTACCATGATTTTTAGGTCTAATATTGCAATCGTATAAACAAGAAAACCTACTAAACCGAAATGTCACAATGCTCTATCTAGCCACCAACTTCACAAATCACCGAGCCAGCATTTCATCACCGACAGTAGACCTTAAATGCTTCACAAAGTAGTATTTCACCACTTTTCCTTCCTTGTAAGCACTGCACAAGGTTCAAAATTCCTGGACCCTAGAGGAAGGAAAAGAACTGCTCTATATGGGTAAAAAAGAAACTTAGCTTGAATCTTAAATATTTCCATATTTTCATACAACTTCTTATTATTTTTATATGCACAAACATAGAAGCCCAATCCTATAAATTGCAGTATGGCGCCAATCTTTTAGCCTAGATTAAGGCTAAAGAATATATACATTTGCAATTAGAGAGGAGGAGGAGGAGAAAAGAGTGCAGGGTGGGGGTCAGAACTTATTCAGTCAGCAATCCATTATGTCTCCGGGTTGACGTTAACAAATGCTAAGGGCTATAAATATTATAGAGGCAAGTCTTGAAAATCAGCAGTATTCATTTTTTAAGACTTTAACTAATGCCAAGGCATCTATACGTTTCTTTTAGAGGATTTGGATGCATAATAAGTTAGGAATTTTCCTCCTATGATTCTTGAGTAATCAGCAAAACTTAAAAATGTTAAGTAATTCATGAACTTTTGACACTCTTAATTCATGAACTTATGTGATTTTGCAGCTTAATATAACAATGGGATATTAACCGTTTACTACCCTCTAGTTTATCAAAAATTCAATTTTCTTACCTCTAATCTAATTTGTTCATTTTAGGCCCATGTACAATATCAATCCATTCAATTTTGTACCTCATCCGTCAATTCATTCACAAAATGGACGATACGTGTCTGCACGTGACTAACTTTTGCTGCTTTTATGAGTTAAGTTTATGTTTGGTAAGAATTGGGATGGACCGAAGATTGAAAAATGTATTATTCTGTCCCTTGTATTTATTATTTTTTTATTTTTTATTTTTTTATTGGACCTATGTTATAAATGACCAAAATACACTTGTCGTTAAGAGACGTTAATATAATTTAGTCATGTGCAGTCACGTGTCGTCCATTTTGTGAAGTAATTGACGGATGAGTTACAAAATTGAATGGATTGATACCATACAGGGGGATAAAATGAACAAAATAAAGTATAGGGGAGAAAATTGAATTTTTAATAAAACACAAGATAGTAAACGGTTCATACCCATATAACAATTAAAGTATGCACGGCATCTATGTTAAATTAATTTAAATGAACTAAGAGCATTCACATGTGTTTATACACCACTTCTACATAAAAAGTACTCAATAGTGCCTTTGTTGATTTACACGTATATCTTATTAAAATAATAACCTATATTTATTATTGATTTTACTCTGTTTTTCTTTTGTCAAATGTAGTGATAAAGCCAAGAAATAGATGAACTAAAGTTATAACATTAACATCCACATCTCCTGATTGTCCACCACAAAAAGCACATTGGATATAACTTGCCAGAGGTTTTTTTTTTTCCTAAAATGGAACATGGATTAATTATGAATAGAAAATATCAAGAAGATAAAAAAACGTCATACAGAGAGACTCTAGGTGTTCTCGAAAATGGAAAGAGAAGTTTCTCCCCAAATGATTAACAAATTATGGTCATTCTGTATATCTTTCTATACATAGAAGACTTATTACAGAAGCAAAGAAGATTTAAAACTATCTATGCGACGACTCGATGATACAACGACCTTAAGTTCCAATGAACCTTTCCACTGCTGCCCTGCCTTTAGAAAGATGGGATTTTTCACCGCAGCAGCGTATACACATAACATTCCTCTATACCCTGTTGGACCGAAATTTAGCAATGGCTATGACTTCTTTTCCCACGGGGTCCACATCACTGTTAGACAATCGGAAAAACTAATAAGAAACATGTTTAACTCTCTATGAAAAAGTGTCCAGAATTAAAATGTTGGAACTTGAAATGGATTTTAATCTACATATACAATTAATGCCCTTATTGCTTATGCCAATTACAAAATAGCTGGTTTTTGTTAGTTATCGATGGCATCTCTTAAGTGCATATCCATATCAGTTTATTGAAGTTTATGCCCAATCATAAGGAAAATCAGTTTGTTGAAGTGTAAAGTCAAATCATTTCATTGAACTGTATAAAGTCAAATCAGGTTGTTGAAGTGTAAGCCAATATAAAGTTAATTTAAAATTACCCTTAAAATGGGAAACTGGGAATTGAGTCGAATATATCACTCAATGGTCGTTTTGCATAAATTTTTGTGTGAAAGAATCTTGTAAAATTACATTAAAAAATTAATTTATTCATATTGATGTCCTTGTTAGTAATATACTACATGTTTGTTTTTTGATGATATTTAACAACATTTTGAATTGGTTTATTAAATGAGATTATTATAAGCAATTGTTATTTATAATCATTTATTGAATGACTAAATAAGTGTGTAGAGTATAGATTACAAACAGAAAACTATACTATAAGTTCTGAAAGAATATAATTTATATGTTTACAACTGTAGATGAAAATGGACATACCATCGGTAGACTTTTAGTACGTGATTTTAGTAGATCTGTCTTGACTACAGTGAACAATATAATTTCAACTCCATTTACTAGTACAATTTGTGTATATTAAACAAGACTAGTACGAGTTAATCATTTTGATGACTAACTAGATAAAATGATTTACACATCGAGATCATGGTTATTTTTTATGCTATTAATTCCTATATTGCTATTTATTTATACATGTGTGGATATTTTTGTCATTTTGATTCATGGTGAGATTCTTTATGAGTCAATAAACTTAATGAGTTGGATGACAACATTATTCATAGCAATGTTTATTAGTAATATAAGAAATCCCCGTCCCGTAAGGGTTTGATGATACTCACTCGAGGAAGATTATAAGTTTTGTGCGTGTAAACTCTGCATGTGGATTTAGAATCCGACACGACAAATAAGTTAAGCAGACATGATTAAGGATAATACATTTATTAAATAAGAAATCAGTCAGTGATTTAATTTTATAAACGAGTATCTGTTTAATTTTAATATGGGGAGATTATAGACATGTTTGACAATTGCAATGAATTAAATATTCGGATTATGGTAGAGATATCAGTCGTGATGTTTAGTGTAATAAATCATGATTTAAAAGATTGTGTATATCTCGGATTGATAGAGATATGATAGCACGAAATCTTTTAAGAAGGTCAACCCAATCAGCCATCAAGTCCTACGTTAGCCAATATATATCACGTCCCTTCTTGGCACAAAAATAAGTTTTTATAACTAGATTTTCGAGTCTGCATAGAGAGAGCCCACACTGTTTTCAAGTAGCAAGGTGCTACTTCAATAATAAGTTAGAAGGTTTGAGGCGATCAGTTCGATCTCACAACCATCATCTGTTACCCTTCTTATATTCGGTATGATCTAAACCTATACGGTAAAACAAGATTAATTTTGATAATATACGTAAATACTAAACCTAAGATTCTGGGCAAGTTTTTTTCGTTACGCAACCTAGTTTTCTACCTGTCCTTACTTCTCATACTGAATCAAAATCATGAGTTCAAAATTATATTTTCTCCCGCATTGTATCAATGTAATTTAAAGGTAATTACCAATAACCCTTCCTTACCGATCATAAATGTGCTCCTTTTGAAGTGATCGAGACCAACAATAGCCTTTGGAGTGTTGAGATAAACTCGATCCAGCTGAAACACAAGAACATAAGAAAAACAAAAAAAACCACATGGGAAAAAGATGCTTATTTAAAGCCTCCATGCATAAATTTCTTTTTGAAACTTCAATATACAGAACACCAGATGGTATTTCAAAATTGTAGAATTCAAAATGGGTGTATATATTGACCTAGATGCTCCAATGTATTACTAGAATAAGAAGACACAAACTAGATTCAAATGTTTCTTCCATTACGAAAGTGACAATTAACCTCAACTAAACAAGAAACATCATGCAACTTATTAAATGCCATTTTTAGTAATAGCTCCAAAGCCTCCATCTTTACTAAATTTCCAGAATAAAAACAAATCAGGTCCAGTTTATCAAAAACACAGCTTATTGAAGTTCAAAATAACACTAGTTGACATAGGTTGGGAAAGAATGGACTGTATATTGGCCTAGAAGCTCTAATGTACTTATATACTTTATAACACTAGCAAAGACGATGAATTCCCATAAACAGGTTGAATAAATTTCATTAGTTCATGTTTAATAGTTTCACGGTACTCGGATTCAAAAGTAATGGCATCTCCTTGTTCCGTAAAACACTCTCTTTCGATGTGGTTGTCCAGATAATCTCCTGTTTCGAGCCCTTCAATCCTTGCATCGTTGCAAGAAAGAGTTAGAGACTCGTTTAGATCACCAATACCAACCATGCATTGAACCAAGAACCAATTTAATCAAACTGTTATTCAAAAGAGATCTGTGGAAAATCAGAACTCCACATATCATTTCATCAAAATCTCACTGCACAATTTGTATTAAAGGTCTACATATAATATTCTACAATTAAAGAAGGAATCATACGCATCTTTAACTTACAAAAACCATGCCGTATGTCCGAGACAGCCAAGTATGTATGATAAGCAAATGAAAAGCCATTTAGCTTTTCATAATTTCATTAATGTTCTTTATGCAAGATTTCAAGATCAACTTTCCATCTGCTGAAAGAGAGACTCAGACGGAATTCGAAACTGGAGAAAGATGTTATTCAACACAAGAGATATATCAATGAAGGTAGAGTCCGGTTCTAAACACCATCAAAATCATGAGTTCAAAATTATATTTTCTCCCGAATTGTATCAATGTAATTTAAAGGTAATTACCAACAACCGGAAACCCTTCCTTACCGATCATAAATGTACTCCTCTTGAAGTGATCGAGACCAACAATAGCCTTTGGAGTGTTGAGATAAACTCGATCCAGCTGAAACACAAGAACATAAGAAAAACAAAAAAAACACATGGGAAAACATGGCTTATTTAAAGCCTCCATGCATAAATTTCTTTTTGAAACTTCAATATATAGAACACCAGATGGTATTTCAAAATTGTAGGATTCAAAATGGGTGTGTATATTGACCTAGCTGCTCCAATGTATTACTAGAATAAGAAGACACAAACTAGATTCAAATGTTTCTTCCATTACGAAAGTGACAATTAACCTCAACTAAACAAGAAACTGTTGGAAAACATGTAAAAACATGGTTATTTCCTAATGGTCACAAGACCAAATTTGAGTCAAGATTCCATGCGACAACCTTTGGCTTTTGATGCCTTACTCAATATGGATGAGTAGCTCGTGTAACAAGATTCGTAACGGTATATCGCATGACCTATTCTAAGAATGGGTGTGAATGGAAATTGGCTTCAAAGTTTGGGTCTCGGAGAAGGTAAAAATCCAAATGGTCACAGGACCAATTTTGAGTCAAGATTCCATATGACAACCTTTGTATTTTGATGCCATACTCAAGATGGTTGAGTAGCACGTGTAACGATCTTCGTAATGGTATATCTCATGACCTATTCGGAGAATGGGTGTGAATGGAAATTGGCTTCAAATATTGGGTCTCGGTGGAGGCAAAATCCGAAATGCTGAAAAATGATGGGAAGTAGATTAAATGGGGGTTTCACTCTTTTAATCATCCCACGTTGGGAAAATGTGAAGACATTTTCCAAGCTAAGCTTATAAATAAGCAGCGCCCCCCACATCATTTTACACAACACATAATCTCTCAAAAATCATTACATTTTAGTAAGAGAGTCACCCACCAACAACTCGACCTTGATTTATCGCCAGTTTCCGACAAGTCATCCGAGACGTTGTACATTGGGATCGAAGCCCAACATGACCAGAAACATTAAAGGTGGTCGAGCAAATATCGGTTAACGGCAGACTGTTTAACAGTCGCCTCGTCTGTTTTCTAAATTTTTTTCTCATTTCAGGTTCTTATTTATTTATTTAATTTCAGTACCTTTTTTTTCTGCAATTTAATTTAAGTACTTTTCTTTTCTGTAATTTAATTTCAATACTTTTATTTTCTGTATTTTAATTCCAGCAATTTATTTTCTGTAATTTCAATTCTGTCTTTCAATTTTATAATTCTTATTTTGTTCTGTAATTTATTTTCCAGTTCTGTAATTTCCTTTATTTACAGAAACAGTCTAGCAGTTTAGTAATTGTACTATTCTGTCTGGCAGTTTCTTTTAATTAACAAACAATCCAGCATTTTAGTTTTATACTATTCTGTCTGACAGTTTTGTTTAATTACAAACCAGTCCAGTAGTTTAATAACTTATATTATTCTGTGTGGAATTTTATTTCATTGCATTTACATTCTGCAAGTGTCGGAATATTGTAATAGAGTCACATTCCGTTTAATAGAAATAAAAATGTTTATTTCTTTTTAGTCATCGCAATTTAAATTATTATTTCTACGTACACCAAAACCAACAATCTTAACCCATAACTTTTTTGGTTTGTGTACTGTTTTTTTTATTATTATTCTAAATTAAAAGGAATAGTGATTCTTCCGCTACCATTCTAATTTTAGAATATTTTGTAGCGAAGAAAAATTCCTAGAATTGTTTGATTCCGTTTTGGTATTTATACCCTTCTTGAGAAAATAACAACCAGTTTGCTATTAGCTAGAATAATTTTTGTTTCAAATTCTTTTACGGAAACCCAAGTTTTCTATACTTGGTTTTTTGTTCAAGAATATTATATACGCGTATCTTATAGTCTTTTGGTTGTCTTTTCAGAAACCGAAAAATGATGAACGAAAATTTCTCTGACCCTATTGTCCCTTCGGTGAGTTCGCATGACGTAGTGGTTGGTGGGAATGTCCATAGCACTACGGGCGATGCAAATGTGGGGGCTGACGCTCAGGCGCATGCTACGGCGGCAACGGCCGCTGCGGCTGCGGCCCAAGCTGATGCTATGGCCAAAGCTACGGCCGAGGCAGCGGCCAAGGTTGCAGCTGCGGCCAAGGCTATGGCTGCAGCCAGGGGAAAGACACTGATGCTTTCGGCTATGCCTGTTTTGCCTACCTCTTATCTAGAGAAGCCGGAAAATTTTAGGGGTGACAACTTCAAACGTTGGTAGCAAAAGATGGTGTTTTATTTAAACACCCTGCACTTGACCCGGTTTCTTAAGGAGACTGCTCCCGTCCTAAGCGAGGACGATCTGGATGAGCAGTCGTTCTCGGCGGTCGAGGCATGGAGACATGCCGACTACCTATGCCCGAACTATATCATGTGTGCTTTATATGACACCCTATCCAGTGCCTTCAAGCCCAAAACAACTGCAAATGAGCTTTGGGAGACTCTGGAAAATAAGTACAAGGTGAATAACGCTGGCGTAAAGAAATTTGCCGTCATGGACTTTCACGAGTACATGATGACTGATAATAGGAGTGTCATTGAGCAGGTTGAGGAGCTACATCTCATATACCATCGGCTTGATGCTAAAGGGCTAGTTTTCAATGAATCCTTTCAGGTGGCTCTCATGATTGAGAAACTGCCACCATCATGGAAGGAGTTTTAGAACTACCTGAAGCACAAGCGGAAGGTAATGAGTCTGGAGGGGCTCATAGAGAGGTTGAATATCAAACAAAGAAATCACTGTTCTGGAAAGAAATGCGGTATTGCTAGTAGCTCGGTGGCATAGGCCCATGGGATTGAGGCCACGCGTGTCAAGCGAAAATGCCCTGACAACATAGGCAGTGCTGTTGCTGCAAAACAATTTGCAGGAACCTACTTTGTGTGTAACAGGACCGGCCATCATGTCGCAGACTGTTATAACAATAAACGCATTGCTAAGCCCAAACCCCCACCGAAGAAATTTAAGGGCAAGGGGGAGATGAGGGCACCAGCTCATGCCAATGTGGCCGAGGGAGCAGAGGATGACATGCATCTCTTTGCAGTGGTCTCCGAAGTGAACCTTGTGGTAAGCAACCCCAAGAAATGGTGACTAGATACCGGCACCACGAGCCACATCTACTCCAACAAGTGGATGTTCAAGACCTACGAGGCGGTGGTTGGTGAGACCTGCTTCATGGGAAATTCTTCTACTTCCAAGGTGGAAGGAAGGGAGACAGTGGTGATGAACCTGACCTCAGGAAAAGAGCTCACGCTGACTGGGGTGCTCCATGTACCAGATATTTGCAAGAATCTGGTTTCAGGCTCAGTTATGGTGAAGAAGGGTTTTAAACTAGTTTTTCAATCCGATAAAGTTGTAATCACCAAGAATGGTATTTATGTAGGTCGTGGCCAAATGACCAACGACATGTTTAAGTTAAATGTAGGAACTCCAGCTCCTAAGGCTGAGTTCGCTAATAAAGGTGCTAAGGCTGAGGCCAGTACCAATTATGTAATGAGTATTGCCAAGTTGGCCAATAATATTTCAGATTCTGCTTATATTTTTGAGTCATTTCATATGTGGTATGGTAGATTAAGACATGTGAATTTTAATTCTATGAAGAAATTAATATCACTGCAACTAAAACCAAATTTTGTCTTTAATAAACAAAATAAATGTGAAATATGTGTAAAAGCAAAGTTAACGAAATCATCATTTCAACATGTTGAACGAGATAGTGAACCTCTTGGTTTGATTCACACAGATGTGTGTGATTTGAAATTTATTCAAACAAGAGGAGGTAAAATATACTTCATAACTTTTATAGATGATTGTACTAGATACTGTTACGTGTACTTAATGAAAAGTAAAAGCGATGCAGTAGATATGTTCACTCTATATAAAACTGAATTAGAGAATCAACTCAATAAAAATATTAAAATATTGAGGAGTGATAAAGGCGGAGAATATGAAGCTCCGTTCGCACAAATATGTGCGGAAAGTGGCATCATTCATCAAACCACAACTCCATATTCCCCGGAGCAAAATGGAGTTGCGGAGCGTAAAAATAGAACGCTCAAGGAAATGATGAATGCGTTGTTAATAAGTTTTGGATTACCCCAGAACATGTGGGGGGAAGCGTTGCTTTCCACTAACTATGTTTTAAACAAGTTACCACATAAAAAGCGAGACAAAGCACCATACGAATTATGGAAATGTCATCAACCTAGCTATAAGAACCTGAGGGTTTGGGGATGTCTCGCTAAGGTCTTTATCTCCGCTCCTAAAAGGATGAGAATTGGTCCGAAAATGGTGGACTACGTGTGTTCATCGGATATGCACAAAATAGCAATGCGTATCGGTTTCTCGTACACAAGTCCGAAAAACCCGATGTGCACGTAGATACGATAATAGAAAGCCGAGAGGCTTCTTTCTTTGAGGATATCTTTCCCCACAAAATGCCAACATATGTACAGACTCAAGAGTTGAACAATGATGGAAATGTAGGGGCAGGTGAACCGTCAGAGAAAGAAGAAGAGGAAGAGCCTCGACGAAGCAAAATGGCAAGGAAGGAAACTTCCTTTGGGCCTGATTTTGTAACCTTCATGATAGAAGGTGAACCGGTGACATATCAATAGGCTATGTCAACACCGGATTCCCAATATTGGGAAAAAGCAATCAATAATGAGATTGAATCGATTATGCAAAACCACACTTGGGAACTAGTGGATCTTCCGCAAGGATGCAAGCCCCTAGGTCACAAGGTTAAAGGTTGATGGCACGATCGAGAAGTACAATGCAAGACTTGTAGTCAAAGGCTTCAGGAAAACTGAAGGTGTCGATTATTTCGACACATACGCTCATGTCTCCAGGAAAACGTCGATTCGGATCGTCATTGCTCTCACGGCATTGTTTGATCTGGAAATACATCAGATGGATGTAAAGACAGCCTTTCTAAATGGATAATTAGAAAAGAAAATTTATATGGAACAACCTAAAGGGTTTGTGGTTCTAGGGAAAGAGCACATGGTGTGAAAACTTGTAAAGTCTCTGTATGGACTTAAACAAGCACCCAAACAATGGCATGAGAAATTTGATAGAATCATGCTATCAAATGTCTTTCGCATAAATGAGTATGACAAATATGTATACATGAAAGGAAATGAAAAATACTGTGTATTAGTCTGACTTTATGTAGATGATATGATTATAAGAGGGAGTACTGATAAGATCAACTCCACTAAGAAAATGTTATCACATCATTTCGATATGAAAGACTTGGGTATAGCTGACATTATACTTGGTATGAAAATCACGAAGATGTTAGAGGGGTATGCCCTGTCGCAAGGTCATTATGTTAGACAAACACTTGACAAATTTGACAGTGGTAGTAAGGCAATGCCAATAACACCAATTGAGTTCAACTGTAGCCTAAAAAAGAATTTCGGCAAAAGTGTGAGACAATTGGAATTCTCTAGGATCATAGGCAGTCTCAAGTATGTGATGAACTGTACTAGACCTGATATAGCCAACTCAGTAAGCAGACTGAGCAGGTATACCAGTAATCCAAATGAGGAGTACTGGAAGGCCATCATAAAGCTTCTCAAGTATATGAGATATACAGCCGATTATGGGCTGCACTATACCAGATATCCATCGGTATTGGAAGGGTATTCATATGCGAATTGGATATCAGACTCCAACAGCACAAGATCCATGATTGGATATGTGTTTGTATTGGGAGGTGCTGCCGTGTCTTGGAGATCCTCCAAACGAACTTGCATCGCAAGGTCAACTATGAAATCATAATTCATAGCTTTTGACCTGGCGACTGAAGAGGCAGACTGGCTGAGAAGCTTCTTGGAAGTGATTCTAATGTGGCCAAAACATGTTCCCACGATAAGTATGCATTGCGATAGTCAATCAGCTATTGCGCGGGCTCAGGACCATATGTATAATGGAAAGTCTCGACATATACGTCGAAGAAATAAATCTGTAAGAGAATTGTTATATAATGGTATTGTATCCTTAGATTTTGTGAGATCAAATGATAACATTGCGGATCCATTTACAAAGGGCTTGACTCAAGAGAGAGTCGAAGCGTCATCGAACGGAATATGATTGAAGCCCATTAAATTGGTAGCCTCCCCAGAGGCAACCCAACCCAGATGGTATTTACCTGCTGGGTTCAATGGGAAACTAAACTGTGGGGGCAGCCAAACAAAGCACTCGGGAATCTGTAATTCCCAGCCCATTTCCGTGATGACAGAGTGATAGACATGTACCATAGTAAGGGTGAGCATGTGGCTCTTAATGATCCAAGTATCTCGAAGATCGAGTAAGGTGAGTCAGGATACCTTCTACTTGGACCCACCTATAACGAGTGTGTAAGGCCGGTTACATGTGATGAGCGTGGGCTAAATCACTAAAGCACTCAGTTGAACGTGCCAAGACAGTCCAGGTCAAATATGAACAACAACTAAAAGGCTTAGTACGTGGGTAGAGAGGGCACTGTGCGCGTGTCATTCTGGGATACACAAAGCTTAATGGTTCAAGGTTTTTTAGCTAACTAATAGCAGTATTCTGGGTGGTACTCCGCTACGGCAGGTTCAAGGCGCGCGCTACCTGACCTTAGGCAATGAACTCTTGCGGTTATCTTGTTTGCATTTTAGGACATGGGCTTTTAAGCCAATTGCATTCATGTGGGGGATTGTTGGAAAATATGTAAAAACATTGTTATTTTCGAATGGTCACAGGACCAACTTTGAGTCAACATTCCATACGACAACCTTTGGATTTTGATGCCTTACTCAATATGGATGAGTAGCTCATGTAACGAGCTTCGTAACGGTATGTCGCATGACCTATTCGGAGAATGGGTGTGAATGAAAATTGGCTTCAAAGGTTGGGTCTCGGAGGAGGCAAAAATCCGAATGGTCACAGGACCAACTTTGAGTCAAGATTCCATGCGAAAACCTTTGGATTTTGAATCCATACTCAAGATGGTTGAGTAACTCGTGTAACGAGCTTCGTAACGGTCTGTCGCATGACCTATTCGGAGAATAGGTGTGAATGGAAATTGGCTTCAAAGATTGGGTCTCGGAGGAGGTAAAAATCCAAAATGCTGGAAAATGATGGGAAGTAGATTAAATAGGGGTTTCACGCTTTTAATCATCCCACATTGGGAAAATGTGAAGATATTTTCCAAGCTAAGCTTATAAATAAGCAGCGCCCCCCATATCATTTTACACAACACATAATCTCTCAAAAATCATTACATTTTAGTAAGAGAGAACCACCCACCACAGCTCGACATTGACTTGTCACCAGTTTCCGACAAGTCATCCGAGTTGTTGTACCTTAGGATCGAAGCGCCAATACGACCAGAAACCTTAAAGGTGGTCGGTCGAATATCGGTTAAGGGCAGACTGTTTAACAGTCGCCTCATCTGTTTTTTAAATTTTGTTCTCATTTCAGGTTCTTATTTATTTATTTTATTTTAGTACCTTTTCTTTCCTGCAATTTAATTTCAGTACTTTTCTTTTCTGTAATTTAATTTCTGTAATTTTCTTTTCTGTATTTTAATTCCAGCAATTTACTTTCTGTAATTTCAATTCTGTCTTTCAATTTTGTAATTCTTATTCTGTTATGTAATTTATTTTCAAGTTGTGTAATTTCCTTTATTTACATAAATAGTCCAGCAGTTTAGTAATTATACTATTCTGTCTGGCAGTTTTTTTTTAATTAACAAACTGTCCAGCAGTTTAGTTTTATATTATTCTGTCTGACAGTTTCGTTTAATTACAAACTAGTCCAGCAGTTTAATAACTTATATTATTCTGTCTGGAATTTTATTTAATTGCATTTACATTCTGCAAGTGTCGGAATATTGTAATAGAGTCACATTCCGTTTAATAGAAATAAAATTGTTTATTTCTTTTTAGTCATCGCACTTTAAATTATTTATTTTTAGTAATAAATCTGTCACACCCCAAAACGAAGTGGTGACACGGCCGAATACCACTTGCTTGAGCATGCGGTACTTGAAGCCAAAACCGGTATAACCCATTTTAAAAACCAAAAGATGCTACCCCGTAACATAATCAGAGTGCAAGAATGCGACAGATAACTTTGACTCTAAAGCTTTAATTGAAATCCGATAACCCAATAGCATTAACATCAATACTCCAATCACCAACAATCAAGAAAGTCAGTTAACCGAAAGAAGAGAAAACAAATAGTAGCAATAACCCAACTAATAACATAACAAAATTAACTCAATTCTCATAGTTTTAGATAAATAAACAGATAATTAAACGCCTAATGGAGGTCACGGCCCGATCCCACAACGAGCCTGTCAGATAACTTAATCATGAACCTGAAAAGATTTTAAAAATGAGAGGATAAACCAAACGAGCTTAGTGAATATTAACTGTACTTGACAATATGATAGATAGTTTTGAGAAAAGCAACTAGTTTCATATAGTCTGTATCCAGATCAAGTATATGCCTATAAATACACCAGTGTAAAGAGAAATAATCTTAGAAAACGGTTTATTATCTTTTCAGTTTTAACCCCTGTTCGTTTCCTCATAATCAACCTAAAACATAATACATCAGATGGTTCGTACATAAGGCGTAAGATTGATAATCAAAATAATATCGAAGCATTATCGGGAACCAAATATAGTAATCATTGCCATACATTCTACTCTATGGGCAATGCCCGTTGGATCCAACCATCAAACGAAAAAGTCACTTAGGTTGGTGCCTAAGATTTTCTTTTAAGATGATCCAGCTAAGGTCACCCCATTTAAGAGGCCTGTTCCAAAATTGTTGAGAAACTAGAGGTACTTATTAAGTATACCCTAGCTACCACAATCACCCCACTGAAAGGGCATGTTCCATGGAATTTTAAATCATTTAATTAAGATCACCCCATTTAAGAGGCCTGTTCTTTTATATTACTAGTCCCAAAAACCATCGTAAAGGTCAAATAATTTAGTTAAGGTCACCCCACTCAAGTGGCATGTTCCTTAACTATAATATATGACCCGAAAATCATCACAAATCTCAAAACATTTATTCAAAACCAAAATAAGTAATGGTTGCTCCAACCTTTGATCATAATATGTAATACAAATTAATTGCTATCAATCAAGTTATGTGAACTGAATTCACAATCAATATAGTTTTCAAATAACATGGGAAATCAAATAAGTATAGTTTTAGTACAGCAACACTCACCTGATCGGAATCCCGACCACCAGAAAGACGTCTATTACCACTAAGCAACTGACCTGAGGAGAATTGAAACCTTTAACCAAGTCACTGTTGAGAACTCACAACTGCTCACTTTTTCCTTTATCTTTTCTGTTTTTGGTTTTCTTTCTAACGTCGTGTACGCAGAACTAGGAAGTTATAATTCTATCCTAATCTTATATTCAAATGTAACTTACTTATTACTATTTTAATTCTTTATAATTAATCAGTACATAAGTACCCATATAGGATATAGTTTAAACTAGGTACTAAACTAACCCATGCAATTACAACTTAATACTAAACCACCTATCAGTATATAAATTATATCAAAGTGATGTAAAAATAAAATAAAATAAATAAATAAAAATGAGGGATCTCACATTCTCCTCCCCTTGAGAAAAGTTTCGTCCCGAAACTTATGTTGAACACCCATCAAACAAGAATGGGTATTTCTCGCGCATATTCTCATCTAGTTCCCATGTCGCCTCTTCTTTTGTATGGTTTCTCCATAAAACTTTTACCATTTTGATGGTTTTCCGACGAAGTTTCTTTTCTTGTACATCCAGAATTTTTATAGGTAACTCCTCATAAGACATGTCTTCTCTAACTTGTAGAGGTTCGTAATCAACTACATGATTAGGGTTATGAATATATTTTCGTATCATGGAGACATGAAACACATTATGTACTGCTGCTAGCTTAGGAGGTAAGGCCAAGCGATAAGCTACAGCCCCTATCTTCTCGAGAATCTCAAAAGTTCCAACATAGCATGGACTTAACTTTCCTTTCTTACCAAACCTTATTACTCCTTTCCATGCTGAAACTTTCATAAATACCATTCCACCTATTTCGAAATCCAATTCCCTTCTTCGATTATCAGCATAACTCTTTTGACGACTTTGAGCAGTGGCAAGTTTCTCTCGAATGACTACAATCTTTTCTGACGCATCCTGCACTAAATCGGGACCTAGGAGCTGCCTTTCTCCAACTTCAAACCAACAGACAGGGGATCGACACTTTCTCCCGTATAATACCTCAAAAGGTGCAACTCCTAAACTCAAGTGAAAACTATTATTATAAGAGAATTCAACTAGAGATAAGTGTTCATCCCAATTACCTTTCCACTCCAAAGAACAAGCTCTCAACATATCCTCTAGTGTCTGGATAGTTCTTTCCGATTGACCATCAGTTTGAGGGTGATAAGCAGAACTAAATGATAATTTTGTCCCTAGAGCAGAGTGCAAACTGTTCTAGAACTTGGAGATGAAACGAGGATCTCTATATGATATTATTGACACTGGTGCACCATGTAATCTAATAATGTCTTTAATATATAATTGAGTGAGCTTTTCCAATGAAAACGTCATTTTGATTGGAATAAAATGCGCACACTTAGTCAAACGATCAACCACAACCCAAACACTATCATTCCCCGCACTAGTGCAAGGCAAGACCGACACGAAATCCATGGTGATGTGCTCCCATTTCCATTATGGTATATCCAGTGAATTAAGTTTACCTGCAGGTTTCTGATACTCAATTTTGATTTGTTGGCAAGTCATACATCTTGCTACAAAATCTGCTATGCCTCTTTTCATACCGATCCACCAAAAATGTCCTCGCAAATCCCTGTACATTTTTGTACTACCTGGGTGAATATTGTACTTCGAATTATGTGCCTCCAACATAATTTCTTCTCTGAAACCACCAGAATGTGGCACACAAATTCAGTCTTTAAACATCAACAACCCATCAGCACCAAGTGAAAAGTCAGTGGTGCCCGTGCTCGTCATTTCCTCTATGAGTTTCTTGCATTGAGGATCATCAAGTTGTGCTAATTTAATCCTATCGAGTAAAGTGGGACGAATTGTCATTTAATAACACAAGGCAGACTCTCCATGCCTAACCACGTCTAGACCCATTCTAGTAAAATCTTGTATAATTTGAGGTTGTATTGTCAAAAATGCTACGAGACGTAAGGACGACTTCCGACTTAAAGCATCAGCCACTACATTCGCTTTCCCAGGGTGATATGAGATATCCACATCGTAGTCTTTAATTAACTCCAACCAACATCTCTGTCTCATGTCAAGCTCCTTTTGAGTGAAAATATACCTTAAACTCTTATGGTTGGTATAAATTTCACAAGGCTCGCCATATAGATAATGCCTCCATATCTTGAGGGCAAAAACAACTGCTGCCAACTCTAAGTCATGGGTTGGGTAGTTTCTCTCATGTGGTTTGAGTTGTCGAGAAGCATAAGCTATGACTTTACCATTTTGCATAAGTACACATCTCAATCCCTGTTTTGAAGCATCACTATAAATTATAAAACTTCCCTCTTGAGACGGTAGTGTAAGAATAGGGGCGCTCACCAATCGTTCTTTAAGCTCATAAAACTTTTCTGGCATTCCACGGTCCAAACAAACTTTTCTCCTTTCCTGGTCAGGATGTTCAATGGTAAGGCAATACGGGAGAAGCCATCCACAAACCTTCTGTAGTAACCTGCGAGACCCAAGAAGCTATGTACCTCTGTGACATTGGTAGGTGGCGACCATTCCACGATAGCCTTAATTTTATTTTCATCCACTTTAATGCCATCTTTGCTTATCACATGACCGAGGAATGATACACTATCTAGCCAGAACTCACATTTTGACAGTTTTGCAAAAAGTTTATGTTCCCGAAGGGTCTGCAACACTATCTTTAAATGATTTTTATGCTCTTTGCTTCTTGAGTAGATCAGAATATCATCAATAAATATTACTACAAATTTATCCAGTTGTGGTTTAAATACTCGGTTCATCAGGCACATGAATGATGCGGGTGCATTGGTTAATCCAAAAGGCATGACCAAAAATTCGTAATGGCCATAGCGGGTTCTGAAAGTAGATTTAGGAACATCACCTTCCTTAATCTTTAACTGATGGTATCCAGATCGTAGGTCTATTTTTGAAAACACCTGAGCTCCTTGCAACTGATCAAATAAGTCATCAATACGAGGTAATGGATATCGATTCTTTATTGCCACCTTGTTAAGTTCTCGATAATCAACACATAAACGCATCGATCCGTCTTTCTTTTTGACAAAGAGCACTGGCGCACCCCAAGGTGACACACTTGGACGGATGAAACCTTTATCTAGGAGTTCTTGTAACTGATTTTGTAGTTCCCTCAATTCAACTGGTGCCATTCTATATGGGGCTTTCGATATCGGTGTGGTCCCTAGTAAGAGATCAATGCCAAACTCAATTTCTCAGTTAGGCGGTAACCCCGGAAGGTCATCTGGAAGCACATCTTCAAATTCGTTAACAATCGGTAGGTTTGTCAACTTAACTTCCATTTGGTTTTCCCCAATGACATAAGCTAGATATCTGTTACAGCCTTTTCTTAATAGTCGATTTGCTTGCATTTTAGAAATTGTAGGTGATGATACATTTTTACGTTCTCCATCGAAGGTAAACTCTGGTTCCCTAGGAGGGGAGAAGGTAACCCTTTTCCGGTCGCAATCAACAGTGGCGTATTGAGGCGACAACCAATTGATACCCAATATCACATCAAAATCACTCATTTCTAATTCAATTAAATCAATATAAGAAACTCTACCCTCAATTTCTACTATACACCCCTTACACACTGAGTTTAGAACGATGGTATCCCCAGTAGGAGTGGAAACAACAAGACTCTTATCTAACTGTTCAATAGGTACAGATAAGCGACGCAAAAAGTTCGGTGATGCAACGCAATGTGTGCAACCAGAATCTATTAAAACTTTTGCTGGAAAATTAGAGATATATATTATACCTTGCACAACGGAGGCCGAAGCTTCTGCCTGTTCCTTAATAAGTGCAAAAATGTGTCCCTGAGCGCTAGTCTTCTGCCCTAGTGTCGCAACTTTTGGTTGTAGCGCATTTGATGCATGCGTGGTTGCCTGGAAAGAAGTTTTCTGGATGGTTACAGATTTGGGACTTTGACAATGATAGCTCAAATGCCCCTCCTTACCACAATTAAAACAATTCTTGATTCTTCCATCGCAATACTGAGCAGAGGGATGGGATTTCCCACATCTACCGCAAGCATACCTTGGTTGTACATAGCCACCACTCGAAGGATTTCCCCCCACTTGCCTTTTATTCGAATAATCTCCTCCTCTCCCTTGATTTGCATGCTGAGGTTGTTCACGCTGTCGCTTCAGGAATTGCTCTGCCTTTTGCTAGCTAGACCATAACTCGTTTCCGCATTTTTTGTGTTTTCTATCGCCTCGTAAAAAGAGTTGGACTGGCACATGACATACCTTTCTTTAATTGATGAGTTTAGTCCATTTTCAAACAACATTATCTTATCTTCTTGGGTTGCCACCATTTCCGGAACGTATCGCGATAACTCATTAAATTTGATTTGGTATTCTGCGATCGTCATGTCCTCCTGAGATATATTTAGGAGTTCAGATTTCTTGTTCTTTCGTAGTGTCCACGGGTAATACTCATCGAGGAAGAGTTTCTTAAACTTTTCCCACGTCAGTTCATGTTTCTTATCCTTATATTGCCGTTCGGTGGCATCCCACCAATCCTCTGCAGCACCTTGTAACTTAAATGTTGCTAGGTTAACTCTTTGTTCGTCGGAGCCTTCAAGTCGATTAAATATTTTGTCCATACTACGCAGCCATATATCAGCTTCTCTATCCCCTCCGGTCCCCGTAAATACAGGAGCATTCGTCTTTAAGAACTTGTGGAAAACAGTTCGTCCATAGTCAATTGCTTATCAACACCAGTGATTTGAATAACCTCATTTTCCTTTGGAGTCTCGGTGGCACGGCCGAATACCACTTGCTTGAGCATGCGGTACATGAAGCCAAAACCGGTAGAACCCATTTTAAAAACCAAAAGATGCTACCCCGTAACATAATTAGAGTGCAAGAATGCGACAGATAACTTTGACTCTAAAGATTTAATTGAAATCCGATAACCCAATAGCATTAACATCAATACTCCAATCACCAACAATCAAGAAAGTTAGTTAACCGAAAGAAGAGAAAACAAATAGTAGGAATAACCCAACTAATAACATAACAGAATTAACTCAATTCTCATAGTTTTAGATAAATAAACAGATAATTAAACGCCTAATGGAGGTCACAGCCCGATCCCACAACGAGCCTGTCAGATAACTTAATCATGAACCTGAAAAGATTTTAAAAATGAGAGGATAAGCCAAACGAGCTTAGTGAATATTAACTGTACTTGACAATATGACAGATAGTTTTGAGAAAAGCAACTAGTTTCATATAGTCTGTATCCAGATCAAGTATATGCCTATAAATACACCACTGTAAAGAGAAATAATCTTAGAAAACGGTTTATTATCTTTTCAGTTTTAACCCCTGTTCGTTTCCTCATAATCAACCTAAAACATAATACATCAGATGGTTCGTACATAAGGCGTAAGATTGATAATCAAAATAATATCGAAGCATTATCGGGAACCAAATATAGTAATCATTGCCATACATTCTACTCTCTGGGCAATGCCCGTTGGATCCAACCATCAAACGAAAAAGTCACTTAGGTTGGCGACCTAAGATTTTCTTTTAAGATGATCCAGCTAAGGTCACCCCATTTAAGAGGCCTGTTCCAAAACTGTTGAGAAACTAGAGGTACTTATTAAGTATACCCTAGCTACCACAGTCAACCCACTTAAAGGGCCTGTTCCGTGGAATTTTAAATCATTTAATTAAGGTCACCCCATTTAAGAGGTCTGTTCCTTTATATTACTAGTCCCGAAAACCATCGTAAAGGTCAAATAATTTAGTTAAGGTCACCCCACTCAAGAGGCATGTTCCTTAACTATAATATATGACCCGAAAATCATTACAAATCTCAAAACATTTATTCAAAACCAAAATAAGTAATGGTTGCTCCAACCTTTGATCATAATATGTAATACAAATTAATTGCTATCAATCAAGTTATGTGAACTGAATTCACAATCAATATAGTTTTCAAATAACATGGGAAATCAAATAAGTATAGTTTTAGTACAGCAACACTCACCTGATCGGAATCCCGACCACCACAAAAACGTCTATTACCACTAAGCAATTGACCTGAGGAAAATTGAAACCTTTAACCAAGTCACTGTTGAAAACTCACAACTGCTCACTTTTTCCCTTATTTCTTCTGTTTTTGGTTTTCTTTCTAACGTCGTATACGCAGAACTAGGAAGTTATAATTCTATTCTAATCTTATATTCAAATGTAACTTACTTATTACTATTTTAATTCTTTATAATTAATCAGTACATAAGTACCCATATAGGATATAGTTTAAACTAGGTACTAAACTAATCCATGCAATTACAACTTAATACTAAACCACCTATCAGTATATATATTATATCAAAGTGATCTAAAAATAAAATAAATAAATAAAAATGAGGGATCTCACAAAATCAGGTCCAGTTTATTAAATGCCATTTTTAGTAATCATGCAACTTATTAAATGCCATTTTTAGTAATAGCTCCAAAGCCTCCATCTTTACTAAATTTCCAGAATAAAAACAAATCAGGTTCAGTTTATCAAAAACACAGCTTATTGAAGTTCAAAATAACACTAGTTGACATAGGTTGGGAAAGAATGGACTGTATATTGGCCTAGAAGCTCTAATGTACTTATATACTTTAACACTAGCAAAGACGATGAATTCCCATAAACAAGTTGAATAAATTTCATTAGTTCATGTTTAATAGTTTCACGGTACTCGGATTCAAAAGTAATGGCATCTCCTTGTTCCGTAAAACACTCTCTTTCGATGAGGTTGTCCAGATAATCGCCTGTTTCGAGCCCTTCAATCCTTGCATCACTGCAAGAAAGAGTTAGAGACTCGTTTAGATCACCAATACTGTAACATCCCGGATTTTTATAAATGGTTTTATTTATGATTTAATTAATCCAAAAACGTTTTATACAATTTTTAGCCAAAAACCGAAACTCTTCCGAAAAACTTTATTTTAAAAACATGTTACTAATTTTATAAATAAAAATGACCCAATAGTTTTGTTTCTAAACATTTGTTATTTTTGAGCAGTAAAATAATAGTTTTGATTTTTAGTTAACTTTTAGAACTTTGTGGACCAAATAGTTCGCTTTCCCAAACTCTCTTAAAACAGTTTGCTAAACCTCTTTTCAGCCCACTTTCAAAACACTAAACCTAAAACCACCCACTAACAAAAAGAGAAAAGAGAGAGAAGAGAGGTTCCAAACCCTAGGAAGAAGAAGAAGAAACCACTATTAGCAGGTTTTTACCGGAAGTATCTCCTCTACGCACTAAGGTAACGGGGGTTATCCATTGCGACTAGACGAGGGTGTATGTTAGGGTTAGGTCTTGCATTTATTTTAGATTTGTGGGTTTTTACTTTTATCTCAATTATGTTCTTAAATTGTTAATTCGGTTTTATTTATTGCACTTTTAATTCACTTATTTGAATTGGAGAAGTTGAGAATTTAGACATATTAATTTCGAATTAATGAGAATATGGATGGGTTTGCGTGTTTTTATGAGTTGATTATGTGTTATTATAGTTGTTGATGAAAATGGGTAAATTTATGTTGAATAGAGATGAGTTGTAGTTTATGCATACAAGATGTTTGTTTAAATGCATGAATGGGGTTTTATGTTGTTGGACTTGTTTGGCAATTTGACTTTTTGGAGAATTGATACGTATGAGTTTTGTTGAGGTTTGTTTGGCAAGAAATTAATTGAAAACTATAAGGCTTGTTTGGATAGTTGTGATTTTAGTACCTATGCTTATTTGTTTTGTTGAATTGCGAGAATGTGATTTTATTGGGAATTGTGTTAATTGAATAATATAAATATTATTGGCCGAGGCCTTGATATTTATTTATTGGCAATGGTCTATGTCTCTTCCTATACCGGGGACATAAGACGAGCCGAGGGGTATAGGAAATGACCTACCTTACGGACTGGGGTAGGTGGCGTGAGAGATCCATGTATGTTATTTTTATATGTTGGCAATGATCTATGTCTCTTCCTATACCGGGGACATAAGACGAGCTGAGTGGTATAGGGAATGACTCGTCTTACGGACTGGGGCGAGTGGCGTGAGAGATTCATGTTTGTTATAGATGTGTGTTGGAGTTACTTAATTTATTTCGTTGTATGATGTTATTATATTTCTTTTTATACGTTGTTATCGTAGTTGTTGCTTGTGAGTTCTTGCATTTATAGGATGGAGTGACGGTATCTTGTGTGGTGTCGTCCCGTCTATGTATGTGCGTGGAACTCACCGTTACAGTTTTGTCTTTTAGGTGCAACTTAGGTTGAGACGTTTGGATAGGAGCACTAGCAAGGTATCGCATGGGTTCAGGGCTTCTTTGATTCGTTTTCTTTTACTTAGATTATTTTTGAGGTTGTAGCCTACGGGCAAATTACATTCGTTTCTTTTATTTTAATATAACTTTGTTAAAACCATCTCGTCTTGTAGCCACGTTTGACAAACATTTTTATTTATTCGTTTAATTGTTCCTTTAGCTCGCAAGTTATTTTCTTTTAAAAGTTAAATTTTGTACCAACAGGTTCTTTTTCATTTTGTTTAAAAGGTCACGCCTTAATGTCCCTATTTTTCGGATTTTGGGGCATGACAAATACCAACCATGCATTGAACCAAGAACCAATTTAATCAAACTGCTATTCAAAAGAGATCTGTGGAAAATCAGAACTCCACATATCATTTCATCAAAATCTCACTGCACAATTTGTATTAAAGGTCTACATATAATATTCTACAATTAAAGAAGGAATCATACGCATCTTTAACTTACAAAAACCATACCGTATGTCCGAGACAGCCAAATATGTATGATAAGCAAATGAAAAGCCATTTAGCTTTTCATAATTTCATTAATGTTCTTTATGCAAGATTTCAAGCTCAACTTTCCATCTGCTGAAAGAGTGACTCAGACGGAATTCGAAACTGGAGAAAGATGTTATTCAACACAAGAGATATATCAATGAAGGTAGAGTCCGGTTCTATAAACGCCATCAATAATGTAAATAATTTTCTAGCTCATAGTTTTTCCAACTGAATATCTTACAAAAAAATATCTATACTATAGTCTAAATAGTAGGCCAATTAGAGAATTTAAACTTGATAAAAAAAAAAAGACAATTCAAACTGTTTTCATATCATAACACCTACCGGATTAGTCACTAGATAATAAAAGGTTGAGGTGCTTGTGGTTTCTTTAGATAATTAAGCTGGCGTTAGAAAAAAAGAGAGAGAGATTCATTGATCTCAAGCTTCTACCTTTTTAAGGCCGAAAACCAGAATAAAAACTGAGCTTCAAAGCTTTAAATAATGTGGATTATCTAAAGTTGAAAAAGATGATATTTATCCAGATTAAAGATTATAACCTTTTCGAGCAAAAATATCAGAAAAGCTCATGTTTTAAATTATGGTCATCCAAATGTTGTCGAGTTTTTGTAAAAAATGAGCTTAAGTTCTGCAGCCAAGCAAGGCCTGAATCCCAAATAGTGTAAATATATCTTGTTCTTAGGTCAAGCAGTTGTAAATCCCCTCCTAGAGACAAAATGTTCATGGCCAGTGATATAGATCAACTATTACTCACCACAAAATATCTCAAAGCAAAATGTATGGTCTGATGGAATTAGTGAATATGTAAAATGGTCCAAAACATGATTTAGAATTGTACCTGATGATAACAGAAAGGCATGCCTTCGTTCTTTGCTTTCGGAGACTTCTCCTAAAGTACACAAGATGTATTTGAATGTTATAAATAACATCCATCCTCCAACAAAACTAACTAATATGCCAAATTAACATTTTGAATTTCAATTCCTTAAGGACAGTCCGAGAGGCACAGGTGGGCCGCAAAAGAACCAGGAACAATCAGGGGGAAGCATTCAAACCGACCAGAAGGGACAGAGGTCCCGAGGTCCATAGCAGGGCAGAGCAACCCCGAGATCCCGAGCATAAACCGCTTCAGATCGCCTGCCCAACCCCGATCAACGAACATAAACCCCTTCAGATCACATACCCGACACCGACCAAGCAGCCACCTCAAGGCCGCTTCCAGGGAAGGGAAAGGCAGAAGAGCTTCGAACCGGTCGAACTGATATACACTTTCAACCTGTCTGCCGAGGATATCCTTAAGGACATCTGCAGAGGATACTAGAGTCTTTAATTTCCCAAGGAACTTCTCCTTTACATGCCAATATCGGTCTAACCGGCGTTCCTGAACTTTAACTACATGCTCGGCACGGCGAACGTATTCACGAAAAGACGCTGCTTGGGCCTTCAACTTTGCCTTAAGTCGGGCACACCGACCATGCAGTTTATCATTCTTACCCATCAAGTCAATATACCGCCAATCGGCACGCACTACACTAGCCTCACCAGATGAGGCCTCGCTCCGGGCAGCACCAGTAGGACCCTGCACAGGACCAACGAGGCCCGAAGAACCAACCTGGTGTAACGAAATAGCATATGCCTATGTATAAAACAAGAAAAAGAGGAGAAAAGGGAGGAGATCACGAAATCTACTAATCAAAAAAGGAACGACACCGAAAGCGATAAAAACAACCAAATGATAAAAACAATCAAATGACGGCAGAGCAAAATATTATCAACTTTCCCAAGAGTTGTGATTTATACAAACAGCCTACAGATGACTGCCAAAAACAATGCCTACCCCGGCTCAAACATGTTAACAAAAAGAGCCAGATCAAGGATCAACCTGAGTGGGAGGCGCCTGAGGAAGGGAAGGTCCCTGAGGTGTCACTCCTTGAGGAGTTGACGAGCTTGACCCCAAATGATGTAAGGCCTTACGAGCGGCTCGTTCACGCCTCGCCTGCCCTAGCAAACCTCCCAACCTCTCTAAGGCCTTTGTCTTAGCATCAGCAGGAGCCACTTCGACCACCTCCTCATCCATTGCCTCGGCGACCTCTTCCTCGATGGCCTCGGGCTCTATAACCTCCTCTTCCTCACCACCGCCCGCCGCATCGGCAACAACCTCTTCCACCTCCTCCTCCTCCTCATCGGAACGGACCACCTACATCGTTCAAAACAAGAAAAAAAAGAAGTTAGAAAAATTACAAAGTTTAGCTAAGTCTAAAACTGAAAATCTAAGGTAAACAAGGAATGACTTACCCTGGTCCGCGACGTGCCTAGAGTCGGCCCGATCTGGCATGCCTCGGGGGAGCTGTCTTCTAGCCGAAGAGGGCTCACTGCCGCAGGCTCCCTAGACCTCAGGGGAAGAACCTCTGGCAGAGGTTTCCCATGTTGGTCTATGTAGGCACGGGTACCGTCCGGCCCCACCCTGTAGTGGAGGACGGTACCATCCGGCCGGGTCTCCCAGAGAACCCCGGCCGATGCAGGAGCAAAGGAGGCCACCGTCACAGCCTTCGCCTTGCTGCCTGTCTTCAGCTTCGGCGCCTTCTTCACGACAGGCCCCTCAACGACCTAAGGCTCTCCTGCCACCTTGGGAGGGAGGGTCGATTCTAGGCCCTTCTCCTTCTCCCATCTTTCCCTAGAGTACCCCACGGGACAGAAGGTCCTATGGGGCCACAAGAAGCCGTTCCCCTTACAGCTGGTAGGGGAACCACATGTTAGGAGGCGCTCAGCATCGCGCGCTCCCATATCGTCCCCGTCTGGACCCCACCAATTGAGGGCCACCTCTAGCGACGCAATGTTGGGTTCGCCGAGGCCCCTCAGCTTCGCCGCCACCGTGGCCTTATTTTCCTTGGTGCTGAGCACCCTCCCCGGCCTGGACGGGAGAATCAGGTCGGGGCGACGAAGCCAGTGGCCCTCCACCACAATCACGTCCTGAGTGTAACCCCGATTCGAATCGGAGTTACCCGTGATCAGCTAATTGTGAGCTCGGCACCTCAAGTAGGGTTGCCTGCTCTTGGATTGGGAGCTTGGCTCGGTCCGCAAAAATTCATAGCAGGCCAAGAGCTCCCTAAGCCCCAACGGTTCCGGAAGGGTCGGGCCCAACAGGAGGTTGAGGGCCTCCATGCCGGCGCAGACGCGGTGCGCCTGCAGTGGCCATTGGCATGGGAGAGTCTGCGTCCAGGCGCATAACTCCCCCAGCAGCTCTGGTATGGGGAGGTCGGTGCCCCCATACATGAGAGTGGACAGGGAGAGTGTCACCATCGTATTGGGATGGGCCACAATCCCGTTCACCTCGTCAACGGTCTGGCATTTCCGAAGTGTGAATTCGTCGCCAATCCCACATAGGAGGCGAAACTCGTTGAGGTCGGACCCATGGAGCCTCACCATTATGCTGTTGTCATTTACGGCCACGGACTGGGCCGGGTCGATGACCATTGCCCGGAAGGGCAAGGCATTTTCCATAACGGCCAGGCGCCGTGGTTGCGGGGCAACCATCGGACCTTTTCCGGCTCCGTGAGTTATCACCATGTCGGTTGGGTGTTTGTGATTTTGCTAAGTATGGGAAGGAAGAGAAAATAGGTTGCTGTGAAAATTTTAGATAGAGAGTGAGAAAGTGAAAATGAGATTTCACTGAGGGTATTTATAGACCCCCACCAGAAGATGAAAGGACATTTACCAGAAGGTGAAAAGACAGCAACGGTTCAATAACACTAACTCCCACAAATAACCGCTGCCACTCAATCGACGCATTCCACGTGTACAGAAAATAGAGGTCAACTGTCAAGTGTCACTCATCAGCCGTTTTAGCATTGATGGCATTGATAGAATCGAAGAGACGGGGGCGGCGCCCCATAAATGCACACCATGCGTGCTCCACGTGTAAAGAATGCATAAATACCAGAAACACGTGTCACAAGACAAGCCGTGCTTAGGCATCTCCACACCGCCAGACATGAGAACAGAATGACCGGAGCCGCCCTAACGATTAAAAGATCCTTGTCACCTCGTCCTTGTCACCTCGTCCTTTACGGCGACTCCGGACAGGGAGCTATTGGCGAGGGAATGTCGACACCCCCTCGTCCGGGCCGATATCACCATCACAGCAGGCTATCCGGGCCTGTCAACCATGGGTGACACATCACCCCGGATCTTGAGGCCCCGAGCTGTGCGTAGGCCGGCCTAAAGAAGCGTGTCGAGTACACTTCCCCAATTAATGCTGCTGCTCTCTTGGGGGACCCTTTATGTGTTTCTTCGACGTGGCCCAATCACAGACCAGCCCATGTGGGCCCCGGCAAAGGATAGTACCCTTATCAGAGTCATAAATGACCTGGCGCCGTTGGATCAACACTTGACAGTACAGTGATCCAAGGGCTAATGCACCTCTGATCACACTATAAATACCCCCTCTAATACTACTTAGAGGGTGATAGAAAAAGACAGAGAGGAGAGATAAAGTAAAAATAACCCGGACCCCCAGAACACTACCTGCGATACCTGACACCCCGACTAGTAACCGGCCCGATCCCTCACCCTTAATTATATTCCTACTTTCAGTCCACGCCAATACTGACTTGATCGTTGGAGAGGGAAAACCTGGTACCAACCCCGGGCCCCTGTTCGTTTCCTGTGCAGGCACGAAGAGCGCCTCGTCACCGAAGCAGACCAGACCCACGTCGGACATCTCGGAAGATTGGAGCCGACGCGAATTAATTAAGCCGAGCTTGGGAAGAAAATCAGGCTCGCCATGTTTCTTCTAGTATAAGAAATTTGTTCAAAGTACTGACCTTGGTGTTAATAAGAAAATCCATTTGGGTCAGTAATGTGCTCATTTCAGAGTTTCTCTTATCGTAATTTCTAGCATTCCGTTCAGACCAAACAAGATAGACACCACTTGAGAAGATTAGTTTACCAATTATAGCAGCAAATTTGCTACCTTTGAAGATATCATTGGCCCAAAGAATCCATTCAGCCCATGAACTACAATTGCTCACATAACCAGCTTTCAAAAGGGGAATTTTGATAATTCTTTTGGAGTAGTCGCAGTTAAAGAATGAGTGATTGAAATTCTCAGGGTGAGTGTTACAAAGGGGATAAATAGGATTAGTATTATTATTGCATTTCAAAATTCTATTAGCAGTAGGAAGTCTCATTTTAATAGCTTGCCACAAAATTAGACTGCACTTAGGGATATTACACTTGAACCAAACTAAATGGTGCCATTTGTTCCTGCGCTTTTTGGTCCTAAGATTATCCGACATGCACTTCACAGAAAAAGTACTACTAGGCAAAATCCACTTGAGCTCATCTACACCATGAGCATTAATAGAAGGGTGTTGAGAATTTTTAAAAAAGCTAATCTCAGCAGACCTAGTTCTAGGCCACTTCCAATCATCATTTTTAACAATACACGCAAGCTTAACTTGAGGGCCTAGACCAGCAGCTAAGAACAGAGGTCTATCCAAATTCCTAGGTAATATAGGCCCCGTAGGGAGCCAAGGGTCGTACAAAGGAAAAATGTTTTCCCCTGTACCAAAAAATCTAGCTAACAATTGCTCTATTTCTTTAATAATTTTTGAAAGAATAATGAAATGGGAACACCAATAGCAGTTCATACTAATCAAAATAGACCTAATAAGCTGCTGTCTACCTGCATAAGATAGAAAATTACTGGTCCAAGAGGTAATTCTGGAGGTGATCTTGTCAAAAAGAGTTTTACAATGTGTGTGGTGCATATATATATATATCTATAACTACTATATGTCTGGGGCCCTTATGAGGCATTGGGAAGAGAAAGATATAAAATTCTATCCAACAGAAGAAATATAAAAAAAAATATAAAATCTTACTTAATTGAATAATTAACTTATGTCACACCTTGTTACGAAATGTGATGAATAACAATCTTCCTAATTTGTCACACAAATCATTTGAGTAATCAGAGAGTCTCTGTCTTTTCTTCCAAATACTTCTGATTACTAAGTAGATTACTACTGCTAAGAGCAGATAATTAAGACATGTTAAAGATCTTCATAAATCCTAAAGTTGATTACTACTCCTAAGACAAAACAATTAAGACATGTTAAATTAACTATAGAGTAATGCTTCCAACGGTATCAGAACTATTTAACTGGAAAATAAATAACAGTTCAAGATCTATATTTCCAAAACTAACAATATTCATATATTTTACCAGCACCTGCTGTAGACAAGTTCAAATCTTCTGGCTCATATTTTATACCCCTTCCGTAACCCCCTTAGCAATTTACACTCAAGTTTCGAATGCTCATTTTTTTTTGTATGTTTATAAACTTTTATAACGTATTTTAGATAAATTTCTTAATATTAGGACATGCTATTGATTTTACATGATTTTTTTTGGATTTAATGTTTAATTTAAACTAGTTCTTATTTTTATTTCAAAATAAAAAATATTTGACCTTTTCATAAGAAAATAAAATGTTGGAATGAGTTTATATATGTTTAATTGCAATTGAAATATATCTTTCAATATTTTTGAATAAAAATATTTTGTGTGTAAAAACCAAGGGGGCACGGAAGGGGGTATAAAACATGGGGATGAAGATTTGAACTCGCTGTAGTTTGGCGTATTATATCTTCCAAATGAGTCCAAATCTTCTACCCCATAGTTTATACCACATTTCGTGCCCCATCGATTTTTAAACCTAAAATAGTTCATTAAATTTTTTTAAAAAAATAGTACAATTACAATTATACATGTATGAATACATTTCAATAATTTTTTTCTTCCGAAAAATTCAAATATGTTTTATTTTGGAATTAATTAAGAACTAGTGTAAATTAAATATAAAATTCTCACAAAATTATGTAACTCAACAATATTTCCCAATATGATGAAATATTTGTAGAATACATCATAATAGTTTATAAACACAAAAATAAATCTAAAATTTCAAAATTTGAGCGAAAATAGCTAAAATGCGCACAAAATGGGGTACAAATTATGGGGTAGAAGATTTGGACTCCTTCCAAATGTTGTTGCTAGACTTGTAGAGATGTTATTATCTAGATTCTCAATTGGTGATGTTGATCAAGAAGGAAAGTAATAATAGTAATAAACAGAGAATCGAATAAACCAATCTAACAAAAATCTGAAATAAATTTATCATAAAAGTAAATCACTCCATGCATGCAGATATACATGCAAATATATAATGAGATGGAAAGATAGAGAGAGAGACTGTACCAGGATCTACAAAATTTGATAATATCATACAAGTAAATCACACCATGCATGCATATATACATAAGAATATACAATGAGAGCGGGAGGGAGAAAGATGTATATATATAGAGAGAGAGAAAGCGAGAGTACTAGGATCTAGAAAAAACTCCATCTGTCTATGAAGATGTGAAAAATGAGGGCTAAGCTGGTTTTAAAACCCTAACTATGGTGCGGGGGAGAAAGAGAGGAAGAGAGAGAGAGATAGGAGTGAATGTAGATATGAAATGCACGAGGTCATTTCCCATTTTATGACAAGCATAAGTAGCTGCGTGGAATAGGGCTTCCTAAGAAATAAAATGATAAATATTTTTTTTAAGGTTAAACCAACATATATTATACAAAATGGGCCAAGTTCACTAAAAAATACAACGTACATATTACAAAAGGGAAAAATAGGCTAAAAATAAGCCCGGACCTAAGGTCGACCGATCGGCCTGCAGAAGCTATTGATTTATCAGTCACTTAGCTATGGTTTGTGTATACAAGAATGATAAGTTGTTTTATGAAAATGTGGAAATCTATAAGGTTCAAGCTAAGGATCTCTTTTAGAAGACATTGAAAAGATTTTTTCGGCGAGATAAGACCATTAATCCGGGGGCTAGGGTAATGTGGGTTAACTAGTCAAATTATAACAAGAGCACTTTTGAGTATTTTTGGTACGGTAAACAACTATTTAATTAGTTGAACGTAGTAACTTTATGTTAATAAGAGATGGAATCGGTAACAATAATATTGCATGTTTATAACTGATAATACAAAATAAAACATCCAACAATTTGTCGGTGACTAGTCGCAATTGAGTTTTTGGGCATGTGTTGGATTGATCGGTGGGAACGTAAAATCAATAGCCTCTGCAGGCCGATTGGTCGGCCTAAGGTCCGGGATTATTTTTAGCCTATTTTTCCCTTTTTTTTATCTGTACGTTGTATTTTTTAGTGAATTGATAATATATGTTGGTTTAACCTTTAAAAAAACAGAGTATATATCTGTCATTTCATTTCTTAGGAAGACCTATTCCACGCAGCTGGTTATTAAAAGGGAGAGGACCTCATGCATTTCATATCCACACTCACTCCCATCTCTCTCTCCCTCTCTTCATCTCTCGCATCGTAATTAGGGTTTTTGAACCAGCTTAGCCCTCATTTTGCACATCTTCATAGACAGATGGAGTTTTTTTCTAGATCCTGGTACTCTCTCTCTCTCTATATATATATATACATCTTTCTCTCTCTCCCTCTCATTGTATATTTTTATGTATATCTGTATGCATGGTGTGATTTACTTGTATCCTACTATCATATTCTGTAGATCATGGTACAGTCTCTCCCTCTCTATCTTTCAATCTCATTGTATATTTTTGTCGGATTGGTTTATCCGATTATCTGTTTATTCTACTATTATTACTTTCCTTAATGATCAACATCACCAATCGGTAATCTAGATAATAATAATATCTCTACAAGTCTTTCAACAACATTTGGAAAATATAATACGCAAATCTACAACGAGTCCAAATCTTCACCCTCATGTTTTATACCCCTTTCATGCCATTTTTGTTTTTAAACCCAAAATATTTTTATTCAAAAAGATTGAAAGATATATTATAATTACAATTAAACATATATAAACACATTCAAACATTTTTTTTCTGAGAACTGTACAAGGGTTAACGTTTATCAATCAATTAGAAAGGGGGCCATCGTCGCCAGGTCCATCCGCAAAGATATGCGTTAACCCACGGGTCGTCAAGATAAAGAGGATTAAATTCAAAGAAAAAGGTTAGTTCTGCCTGCACGGGTTCCTCGACTACAAGACTAAAATTGCGAATAAGAACAAATTGCGTAAAGACGACATCAAAAGAGAACACTATGGTAGCTAACTGCAGATGCCAAGATAAGTGTTTATCAATCAATTACCTTGGTGAGCTACCCTCACCAAGGAAAAGTCGTCAATCTAATTCACGCAGATGGGGGAACGATAAAGGTGAATAACAAATAAGATGCGGAAAATAGTGAAACACAAAAGAAGATCACACAAACAAGGCCTCGAAAGGCTCAATACTCCTCTTCAAAAGAACACCATTTCTCTTCATAGGCGCGTAGCCCTATCAGGAGAGATCTTGATGGATACAACTCCCTCCTAAGACACATTTTATGTTTATATATATATATATTAATGGTGGGAAAATTCCACTTTTTTATTTATTGATTATTGAGAAAAAATAAAAAAGCGGGGGAAAACCCCACAAAAGCAAAAAAAGAGTAGCAATAGTGCAGTAAAGGAAAATGCATAGTCTTAAAAACGAAAAAGTAAAACTTGAAGTGCTAAATAACAAAAGATTCTGCTGTTTCGTGATATTCAAAGAACTTGAGGGACTAAAACTATAAAAAAACGCGATACACCTCTTCCACCTCTTCACCTGGTCCAAACATTTCAGATACATACCAAATTGTTAGAGAGAGACAGAGAGAGGCGCCATCTTTCTCTTCTTCCGCCTTCCTTCTATTAAGCGTCTTCATGTCGAAACCTTAAATACGGTAACCCTTTCTTCTCCAGTTCAATAATATTCTTCAACTTTGGTGGGAAATTAGTGATGTTGTCTGAAATCTTCAGATCTAGCATGCACCCTATATTTGCGAGCAAATCAGTACCATAGCTTACTTATCTTTCTACAAATCAGATCTGATAAGTACCACTCTTGAGTAGATCTTTAATTTCGTTGATGATATGTCTGATTTTTCAGGGACCTTGTTCCCTCCTAAGACACATAACTACTCTTTAGGAGGCCATATCATCACTTTTTCACAAGTCCTCGCCGCCCAATATTGGGGCTAGCGGGGAGCCTAAGAGGAAATTCCGAAAGAATAACAACCATGAAGATTCTCCAAGGGAGAGGCCCGGTTATAATTTCTTCATGACCCTCGTCGCCCAAGATTGGGGCGAGGGGGAAGCATCGACAATTCGACAATCAAGAAGATTCTTTAAGGAGGAGGTCTCATTATCTAGAGGTCTCCACAAGGAGTAGAAGAGTCGCGTGAGTTACACTTGAACCTCACCGTAAGATGGTTCAAATCACTGAAAAGTTCGTAAGATAGTTCCAAGCTTGGAAACTAAGACTCACGCACTGCAACTAATTTTTAAGTTCTCACATATTGTAAAATATCATGTTAAGGTGTCACATTTGTAGCGTGTAAACGTATATGTGATTATCAGTTGATTATTTTGACTAATATAAAGGACTTTACACCAAAATTGGAAAATGGTGAGAGAATTGATATGGATGAATATAAAACAATAAAGCTCAATACAAAGCTCGATAAAAGTGCTATTGAAATCTTAAGAAAATATGAAAAAGCTAAGTTTTTGCACCAATAAAGCTTAATTACGTTTTTTACGATTTTAATGTAGCTCTTACGAAATTCTTCCACTTGTTTTTCGCTTTTTAAAATACCGAGTTCAACTAAACATAAAGCTTTTGTATGTTTATGCTATGTAAGATTAATATTACTATTAAAATGTCTTGCTCATTCTGAAAACTGCCACGCAATAGCGATTATATGGTCATTCTTTGTTCAATACCTACTTATACGAGAGTACCTATTTTGTAATCATTTTTAAGTCGGTTTGTTTTATACATAGCTCATAAATTAATTTGTATATACTTCATTAGCATCTAAATGTTGTTACTATTATGCCTACTGTTAAAGTGAAGATACTTTGTACTACTGTGGACTCTTCACATCTCCCCCGACTTTGTTATTAATCAAAAAATAGTCTCTTACTAAAGACAAGTGCTTAATCTCGATAACTTTGTTATTCATGATTGATTTCCTTATGGTCGTAGCTAGTGAAGACAATATTTCATAACATGCATAAAAACCCGTCATATGTATAAGTAAATACAGTGCCGGTCCACGGGCTATGAGCGCTTCAGCGGAAAAAATATTTTTCCTCCCTAATTTTTTTAAGAAAATACCTATGTTGTGTAGAGTTGAGGAAGATCAAAAAATGTTTAACTAAGCAATGGCTTCTAGAGATGTAGCATTCTAGAAAGAAGCTATGCAATTTTAAAAAAAAAGATAATGGATCTTCCACAAGCCTCTAAACCTATTGGTTGAAAATGAGTATTTAGAAGAAAATTTAATTCTGATGGGTCAATTCAAGCGTTTAAGGAAAAACTTTTGGCAAAGGGGTTTAGACAAACTGAGCGTATTGATTACTTTGATACCTATGCTATAGTGGCTAGGTTGACTTCAATTCGGGTCCTTATGGCTCTAGCCTCTATTTATGATTTGTGTGTGCATCAAATGGATGTAAAAATGGCCTTTCTAAATGGTGATTTAGATGAAGACGTTTACATGGAACAACCCGAGTGTTTTGTTCTAAAAGAACAGGAAAGAAAAGTTTGCTAATTATTTAAGTCATTAAATGGCTTGAAACAAGCTCCAAAGAAGTGGCATGAAAAGATTGATTATCTTATTTTATCTAATTGATTCAAACATAATGGTTCTTATAAATGTATATACTCTAAATTCACGAGTGAATATGGAGTTATTGTTTAAATGATAAATGTATATACTCTAAATCTTTCGAACTGCCATGAAAGGTTTAAATGATACGGAAAAAATATCTTACTTCTATGTTTAAGATTAAAAATCTAAATGAAGTTGATAATATTTTAGGAATCAAAGTAGAAAGGCAAAGTGATGGTTATTCACTATGCGAGTCTCATTACATTGAGAAACTGCTTCATAAATTAAATCATTTGGGGATTAAAGAAACAAATAAACCTTATGATCCAAGCATCAAGTTGGATAATAAATCTGGAAGAGCAATAACACAACTCGAGTATGCTAGTGCTATTGGAAGCATGATGTATGTCATGCATTGTACTATACAAGATATAGCATTTTATGTAGGCAAAGTTTATCAGTTTACGAGTAGTCCGGGAGCAGAGTATTGGAAAGCGATTGGAAGGGTTCTTTGTTATTTGAAAAAAACCATTAACCTAGGAATCTTCTATTCTAAGTTTTCGGACGTATTAGAGGTTATACTGACTAGTGCTAGTTGGATTACGACTTAAAGTGATAATCTATCCATGCCTTGTTGGGTATATACCCTTGGTGGAGGAGCCATATCGTGGGCTTCAAAATAACAGACGGTTATCATTGATTCTACAATGGAATATGAGTTTATAGCATTGTTAGCATATAAAGAAGTTGAATTGCTTAGAAACATGTTATATGATATAGAGTTTTGGCCACAAACAATGGGAGCCGTTTGTTTGCTTTGTGACAGTGAAGCTACAATGGCCAGAGCATATAATGGAATGTTTAAACACATTGGTCTACGACATGAGTATGTTAGACGTTCGGTCCAGTAGAAACTTGGCAGATCCTTTTACCAAATATTTATCTCGAGATTTGGTAAGAAAAACAAGCATAGGGATGGGACTTAAACCACTTTAAAAGAATTACTAGTAGTGGGAACCTAACCTTGATGTAGATTGTATCTACTGAAAATTTTAAAGGGTAATAACAAGCTACTAATATGTGATTAGGCAAAGCACTAAAATATTTTTGTTTCATTGAGGATGGATTAAGTGCAGATTGTTACGTCGATAGAGGATGATGAGTAATACTGTTAATGAAGTTAAAAAAAAAAACTGTGAGATTGTCTCAAGTAACATGGACATTAGTGGAACTTCACCTGTATGAACATTAAAGTAGTGCCTTTTTTAACAAAAGTTATGCTTTACTTTTGTAAATGTTCATGATAATGTTCACCTATATATGTATGTAGGTTATAATGATAATGTTATTACACCCTAGTGAGGGTTGTTAGAAATATGTAAATTGTTGTGTGATTTGCTCTTAGCAATTATCCAGAGACAAACAATTTTATCCCACCATATAAGTGTTTGTGCTCTAGTAGGCTTTGTCTCTTATAGATCAAGGCAAGGGGAGGTAATAATCTAGCGTAGCTACGGTGCTACACCGTGGTGCAAGCGGCGCATTCATATTGCAAATTAAACACACTTAGCACTTGTGGGAGATTAAATTAAGTGTAAATAAAATATATTTCTATTCAATTTTTCCACTTAATGAAGTGAAGGGCTGCGATATTTTGTTCAAACCAAGATATGGGTTTATTGTTGACAGCCATCTATCTTCTCTATATATATAAAAAGTGGGAGTTCTGACATGCCTGGTTGAAGACCTGAATGATTCACTTCTCGCTTGATGAGGAGCTGCGTGCTTGACGTACCTGCCTGGACAAAACAAAGTGTTTCACATATACAATCAATTAGCCAACTCAGCTGCTGTGTGAACAACACAAACGCATGCCTATTTGTATTTTTTTCTACTTGTCGTGGTTCCCATATATTGATTATTAGACTATAGTTCTAAATTAGATTGTTGTAGACATGCATGTTCAGTATGTCACATCTTTTATTTTCAAAGTAAAAAGAAATGGTATGTTCAAATTAATTTATACTAAATAAAAAAAAGGAACTGATATTTATTATAAAATCAGGCGTATTAGTTTGGGAATTTGCCTAAATTACATTTTTGGGCATTGTAGTTTTGGTCCAAAAACTAAGTTGTCGTTTTCGTATTCAATTACAACACTGATGGTTCAATAACCTAAAGAAACATCGATTTGATCAATGTACCGCATGACATGTTTTTTTAACAGGTACCTAGATTACATAATTGTCAATGTAGTTCTAATTTAAAAACTTAGTGGTCTTTGTACAATCAATTGTAACAATAATAGTTTCAGAACCTAGAAAAATAACAATTTCGTCATAACTTAATCCCTCCACTTTGTCGTTAAATTAGTTTTGTTTATTATCTGCACCTCACCATCGAAGTATTATTCAAATTACTAAAAGCACAAGCTTTTTCCATCTCATTCATGTTCACAGTTACACTTTCTGTATACGTGGGTGAGAATAGAACTAAATGAAGAAATAAACCATACGTACCCCCGCCTTGCGGGGGGCTTTCTTGCTAGTTATATATAGAAGTTTGCAGCAAGATTATTATTCATTTAACATTTGCGAAATCAGTTTATTGAAATTCTGGAATTCGTCAGAATTGCTATTTGCAGAATTTTTTTATTTGTTGTATCCTGGAAACGATTTGCTGAAACCCAATAACAAACTTTTTCGAGTGGGGGCAAATATCATTTGCAGGAAAGCGATTCTATCGTGCCTCCAAAATATTTCGTTACTGTTGTTCTTTCTATTTACTCAAAATTCCCAACATAGACTATAGAAGAAAAAAAGATACTAATTGCATCAAAGGTGCATCTTGAATGATCTTATTATAGCTACAAAATTGAGCTTAATTACATCAAGTAACAAGGCTAGCAAAACAAAAAGATCAAATTAAATCTGAAAGGCCTCAGAATCATTTTATATCTAATTGAATTCACTTACCTTTAAAACGATTGTGACTAATTCTGATGGGAGGACTATGCGAGAACTCGAACAAGAGAATCATGGCTATCTGACTATGTTAGCCAGCTACAAGGCCATTTTTATCAAGATCTCTCTATGATTTTTGCATTTCATTATATGAATTGTAAAATTCAGATTTTTAGTGTTACGAGTTAAGTTAGGGTCTGGAAGTGGTTCAATTGATCCACGGCTAAAATTGATTCTTTTTTTTTAATCCAATGGTTAAGATACTCTTTTGGTTGGTAATTGAAAAGTAGTGCCGCAACGGAGTCAAATCCTATAAATCAATTAGGGCTAGGGAAACAGCGTCGAAAATGACCATGTATCAAACCGGCCCAGTGTTTAATGATATATCATTCTTGATCTGCTGCCAAATTGATTCATCGAATATTCTAAGGCCCAAAGCAATATATTAAGTGCTATTTAAATTGATAATTAAGAAGAATCGGAACAATCCTTAAACACCACGTGTCAACACGAGAATCATAAAATGCTAGCTTTGGCAAAAATTACAACAACTTATCGTTGAAAGTGTACTTTTTATATCCGGATAGCCCAAGATTGCATTCTCCTTAAGGAAGTAGTGAAGAGAACAGTATAGGTGTATATGAAAGTGATATAAAACTTCCCCCCCTCAAGATGATTCTGTCAAAACTTCCCCCCTCGAGATGATTCTGTCAACCGTTTTGCAAATCTAGACATCTACAAATTTACTGTTAGTGTCTTATGGTATTTAAATTTCTATCCATATGCATAAGCATTATATCTAACTCTACTAAAAAGGCATCAGCTTTACTTATCCTATCTATCAATGAATGGTTATTAAGCATAAACGGAAACTATAAGACGGGAAGTAAATGACCATAAACTATACACTACAAGAAAAAATCCATTTCCTTAGATAAAACAGCAACAAACGTTTTTATGTTACTAAATTGCAACAATATAGCAACATAATTAAACATAAGACGTTAGCAACACAATTGCAACATTTTAACAACGTTTATTTAGCAACAACAAAATTAACAGCATAACCAATCTAAAAAATAGCAATATATAAATTTGTTACTGAAAAAATTGAACAAGTTTTTTTCTAGGTCCACATTCTGTGTAAATTTGAGACCTTTTAGAATAAATCCACATAGTAGAGCTTTCAAGCACTCATGTTACCTTGCTCTTCATCTCGGGAAATTTCCAATCAAATGTCTTCTTTCGGCCTTTATATCTTCTAAAAGCTACAAAACATTGAATCTCAATACTTCACAGTGATCTACGCCTTATTTATATCCACTATCGAATCATATGAGGTATTGCAACACATTAGGCGATAATATGAATATATAAAGGCCACATAACCGTAAGAAGGCAAAGTAGGTGAGTATGGGAAAATTCTCAAATCTTCCACAAGTGCTTCACGATACATACTGCAACCGGTGGCGAAACCAGTATTCAATTCTTGGTGAGCCGTTAATTTTTTTTTTATTAGTACAATAACAATAAACGGTATAAAAAACCAAAAAAACCGGAGTTTAAAACTTAGCTGATTTATCCATTGATCTAAAAATTTAAAACGTTGAATTTTTTTTGTTAGTACAATTGTAACGACCCGGGCCACACGGACCGAACCGTCACGCCCGTATCAATAATATTGTCCGCTTTGGCACAACTTCCCAGGGGGGTCACCCATCCTGGTACTACTCTAAGCTAAGCACGCTTAACTATGGAGTTCCGTCCTCGCTATTGTGCCGCACGGCTTTAAAAGGCCTTGTTGATAGGAAATGGATATTTAAGCTCATATACCACACGAGTACTCTTATATCTGAGCGATGTGGGACTAACGCACAACACCGCACCACAGAATTTCCTTCGTGAAAATCTGGGTCGTCACAATCACCCTCCATTTAGGCACGACGTTCTCGTCGGGCACGTTGTCCTTCAGGAGTCCACACGCACGTGCTAGTCCCCACATTTTCAAGTAGCATGGAACTATTAGAGTGCGAGAATTGTAAAGTTGATGGTTTTATGTAGTGTGTTTTCAAAGTATTAACTTGTGTAGTAATGAATATTATATGTGAATGGATGTTGATCATAAAAATGTTGTGGACTAAAATGATGTAGTTGTGTGATATGTTTCATGTAAGGAATTTACAAATGTTGAGGAATTTTTCGTTTTTGTATTGTTAATTTTCTGTAGAAAAACGATTGGTTGTTTTTTTTTTTAAGTTTATTTTGATCGGTCGCATTTTTCAGAACTCTCTGGTTAGATTTTAACCAAAACGATCGGTCGTTTTGTCAAAAACGACCTGTCGTCTTTTTTAGACCTCTCGGGTCATATTTAGACAAAAACGATCGGTCGTATTCCCTATTTCGACCGGTCGTATTTTACGGTTTCCTCGCTATACTTCAAACGCTCGTAACTCCTTCGTTTTTACTTCGAATTTGATTCCGCTTGAAGCGTTGGCTTTGTATTTTAGTACTCTATAATTTTGAATCTTAGAAATCATGATAAATGATTAGCATGTAAAATGAGCTTTTATCATGTTTTACATGTTTTGTGATTATCGCGTAATGTGCGGAACGTTGTATTGTATGATTAGCAGAATTTGAATTTTTTGGTGGGACGGAGATTTTGTTAAGTATTAGGAGTCAAGACGAATAAGTATAGTATTCATGTATGAGTAGTAATGTCAAGTGAGACAACTAAAGTGTCGGTTTGACCTGTTTGTAGTCATGGCTATTACCACAAGAACTGGTGGACGAGGAACAGCTACACGCGGGGGCGCACCACCATCAAGTTGTGTGGCTACCCAAGGTGGGTCAAATGGAAGAGGAAGAAGAGCTCCAAGAGGGAGGGGAACAACTAGAGGGAGAAGGGCTGCTAGGGGTCGTGGGGGGAGAGGTAACACTAGGGCCTCACCACCTGAGCAACCCGAGGTAGAGAAAGAGGCTGAGAATGTATATGAGGAGGTGAATGAGGAAGAAGAGGAGACATACGCACCTGAACCGGAATCGGTAAACGCTAACTAAGTGATGACCGACTTTCAGAAGATGGTGCAAATGATGGTGCAGAATGCACAAGCTGGAAGTTCAAGTAACAATGGATTGCTTAACTTCACCCGATTGGGGGCTCCGACTTTCGATGGGATAGGTGAACCATCCATAGCTGAGGGATGGGTGGACGAAATGGAGAAATTCCTATCGGCAGCGGGGATAGTAGATGCGGAACAACGGGTGAATATGGCTCAGTTTCAGCTAAAGGGTGAAGCACAGAAGTGGTGGTTGGGGATCGTGGATACTTACGACTTAACCAACATCGACTGGAACGAGTTCATCGAATTGTTTAATCGACAGTTTCTTCCCGATTCTTATAAGGATAAAATGAGGAGGCGGTTCGATGAACTATATCAAGGAGGTATGACTGTTCAAGCATACCAGCTAAAGTTTACCTCACTCTCGAGGTATGCCCCAGACTCAGTTCTAGGGGGTGCAGAAAAATATAGGAGATTCATGAAGGGGCTGAACCCGACCATCTCATTGCAATTGGCATCGGCCCGTCATATCAACTATAATGAGTTGGTAAAATCGGCTCAAGCTGTGGAAGGAGCTCTACTCCATAGCAAGAGAATCTTGGAGAAGTCGAAAACCGGAAATGCTCCGAGGGAATAGAAGAAGCGGACTTGGGATATGGTGAATAATTTGCGTTTTCCACAACTGGACAGAGAAGAGAGGGGTTTTAATCCACTACCGACAAACGTCGTGATGAGGAGAGTGTGTTTCCACTGTGAAGATGCGAACCATCGACAATTCGAATGCCCTAGAATCCAATATAGGACTTGCAACCGATTTGGACATACGGCAAGGGTTTGTCCAGGGGGACAAGGAGGAATCGACACCAACCGGCCTTTTAACCAACCTAGGTTGCCACCACCACCAACAAGAGGACCGGAATTTGTGCCACAACACCAGTTACCTGGGAACAAAGGGGGAGGGTTTCAAGGTAACCACCAAGGAGGGGGAAACCGTGGGAACTACCGAGAAGACCATCAAGTTCTAGTGAACCGAGGAAATAATGGGGGAAATCGAGGACCGCAAGGAAACCCTACCAGCTCAAGCTCGTCTATATGCCTTGCCACAGTTACCAAACCAAGGAGACCCAGCAAATGTACAAGGTATGGTTCTTGTGTGCTCATCTTGGGCACATGTTCTTTTCGATACGGAAGCTTCGCATTCTTTTATATCTAGATGTCTAGTTGAGTCTTTGTCATTAGAAATTGGGGTTCTAGAGAACCCGATTGTTGTAGAGACTCCTGTTGGGGGTCGAGTTGTGTTGGACCGAGTGTGTCGGTCTTGTGAGATAATGGTCGCGGACCACGCGTTTACGTTTGATTTAGTTATTATAGAGATGTCGGGATTCGACGTGATACTTGGATTGGACTGGTTGGTTCATTTAAAATCTTTCATCGATTGTGTTCGGCGAAAAATTTTCATTACAACTTCATCCGGAGATGAGGTGTTCTTTCATGGGAAAGGGACGCTACCCTTTCTTCTATTCCTTATTATTCCAAGTGGGTTGTGGGCAACCTGTCTTGTCTTTTAGCTAGTCTCTCGATAGTGGATAACGACGAGGAAGTGAAAATATGGCCAAGCGTAGTGGACTATTTTAGAGATGTGTTTCCGAATGATCTACCGGGTTTACCACCGAAGAGAGGGTTAGATTTTTCTATCGACCTGGTACCGGGAACGGCACCCATAGCCATTTCCCCGTACCGTTTGGCACCAGCAGAGTTGAAAGAGTTAAGTAAGCAGTTAGAGAAACTATTGGAGAAGGGGTTTATTAGGCGGAGTACGGCATCGTGGGCGGCACCGGCCTTATTCTTGCAAAAGAAGAATGGATCGATGAGGATGTGCATCAACTATCGGAAGCTAAATAGGGTGACTATTAAGAATAAGTACCCACTACCTCTAATTGATTATTTGTTGGACCAACTGAAGGGAGCGACGTACTTTTCAAAAATCGACTTGCGATCAGGCTATCACCAATTGAGGGTCAAGGATGAGGACATTTCGAAAACGGCCTTTAGGACCCAGTATGGCCACTATGAGTTTGTGGTCATGCCATTCGGGTTAACTAATATACCGGCAACATTTATGGAGTTAATGAACCGGATCTTTAAGGAGTATCTCGACAAGTTCGTGGTGGTCTTCGTCGACGATATCTTGATTTACTCGAGTTCAAGAGAGGAACATGAGAAGCATCTCCGTTTAGCATTGCTCACGTTGAGGGAGCACCAACTTTACGGAAAATTTAGCAAATGTGAGTTTTGGCTAAATGAGGTGAAATTTCTTGGACATGTGATCTCGGAAGAAGGGGTAAAGGTGGACGCGATGAAAATTGAGGCGGTTTCGAATTGGGCACAACCGAAAAATGTGTTCGAGATTCAGAGTTTCTTGGGTTTAGCGGGATACTATCGACGATTCGTCAAGGACTTTTCGAAGTTAGTGACTCCAATGACTCACCTTAACAAGAAAGGGGTGAAGTTCTGTGGAGTGAGGCTTGCGAGGAAGCTTTCCTAGAGCTCAAGAAGCGGTTAACTAGCTCCCCCATACTAGTTATTCCCGAGCAGGGGAAGGGTTACCAATTGTATTGCGATGCTTCGAAAGAAGGGTTGGGTTGCGTCTTGATGCAAGACGGAAAGGTTATCGCATATGCTTCGCAACAACTAAAGGTTCACGAAAAGAACTATCCAACACATGACTTAGAGCTAGCGGCAATAGTTCATGCGTTGACGATGTGGAGACATTATCTGTTCGGGGAAAAGTTCGAAGTGTTCTCAGATCTCTTAGGGTATATTTTTACCCAACGGGATCTAAATATACGACAACGATGATGGATGGAGTATTTGGAATAGTACGACTACGACTTGCACTATCACCCAGGTAAAGCCAATGTAGTGGCGGATGCTTTGAGCCGAAAGTCCCATATGACCTTAGCGCATGTGGCGATCGAGGAATGGAGGATGATGGGAAAAGTGAACGAGTTCAACTTGGAGTTGGGTCATGTTAATGTAGGGACCTTGTACACAATAGTGGTACAACCGGAACTTATGAGTAGGGTTCTGAAAGCATAAGATGGGGACGATAAAGTGGAGAATTATGAGAAACAGATGAGTTTGGGCGAAGGATTAGATGATTGGACGAAAGAAACCAATGGAGGACTACGATTTAAGGGAAGGACTTACGTGACGGAAAACATGAGGAACGAGGTATTAAAGGAGTTTCACCACTCCCGATTAGTCGTTCATCCCGGCGGGACGAAAATGTATCACGATACGAAGAGACAATTTTGGTGGCCCGGAATGAAACGAGATGCAGCTTCATATGTTAGCAAGTGCCTAACTTGCCAGCAAGTGAAGGGGGAACACCAAAGGCCGGCGGATATGTTCCAACGTTTACCGGTGGCGGAATGGAAGTGGGAAAGGATAGCAATGGATTTTGTGACCAACTTACCTAAATCGGTAAGTGGGAATGATGATGTGTGGGTTGTGGTCGACCGTTTGACCAAATCCGCACACTTCATTGCAATTAAGATGACGAATTCGGTGGAAATCTTGGGACGAAAGTATGTGAAGGAAATTGTTAGACTTCATGGGGTACCGATTTCGATAGTATCGGATCGAGACGCGAGGTTTGTGTCGAGGTTCTGGGGCGCATTGCAAAATGCCTTAGGGACCAAGTTAGCAATGAGTACGGCGTTTCATCCCCAAACGGATGGACAATCGGAGCGGACTATCCAAGTACTAGAGGATATGTTGCGCGCATGTGTGAATGACTTCAAGGGAGGTTGGGAGAGCCATCTACCCTTAGTAGATTTTGCATACAATAATAGCTTCCAAGCTAGTATTGGCATGGCACCTTTCGAGGCTTTATACGGGCGGCCGTGTAGGTCTCCGGTGTGTTGGACTGAGGTGGGAGAAGCGGAAATGTTAGGACCGTAATTGATTCAAGAAACAACAGAAAAGATTAAGTTAATTCGATAAAGGCTTGAGACGGCTCGAAGTAGACAAAAGAGTTATGCGGATAAGAGGAGGAGACCTTTGGAGTTCGAAAAGGGGGATCAAGTATTTTTGCGAGTTTCGCCCAGGAAGGGGATTATGAGGTTTGCCTCTAAATGGAAGTTGAGCCCGAGATTTATCGGACCATTTGAGATCATGGACCGAGTTGGAGAATTTGCATACCGGTTGGACTTGCCACCAAAGTTGGCGGGGGTTCACCCGATGTTCCACGTGTCAATGTTGAAAAAGTATCATCACGGCCCCTCACACGTGGTAGACTTTGAGGACATTGAGGTTAGTGCAGATGTGACCTACGAAGTGTGACCGATGAGGATTATCGATGTGCAAGAGAAGGAACTTCGAGGAAAAACGATTAGATTGGTAAAAGTAGTTTGGAAACACCATGGGGTCGAGGAGGCAACTTGGGAACGTGAGGATGAGATGAAGAGGAAGTATCCTAATCTTGTCTTTTCTTTAGGTACTTTTCCTTAGATGCTTTCTAATTTCGGGACGAAATTTTTTTATCGGGGAAGGGTTGTAACGCCTAGAGTTTGGAGTTTATTTTATTAGAGTTTAGTTTACTAGAAATGTCGTAATTTGAGTTTTGTAGACGTTGTGGAGTTGTTGAGATAGAAGCATGTCATCTTTGTTTACTTTATTGTCTTTTATTCTATTTAGATATTGTATACATGCGGTTACTTTATTTGACATTCTTACATGTTGTTCATTATCTGGAGTTATGGATGGTGGAGTTGTTATGGGTTGTGAACACTGTGTATTTTATTTCTTGAATTATGACACGAATTGTACGTTTAAATTCTTATGGTCTTATTTATAAAAGTTTATCATTTCTGGGTGCAGTTCTTTAGAGAGGAAAATTTCATGACGAAATTCTTTTAAGGAGGGTTAGTTGTAACATCCCGTATTTTTATAAGTGGTTTTATTTATGATTTAATTTATCCAAAAACATTTTATACAAATTTTACCAAAAACCCGTCACCCGACTAATTTTTAGCCAAAAACCGAAAAACTTTATTTTAAAAACCTGTTACTAATTTTATAAATAAAAAGGACCCAATAGATTTGTTTCTAAAGATTTGTTATTTTTGAGTAGAAAAATAATATTTTTGGATCATGAGTTAACTTTTAAAACTTTGGGGACCAAATAGTTCGCTTCCACAAACTCTCTCAAAACAGTTTGAACATCTTCAATTCAGCCCACTTTCAAAGCAGAAAAACCAAAAACAAGAGAGAGAAGAGAGAAAAGAGAGATTACAAAGCTTAGGAAGAAGAAGAAGAAACCACGTTAGCGGATTCTTACCGGAAGCATCTCCTCTACGCACTAAGGTAACGGGGGTTATCCATTGCGACTAGACGAGGGTGTATGTTAGGGTTAGGTCTTGCGTTTATTTTAAATTGGGGGTTTTGCCTTTATCTCAATTATATTCTTAAATTGTTAATTGGCTTTTATTTGTTATACCTTTAATTCACTTATTTGAATTGTAGAAGTTGGGAAATTATACTTATTAATTTCGGATTAATGAGATTATGGATGGGTTTGCGTGTTTATTGAGTTGATTATGTGATATTATACTTTTTGATGAAATTGGGTAAAATTATGTTGAAAAGAGATGAATTGTAGTTTATGCATACAAGGTGTTCGTTAAATGCCTGAATGAGATTTATGTTGTTGGACTTGTTTGGCTAGTTGTGAATCTAGTACCTATGCTTATGTGTTATGTTGAATTACGTTAAAGTGACGTATGAGAATGTGATAATTGAATGATTTTATATTATTGGCCGAGGCCTTGTGATTTATTTATTTATTAGCAATGGTCTATGTCTCTTTCTATACCGGGGACATAAGATTGCCGAGTGGTATAGGGAATGACTCGCTTACGGACTGGGGCGAGTGGCGTGCAGATGTCCTAGTGTGCACTTTTATTCTTTTTGTTAGCAATGGTCTATGTCTCTTCCTATACTGGGGACATAAGACGGCCGAGGGGTATAGGGAATGACTCGTCGTACGGACTGGGACGAGTGGCGTGAAGAGGTCCAAGTGCGCACTTTAAATCTAATTTTCGTTAGCAATGGTCTATGTCTCTTCCTATACCGGGGACATAAGACGGCCGATGGGTATAGGGAATGACCTATCTTACGGACTGGAGTAGGTGGCGTGAGAGGTCCATGTTTGCTATAGATGTGTGTTGGAGTTATTTAATTTATTTCGTTGTACGATGTCATTTTTTTTTTATACGTTGTTAGTGTAGTTGTTGTTGTGAGTTCTTGCATTTATGGGATGGAGTGACGGTATCGTGTCTGGTGCCGTCCCATCTATGTATGTGTGTGGGACTCACCGTTGCAGTTTTGTCTTTAAAGTACAACTTAGATTGGCACATTCGGATAGGAGCATTAGCGAAGTATCGCATGGGCTCGGGGCTTCTTTCAATTGCTTTTTTTTCACTTAGACTAGTTTTTGAGGTTGTAGCCTACGGGCAAATTACTTTCGCTTGTTATCTTTTATAAATCTTTTCAAATCTTCTTGTCTTGTAGTCGCGTTTGGCAAACATTTTTATTTTATTGTTTAATTGTTCCTTTAGCTCGCAAGTCTTTTTCTTTTAAAAGTAAATTTTGTACCAGCAGGTTCTTTTTCCTTTTGTTTAAAAAAGGTCACGCCTTGATGTCCGTGTCTTACGGATTTTGGGGCGTGACAACAATAACAATAAACGGTATAAAAAAAACTAAAAAACATGGAGTTTAAAACTTAGCTGACTTGTCCATTGATCTAAAAATTACAAACGATACAGAAAAATTGACTACAAATACGAATTTATTAGTTTAAATTTTGTTGTAATATGACTATAAAACTGCACAAAAACATTTATTTATAAACCTTGTAATAGTACCTTGTAATAAAACTTTAAATATGCAATTAATTAAGCAGTAATTCTCTTTTAGTCACACTTTTGATACTTAATTCTCAAAATGTCACATCTTAATGTTTTCATCCCCAATTAGTCACATTTTTATTAAAATTCAACCAATTTACAAAATTGACATTACCCAACCTAGAAATCAAAATTTTAAAAAATCAAAACAAATTACAAAATTCAGAAAAATCAAAATTTTGAAAAAAACAAAAAATACTCAAAAACTCGGAAAAACTAAAAAAGTCAAAAAGAAGTCAAAAAACTAAACCAAAAAAAATCCAAAAACTCGTAAATTACTCAAAATATAATATAAAACTCGAAAAATTGAAAAAAAAATCAAAATAATCCAAAATAACTCAAAAATTCAAAATAAATATAATCACAAAAGTGCATAATAGTGTATAAAATTCACTAAAGTGCATAATGAAGTGTATAATAGAGTACATACAAAATTTATAAAAGTACATAAAAAAAACGTATAAAAAAGTACATAAAAGATGCATTCAAGTGCATACGGGTCGATAAAAAGTGCGTACGAGTCGATAATATTGCATAAAAAGTACATAAACATGCATAAAAAGTGCATATAATTGCATAAAAGTTTATAACAATACATAACAAGTGCAAATAGTGCATAACAAGTGCATAAAGATGTATAAAAAATGCATATAAATAAATAAATACGAGTCGATAACATTGCATAAAAAGTACATAAAAGTGTATGAAAAATGCATATAAATGCATAAAAATGAATGAAAAGTGCATACAAGTTCATAGGAGTGCATAACAAGTGCATAAATATATATTAAAAATGCATAAAAGTACATGAAAAGTGCATAACAAATGTATATAAAAGTGCATAAATGTAACATCCCGTATTTTTATAAATGGTTTTATTTATGATTTAATTTATCCAAAAACGTTTTATACAAATTTTACCAAAAAAATGTCACGCCTTGATGTTCGCTTTTTGCAGATTTTGGGGCTTGACAATAAAAGTGTATAACAAGTGTGTATAGGTGCATATAATTGCATAAAAAATGCATGAAAAGTACATAAAATTGCATAGTGGTGCATAAAAAGTGCATAAAAAATGCATAAAAATTGCATAAAAAGTGCATAATTGTGTATAAAAAGTGCATAAAAAGTACATATATGTGCATAACAAGTGCATATATATGTCTAAAAAGTGCATATATGTGCATAACAAGTGCATAAAAAGTGCATGAAAATGTATAAAAGTGCGTAAAAGGTGCATTAAAGGTCAATAAAATTGCTTAAGTGTACATAAATGGTCAATAAAATTGCATACGGATGCCTAAAAAGTGCATAAATAAATCGAAAAATCGAAAATACATGAAATAAATAAATAAGTAAAATCAATAAAAAATAAAAATAAAAAAATCATACGGGTCAATAGAAAGTGAATAAAAAGTGCATACGGGTCAATAGAAAGTGCATAAAAATGGATACGGATGCATCAAATGTGCATAAAATGTCAATAAAAGTGCATACATGTGCATAAAAGGTCAATAAAATTGCATACGGGTGCATAAAATATATATAATTAAACAGTCAATAAAAGTGCATACGAGTGCATAAAATGTAAATAAAATTGCATACAAGTATATAAAAGTGGATACAAATACATAAAAGGTCTATAAAAGTGCATACGGGTGCATAAAAGGTTCATACGCGTCAATAATAGTGCATAAAAAGAATAGAAAAAGTGCATACGTACGGGTGCAAAAAAAGTACATACAAGTCAATAAAAAGTGCATAAAACGTGCATACGGTTGAATAAAAAGTACATACGGGTGATTAAAATAAAATAAAAACTCAAAAAATTGAAAAAAAACAAAAAAAAATATATAAATAAAAAATAAGTATAATCACAAAGAGTATAGTAAAGTGCATAAAGTTGAGTAAAGTGCATAATAAAGTGTATAAAGTTTACTAAATTGCATAATAAAATACACTAAATTGCATAATATAGTGCATAAAGGTCAATAAAGTGCATAAAGTTGACTAAAGTGCATAATAAAGTGCATAAAAAGCGCATAAAAATACATACGAGTCAATAAAAGTGCATAAAAGGTACACAAAAATGCATAAAACTGCATAAAATGTCATACTGGTCGATAAAAGTGCATAAAAGGTGCATAAAAATGTATAAAAAAGTGCATACGGGACGATAAAAAGTGTATAAAAAGTGTATAAAATGTGCATAAAAAGTATATAAAATACATAAAAATACATAAAAGTACATAAAAAGTTCATACGAGTCGATAAAAACTGCATAACAAGTGTATAAAATTTGCATAAAAGCATAAAAGTGTATACGGAATCAATCAAAGTGCATAAAAATCCATACGGATCAATAAAAAGTGCATACAAGTCGATAAAAAGTACATACAATTAGATAAAAGTGCATAAAAAGTATATAAGAGTGCATAAAAGGTGCAGAAAATGGAATAAAATGTGTATAAAAGTGGATACGAGTCAATAAAAAATGCATAAATGTGGATACAAGTCAGTAAAAGATGCATAAAAATGGATACAACATGTCATTGAAAAGTGCATAAAATGTGCATAAAAGTGATATACGAGTCAATAAAAAATGCATAAAAGTAAGTATGTTCACCCAAGTGCAAAAAATTTCAAGATCCGAGTGGATTCGATCCACAACATTTCGAACCGTCGGGTTCAAACGCTCTTAACATTTTAAGCTTACGAATCTATATAGTCACTAAGCAAAATATAAACACATTAAATTCAAGCGAATCTAAAAGAACACAGCTATCAAACATTTCAACGAATAACTTGTGTGCACAATTTTACATATCCATAAATAAAAACACAGTTGGACTAATCCAACCAAACAAGTCAACTTTTTCACACAAAAAGTATTATTGATAAAAGACTTTCAACCACGTCATCAAATTACTATCAATCAACATATAAAATAAAAATTTACCTTTTCAACAAAAGTTACAAACCAGCTTTGAATTCTAAAACAAAACAAAAAAAACTCCATCAAAACTGCTCAACCTTCCATAACCATTCACCTAAGACAAAAGATGAGGTCGATTTGATCGACTTTCCCTTCAGGTCGACACAAACTGGGCACAATTGGCTCCATCTTCGTCCTTCTCGTGGGTCCATTCCTACGGAGGGTCTATTTTTGTGTCATAGGATGGAGAGAGGGAGAGATAGGGGAGAGAGAAATAGATTGTTTGGAGGGAGAGATATAGTTGTTCGCAGAGATGAGAGATTAATTCCAGTAGATGCGATAAAGAATTCTAAAAATTAGAATTGTAAGTGTTATTTATATTATCAAATTGTGACCAATTGACGAGAGTGAACTTATGTATGACTATTTGGGGATTATGTTCAAAAAGTGTGACTTATTGCCTATTTTTCCATTAATTAATGCAGAAGTCAAAAAGTAAACTAATGTTCTTAATTAAATGAAGAGTAAAAAATAGCAATAAGATTCGAACTACTAACATTGTGACACAAAAATTTTATATTTACTATTTTAACTAACTTACTATTTGTTCATTTGGGGCTATTAATGTATAAAAGTTTAAATTTCCGAATTTTTCTATATAAAAAAAATATATTTTTAAATATTTTTGGGTGGTGGTGGCACCCCCTGGTTCCGCCCCTGACTACAACAGTCCACACTTTTGGTGACTAACAATATTGGTCTCCAAATGTATTGAGACACAATTCACTTGTCTTCCACTCGGTCCTTGTCAGTTGGTTCTGGAATATTTTCGGAGACCAATATTTATCTACTGTCGCTAAAGGTATACATTCAAGGACAGTCAAAAATCTGTCCCCAAAGGTAAACATTCAAGGAAAGTCAAAAATCTGTCCCTAAAGGTATACATTCTGGGACAGTCAAAAATCTGTCTCCAAAGCTATATTCTTTTGGGATGGAATGGTTTTGTCCCCCAAATATTTATACATTCGGTCTAAAAATCTGGAAAAAAAAACTGTCCCAGATCGATTGTCCTTCTTTTCTACAAGAAGATCACATTAAACATAAAAATTCTGTCCCCTAAAGCTCGCATATTCTGCAACTCATTGTCATCACAATAACTAAAGAAACTGGAGCAAAAATCCTGCTTTTTAGTTTTTATAGAAAATATAATTGCTGCTATAAATCATAACGGAGCCAGAATTCTTCGAGAGTTAATGCACTATATATATATATATATTCAGAACTATAACAATGACATTCAGGGTTAATGCACAAAGTATCAATTCCCAGTACTCAGCCTCACAAACTTCAATTACAAACTAAAAAACTTGAATTCTTCCTTGTTTACATAAGCAAATTAGTCCTATTCACGTATCATTCCTGTAATTAAAATAACATGTAAGCATATTTCTACAAGAACTAAATTGCAAATACGGATTAAGCTTCCTTTAACTTCAAACATCACCTACACATTTCCATGTAAGGACGAGCCACCTTTAATTTTATAAAATAAGCTTAAACAGTGAACCCATTTGTTTAAATTGCTCTCCCAAACAGCTACTTTATAATGTTTTGTTTTGCCTAATAAGGTACCCTACCAACAAGAGCAAAGGGGCAGCAGGCTATTTAGGCATAATAAATAAGATAAAACACAGTGTTTATGTTTTGAATTAACAAATGCAATGATAGCCAGGTTAATATTATATGCACAATCTGTCGCAAGAGTTAAGACATAAATGTCTCGTTGAAGCTCATTCTGTGTATACATACTCTTTCCAGTAGAGTATGCAGTCATTCTTACAAGCATGAATCTTTTCATAGTTGACACCCAAATCACGGATTATTTTCTTAGACTTGTAATAAGAGCACGGAAGCGTTTCACCTTCAGGAAGATCTTTTTTTAACAGCTTAAGCAGTTCCGTAAAGGACTTATTTGTCCACCCGTGAAGGAGTCTTAAATGCAATAGATTTGTTGTAAAGGACAACTTCGAGAACTGTGTACAACCAGGAGACAATTCTTGTTTTGCAGGGTTCGAGTATTGTTGACTTGCTAGGTGTGAAAGCCTTTGATCCTCCTTAATAAGATAATAAGATTAAAAGAAGAACCAGATTTGAGCTGGAAAAAGAAGTAAAATGTTTAAACAATTTTCTGGATTTCATAAGGAAACTGAAATGACCATTTTATGGTTAAAAGCTAAAATGGACTTGGTCAATATGGAATTGAAATATATTATTTGAAATTTAATTTTACAGAATATATCAAAAATAAAACTGAAGTAAATTCTAAATGAAGTGAAATTACAGGAACCACCTTAACGGTCAACCCTCATATTCCTGCGAGGTTAAAAAGGCTATATTAAAATACACTATTTTAAGCCGACCACCCAGCATGTATGAGATATGATATTATGTTTCATTGAGTTATTGTTTACAGAATTTTAAGCTAACAGAAAAGAAAAGTAGTTTCTATTAACCAAAACATGAAACAAACCCACGAATATTAGTGGGTTCTCAAATTTTAAGGCTACATACCTACAATTATGAACTTAAAAAAGTCCTATCCAGTTGGTATGCACTTTCAGATTCGAAGTGTCATGTGAGTGCTTTCTTTATGATGCAAATGCTACTTGGAAGTTCGCATCCTCATATGTGCAGACGAAAGGATCATCATTCGAATCTAAAAACACTAACAGGACTTCTTATAAAACCATATTCTTGTGTTACAGACTTACCGTGGCAAATATTGATGAGAAGATGCACTCCATGGATTTTCGTCTTGGAATAGGAAGCTAGGTTCTCTTTCCAACCAAAATTGTTACGCTGTGTTTGAATTCCAGAAAACTCATGAGAAAATGAAATTAATTTATCGAAAAAATATTTTTTGGTATTTGCTTGCATAAAAAAAACAATGAAAAAGATAACAAAATAAAATGATGGAAAACTTTGTGCGTACAATGAGAGAAATTATTTTTCTTCCAAAAGTGAAAGAAAAATAAAAATAAATGTGAAAAGTGTGACTAACTCCCTCTCTCTCCCTTTTTTTTTTCTTTTCTTTTTCTCTTAATTTACCAACCTAACACATGAATGGAAAATGATTTCAATTTAATTTTACTTATTTTTACTTTATTTTCATTTTTTTTTCTTTTTCGTAACATTTTTCGGATTTCAAACACACTCTTATCTCTTTTGTGAGTCTCCATTTAAAGATGTCAGAAGGACCACTTTGAGGAAAATGGGATTTTTTTGTGGTGGGGATTGTGTAACCCGCTAGACTCAATAGGACGTCACATGACCCGAATAACACGTACGACGACACGTGCTAGACAAATTCTAACTTAAAATACTTATAAATACACAATAAAATGCTCAATTCCTATCAAATAGTTCATTAATAACAACATCAAAATTCACGTTCTTTACAAGTATTTAAAATCTTACAAGCTGAACTGATATATAAAGGCAGCGAAAATAAATAATAAAGTCAATTTTGTTTCACGAAAAAAGTCAAACATTTATTTGGATAAAACACACTTCGGTTTCTTAAGAATAGTTGTAACCAAACCAATTTTAGACGTACAATTGAGTTGGATAAACAATAGACCCATAAAATGGTAGTTTTCGGATAGTAATTAGGCCACTTTGATAGAGTCTAAAAGCTAATTTATTACGTATTTATAGGTTTTTATATATTAATTCTTTACTTATCCAGATAATTGGTATTTATTTATATTTTACAGGTAAATACAGAGATTTTGATTGAGACCCAGACTTCGACGAATAGACGAATAAGAGCATCCAAAAATGGTCCAGTCTGAAAAATATAAATTTATAAGGCTCAAATTTAAAAGAATTCCGCAGTAAGAGGTCTTGACCAAAAGACCAAGAATAGCCAAACGCAAAATGAAGAGAGAATGAATGTTTGTGTTAAATGGTGACAAAAAAAGGGTCACCATATACTATTGCATCGGTTGCAATTTTTTGCAATCTGTTGATGATGGCTAGCTGCAAAATTTTAGAGTGATTTTAGTCAAGTCAGTGATTTTTTAAACTTATTTTAGCTTATTTGTTGTTATTAAGTGAGTGGTGATCCAGTGACTATATTTTTTTTACTGATTTCAGTTCTTTTGGTGATTTAAGTGGCAGGTGTGTTAGGTGATGGGTTTGAAAGTTTTTCACTACTTAAGTGACTGGTTTACTGAACTTGGCCGGAAATTGACGACAACTTAAACTAAAATGTGCTGAAACTGCTACATTTACTGTTATTACAATTATGCAAACTCATCAATTAGCAGTAAAATTTCTTCATTAAAACACAAGAAATTATATTTTCTGCTTAACAATTTCTTTATTACCCCAAAACTTCACCAAAATTACAATAAATATACCAAAAAACTGTAACATAATTACAACAGATATTGACCAAATTCTGGTGCAAAAACAAAAATAAAGTACACTAATTTCTTTCCATTTTTCACTTATTCTACCCACATTTTCAGTTCTTGGTTTTTTAACTCCAATTGACTTAATTTTTTTTATCAAGTAAAGACGGAATGCACCGGTTCTCTGATTTTAGCTCAGCTATGTGTTCCTCCAATGAATTGATTTATTTCATAGTCATGATATAAGTGTAGCTGTCCTAGGACACATTAGGGGATCAAACCATACAAAAAAAAGGTTAAGAGGGATTGGATTGACATTTCCTATACCATCCGCCTAGATTAGCTTGAGTCCATGATGTGCTAATCACAACCTTAGTAGTACATAAACATTTTAAACAGAAATAGAGAAAAAATATGTAGAAAGGAAGAGCATATTGTTTTAGGGGGAAAGGTTAAGGCATAGTATTTGGATGGAAAACAAGGATAAAATAGTAATTATTTTTTTTTTGAAAATTGATAAAATAGTAATTATTTTTTTTGAAAATTGATAAAATAGTAACTGATTCACTTAAATTGGCACATGACCACATATGACCTGTCTCCAGTTATCAATTTAGACAGCATTACAAATTGGGATAGTCAAATAGATAATGGTAATCAGTTTCTTAAGATCAGTAGCTGTGTTAACAGTCAATAGCTTAGTATACTAAAAATATATTTTTCCCATTGTTTTCCTAATGCCAAGAACGAGTTCCTTGAGATTTAGATTTACTTTAGACCATACAAATTTATATTCTTTCCAGATACAATTTTATGAAAACTGGAAAACAAAAACAAGAAAAATAAAGAAAGTTTGAACCATGTCTAGGGATTGAATTGAAAGATCATACATACTATATTAAACACTCACTTGGGATTCTTTTTGATTAACTTTTTGCAGGTGCACTTGCACCAAAGTACATCAACTTATGGGAAACTAAATTAGTTTTTCTTCTGAGACAGATATCTTTATGTAGGGCTATTTACATGTTAACCAGACGTGTACTATCAGAGAGTGACAGTTTGAGGGAACTTGCTATCATGTGATTACTGATAGAGGCCTTTCATAAGATTTTAGTGTGTGTTTGTATCGTGTATGTCTTGGGAAATATATATATATATATATATATATATATATATATATATATATATATATATATATATATATAAAGATGGGAAAATTTGGTCATGTTAAATACTACAAATAAAATATCAAAATACTGATTAACTTTTTTTTACGAGCTTATTAGCTATAATTTTTGTGACAATTTTTCTAAACAATCACAGTTTTGTAACAGTCTTTAACCCTTACTAAATTAATATTATTTTATATAAATAGGTCATGTTATCGTTTTAATCATATGTATTCGTATTTTTTTCGGTTTTTTTGTATGAATCCACGTAATATTTTATTTTTAAAGTGTTTGTTCAAAAAAATATGTAATTTTTTTTGGGTATTTATTGTTTGTTTTGACAATTTATAAAAGGTAATAATATTAATAAATACAAAAAATATATATAAAAGTCCAATTTTACAGATTTTTTTAAACAACTACTTTAGAAATAAAATAGTACGTGGATTCAAAAAAAAAAAAACAATAGATATATATATGAAGAAAACAATAACATGACCAAATGTGCAGCATGTAAGATGACAGTGATCGCTTCATGTTTCAGTATAATATTTTTTTATCTCTTGTACTGTTTCCACGTCTATATAACGAATCAATTTTTGTTGCCCTACTTTTTTTTATTGTAGGCTACCCTAATTTTTTTTGGGCAATTAGATCAAAAGCAATCCCATACAAGATTCAACAAAATTATATGGAAATATCACTACGTAGAATTGCCTACATACACTACTCGGTAACATGAGTAGTTAAAAAAAATTCCCAATGCAATTACGTACGGTACGTTATTTTAGAGTAACACTACCGTAAATCAAGTAAAGTTGGGTGTCACCCACTAAAAACTCAACGCCTATTAATGAATGCAAAATAACTATTACCATAAAATTAATTTAAAATTTAAACTAAAATATTTTATTGGTTGGCACACTAAATTATAGTGCGTCGTATGAAGAAAAAAATAAAAATAAAATAAAAATTATCAACCGAACCGAAAAAATATCGGATGCATTTCAAGTACGTTACGTAAAAAAATAAAAATCAAATTTATCAACTGTACCGAAAAAGTATCGAATATGTAATCGTGTCAAGTTTTTTTTACTTATATTTTTTTCATAGTTTTTATTGACGAGATTGGATTGTTTATGATATAATAACTCATAAAAAAAAGCTAGGATAGGGCAGCAAAAATATCCTTATATAACAGTCTATTTTAGACGACAGAAGGAGAAGAGAGATCAATTTCAAAATTATGCAGGCATACTATATCTATTATATATTTGTGTTCATCTTTTATCTTCTGCAACTATTGTACATGTATAGGTATGAAAGTCATACAAATATTAACTTCTTTTTATCACATAATAGTGTCCCAGTCACAACACGAGTAATACTCTTCTAATAGATATCTTTGACTGACTGTTCCTTCCAATTTCGGTTGTTATAATATTATTCTATTATTACTTTAATAAATAATAATGTAACGCTTCCCTCTGACTCTCTGGTTGTGAACTTGTCTACCACAAAATAAATCATTTACTCTGCATGGTGTGGAGTAAAATGCTAGCCGGAGGAAAATACTTCCTCGACAAATTCTTGCAGGGAAAATGTTTAGTTTATGGTTCCTTTTTATCGTGTCTTTGGCTCGTTGGAAAATTTTCATGATTTTTTGTGTGCGGAAATTTTGTAATTTGTTGCAAATCCTAGTTCTAAAGAAATTTTAATTAAAGTAAGAAAAAAATCAAAAAAATAACAAAAATAATCATCAATAGTAGCAGTAAAATAATGAAAGTTAAAGAATACAAGTGATCGAATATGTAACTTATTGACAACTTTTTGTGATATATTTGTTGGCTAAATTATTTCGTATATCCATTATAACTTGCAAATTTAACCGGTTCTAACTCTTCGATTAACATGAAATTGCTATGTGACAATTTTGAAATGAAACTGTTTGAATGTTTAAAAGAAGGATGAAAACGATGCAAAGCCAATTTAAGTTGAGGCGAGTGACCCATATTCCTTGACAAGCTAATGAATTGGAAATAAAATTTTCCCAGCTTATTTTGTCTTTGAAAAAGAAGTCATGGACAAAATGTATATCGTGTCTAATTAATGATGCCATATACAATACGTAACCTTGGTGTCAGCTTATTAAAAAACGGCTAAATTTAGAAACAACATGGTTTTTAACCACACACCATAACACCTCCTTAAGCTTTATCATTCTTCAAATAATTAACTATCCTATGTTAATTAATACAGTTAAAAGATTAATTAGAACATAAAAAAAAAATTACTCCATGGACCATAGTTGCTTAGAATACTTCAATATTGAAATATAATTAAATAAATCAAATACATTTTTAGAAACATTAAGAAGATATCCGATATTTCACACTGCGAGTAAATGTAACATTTTATCAAAAGTAGGATCCATGGACTTTTTGGCATGATATTATGTTACACTTTAGAATATGTAACCCCTTTAAATTAATGATACCTAAGACTGCTGGATCGTTGCAGCGTTTGTAACTCCATCTTACTGCATAGCTTATTCTGTGTCTTTTACATCTGATCACTACATGTTTTTTATTTATTTTTTGGCAAAGTACTGATCGGTTCTTGTTATTGTTTAATGAAAATACCTAATTTACAGGAAAGAAATTCCTAAGTCGGGAAGGCTCAAACCGAAGAATTTGAAACAAGCACTGTCTTCTACACAATAGATTTACGGAAAAATCATAAAATCTTACATATTCCGCACTGATTAAATGTTGGATATATATATATATATATATATATATATATAGATCGAATCCATCTTTACAGAGTAATATTTTTTAAAACTACTTATCAATGGACATAATTTAATTTGAGTTCCAGTTTTGTTGCATCCATATGCAGAACAGTAGGAGTAAATTGTAGTGGTATTTATTTATTACTAGTAGTAAATACGTACAAGTATTCAGGAATGAAGATAAAAGAAAGAGTTTGAATACAAAAAAGGAAGTTTGATTGAGACCTAACAAGTGAAGGAACGAGTAGAAGTTATAGTGGTACGCCAATTCATGCAATTTCCATCTCTTCCTCTTTTGCTGATACTTCTTTGTCTCCTTTTACTATTCAACAAAACAAAATTACCTTTCACTATTCAACAAAACAAAATCATATGTCATGCTTTTCCTTCCACTGCACGTGCACAGTACTCTTTGTCTCTCTCCCTCTCCTAAATAATGCCTATTGAAATACCACATCCCATTAAAAAAAAAATATCCACATGAATTGTAATGGTTAATCGCTACGGTTTTTATGACATACTCTCATAATATAGTAAATTTGTATAATAGTTTTTTGATATTTTTTTTAATTAATGATAATTTTTATTTTTTAACTCTCATCAAATCAATATTATTTTGTTGCATTCATAACTCAAATCCAAGATAAGTGCATAACTTATATAAAGACTGTTAGATCCATAGAATGACTAACTTGTTTGTTATTAATATGTTAGTTTATTTGATTTTAATATTGATATAAAGTGGTGCTTTTAATCGATTAAGTTGAATGTGTTTCACAGGTTTTTATTATCTCGGTTACAACTGGACTTTCAACTTAGCTGGTGAAAGAGATTACAGTTTCAGTTATAACTCACATATAACTGGGTTTATTGCGAATTTACAGTTTTAGTTGATAATTTCGAATCTTGATGATTAAATATTTGGACGTGGTCTACAAGTAGTTGAATGATTAAATCATAAGATATTCTCCATCATATAAAAGTCAAATCAATTTAGAATAAATAAATGAAGAGGAAAAAGGAAAGAGATATGAAGATAAATAAGGAAAGATCTTGAAGATATGTAAAACAAAGATACTAATTAATTTCGAAATAAATAAGATCAGTACTTTGATAACAAGATTAACGAAAGAAAAAGATCAAATCAATTACAAGATTGAAGGAAAAAGATTTTATTAAGATTTTATTTAGTCTTGTAACCATGTTATATAAACAGAGTAGGGTTATAGTTTTTACTCACCTCTCATAAAAATATTAGACACATTATTAGAGAGAGAAAAACACACGAATGATTATTGAGAAAAAAATCATAGACTTAAATCTAGAGAGATTGATAGTGTTTAAGTTGTGAGTTATAAAGTTAGACATATACGTTTGAGTGTTATAAGTATCAAAACTCGTTACTGTCCTTGACATATCAATAAATCACTGGGTGAGGGCCTCGGAGATATAGATCTAGCACTAGATCGAACTCCGTCATTAACGTTGTGTGTTCAGTTCATTTATTATTCCAGACGAGTTCAGTTATAACTTGAGTTAAAACTGAGTTATAACTGAAAGCGTAACAGAATCTTAAAACTTCGGCTTACGTTTCTTACAAAGACATTGTGTTGTATGAAAAAGGAAATACGACAGTCAATTTAGGCATGTCAAAAAAGTTATCATGAGAAAGGTTCATCATTTTACATTTGTTTTAAGGGTAAAACCTAAAGTATAATTTAAGAATCTAAAACTTTTGTGCTTTATTTTGTGGAATAGGTTTCCAGATAAGCAACACACGTGAAGTTGTAAAATAATGTGTGCTTGAAATTTGAAAGGCACTTCAACAAATACATATGGTTAAAAATGAAAATGTTGAAGTGCAATATGTATAATTTATAGGGCTAAGTCTTTTATATTTACTAGAAAATAAGCAAATCCTAATATTAAGCTTACTTCATGCAACGCAACTAATGAGGTAAACTATAGCTTTAGATGCGTCAAAAATCATCCTTTAAAGGACATAAAAGCACCACAAAAAAACCAAATGACCGTCTTCAATAAATCCTTTCAAGGTGATTGTAAAATGCCTCAAAAAAGAAAAGAAAATCGCATTATTTTTTAGAGGTGCTTGTAAATCGCTTTTAGACTTTTTACAACACCCACATAAAGAGAAAAGAAAACGGCCTTATTTTTTAGAGGCACATGTAAACCGGCTTTAAACTTTTTGCAACACCCACATAAATGATGTTTTCATTACCGCCTCAAGAACCGTCTCAAAAGGTTTTAGAGGTGGTTTTTTACCGGCTCTAATGAATATATTTGGTATAGTGTGTATATGAGTCGTTCTGTTACGAATGGCCCTGATAGCATAGGCAGGGTAGCCCTTACCTCCTGACAGGACTCTCTATAACGGGAGCACTGCATCCTGCTAGAATGGGCAGGAGAAGTGCTCATCGATACATGGGGCTATGTATGTAAGTGCAATATGGATTATTGTAAAATGTTTTTGATATGATTTAAACGTGATTAAGTCAAATATATATTTTCTAACACAATTATACAATCATTGAGAAGATCGACCCTAAATCTTTCCCCATAAATACATGCATTCACCAATGAATCATGACTCTCTAAACCTGTTCAATATTTTTTTTCATAAAGGTATACACATTTTTTCTCCATGGTTTGATAGACTCCTTACTTAGACATTAGAGGGTGATCGATTGGAAAACAAATAACGCCCTTGACCTAGAGTTGATTGTTTTGAGAGGTACACGGAAAAAATCTTATGAGAGAGAGGAGAACAACCCTACATGGAGAAATATCATTGGTCTAAACAGCCAATATCAAGAAATTTTTATTTTAAGTTCCATGAGATTGCGCTGTCTATAGGAAATACTTAAATTGTAAAAAATATTTTTTTCTTTATCATGAGCTAAGAAGCCGTTTTATTTAGGAGGAATTGAAATAAACATACACTACACATATTATATTAATAAAAATATAAGTTAAAAAATTAAATTAGCAAAGACATACATTCCATTAATAATTAATAAAAAACAAAAACTGCATTCATCACTCATGATCTCTTTCATCTCTCTCGTTCTCTTGCTCTCTTTTCAATCTATCGCTCCTTCTCATTTTGTCTCTCTCCGATCTCTCCTTCTTCTAATCTCTTTCCGATCTCTCTCTCCTCTTCCATCTCCCTCTCTCCAATCTTTCTCTCCTCGTCCTTCTCACTCTTTCCGATTTATCCTTCTTCCGCTCTCTTTCCTCCCTCTCTCTCCTCATCCCCCCTCTTTCGGATCTCTCTCTCCTCCTCACTCTCTCTCTCTCCGATCTCTCTATTCGGTGAAAATTGAAACGGAGACATCCGTCGGAGTTGGCGGCGAGTGTATAGAGCGAGGATGAAAACTCAAGTTTGATGCCGATAAAGATACGGTCGTCAAAGGAGAGGCACACGACGACGACGTGATAGTTCGAGATCAAAGAACG